>CM051834.1:114626045-115826045 GCA_028451465.1 Erethizon dorsatum | reverse complement strand
GGAAAAAGTAAAATGCTAACATTATTTTAATTTGAAGAGAAATAGCCATTCAGTGATCCATTATCAGGTTGAACCTGGAGTGACTAGAGTGAGGTATCCATTTCAGGGGCAAAAATTAAGAGTGTGTGTTGAAAAACTCAGTCATCAAGATGAATATCATATTAATGTAATACTTTCTAAAGTTCAGATTAAGGCTCAAAATATCCACAGTGAACAAGATATCAACATTTTAAGCACAGGATCACTAATAATGATCACACCATATTGGAGCCTCTGCAAAGGCAAAAATCCATGACACCTATCCTGTCTTTATTTAAAATGCTGATATTTTGTTAATCATGGATTTCTTGGCATTAATTTTTATTTTATAACATATTGCCCTGAAATACGATTTGTCTTGTTTGTGGATTTTTTTCTTCAACCCCTTAAATTTTGTACCCAATATAAGCCCTCCATTCACTCCTAGTACTGGCTTTGATCTATACTTTGGGATTATCAGAGTTGTTTCTTACTACAGTAAGCAGCTGGTTAGCCTCAAAATTTGAGATCTGCCTATGACTAGTCTGGTTTGAAAGTGTATGTATGCCTCTGTCCTCCACTTACCACCACCAACAAACAACTCCTTTTCATTCAGAAAATCCCATGATTAAAACATGATGATTCACTGTGAGAACTATGCTTCTAAATTCGTTACATTTTTCTGCAGTCGAATGGTAAAGGAAGAGGAAAGACAACAGCTCACACTGCTTTATGAAAATGTCCAGATTCCGCTGTTAGGAGACCAGGAGGGCTCTGAAGACAGCGGATCTGAGGAATCTACACATCTGCTTCCGGATAATGAGAAGGAGCTGGGCAAGTTCATCACCTCAGGTAGAGGATCCACCAGGTTGACTGTCAGATCCAAGGTCACTAGAGGGCTCAGTTAACACAGATGGTTTTGTTGTCAAAGGCAAAGATAAGTGGGAGCTAATAGAGTTCGAGGTGAGAAAAATAAATACTTATGCCCACATCTAAGAAGCCAGTTATTCTCAAATCACACGGGAGGGGAGCAGTGCCATGGTTGCTTGGTGCCTAATGCAGGGCTATTCCAAGCCTCTAAGAGAGAGTTTGGGAAACAGATTTTTTCCAGAATGAAACTTTCCCTTAAACACACTTTTACTGTGGCAGTACTTGTATATTTGGAACACAGACAGGCAGATGCCCCACTTGCCTCTGTCTGATGTAGAGATGGGACCCAGGCCCATACAATGAGACCACAACGCCCCTAGGGCCCATCCCGGGCCCATGAGAGAGGCCCACATATCTTTGTGAGGATGCAATGATATAAGTGTTCACAAAAGCCAGATTTTGTGAAAGCTCTGAGATTTTTGGACACTTTTCTCAAATTTCTAGAGGAAAAACATGAGTATAGTGTCTGATTCAGCATACCCAAATCCTCTGCGTGGACTTCCACTAATGATACCAGGTATGTACAGTGTGAATGTGGCGGGGAGGCCAAGAGCAGGAGAGATAATTGGTGCTTACTGAAGCAGGAGGCCTTCATTGAAGTGGCTCTTCAATGCCTTTTCATTACATTGGATTATAATTTTTCTAAGTTCTTTTTTAAAAAACTAGGAATTTATAAGGTTTGAATACAGAAAATGGAAAAATAATTTTATTTTATTTTATTTTTTTTTTTTTTTGTGGGTACCGGGGGGTCGACCTCAGGGGCTCGCGCGCCAGCAGCGCGTGCCGCTGAGTGACATCACCGGCCCTTTTTTCGTATGTGGGTTCCGGGAGTCGAACATCAGGCCCTTGCGCTTGCCAGGCAGGCGCTTATGCTGCTGAGCCATCTCACCGGTCCCAGAAAAATAATTTTAAAATTCAATTTTCACCATCCTTCTCAGACAGTAGCATTCATTATCCACTGACCATTTCACTACTTGTACCTTTATTTTTCTGTTTCATACCTCAACCCCTTTGTCTCCATTTCTGTTTCATTTCTATATTTTAGTTATTAGATCAAAAAGAAGGGAAAATAATGAAAAGAAGAAATGGAGGGAAGAGCAACAGTCAGCAAAGGAAAGGAATGCCACATACAAGGCAAAAATGGAGAATCTATGAGAGCAGAGGAAGGCAATGCAGGATGTGCTGGCCAGGGCGAAGAAGAAATAGCAGCAATGATGGACGACTGGGAAAGTGAGCAGAGTGAGCTCCCAGAGAACTTGTGGAAAAGCACTCATAAGAAAGAAATGTCTGAGTGTGTAAGAGAAAATAAATTCTTATGGGACAGCAAGTCTGCGGTCTCATAGTCCATAAATGATTATGACAGTTGGCAAATAGAAAAGAAATCCAACATTGATAAGAGTGAAAGAGAAATCATCGGGATTTTCTTCTCTTCCTGCTGACCAGAAATACAAGTAATTTCTTTGGGCCTCCTCTAGCCTGTGCTAATGAAAAGTTTTCATTAAATACAACATTCTCAGTGATATTTTCTATTAATTCCAATCATTCAGTTCCATTTTGCACACGGGGAAACTGAAGATGTCAAAATAAATATAACCCTTACTAAGACACGATCATCCCCTTCGTGCCCTCACTCTGTCTGGGAAATGGGCCTGCAGGGGGACTGCTGCGCACACAGGCAGAGCTAATGAGCGCTACAGGGTGGGCGTTTCCAAGAGCTGTAAATACAGAATGCACAAGACTCTGTCTAAAGGGTTCAGTCGCTTTAAGAAACAGCCTGGCAATTCTTCAAAAGTTAAATAGAGAGTTACTGTGCGATCCAGCAGTTCCACTCCTAGGTCTGCATTAAAGAGGACTGAAAACATGTGTTCACACAAGACCCTGCACACAGACATTTATAACAGCACTATTTCTAAGAACCCAAAGGTAGAAACAACCGACATGTCCATCAACTTATAAAAGGATGAACACAACGAAATCTATACAATCAATGGCACGTTTTAGCAGTAAACAGGAATGAAATATTGATGTACACTACAACATAAACAAACTTCAAAAACATGATGCTAAGTGCAAGAAATCAGATAAATATTGTATGATTCTGTTGATTCAAAATGTCCCATATTGGCAAAGCCACAATTGCAGAAAGCTGATCAGTGGTTCCAGGAGCTGAGAGCTGAGGGACTGCAAATGGGAATGGGTTCCTTTCTGTGATAATAAAGATTTTTTTTTTTTTGTGGGTACCGGGGGGTCGACCTCAGGACCTCGCGCACCAAGAGGTGCGCGTGCCGCTGAGCGATATCACCGGCCCCTTTTTCGTATGTGGGATCCGGGAGTCGAACTCGGGCCCTCGCGCTTGCCGGGCAGGCGCTTCAGCCGCTGAGCCATCTCACTGGCCCAAGATGTTTGAAAATTTGATAGTGATGATGTTCATACAAACTTGGGAATATACTAAAATACACCGAACTGTACACTCGAAAAGGGTAAGTTTTGCAGCATATGAATTAGGTCTCGATTAAGCTATTAATGAAAGAAAAAAAGATTTGATCTATGTTGAGAATTAACTGAAGCCAAACCCATGTCTCCTGTCTCTTGCTTTCAATTTTCATCTTCTCTAAATTAAATTTTAGAAATTAGAACAGGCAATGTGACATGGGAATATTTGTAACATATATTGGAAGTTGGGACAATAGTCTTTCAGTCAATAGCTGCAACCTGCCTGGGCAGCACAGTGGAGGAAGGAGGTGTATGTGGGTTGGTGATCCAGCTGCCAATAGAAATGGAGCAGCCAGGGCCCTGCACTGACAGCTTACTGCGGCCTCATCTCCAGGGGAAAAGCCAAAAGTTTCTGAGACAAAATCTTGACACAAGGAGACACCAATGTGCAATTTGGCTCTTAGTCTGCTTGGCGAGCTACATCATAGATTGGGTGGCTTAATGAAAAAAAAATTTCTCAGTTTCACAGTTTCCAATATTAGAGCCAAGATTTTTAGATTCTGGTGAAGAGGGGAGTAGAGGGGAAGGGAGGAGAGGAGTCTCCTGTTTCTTTTTTAAGGGCACTAATCAAATTCTTTGGGTCTCCACCCTCATGACCTAATTATTTCCTGAAGTCCACCTCTCCAAATAGCATCACACTGAGGATTAGGGTTTCAACATGTGCATCATGGGTAGATACAAACATTCAGTCTATATTAACTACTTTTGAAAACATTTGTCTACTCAGCAAATATTTTTTGAGCAGCTAATATGTGCCAGAAGCTTGCCCATTTGGTAGACAATATAGTGAACCTAGTTTAAGTATTTATCTCATATATCTAATAACATATTGCTTAGCTATGTTACCTCCAAAATTAGTGATTTTTAAAAATCATCTAAAAATAAGTAACTTGGAATGAGAATCTGCTTTTGTAAAAGTCCCAAAGTGACTCTGGTGGTAAAGGCCAAGAATCCCAACTCAGAAACCAGGGAGGCTACCTGGTACCCGGCCCAATCAATCACTGTGGAGATCTATAGGCTTCCTGAGGTAGAGCCAGGGATTTTCATCCAGGTGCCCTAAATATCCTTACAGTGAGAAAATTAGGTCAATAGCAACCTGGGTAGGAGACGCTGGCCCCGCACTCCTGAGGAGCCCGGTGACTTCTCCACCCACCCAAACCTGCTTCTCCTACCTGGAACTTGTTCCAAAAATACTCACGTGACACATTGCCCAAATCTTTTGATGGCCCATTGGTTAACGGGGCCCCTTTTGCTGTGCTGTCATATTTATCCCTTACTCTACTTTTAAAACCAGTCATCTTACTTTCTTTCCATGGCACCTTGCCTGTCTTCCTTGAACACAGTATAAGCCCCATAGAGGGGATGTTTATCTCTTAGGTGACCCAATGTTTCCTATTAGCTGATACTAAGTGCCTGAAGCCAGGTATTTGCTGAATAATCTTCTGTTAGCACAGTGAATAAACATGAGACCTCAGCTCCCTCATGTGCTTTTATAATTCTGGCTACTCCCAATATCCCCTTTAATTCTTCCTCCACACTAGTATTTATCCATGACTTCAATGAAGAGTACGATTTTGGAGACAATACAGGTGACCATTGTTGTCACCTACTCTACTAATTCTTTTTCCCAGATATCTCTACTAAAGTTCTGTGACAATTTCATTCTTTTTACCATCCAGTGGTATTTCCTGGCGCCAAGTTTCTCTTTCTGTTTTTGAAAATTAATAGTCTTCATTATTCATGTACATCATTATTAATATTTCTTATAATTTGCATTTCACAATTTTTTTTCTGAGATAGTAGCAATTCCTTATGAGGAACAGTCCTTATAATCTCAGAGGAAATCATCAATGAGAAACGATCATGGATTTAAAATATCCCCCACATTTCAGGGTTGATACCACTCTGTGCCTATGTTCCACCTGTAAGCACTTTAGCCATTATGGCTTATCAAAATAGCATCTCTTTTGCTGTTCTCTTTTTGAGACTGATTTCAGACTACTGAAAGGAAGGGAGTATAAAGATATGGAGAAAGTGATATTAAATGTGTCAAAGTATTGGTCACTAAATTGGACACAGTAATACAAAACTGAAAGGAGGGTTATTTTCTGTGGGAACTGTTGTGCTAGATGGCCTATGGAGTGCCAGTGAACAGGACATGAAAGAAGAAGAGTAAAGACAAGAGTTTATTCAGGCCACTTTATTCAGGTCACACACCGTCAAGGGGACAAGTGAGTTTCCAGGAGAGAAGTCACGTGGCCAGGGTGAGAGATTTGGTTTTTTATAAGGTTTAAGGACATGGAAAGAGTACATAGCCAAAGAGATCATCTAGGTATTTTTCTTCCCCAGATCATCTAGCACCTTATAGATCTTCTAGAAGCACCTGCACTGTGTCTGAAAGTATATGTTTAAAGTTGCCATTTGAAAGAGCATTTCCTTCAGCATTACAGAAGGCCTTTACCTTCAGAGAAGGAGACCTAGCACATTAGTTTCTAGAGATGGGTCAGGAAGGAATGAATGGATCTTACACCAAAGGCTCGTTTTCATTGTGTGCAGTTTTGGTCAGCATTGTTGTCTTCTGACCATTACATTCGAAGCGGGCAGGCTTGTGCTAATGGAGGAGTTTTGCTGCTAAGGGCTTTGACCCTTTCACTGCCAATGGACCAGACAGAGCCCCACTTTGTACTCCTGGTGCAAGGAGCCTCAGCATCACACCTGTCTTCCCGGTCATGCCCCAGTCTATAGTATATATATATAATTAGTATATATATATAATTATATATATATTAGTATTTATATATAAATATATATATTAGTATATATATAATTATATATATATATAATATATATATATTTAATTAGTACTTGTTTGCAGGGCATAATGCTTACATTCCTTGAATGGAGTTGGTACCTGGACATAATACATCTTAATTCCTTTTCATCTCCTTTCCCTCCCTCCATCTCTTGATCCCCTTCCCCTTTGAGAAATATCTACCCTACTTCCTATTATCTTTTATTTTGCTATTTATGATTTGGGTGCCTACAGTATTTTCGAGTTTATCCCTAATGGAACATAATGAGACTCTTAAAACTTATGTTTCTGACCTCAAGGGAGCGAACTTCAACGTGGTCATTTTTGTTTTCTCAGCTGGTGTTCACACTGTGTGACTGAATAACTGACTCATCTGTAGACTGTTCGAGCATCTCAAATATTACACCTCTAAACACGTGAGTGAACAGCTGAGGATAACAATGGACCGGAGTCCAAGCATCCCCTTTTAAGAAGGGGTAAAGAGTCCCCCTGCCCAGGGTCTAGGGCGCCGTTTCCCAGCATCCCTCACGGAAGCGCTCGGCCTCTTCCGCGGGAGGTGGGAACGCCACGGAGGGAACCACACTACCCAAAAGGCCCCGCGGCGGAGGCCGTTTCCGTTTGCGGCACGTAGCGTTAGGGCGGGACTTCCGGAGGCCTCCTGGCGGTCGCTGTGGGTTCTCTCGGTGGGGTCTGAGGATCTGGAGGCTGTGACGAGACTGAGAGGACAGAGAGCAGCCGTGGAGAGAGCAGAGTCGATGGCGGCGGCCGCCCGCAGGGGCCCGGCCCAGGTGAGCGCCGCGTCCCCGCCCGCCTGAGCCGGAGCCCAGGGAGGGGCCGCGTCCGCGGACAAGTCGCCCGCGGGCGGGGTCCGCGCCTCTCATCTCTCCGCTTCAGCGGGAGGGCGTGGGGGTAACGGGCGACGCCCAAAGCTAGGTCACGGGCTCCGGAGCCAGGCGGGCACAGGGAGGCCCGAGCCCCTGACCCCACGGACTCTCCTAGAGGTCTGGTCTTTCCGCGGCTCCCACGTCTATAGAAAAGGTTATGGAAGCTGCACACTCAGGTGGGAGGGGGCTTCAGTCCCTCAGTGGCCTCGACACCCCCCAGAATCCTGTGGATTGCGGTGTTCTGGGATTCTTCCAGTCCGGGGTTCCTGGGGCCCTGGAGAAACCCCAAGCCCAGGGACTTCAGTCCTTGTGAGCCTTTATAGAGAAGTGTGAAAGGAGCTCTCGTGTCTCCAGTGTGAGGAGGTGAGGAAGGTTATCCCAGAAAGGCCTGAGATGCACCCGTGCTCAGAGGTAATACTGAGCTGGGAATGGTTAGGAACTCACAGGTCTGCTTGTTTCTGGTGCTAACAAAGAGTGGGATTGAAGTCAGGATTGCAAACACTGGGTTGGGGTGTAACTCAGTGGTAGAGCATCTGCCTAGCACTGACAAGGGCTGGGTTTTCTCCCTAGCATGGGGGGAAAAAAGATTGCAAACTGCTGAGAAGTTTGATGTCTGTTCTGGAGGTAGTAAAAAGTTTGGATCAGAGCAAGGAAGTGATTTACCCAGGTCTTAAAAGTCTCCATCTGTCTGCAGAGTGGAGAGCAGACTGTGGAGTTGAGGGAGGAGGAAGGAAGGTCAGGGATGACCTTCCCGTGGTACCAGGGATTGAACTCAGGTCCTTGTGCATGCCAGGCAGGTGCTGCACCACTAAGCAATATCCCAAGCCCCTTCCCCCATTTTTTTTTTTTTTTTAATTTTGAGAGAGTCTTGCTAAGCTGTCTCAAAATTGGAATCCTCCAGCTTCAACCTTCAGCGTAGCTGGGATGGAAATTGGAAACGTCTCAAACTTGGAATCCTTCTGCTTCAACCTTCCAAGTAGCTGGGATGCCTGCATACACATTTTAAAAAGGAGCAACTAGATTATCTAATGTGGATAGTGAGGGAATGAAACAGGATTCAGAGATGACCCCAGGGTTTTTGGTATTAACAGCTAAGCATAAAAAGCCCCATCAATCAAGATGAGCAAGTTGGTAGTTGGAGCATTACTCGCTGGGCATATGAGAAAGTTTGTTTTGGCCAGTCTAAAATTTTTAGAACCTACTAAGTGGAGATGTTAAGTGGGCAGAAATCTGGAAAGTGGCTCAAGATACAGACTTTCAAGATATTGTGGCTGTCATGTGGAACAAAGTGAGTGAACTGTGGGTTACATTTAAGAGGGACAATCTTTGGGTTGTAGTTGTAACACTGTTTGGTGGCCAAGAAGGTGATAATGAGGAGCATAGATTGGGTCAGTTTTTTGGGTACCTGGGTAATGTAGGTGATGGTAATAAGTGACCATGCTTGGAGGGTATGTAAAAAATAGTATCGTTTAGCAGGTTGCCAAGGCTTGCAAGAGAAGGGCAGATGTGATATAAGTGCAGAAGCATAGGAAGCGTGATGACATTCAGGCTGTAGATAGTGCTTATTCACTATGATTTTGTGAAGACTTTGATGGGGCCTGGAGTGTTCCAGGCTAGAAGAACAGGGTTAAATAGGGTCATTGGTGAGAGTCACTAAGTGTGGGGTTGTTGGCCAGTGAGGGTGTGTGTTGAGTCTTAGGTGGATAGAGGAAAAAGGCTGTGATTGCTGAGGGGACCACAAGTGCAGCACAGAAGTGGAACAGGGCCACGAGTGTGGGTGATCCACACATGCTTCTTGGAGGCTAAGTCTGTAAAGAATAGAGTCTGGCAAGAGGCCTTCATCAAGGTACTGTGGCTGCTACAACTAGTGGCTGCCACAGGAAGGCTGGCATAACGCTAGATCCTGTTAGAATCTGCCAAACAAGTTGTGTGTAAGGCCGAAAATTAAGGCTCAGTCTTACATGCTGCCTTGACATCTGTTGAAAATAGATGACCTCAAATGGCCTGGGTGCAAATTCCCCTCGCTGTTCCACTCCTGTGGATAAGTTTTCTTAGCCAAGCAAACCTTTCTTATTATTAAGGGAACCAGAACGATTTTTGTTCATTGTTTTGTAGTGGGTTTCAGTTCTCTACCAGTCTTTAGAGTCTGTCAAACAAGCCAGTCCCATTCTATTATGGGAACCATCGGGGCTCTTCTCCCTCTTGATTCTACAAAGCTTACACCCTACCCTGAGGTGAGAAGCTTGAGCTGTCACTCAGGATATAATGATTAATAAACTGCTCTTGAGCTCATCTGTCCATTGTTGGGTGTCCTGTGTTTGGTTATCACCATAACCATAGGCCACCTGCTGTTTTACCACAAGAGTGTGGTGAAGAGCTGATTATGACCAGGTAGCAAGTGGGGAGGCCAGAGAGGTGCCTGTGGTATGGGCAGTGAGGTGGTGGTGGCCATGGTCATGTGGTTGTGGGATCTGGAAGTACAAGGGGTGTGTTGTCTAAAGAATGATGTACACTGGAGAGGGAGTATGTCACATGCCTCTAGGGTCTTGAGATGTAAAGACCATGGTCACACCAGGGGAACTTACTGGCATAAGCAGAAGGATTCTTCTGTGTCAGGCCCATAGCTTGGGTATATATTGGTTCACATGCTTCTTTTTTTTTTTTTTTTTCTTTTTTCTCTTTTTAAAAATTTACTGAGGGCCGGTGAGATGGCTCAGCGGTGTAAGCGCCTGCCTGGCAAGTGTGAGGTCCTGAGTTCAACTCCTGGAACCCACATAAAGGAAAAAAAGGGCCGGTGATATCGCTCAGCAGCACAAGCGCTTGCTGGCAAGCGTGAGGTCCTGAGGTCGACTCCCGGTACCCACATAAAAAAAAAAAAATTATCGAATTTTATTAAATGTAGAGACTTTAATAAGAAAGTACAAATGAGTAACTTATGGCTTGGTTATACATTATGGTGATCGTGTGACCATGAGAAAGCCCCAGTCTCTGAATGTGCCAAATAGCATTTGAGCCCAAGAGCTCTTAGTTGTTCATAGAATTCTAAAATAAAGCGACCATTTTCCCACCTGCAATCACAGACTGTTTTTATAATGGTTTTACATTCACCTGCCTTTTGTGACTGATGCTGTATCTGGTGATAATTGGGAAGAGACAGCAGCACCAGTTGCCTGGTTTCTCCTTCCAGTTGGGGAGCTTGGAAGGAGGATGGGCATGGGATAGCAGTCCTGGGGGATGGGGTGTAACTCAGTGGTAGAGCATCTGCCAAGCATTGATAAGGGCCTGGGTTTGCTTCCCAGCATAGGGGGAAAAAGGATTGTAAACTGCTGAGAAGTTTGATGTCTGTTCTGGAGGTAGTAAGAAGTTTGGATCAGAGCAAGGAAGTGATTTACCCAGGTCTTAACAGTCCCCATCTGTCTGCAGAGTGGAGAGCGGACTGTGGATTTGAGGGAGGAGGAAGGAAGGTCAGGGTGGAGGTTACTCCCCCCTCAGTGGTACCAGGGATTGAACCCAGGGCCCTGTGCATGCCAGGCAGGTGCTCTGCCACTACACAATATCCCAAGCCCTTTTTATTTGTTTTTTAAAGTCTGAGACAGTCTTGCTAAGATGGGTTTTGGAGCCTCCTTTCCAAGGAGCTGTTTGTGATTTCATCTGTCCCCATCTTGCCAGGGCGCTGTGACCTTTGGGGATGTAGCTGTGTACTTTTCCTGGGAAGAGTGGGCTCTCCTCGATGAGACACAGAGAGGCTTGTACCACAGTGTGATGCTGGAGAACTTGGCCCTTGTAACCTCCCTTGGTAAGGCCCTCACACCCAGCCCTGTCCCCTGAGCTAGGCTCTCCACCTCTCCTCCCCCAGGGTAGACCCGTGCCACTCACTTCAGGGTCACGGGCACAGCTCCTTCCTCCTTTCCTTGGGAAAGAGCTTCAGGTGGCAGGGCTGGGTTGTGTCTTACTCTCCTTTCTTCTTGAGCAGCCTTCACAACTGTAACATCATGGTGAGCATTTAAGGGTCCCACATCTTTCAGTCAGCCTCGTGAGTCTCACCTCATTTGGCTCCCCCTGGCCAGGTGACTTTGTCCAGATCCAAGGTATCTGTGCCCTAGGTGCTACTTCTTCCTCTAGTTGACATTTTCTTGTGCCCGCCTGTGCCAGGAATTGCCACGGCTGACATGTTTCCCCCTCCACCATAGTCAGCATGCACTTCACCAGAGTTTCCTTTCAGGTTGTTGGTGTGGAGCAGACGGTGAGGAGACAAATTCTCAGCAGACCATTTCTGCACAAAGGCCTATTTCTCCCAAGAGGACCTATGCCTGTGAGATATGTGGACCAGTTTTGAGAGATATTTTATATTTGTTGGAGCACCAGCACTGTGGACAGAAACAATACATGGATGAGGCATGTGGAGAACACTTACAGTTCACTGCATACCTTCATCAGCACCGGAAGCAGCACACTGGAGAGAAACTTTTCAGAAGTGATGTGGGCAGAAACTTGTTTCTGAGCAGCTGTAGATTCCAGGTATCTGAGAAACCCTTTACCTGCAGAAGGGTTGGGAAGGACTTCCTGGTCAGATCAGACTTTCTGCAGCGACAGGCCCCTCACACTGAGGAGAAGTCAAGCAACAGAACCAAGAGCACACTGACCTTTGCTGCTATAAAAAGTCATTGCAACTGGGGAGAGCACATGAAAACTTTGAGCTACAAACAGACACTTGTTTCTCACCAGAGAATATTGAGTAAAGAAAGATGTTACATATGTACTGAATGTGGGAAATCCTTTAGTACAAACAGTAGCCTCAGTGGTCATCTAAGAGTTCATACATCAGAAAAGCCTTATGAATGTGGAGAATGTGGGAAATGCTATAGGCAAAGCTCTAGCCTTGTTACACACCGAAGAGTCCACACTGGAGTAAGACCTCATCAGTGTGATGAATGTGGAAAGTTATTTAATAGGAGGTATGATCTCTTTATCCATCAAAGAGTTCACACTGGAGAAAGGCCTTATGGGTGCAGTGAATGTGGGAAATCTTTTAGCCACAGCTCTAGCCTTGTTACACACCAGAGAATTCACACTGGAATAAGGCCTTATGAGTGTCGTGAATGTGGGAAATCCTTCAGTCATAGTTCTAATCTCATTACTCACCGGAGAGTTCACACTGGAACAAGGCCTTTTGAGTGTAGCAAATGTGGGAAATCCTTTAGCCAGAGCTGTCACCTCGTTAAGCACCAGAGACTTCACACTGGAGAAGGTCCTTATTAGTGCAGTGAATGTGGGAAATTTTTTACTTATAGTTCTCGTCTTTTCCAGCACCAGAGAATCCACAATAGAATAAAATCTCATGAGTGTGATGAATGTGGGAAATTATTTAGCAGAAGGTTTGATCTCATTATACATCAGAGAGTTCACACTGGAGAAAGGCCTTATGAGTGCAGTGAATGTATGAAATCTTTTAGCTGTAAATCCTACCTCATTATGCACTGGAAAATTCACACTGGAGCAAGACCCTACGAGTGTGGGGAATGTGGGAAATCCTTTACTCATAGCTCAACGCTTCTTCAACACCAGAGAGTTCACTCTGGAGAAAGGCCTTATGAGTGCAGTGAATGCAGAAAATCCTTTAGCCAGAGCTCTAGCCTCATTAGACATCAGAGAAGTCACACAGGAGAAAGGCATAGTGAGTGTGGAGAATGTCAGAAATCCTTTAGCCACCATTCTTGCCTCATTAAACACCAAAGGATTCATACTGGAGAAAGGCCTTTTGAATGTAGTTATTGTGGGAAATCCTTTAGTCAGAGCTCTAACCTCAGTGATCACCAGAGAGTTCACTCTGGAGAAAGGCCTTATGAGTGCAGTGAGTGTGGAAAATCCTTTAGCCAGAGCTCTAGCCTCATTAGACATCAGAGAAGTCACATGGGAGAAAGGCATAGTGAGTGTGGGGAATGTTGAAAATCCTTTAGCCACCACTCTAGCCTCATTAAATACCAAAGGATTCATACTGGGGAAAGGCCTTTTGAGTGTAGTCAGTGTGGGAAATCCTCTAGCCAGAGCTGTAACCTCAGTGATCACCGGGGAGTTCACAGTGGGAAAGGCCTTTATGAGTGCAGTGAATGTGGGAAATCCTTTACTTGCAGCTCCAACCTCCTGTAACACCAAAATGTTCACAAGGAATAAAGGCCTTTCGTTAACATAGGGCCTGTTCTGAATTAAAATGCATCCTGCAAAATGGTCAATCTGTATATTCCTCATGGAAAGAAATTAAGGATAAATGAGGTCATAATGTTTGGGTCATAATCCAAGCTGGTGGTGTTACAAGAAGAGACACCAGAAGGTTCTTTGTGTGCACAGAGGAAAGATGACAAAACAGCTAGATATCTACAAGTCAGGAAGAGAACCTTCACAGAACCTGACCTCAGAATCCCACTGTCCAGAACTAATCAAATAAATTTTCTTGTTTAAGCCACCCAATCTATGATCCTTCGTTATGGAAGTGTGAACTAATATAGTTTGGTTTGTGATTAAAAATAGACAATGGTTGCTTTTCATTTGAGGTGCTGCAAGAGAGAAGAAACACTTTCTGAGTGGGCAGAGGTGGGCATTATATCACACCCTATGTTGACTTATGGTATTGTTGGGTTGTCACAGGTGGGGTGTCAGCCCCTAGCAGGTGTGTCAAACCTGTGCCTCCTCCCCTTTTAATGTTACAGTGAGTTTATTTACAATTTGGCAATTTTGGGAGGGCAGGAAATTGTCCTGCTGGAATGTACAAAACACTGCAGCTTATTGAAGTGTGGAACAAAAGGCAGGAAATGAGCATGTGCAGATGCAGCTAGGCTTTGGCCACCAGAGGACTCAGAAACATATTGGAAGTCAGATTCCATTGACACTGTCTTTGTGCCAGGGCTGGAATTTGCACTTTTTGAAAATGTTATAATAAATTTAAGAAGTTTTTACATGTATGCCTGAATACTTGTGGTTCAGAACAACTCCTTATCACTCAAAGAGGGCTAACAGGCTGCAGGTGGGACATCAATGTGAGTACCACCCCTGGAGGAGGAGGCTGGGAATCTCATAGCACCTCTACACCTGACCTATGCTAGTGTTAGAAAGACCCGGAGAGCTCAGCCAGAGGTCTTGGGTCTCCCCCTGCCCAAGAAGGGCCAACCAAGAGCTGAGCTGTGATATGTCCAGGGCCTCACTGTGACTCAGCTCTGTCAACTCTGCCAACTGCTCTCTGGGCTTCATTTCTCTGCAGGCTTGGAAAGTGTCCTGGCAGGAGGAAGGAGGAGGTGACCTTGTTATTACAAAATGCAAGATTCACTCACAGAGGCCGAGTGCAGACACAATGAGCTTTATTGGCTGGCTGGATTATGTCCCAGCTTTTAGCGAAGGCATCAATTGCCCAGTCTTTGTTCTCAGGGGTTTTTATAGGTTTTAAGTTTCCCACAAGTCCCCCCTGTAACCTTAGTAACCACATTACATCACATGGTCTTGGAATTTCTCAGGAGCATTACTCAGTTTATCACAGGCCCTCTCCAAACATCTGGTCTGTTTGCTGTAGCTGTTCTTTTATGGGTTTTCTGGTTAACTGGGAGGGGTTCTGAGGAGTGAGTTTATCTATGGGTTAGTGCCTTAATATCTAACAGGGTTGGGAAGTGAGTGCATCAAGGGCTTAAGTGAAGATAAGTCTAAAAAGAAAATGGGAGTTACTTTAGCCATATCATTCCCCCCTCAAGGACATATCTTCCTTTTAGGACATATATAGTCCTTCATAATCTGGTGGTGGTTCATACTCAGTGGTTTCAGTTAGTACCATCATTTGTATTTGGCTTACAGTACTTCAAATTTTACCTTTTATCCAATTAATCAGGCAGGGCCCAAAGGTAAAGACTAAAATAAGAATTATTATTGGCCCTGTGAGTCCAGTGACAAGTGAAGTCAGCCAAAGATTCCAATTGAATAATCGTTCCTACCAGCCTTGGCTATCTTGGTAGGCCTTAGCCCTGTCTTTCGACCTCTGGTCTAGTTTATTTAAAGTTTCTAGTTTATCTAAAATTTTGACCCCAGATTTCACATAAAAACAACATTCCTCTCCCAGGGCTGCACATAGTCCTCTGTGTTCCATGAATAACAGATTAAGGCCTTTCCTATTTTGTAAGATTATCTCAGCCAGGGAGTTGACCTGGTTATGTAGCTTACAGATTGTATGTCTCACTCCGTCCAAATCTTGCTCTATAGCCTGTGTCAGGCTAGTGAGTCCTTGGAGGCCTATCTCGGTGCGAACTAATGCTCCTGTTGCCAGGGCGGCAGATCCAGCTATGCTTGCCCCTGCTAGCATGAGCACGAGTATTGCGGCCCTTCACACTTTAAATGTTGTCTTGAGAACAGTAACTGAAATCCTTTATGTCCTTGCAGAGCCACCACCTGGGGGATCAACATCACTAAGAGGCATGGACCCATGCCTGACCTTTCAAATTTATGATCTAAACATTTGAACAATACATTTACACAGAAAAACCAAAATCCAGTTGGGGCCTGATATGTCTAATTCTGGGGTACAGTCCGATTGCATGTAACTTTGTTGCTCCATCTATCCACACAAAATCCTTGTCCATAAACTGTCTGTATCATAACTAGGGGTAGGGACGCTTCTCCTGGGGTGCAATTCTTCCGAATGGGAGCAATTTTATTGGGAGAGGCAACAGCCTTATAGAATGGTGGGCTAGGCTTTATGCACATCCAGCAACTTTTAGCAAGCTCAGGATTAGATTGAGGAGGTGGTGGGTCTCATTTAGCATTTTATAGATACCTTCCCGTGCACCCAGTGATGACAGGTCAACTTTTTTTTTTTTTGGTGGGTACCAGGGTTCGACCTCAGGACCTCGCGCGCCAGCAGGTGCCCGTGCCGCTGAGTGATATCACCGGGCCTTTTTCCGTATGTGGGTACCGGGAGTTGAACTCAGGACCTCGGGCTTGCCAGGCAGGTGCTTATGCTGCTGAGCTATCTCACTGGCCCCTGGCAGGTCAACTCTTATGTCCCTTTGTACTGAGACACTTTTCCCTGGGGTGACAGCAGGTTTTATCTTTGGCTCTGGTTGTTTTTGTGGATGTAATTCACACGAGAGCGCAGGAAAAGGAACGTTTTTTTTTTTTTTTTTTTTGGCGTGATAACAGTTCTGCGAATGTGCATAAGGAAACCAGGATCTCCACCTCCGTGTCCCTCTCTACATTCGGATTCCACACGTCAGTCCAGTTACCCAGATTGGGTTATTTACATCTTTGAGGATGACCTTAGCTTGCGTACAGAAGGGGAGTGAGTACCCGGTTTCACAGTCTGACTGTTTATCTCTATATGCCACGATGAATCTATCATTTTGAGCCCACCAATTGAATTCTGGTACTGGGTTCCATTTTCCCTTATCATATTGGTGTCTCCAGATCCCTATAGTTTCACATACCCAGTGTAGACAATATATTTCTCTCGGATTATCACAATTTCCCCCCTTAACCTTTGGACACAAATAGAACCCAAAAGCCATTATCTAGTCTATGTTGTTATAGTCTATGTCAAACCAATGCCTTTCGATCTCACAAGCAGGAAAGGGGCCTGGGGCTTTGTCATGCCACCAGTTTGGATTCCACAATTGGCACTGAGGAAAGACTAGTTGTACATCTTGATCACAAATTATTTCTTCTACCATGTTAGCCTTTCTCATCTTAAGGGGATCCTGCCATAGGTGCTTTATGACATAGTGGCATAGGTTCTCCTCAGTGGGGACTGGCCAGTGTCCCCTCACTGTCAGCATGCTGTACATGATGAAGACTGGGACCAGGATCATGTAGTTGATCTGTTGTTGAAGCTTTCTGTCAGAGTCTTTTGGAGTGCCAGAGATGTTTTGGAGCCTCAGGTGGAGTAGATGATTTCGTTGATGCAGATGCAGGTGTCCACTTCTTTTTTTTTTTTTTTTTTTTTTTTTTTTTTTGTGGGTACCGGGGGGTCGACCTCAGGACCTCGCGCGCCAGCAGGCGCCCGTGCCACTGAGCGATATCACTGGCCCCTTTTTCGTATGTGGGATCCGGGAGTCGAACTCGGGCCCTTGCACTTGCCGGGCAGGCGCTTAAGCCGCTGAGCCATCTCACCGGCCCAGGTGTCCACTTCTTGACACAGGAGTGATGAATCCATGGGGCACAACCTGCAAGTTTAAGAGCAGTGGGTGAAGTTAAGATTACCTCATGGAGGGGCCGGTGAGATGGCTCAGCGGCGTAAGCGCCTGCCTTGCAAGCGCGAGGGCCCGAGTTCGACTCCCGGAACCCACATACGAAAAAGGGGCCGGTGATATCGCTCAGCGGCACGGGTGCCTGTTGGCGCGCGAGGTCCTGAGGTTGACCCCCCGGTACCCACAAAAAAAAAAAAAAATAAATAAATAAATAAAAGATTACCTCATGGGGCCCCTCCCACCTTGGTTGGAGGGCTCCTCCTTCCAAGCCTTAATCAGGACTTGGTCTCCCGGTTTGAAGGAGTGGATTGGCATGGGCGCGGGGATCGGATGTCTCTGCAACAGTCTGCTGAAGTTCCTGAAGCATCTGGTGCAGCGCATTCATCTGCCGGCACAAGTCCAAGGTTCCCCTCTCCTGTAATCCATCTAAAACAGGTATCAGTGGGGGAGGCTCCCAAACATTATCTCAAATGGAGATAGTCCATCTCGGTACTGTGTGCACCGTGACTGCAAGAGGGCTACTGGGAGTATAGCAACCCAGTTACCCCCAGTCTCTTGGCATAACTTAGCCAGGGTGGTTTTCAAAGTATGGTTTTGTCTTTCTACTTGACCTGAGCTTTGCAGCCAATATGCAGTATGGAGGTTCCATTTTAGCCCCGGCACTGCCGGGCTAGGCAAAGCTTTTGACCACTCTACCCACAAAAGTGGGTCCATTATATGAACCTACCATTATGGGGAGCCCATACTGTGGAATAATTAGCTCCATCAAAGCTTTCACCACCTCCCTGGATGTTTCAGTCTCAGTGGGGTGGGCCTCCACCCATCCTGAACAGGTACAAATCAAGACTAATAAGTATCTCTTATTTCCACTGGTGGGTTTAATTTCAGTAAAGTCCACTTCAACATCTTCAAATGGCACAGTTCTTTGTCTCTGGAGACCCGTTTGTTGTGGCTGGGAGACAGGGTTGCTGTGGGTGCAGGTAGTGCACCTCTCAGTCACTGAAGCACACAAAGTCCATAGTCTGGAAATAAAGAAATAATGGCCAAGTAACATTGCCATAGCAACCTTCCCCAAATGGGTGTGGCTATGTAAGTCTTGTATTAAAAAATGTCCCAGGGGGGGCCGGTGAGATGGCTCAGCGGCATAAGCGCCTGCCTTGCAAGCGCGAGGGCCCGAGTTCGACTCCCGGAACCCACATACGAAAAAGGGGCCGGTGATATCGCTCAGTGGCACGGGTGCCTGTTGGCGCACGAGGTCCTGAGGTCGTCCCCCTGGTACCAAAAAAAAAAAAAAAAAAAAAAAAAAAAAAAAAAAAAAAATGTCCCAGGGCCTCAGGAAGGAATATCTTCCCTTCTGGCAACATCTGCCAGCCATCTTTCTCAGTGGCCCTTTCTGCTTTCACCCATTTCAATTCTGCCTCTGAATATTTGGGTGGCTTAAGAAATGGGGCCACTAGGACATGGGCTGCAGAACACAGTTCTTCAATAGTGGCCTGTTGAGCTGCCAGGTTGGCCACTCGGTTTCCCTGGGCTTCTAAAGAGCTGCCTTTCTGGTGTCCAGAACAATGGAGCACAGCCAGCTTTGCAGGCGACCAAATGGCCTGCAGCAGATTTAATATTTCTCAGGAATTTTTTATGTCCTTGCCCCCTGTGGTGAGGAGGCCTCTTTCCTTATACATCGTGCCATTCACATGCAGAGTAGCAAAAGCGTAACAGCAATCAGTATAAACATTCACCTGTTTGTCTTTCCCTGCCTCCAAGGCCCAGGTGAGGGCTATCAACTTGGCTCTCTCTGAGTGGATGTCCCAGGAGGCAGCCTCTGACCAGATGGTTTGCTCCAAGGTGACAACTGTTGCTCCTGCCCTCTGGACCCCATCAATTACCATGCTTCTGCCACCCAAAAACAAGGTCAGGTCAGGGTTCTGGAGTGGTGTTTCCTGTAGATCTGGTCAGGCTGAGTAGACTGCTTCGATCATCTCTGCGCAGTCGTGTTCAGGTGGCTCCAAGGATGTGGGCAAAAGGGAGGCTTGGTTGAGAGCCTGAATGGTTTTAATAGTCTGGGATCTTCTAGAAGAGCACCTTGATATTGAGCCAGTCTAGTTCCTGACAGCCATTTACCACTGAGTCCTCTCAGCAAGGTCTCCACAGCATGAGGAACAAACACATTTAATGATTGTCCCAGAGTCAATTTATCAGCTTCTTTTATTCAGAATGGTGGTGGCTGCCATAGCCCACAGGCAGGGAGGCCACCTAGTGGCCACAGAATCTAACCTCTTTGACAGATATGCCATGGGGTGCTTCCAGTGTCCCAAAGTCTGAGTCAGGATACCCTGAGCTACTCCCTCTTTTTCATGAACAAACAGCTGGAAGGGCTTAGTGACATCAGGCATTGCCAGGGCAGGTACACTCACCAATCTTTCTTTTAGGACTCTGAAGGCTGTCTGGCGCTCAGGACACGATTTGAGCAAAGGGTTGTTTTCTCCCTTTAAAGCCTCGTAGAGGGGTTTTGCAATGGCTGCGAAGTTAGGAACCCAGAGACGGCAGCATCCAACTGTGCCCAGGAACTCTCTTAGGTCTTTTGTAGTTGTGGGTTCTTTTAAATCTTGGAAAGCCTGGGTACGTGAATTGGACAATAAATGTGTCCCACCCCTTGACACAAATCCTAGGAATTTTACAGTTTTGAATGCAAATTTGAGCCTTTTTCTTTGATGCTCTATATCCCTTGTCTTGAAGTAGACCTACTAGCTTTTGTGTCCCTTTCTGGCATAATTCTTGTGTTTCAGCAACCAGAATGAATCGTCTACATATAGCAATAAAGAAATATCTGGGTTCTTTTGGCTAAAAGGCACCAGGTCTTTGGACAAGTCTTCCTCAAATTTTTTTTTTTTTTTTTGTGGGTACCGGGGGGTCGACCTCAGGCGCCAACAGGCACCCGTGCCCCTGAGCGATATCACCGGCCCCTTTTTCGTATGTGGGATCCGGGAGTCGAACTCGGGCCCTCGCGCTTGCAAGGCAGGCGCTTATGCCGCTGAGCCATCTCACCGGCCCTTCCTCAAATATTGTAGGGGAGTTCTTGAATCCCTGGGGAAGGCTTGTCCAAGTAAGTTGGCATTTGCATCCCCCCTCAGGTTCCTCTCATTCAAACGCAAACAGTTCTTGTGACCCCACAGACAGCGGAATACAAAAGAAAGCATTTTTTAAGTCTAACACAGTATACCAAATCTGGGTAGGGGGCAGCAGGCTAAGCAAAGTATAGGGGTTGGGAACAGTGGGGTGAAGGATAACAACCAAAGCATCGATGGCTCGCAAGTACTGGACTGTGTGGTATTCATTCGTCCCAGGCTTGCGGACTGGCAAGAAGGGAGTATTCCACGGGGACTGACATTCTCTTAATATTCCTGCCTCCAGCGGCCTCTGTATATTGGCCCTAATTCCCTTGCAGGCTTCCATAGTCAGTGGGTATTGCCTCAGGTGAACCGGCTTCGCATGCTCCATCAACTCTGTCACCACTGGGGGAACGTGAGCTGCCAGACCTGGGGGGTCATCTTCAGCCCAAACCCTGGGGAAATGTTGCATCCAAGAAGGGAGAGCGGGGCAGTGAGGTCTGCTCTCCTGCATCTCGGAGGTGATATTCCTCTTGCATAGGAAAGGTAAGGGTTAAAACATGATCTTCTTGTGGGGACTCTTTTCCCATAGTCAAAATATTATCCCTGGGGGTAAAGGAAGTTTGGGTTCACAGCTTGCGAAGGAGATGTCAGCCCAGAAGGGGGAAGGGGCAGTCAGGCAAAAGCACAAAGGAATGGCCACCTGCTGTCTGAGATGAGCTGATGCGGCTCGCAGAAGGGATAAGCGGGGGGCTGTCCAGTTGCTCCTTGAACCTGAATTTTCTGTCTATAATTGGGGCCGCTGGCTGAGTAACTACAGATACATTTGTGCTAGTGTTTCCTAAGAATCTGACAAGTTTCCCCAACATTCACAGTTAGCATGGGTTCCCTGGGTCGAGGGACAGGGACCCATGACCCGTCATTCTGAAACCTCCCCTGACTCCACCACAAACACGTTTTCCTTTCCCTTCAACTTCAGACATTCCCACTTGAAATGCCCATGTTCCTTACAATAAGAACACTGATCTGGCTCTAAAGGAGGATGGTGTTTCTCTGACTGAGGACACTTGCCTTTTATCTTCTTTCCTCCAGCTCCTGACTGTGCCACCTCCTTAAAAGCCACCACTAACACCTTTGTCTGTTCCTTCCGAAGTCTCCACTCCTTTTCCTCCCTGTTATGATATACTTTTTGAGCCACTTCAATGAACTGAGACATGTTCATTCCTGCAAACCCTTCTAATTTCTGTAACTTACAACCTATGTCAGGAGCTGACTGGGTAACAAAAGCCGTATTGCCAATACGAGCATTCTCTGGTTCCTGTGGATCGAATGGGGTGTAAACCTGATAGGCCTCCAGAAGGCACTTGTGAAAAGCCATAGGGCTCTCAGTCAGTCCCTGAAACACCTCAGCCACTTTGTTTAAATTTGTGGGGTGACAGGCAGCTGCAAGGTGTCCCTTTCTCAGGGCCTGGTGATGGGCCTCTAGTTGTTGCATCCCCTCCCCCTGGTTATGCTCCCAGTTGGGGACACCCTAAGCATAATTCTTTGCACTGCCTCTGTTTTATCCTGTTCAGTACCCACAGTTTCCTGTCTTACTCGATCCTCAGCTGCTTTCCAAACCCTGTCTCATTCCTCTGAGGAAAACAAAGTTAATAATAGCTGCTGGCAGTCATCCCAAGTGGGACGATGGGTCCTAAACACAGACTTTAGCAGTGTGATCAGAGCTTGTAGCTGTTCAGAAGAAAGGGGCTTTTGGGCCTTCCAATTACATATGTCACTAGTACTAAAAGGGACATACACCATGACAGACCTAACTTGCCCACCCTGCACAGCCATGGCCATCTGCCAAAGAGGCAGAACTGGAACTGGGTCCTGGGAAAACATTTCCTCTTGCTCAGTGGAATCTGTTTCAGGCTTAGGGGAAGGTTGCTGACGAGGGCGGCGAGGAGGGCATGAAGCAGGATAAGGGGCTAGTGCTGCATAAAGGGCACAGATTCATCTTCTGCAGGGGTGGAGGACAACACAGGGGCTTTCTCTTTCATGAATCTCTCTTTTACTATTAGGATCCAGTTGGGGAACTCACAGGCACACATTCTGAGCCATTGGGGCAACGCTTGAAGCACACACAACCTATAGAGGGAAACTGATCAGGATGTCCAGGCTTTCCTGTGACAATATTCCATACCTCACTGCTTATTTTAGGATCAAGCATTCCCCCCTGATGGCCATCCCATGCCAAAAGAGGGCCATTCTAGTTCACATAGAGTGTGGAGCTGCATTGGTTTCATTTTTACCCCATAGACACCCTTAAACTTATCAAAATTCTTAATCATGCATTCCAGAACAGTTGGTTTGCTGCTGGTCAAGCCCATTCTACCCTGATTTGAAACAACAAAACAGCCTATCTCAGCGAATGGTCCCTCCCCCACTCTCCTAGCAGTCCAAACAAAAGTCTGAGGCTGATGAAATTTGAGAAGACAGCTGTTACAGTGGTGGCTTGGGGTAGAAGATCTGGGTCCCCCTGAGTTTCCAGGTAGAGAAGTGCAAGGAGCAGAAAAGGTAGAAGCAGAGCGGCCACTAATCCTCAAAACCAAGTGACAGATTCAACTGTGACTTGAAATCAAGGGCACATTTGGGACAATACAAACACACAAAAGGACAAACAACCTAGGAAAAATATTCACTGCTCCTGACCTGACAATTTGGAACAAATTCAGGGACAAGCTCTGACCAAATTCTCAGGTATGCTGGGAAAACAAATTCAGAGGTAAACTCCAACCAAATTCAGAGACTGCAAGCTCTGACCAAACTCCCAGCCTACACTGAGACTAAATGACCACCGTGTCCAGGGTCCGGGCCCTTCACAAATGTTTCACAAATGTAACCAAATGCCATTCCCAAGAAAACAAGTCCCTGGATGAGCCCAAAAATGAGACTAAAAACCAAATCTGAATTCGTACCTTGGTTGGGAGGTGGGTCTCAATTGTTCCGCCTCATAGCCATGGGCGTCCCACCTTATGGTCACCACTGGTGGCCAGCTGAAGTCAGCCGGGGCACCCTGCCACCCGAGGATAGACCGCCAGGCAAGAAGGCATGGGGCCCCCTCAAATAAGGACCTTTCTGTGAGGGTTCTCGCTGGGGCCTCCAAAATGTTACAGCAAAATCATAAGGTTCACTCACAGAGGCCGAGTGCGGACACAATGAGCTTTATTGCCCAGCTGGATGATGCCCAGCCTTTAGCTAAGGCATCAATTGCCCAGTCTTTGTTCTCAGGGGTTTTTATACATTATAAGTTTCCCACAAGTCCCCCCCGTAACCTTAGTAACCACATTACACCGCATGGTCTTGGAATTTCACAGAAACATCACTCGGTTTGTCACAGGCCTCTCCAAACATCTGGTCTTTTTGCTGTAGCTGTTTGTTGCTCCTTTTTTGGGTTTTATGGTTAACTGGAAAGGGGTCTAAGGAGTGAGTTTATCTATGGGTTAGTGCCTTAATATCTAACAGGGTTGGGGAGTGAGTGCATCTAGGAGTTAAGTGAAGACAAACTGAAGTCTAAAAAGAAAATGGAGTCACTTTAGCCATATCAGCCTCACCTGCTGTGCTGCCTTTCCCTCAATGGCACAGCACTGTGCTGTCTGTTGTTCAAGATCTGAAAGCCAAGGCTCAGTATATTTTGTCCATTTTTGTAATCAGTTTGGCAAAAGTGTAATTCAGAAACCTGTTCCAGAACACAGTGAGAACATAAAACATGCTCAAAGGAAATAAAATTGCTTTTATGTTTATTTTATTAGTACATGTTTGCAGTACATAATGTTTACATTCATGGTACATGTACTCAATATATCTCAAGTCTTTTTGTTCTCCTTCCCCTCCACTCCCACATATCTCCATCTCTCCTTCCATTTGCAGAAGATCTATCTCCTGGCTTCCTGTTGTCTGTCTTTTACTTTGCTTTTTAAAATTATTTATACTTTGGGTTTCTCATATAAGAGAAGTTATGCAATATTCAAGCTTGTGTGTCTGATTATTTCAATTAATAAATGGCTAACTAAAAATGTGGAAGTTTTTGTTACGTTTTGGTAAGTGGGAACTAAGTTTTGATTTCCTACAGAAGTTGGATCAAAATATGAAGTTTTAAACTTTCTAAAATTTATATCAGCTGATTTATAGTTTTGTGGCATTTTCAAAATTACACCAACTCTGACCCCTGGGTTATACCTCTTAAACATTAAGCCTATTTTCTTAAGACATTTGATTTACCTACCATTATAAATAAATTATATAAAACTCTTATGTAAAGAGCAATCTTTAAAATGATTAATAAGTGCACACATTTATGAGATAGAAATGATTTAAAGAAGGCCGGTGAGATGGCTCAGCGGCTTAAGTGCCTGCCCGGCAGCGCGAGGGCCCGAGTTCGACTCCCGGAACCCACATACGAAAAAGGGGCCGGTGATATCGCTCAGCGGCACGGGCGCCTGCTGGCGCGCGAGGTCCTGAGGTCGACCCCCGGTACCCACAAAAAAAAAAAAAAAGAAATGATTTAAAGAGTATATGGCTACATAAATGAGAATTCCAAAAGGTCAGAAACAAAAAAGTAAAACTAAGTTTTATCGGGGACCTGGCCAAGATCCCCAACTGCCTATATGAGGGGTATGGTGAAAGGATGAAATAAGAAACAGACAAATTTAGTAATACATTATGGGGGGCTGGGAGGTCAGTGCCTCAGGATGGGCAGAGACAAAGACACTCCAAGCCAGCCAGTATTTATTAGTCAGTGTAGGGGAGTGGGTAGGGTGCTTCTCCTGGAACAGCATGCATGTTGTGGCAGAATGGGCAAGTTTAACATCATAAAGGAAAGAAGCCAAGATCCATCCCCGCACCTGGGTGCTAATTTCATTGACCCAGAGAAAGGCAATTTCTGCATTCCAAAACTGGCACACAAGGCAGGCAGGGTAAAGAGAGCCTAGGATATACTACGTCAATTTACAATTCCTGGTCCCCAACAACTTTGTTATGGTTATTATGTATGCTATTGCTCCAAAGGCTCATTGTGCTGAAGACTTGGTTGCTGATGGGCTTTGGGGAAACTGATTAGATCACAAAGCTCTACCTTCATCTGTGGGAGGGTGAGATCATAATTTGATGTCTTTCACAGAGGTGATGGAAATGCAAGATAGGGCCTCGTTGAAGGAAGTGGATCATGGGGGTGTGACCTTGGGGATTTTTATCTGGTCACCAGCCCTTTTGGCTTTATCTTTCTCTGCTTCTTGGCTGCCTCATGGAGGGCAGCTTTCTTCCACCATACCTTCCACCATTGTGTTTCTGCCTTGCCACAGCACTCAAAGCAGTAGACTGGAACCTATGAAACCATGAGCCAAGATCTTTTCTCCTTTAAGTTGTTTTTTCAGGTATTTTGTCACAGTGATAGGAAGCTGACTAACACAAACTATGAATCATAAGGAAAATGAAAACTAAAACAACTGATACTAAGCTTGACATTGCTAAGTGTTGGTAATACTTCAGAACATTAGAAATTAGCAAATACTAAGTTACTGGAGAATGTACAGACAATGAATTGGCAAAATACAGTAAATTTAAATTTCTTTTTTGGTGGAATAAATTTATATCCTTGTTATATTTTCCAGACAGATAGGTGTTCACAAACACCAAAAACACATGGGAGGTACCTCTGTACTAGCCATGCTCATAATTGCTAAAGACATTTTGGAAGAAGTAAAGTCTTCAAAAGGCAAATGTATAAGTACATTTTATTAAAAAAAAAAAAACCCACTATGTGTAACATAAATAAAATGAACTAAATGTGTATATGCAATATAGGAAAAACCACAAAATATGTGCAAATGTAATACTAGATATATGATTTCATTTATATAAAGATTCAAAACAGGAAAAACTAAGCTGTACTGCTCAGTATTATCTACATAACAAGAAAAGAAAAGCAATATTGTTACATATAGGAAAAATGGTTAACTCTTGTGGTTGGGGTATTTTCATTTGAAAAAATCAATATGAAGGAATCTGGAGTGCCTTAAATATTCCACTTATTATTATTATTTTTTTATATGCGGGTACTGGGAATCGAACTCAGGACCTGGTGCTTGCCAGGCAGGAGCTTATGCCACTGAGCTATATCACCAGCCCATATTCCACTATTGACCCAAGCAGTAGCTAGCTAATAAACTAAAGAAAAATATCTGCACGCATATTTTGTTCATGTTTCTGTATAAATATCAGATTTTGAAAATACATGTGATCAAAGTTATTGGGGTGTATGTAAACACAGAGCTTACATTATGGGGACATGTATAGGAACAGAAAGGTAAATTTTAATGTAGAAACAGAAGTTTGTGTATGTAAAGAAAGAGCAAGCCAGGTGTGGTGGAACATGCCTGTAATCCCAGCACTTGGGGGGAGGTTCTCTGTGAGTTTGCAGCCAGCTTGGGCTATATAGTAACTTCAGTGCCAGCCTGAACCACATAGTGAGACCATGCCTCAAACAAGAACAGAAACAAAACAGACCAACCAAACAAACAAAAAACCAGAAAGAAAGCAAAAAACATGAAAAAGAATACAAAATTTTTATGTGTCACAAACATTAATAAAAATTAGAATATATGTGAAATAATTACACTATTTTTGTCCTAGTTACTTTTCTCTTCTTGCTGAGACAAAATACCTGACACCCAAAGTTAAAGAGGAAAAGGTTTATTTAGCTCACAGTCTGTAGAAGTTTCAGTCCATAATCAGCTGGCTCGAAGGTAGGTGGCATGGCAGAGGGGCAACGGTTCATGGCAGTGGAAGATAGCAAAAGCAACCAGAGCAAAAGGGTGAAACAAGCCTCTTTTTGCCCCTTATATCTTATCCAGACTGCTGAGATTAGGGTGGCACCAATCCAATCAGTGGACTGATCCAGCAACCAACCGGCCTTAATCTCAGCACTCTTAATTCCACTGAGCCATGAATCAATCAGAAACTCTCGATTCAGCTGCCTCAGAAAAAAGCCCTTCTAAAAGTACATGAGGCTTTGGGGGGACATCTAGACACACACTCTAACAATTCTGAAAATAAAATCTCAGATTGCATAAAAAGTGAAATTTAACTTTGTGTTTATGTATATGAGCAACAATTTAAAACAGGAGAAACTGAAAATAGTTTTAAAAAAATAAGTGATATTTTTCAAAAATTCTCGATTCTACCATCACTTCTTGAGAAACAAAATTTTGTCAATGTGTGTTATCTATAAAGGTGCATTCTCATTTGGAGGACAGAACAAAAACTATGTATACCTAAAATGCATAAGATATTTGATGAAAAAGTAGTGTTGGTAGACATAAATTACCACTGCTTATAAATTTTAACAATCCTATCAGAAAATGACAAAGCAAGAAGGCAAATACACTGATTACAAATAATATTAATAACTTTCAGAACCTTCAGAAGACACACATACACAGTGGTACCTCGGTTCACAAACTTAATTTGTTCCATGATTCTTGAAAAAATGGCCATGTTTGTGTTTGTGCAGGAAAGATGGCCACGATCGTGTTCATCACCTGATGCAGAGTTTGCAAACAAAAACAAAATTTTGCCAAATGCTTCTCTTCCCGAACCATGACATTATTGTACCTCTGTGAAGATACAAAGCATATAATCAAGATACATAAAACCCAAGTAATTTACTGTCTACACAGGTTCCTTGGAACACAGGAGCTTCATTCTCCAGTGGAATCCAGTAGAGGGTGCAGTGTGACACCATGCAGGGTTACATGCAGTTTTCTTTCTTGTAAGTTTTATTGTAAGCTGTTGCATGAATTTCCCAGAGAAAGGTAAAAGAAATATCTGCCTCCAACCTGAGAGACCAAAGAATGACTTAGACAAGTCCAGCTTGAGAAGCAAATGGGTTTATTAGGGGTTACTTCCAGGGCAGTGGACAACTTGTGTGGTATAGCACCCAAAGTTGCCAGCCATCCTGTGCTAAGCTACAGGTTTTATGGGGCACTAATAAAAATATCAGAAACAGGGTCAAAAGCAAGATGGGTCCTTGAGAAAGGACCAGTGTGCTCCACTCTCATCCCATCCTATTGGGCACCCCCTTAGTCTCAGGAAGCACTGTCTAGCTATGGTGGTTGATACACTTTTTGTGTTGTAGTCTGGTGCACAATCTCAGCACCTGGCAAAGAGCCACTGGACAGCTGGGTTGGGGGCATCACAATATGTAGTTACTATGGCTAGGCTTCAGGGGGCAACTTGCACTGTACTCCACCCCCTTTACCCAGTTCTTATGTTTCCTCCCTCTTCTGTGATGTTCTCTGAGTCTTGAAGGGAGTATTATGTATCTTCTTTAGCTAAGCTGAGCACTGGGCTCTTATGCCACAGGAACAATACAGACAGTAGCAACAGGCACCCACTCCTTCAACGCACAAACACAATAAAAATACATGTCCCCAATTGTGTATGGATCAGAATATCTGCGGGAAACTCTGGCCATGTGGGTGGCCGATATGAATGTTGGAGGAAGGGACCATAGGAACAACAGTTCCCAAAGAATGCATGCTTATAGAGCAGATCTGCAGGGTAACAGTCAGCACAAACAACAATAGGTTAGTCTCAGAAGATGTTTGGTCACTAGTTCCTCCTGCCCCCTGATAAGCTTCCTGCTTGATAAGTTTGCTTAAACTAGGTTAACATACATCACATAGCAGGCCATCCTTTTCCAGTCTTGTCCCTTGACCAAAACTCCTATACAATATGTTGCAAAATGCTTTTCTTCTACATCTTTTTCTTATGACCTTGAGTTACAAATAAATCACCAAAGAGGTCTCAGCCAGCTGCTGTTTCACTGTTCTCTCTCATAAATAGCTGCTCTGGGCTTCTTGGATTGAACCAAGTCTCATCTCTGAGAGTCTCATCCTCTACACAGCCAGGGGTGCACACAGTGACAAGTATCTTTACAGGTTCTCTCACTTCTGTTGCGACAAGGAAGGCCCCATCTCTGTTTTGGGGTCCCTATAAGGTTTCTCCTATGTTTGGGGGAAAATAGCAGCACATTCCAGTGCATGCTCTCCTGACTGGAGAAGGTCACCTCATGCCCAGCAGTGGGACTTACTGTGTGTTGCACTGTGCTTCCTGCTCACTGCAAGAAGAGCTTCCCCTCAGCTGTGGCCAGTAGCAACAGTAATCCATGGGCACAGGCATAAATGCTTATTAGGCCGCAGTTTCACTGGCACATCACATCCACTTAACAGCACAGGCTTCTCTTCTGAGGAGTATATCTTCCCCAGGAACAGGTCTCTGCCCTGGCTCACAGGAAAAAATGTAGGTGACCTCCCTTGGGGCAGGCTTAAAATCTAATTAGAAAGTGATTGTACCCAGACCAGTTGTTTCCCTTCCATACCTGTGGACCCATCCTGGATACCATGCTAATAATGTAACACAAGAGGCCCGTACCAGGGCAGGACAATTAGTGACAGTTTTCTTTGGCAGGTTGCATAGTACAACACTACACCTTCCAACATTACAAATGCTAGGCAGTAGGGAACAAGTTTCCAGCTCAATCCCTGACTGATTTCTTCATGTCCTGCAGCCTAAGCATGTGGTGTGTCTTAGTTACTTTCTCCTCACTGAGATACAATACCCAACACCCACAATTTAAGAGGAAGGGTTTATTTTAGCTCACAGTTTGTAGAGGTTTCAGTCCATGGTCACCTGGCTTCAATGCAGGGCAACATGGCGGTGGGGGCAAGGCAGAGGATAAACAGACAATGGCAGGACAGGCAGGAATCAGCAGGGCCTTCCTTTCCCTTTTTATTCCAGTCAGGCAACAAACGTATTAGTTGGTGCCACCCACACCTAGGGTGAGTCTTCCATCTTCAGTAAATCCATCATCCACATCAAGAACTATGTTAACCCAATCAACAGACTAATCCAGTACAACACACCCATGATCTAGTCACTCCCAAAAGCTCCACCTATAAGCACATGAGGCTTTGGGGGGGCATCTAGATATAAGCCTAACATGGTGTCTTGATTTACCATCCAGTGTTGACATGAAACCACCTGCAGCAGTAACAGCCTGCATGGTATAGGGGGTGGGGCTCAGAGGCCTCCTTGGCCAACAACACCTCACAGGGAGGTAGCCCATGCCTGGAACTGGGATTTTCATTCGAAATCTGTATGGCTTTTGGAATTCTCTTCCTTCTCTTCTCTTCTCTTCTCTTCTCTTCTCTTCTCTTCTCTTCTCTTCTTTCTCTTCTCTTCTCTTCTCTTCTCTTCTCTTCTCTTCTCTTCTTCTCTCTTCCTCTTCTCCTCTCCTCTTCTCCTTCTTCCTCTCCATTTCCCTTTTCCCTCTCCTTCTCTCTCTCTCCTCTTTTCTTTTTGCACCCATGTAGGTTGTCTTCATTTAAATATTTTAACAATTGTTTTAACAACCCATTTCAAAATATTAAGCTAGACCCAGTGGTGTTCTGAGGCAGGTGAATGTACCATTATACTTGATTTTTCTCAGCCTAATTTTGTACATGAGTGTCGGTGAAGTGAGCATATATTTCTATCCATAACTAACAGGCATGGAGCTGATATGATTTTTCCTGCCAATTCCATACCAGACACTTAGCCAGGTAGTGCATCCATCCTTCCAGCCTGTGCTGGGAGCAGGACTTGCATGTCTGCACAGCATGTAAAAGGTCAGAATATCTTATGGGAATGCTGCAGCCTTTGTTATTATCCAGCCCATTTTGGTCCCTCTGTGCCCAGACTTTATATGTCCCCAGTGAGCAGCTTCTTTGGGGGTCTTGGGACAAATCACTTTCACCTTTGGGAAGATATCAGCCTCTTGATTACCTAGGGGACTTTAGTGGGCTGTGGGAAGCTTTGTGGAAGATTATCAGTGGCTCTGGCTCATTTTGTATTTTAAAAATTTATTTTCCTCCACATCCATTGTTCCTGTAGTGTTGGGAGCAAAGCTGTCTGTACCTTGAGTATCTAGGACAAGGCCACTGCCTCTCATGAGTTTGGCAGGGCCCCATGGAGATGTGCACAGCTCAGGGAGCTGTTGCCATAGTGACATGACCTTCACTTGAGATAACAGTTTTCTGCCTTGTTTCCCATGAAGCCACCAAGATGTGTTGTCCTGCAGATAGATTAGCTATTCTTCCTGTCCCAGCTCCTACCCTCCCTTTAAACTCTCCATGAATTTATTTATATGCTGACTGTATAAATTAAAGTGCTGCAGGTGCTGGGCAGTTCTCTTTCTCCCATCAGGAGAAAGGGCTCCACCTGACCTCAGCTTTTGTATATTGATTCTTCTTCAACCTTGCCGTCCTCCTTCTGAAGTTTCAAGAGCTGCACTGGGTGCGGCACTGTAGTGGCTTACCATGCACCTGCCAGTGTTCCTTTTCCCATTGGGCCATTCATTGGAGTGAGTCCTCTAAAGACCACACAGCGATCTGTGCCAATAGGTAGTAGCCACTTCTCCAGAGCCACCACCATTGATACTGTTCTTAACTCAGCCCATTGGCTGTTTTCTTTTACTCTTTCCTCTCTAACCAGATGGTATCTGTATTTATTTGTGTTGCTACTGTTCACCGCTTCTACTTTGTGCGCTGTCCAGTAACATTTGTGTACTGAGCGTCTTCAAGGGTGGGTGGGGTCCCTTCCAGCACCTTATCTCACTTAGCTATTGGCTCGGTTAATGAAGGTGGTTCAGTAGCTTGAAAGGAGACTGGCCCCAGTATGGCCTGCATGGCATTTGTCAGAGGGCTAGCAGATAGGACCCCATGCTGCTGCAAGTACTCATGCTATTTTTGTATTTTCTGATTTTGTGCCACTCTAGAATGGGGATGGCTAGAAGGCCTTAAATCTACCCCTTTATTAGGTGTATGTGTGTGTGTGTGTGTGTGTACTGTCACTAAAGAAGATCTAGTGATGGGTTTCACCTGTTTCACGCCTTTACATATGACCAGCAAATTGTACTCCAGTGCCTTATACTGAGATTCTGCCATTTTCCATAATTAACACCATAACTCTATTGGAACAGTTACTTCAAGTTGTATTTTTCCATGGCCCTCAACTGTAGCCCTTAGCATTCCTGGTAGACTCCAGAACAAAAGGGCAATGGAGTACTGGGGCACACAAATGTTCAGCCTGCCACACAAATAGTTTGCTCGATAGCCTTTGTAACCCTTTTGCACCAATCCCACATGTTCTTCCTTTATATCACACTATGTAGGGGGTGGCCAACTTGAAAATGGTGGGATAGGAAAATAAGTCAATACCTCAAGTCTCATAAACACTTGGAATTGCTTTGTATTTATTAGTACAAGCTACTGTTAAGGTTTAACGATCTTTGTAGGTATTATGCATTTCTTGCCCAACTATAAGACTCCCAGAAACTTTATGACAGTGCCAGATCTTTGTGCCTTGTGGGGACTTCCCTCCTATCCATACAATTGTAAGTGTTTTATATATCCTTCAGATTTTTGAAAATTGTAAGGCACTGAGGAGTTAGCATGATGTCATTTATATAGTGAAATATTTTTATAGTGCATGATCAGGATAACAGGCCAAAGACCCAGGCTACCATTCCCTGGCAAATGGAGTGACTGTGCAAGTAGCCCCACGGAGGGAGAACGTGAAAGGTCCATTGTTGTCCATTTCAGGTGATGTGAGCTAGTCTTGGGATTCCGAAGTTGGCGATAAAAAAGAAGAATTATCAAAGTCCAAAGCAGTGTTACAAGTCCCATGACCTGTATCTATTTTTCAGCCAAGAGAGAAATGTTGGGTATGGAGGGATGATGGGAAGATACCACCTCTTCTGCCGTACTAGGGGTTGAACCCAGGGCCTTCACATGGAACTACTTCCTCAGCCTTTTTTTGTTTTGATTTTTATTTTGAGACAGATTCTCACTGTCACTAAGTTTCTCAGGCTGGACTTGAACTTGCAGCCCTACTGCACAGACCCTCCAGGGTTCTGGGACTATAGGTATGTGCCACCATGCTCAGCTGCATCACTTTATTTAACTCTGTGATCTGTAGTTATTTTTTTAGCTATTCAGCTTTTTTACCAGCTGTACCAGATTGTAAAAGAACAGTGGGTTGGGTAGACGACTTCTTAATACCCTTCTGATAGTCCACACTGTCTAATATTAACTATGCTGTGTGGGGAAGGCGGCTTTAGGGGACCCTTTTTATCCAGCTGTATTTCACTGACTTTACAATCTGTATCCTCAGGGAAATGTTTGACTGCATGGTGCAGGGTGTGCCCCAGCAGTATGTCCACCCCTAGTAAAAGTTCTGTATTTTATTAGTTTTGTTTATTTAACTTTTTAACCTGTGAACATTTTAAGACCTGCATTTTCTAAGGACAGTGCTGCTCAGTGGAAGTTCTCACTGAGTCATTTCCAGGTTCTTGGTATCCCAAGGAATTGAGCAGGACACTCTGAAGGAGTAACAAGAGTAAGGATTTATCAAAAGCAAAAATACACTCCACAGGGTGGGAGTGGGCAAGGGAGAGCTCATGGCCCCCAGAGGGGCGGGTACTGGGTCTCTGAAGGTCCTGGGGTTATGGAATAATTCACAGTTGGATTTGACAGAAGTCAGGGCCCGGTGAGGTAGCTGACGTGGCTCACCCATTGGGAGGGGGTAGTTCTTCACCATCCAACATTTTTAGAACAAGTTCCATGGTGTCCAGATGCCTCTGGGGGAAGGCAAAAACCTCAGAGCAAATGAGGTTGAATGCAGGCCGGGTTCTTGTACTTTGGGTTCTGTGCATTCCTGTGGGTTTCAGGAGAGCAGGGCAACCTTCTTCTGTTGGTTTTCTGATGTTTTGACATAGTCACTCTTGGTCTGCCTGGTGTGTCATTTCTTGCCCCATGGTTCCGGTTTATTCACCTTTATCTCCCACTTTGGCAGGTTTATTAGACCAGGTTGAAGATAATTCAGGGCAACTTACGATTTGGGAAGAGTGCTTTGTGATGTTTATTATCAGGCACTTGTGTATAAAACCTGTTCCCGTAAACTGTTGGCTCTATCGACTCATAGGGCTGACATAAGTGACTCTGTTATATTTATAATTTAAAAAATCTGGTGCCCCTTGTTCTTGTGAGTTTCTCTGAATACATTGTTGCTGACTTATATTTCTTCATTGCTGGAATGTTATTCTGGTTGTGGTTCTTATCTGGTCTCATGTGTGTGGACTATCTGATGATTGAAAGTGTCACAGCCCCACTAGCCATGTTTGAGCAATGAAGTGCTTTAGAAGGAATAGTTCTTAGGGCAAACAAAATCAACAAGAACAAAACAAACTTAGAATAGCCAGAAATACAAAATTTATGTTACAATTCTGATCCCTTACACAACTTTTTTTTGGACTCACCTTGACTTTTTGTGACTTGTTTTCATCTTTTTCATTTTATTTATTTATTTATTATTGTTTTTTTTTTGTGGGTACCGGGGGTTGATCTCAGGACCTCATGCACCAGCAGGTGCCCGTGCCGCTGAGCGATATCACCGGCCCTTTTTTCGTATGTGGGTTCCGGGAGTCGAACTCGGGCCCTTGTGCTTGCCGGGCAGGCGCTTACGCCGCTGAGCCATCTCACCGGCCCCTCTTTTTCATTTTAGTAGTGAAAAATCTTACTATATAAAATATTTTCCCAAAAATACATTTTTATACTTACAACCTTTAAAAATACCTCCTTTTTGTCTTATTTATTGTATTTTTTCCATCCTAAGCCCCACGGCTACTCGGAATTTAAAAGCTTTTGGTGTATATGATTTGTTGGTTTCAGAGTTAACTTGCAGGTTTTTCATTCCGATTAGGACTGGTCGAATGACAGACTTTTAAGTAATCTTAAAAGCAAAAATTATTTTAGTACTGTCAGAAAGAAGAGCCAATTCATTCTATAATTGTAGTTTAAGAACTATCGTGAAGCTGTTTACAGAAAATGTTTTAGGCAGGCCAGTTAGATAAAAATATCAGCTTAACTCACCAAATTAATGTACTAAAAGCAAATTTACCATTCAGCCAAGATGTGCCCCAGGATGTACATTGTCAAATAACTTCTGCCACCTGACATCTGCTTTGTGGCCTGACCTGGTGCCCATACTGACTTGGGTTTGGACTCCAGGTTGCGCTCAGGCAGTGGCCTAGACCATCAATGGTCTTCAGTTTTCTGGCAGTGCCCACCCTCACCCTGGCCTGTAACAGGTTTTCCCTGGTGGTTTTCCTCTTGTACCTGGACAGTGCAGGCCTGAACTTGGATCTAAGTTTCTGCTGCTGGCAGCACGAGGAGGGGCCATTTCACGGCTGCTGTAACGTTACAGAGCTATTTTGACCCTCATTAATAAATGACAATATTCACCCCAATCTTTGAGGTGCTTTCAAGGCATCCTCGTACTTACATGGTTATTCCACGACATCCATAGTAGAACCCACCCCTCCACCTGTGGAGGTAGATGGCCATCCCAGGATCTCTTAGTGGGCAGCAAGTCAGCCACAGCGCCTCTTACTGCTCACGACAAGGGCCATGAAACACCAGCTACAGCTGTCCTGCAATCTTGTCCCAGGTGGGCTACCGTCAGGGGTCACAGTACACTCTCTGGTCCATTAGATGTTTTCAGGGTGTCCTTGTACTCACATGGTGGACCACATTCATTTAGGAGGCGTGCCACCCCATACCGTGTGAATGAGGATGGCCCCCCAGGATTTCTCCTGCTTATGTTCGCCGATGAGTTAACTTTGGAATTGCCAGATGCCTGTTCAGGTGCCAGATATTGTGTGAATTTCCCAGGCAGAGGTAGAGGAAACATCTGGCTTCAAATTGAGAGAATCTGATAGTCCAAAGAATGACTCAGACAAGTCCAGCTTGGTGAGTTACTGAGTATATTAAGGCCTTCTTACAGAGCAGTGGAGAATTTGTGGGTTGAACTACAAAAGCTTCCAACCTTCCTGCGCTAAGCCATTGGTTTTATAGAGCACTAATTAAAATATTAAGGGGGAGGATCAAAACAAGAAGGATCTTTGGGAAAAAGTACGTACTCCCTTCCCATTCCATCATTATCAGGAACCCTGCCAATCTCAGTGAGCACTGTTTAGCTGCAGACTGGCACACAGCCCAGCGCCTGGCAGGGGTTCACTGGACAGCTATATAGGGACATCACAAAGTAGAGTTACTCTAGCTAGGGTTCAGGGGACAATTCTCACTACACCAGCTGACAAAATCCACTCTGCTTGGGTTGAAAACCACAAGAAAATAACAGGGAACAAGCTATATTTACTAGTATGATAAAAAACACCTCCATGTTGGGAAAGGCTTTTTTTTTTTTAATTTTAAAGAGAAAAAATTAGAACAAAATTTCAAAACAACATAATAAGAGGGTAACAATGGTTAATACATTGTATATTGTTATCTTTAAACTAGTTACTCAGGGTACAAGATATCAACATTCAATTGTCCAAACAATATTAGCACACACCTGTCTTTTCAATGAACTAAGAGAAATTAGTAGTATATCTATCTTAACTATCATATATATATATATTTGCTTTTCCCTTCCTTCTTTTCTCCTTTCCCTCTCCTTTTCTCCTTTCCCCATCCCAGTTTCTTTTACTTTTTGAACCATTTCTTCCCATTTTACAATATCTATTGTACATCTTGGATCTTATTTACTCTTTCAGTTTCTCACACTAGGGAGACAATATGATGTTTACACATGTGCGTCTGGTTTATTTCACTTATGAGTATGGTCTCACGTTGCATCCGTTTACATATAGGGGTCTCCAGTTTATCCTTCTTTATGGCTGGGTAGTATTCCATTGTATAAAAATACCACATCATTTTTATCCATTCCTCGGTTGATGGGTATTTCGTTTTTTTCCAAGATCTAACTATTACAAATTGTGCTGCTATAAACATGGGTGCGCATATATTGCTGTAGTATGATGTTTTTAATTGTTCTGGGAAGATACCCACAAGGGGAATACCTGGGTCAAATGGGACCTCTAATCCTAGTTTTATGAGGAATCTCCACACTGATTTCCACAGTGGTTGCACCAGTCTACACTCCCAACAACAGTGAAGAAATGTTCCTTTTCCCCCACAGCCCCCCCAGCATTTGTTATTGGTTGATTTCTTGATAATAGCCATTCTTTTTGGGGTGAGATGGAATCTCAGTGTTGTTTTAATTTTCATCTCTTGAATGACCAGTGATGTTGAACATTTTTTTCATATATTTATTTGCTGTTCGTGTTTCTTCATCTGAGAAGTGTGTATGCATCTCAGATGCCCATTTTTGGGTCTTTAAATTTGGAAGCTCTGATTTTTTTGAGTTCTTTATATGTCCTTGATAGTAATCCTTTGTTTGAGGAAGAGCTGGCAAATATTTTTCCCACACTGTAGGTTGTCTCTTCACTCTGTTGGTAGCTTCTATTGGTGTGCAAAAGCTTTTTAATAAGATGAGATCCCAGTTGTTGATTCTTTGTGATAATTCCTGTGCAATTGGGATTTTATTCATAAAGTCTTTCCCTACACTAATGTCTTCAAGAGTTTTACCTATTCTGTCTTCCAGCAGATTTAATGTTTCTGTTTTAATATTTAGATCTTTGATCCACGTCAAATTTCGTTTAGTGCAGAGCCAGTTTTTCCAGCACCATTTATTAAAGAGGCAATATTTCTTCCAGTGAATGTGTTTGGCACCTTTGTCAAAGATAAGGTGGCTTAGTATGTCTGGAGTTGTTTCTGCATCTTCTAATCTGTTCTATTGATGTTTAGGTCTTTTTTTTTTTTTTGGCCAATACCATGCTGTTTTTATCACAGTAGCTTTGTAGTGTAATTTCAAGTCAGGGATTGTGATGCCCCCACCTTGCCTTTGTTGCCCATAATTGCCTTTGCTATTCTAGGTCTCTTCTGGTTCCAAATGAATTTTAGGATTGTTTTGTCTAATTCTGTGAGATATGCTGTTGGAATTTTGATTGGAATTGCATTAAATCTGTATAACAATTTTGGAAGTATGGTCATTTTCACTATATTCATTCTTCCTGCCCAAGAACAAGTGATATCTTCCCATTTTCTGATATCCTCCTCCATCTCCTTTTTCAGAGTACTGTAGTTTTCAATGTAGAGGTCTTTTATAACCTTTGTTAGATTGATTCTTAGGTATTTCATTTTTTTGGATGCTATTGTGCAAAGTGTTGTTACCCTAATGTCTCTTTCAGTGAATTTGTTATTTGTGTAGAGGAAGGCTATTGATTTTTTGAGTGTTGACTTTGTACCCAACTACACTACTGAATTTGCTCATTAAATCTAGCAGTTTTTTAGTGGAGTTTTTGGGGTCTTCTATGTAGAGTATCATGTTATCTGCAAATAATGATAATTTAACTTCTTCCTTTGGGAAAGGTTTTAATAGTGTCCTTTGATAAAAAAATTGGTGTAAGGTAGGATTGCCTAATGTCCCTGTCCACCTCAAAGGATTTATTTAGTAAGAGAAATGTAAAGAGCTGGGTAAAATCTACCCATGGCATTTACTTTTTTTTTTTTTTTTTTTTTTTTGGTGACTTAGTTAAAACTGACTGAAGTGGAATTTCTCCTGGAATTGGAGGGGTTCCACTTGGGGAGAAACACAATTTCCAATTTGTGTTTTTCTTAAGAGCAGTTATTCAAAATTTCCCATGAGATCCTGCCAGTGTGTGGCCTGGAGTTACAATACTCAAATTCTGGGTAAAGCATAACAATACGATGACATTTTTAGCATGTATCAAACCTCTCTTATTTCAGTGAATTTCTGCCTGTGTATCCTTTATTAGTTTCCTAGGTGAGTGTGCAGCACCAAAAATTAAGAACCACTGACTTAGAATATTCATTTTGCAAAATATGTACCAGAGCCTGTGTGCTATTTACCAGTTCCCCTTACAATGCTGATTACTAATATAAAGAATATAGGAACCAAAGACATAATATACAGTGCATTAGTGGACAGAATATAAATGATTATGATATAATGTATGATATAATGCATGTATAAGAAATATAATACAACAAGATATGGTACACTCTGGTGTAATTTAGTAGAATAGAAATAATATAGAATAGAATGGAATAGAATAGAATAGAATAGAATAGAATAGAATAGAATAGAATAGAAGAATAGAACAGAACAGAATAGCTGGCACTAACCTCAGAGGTGAGGAACCCATTTAAAAGCCCTGAATTTTCCGTCTGAGGGCTGTGCCCTGTTCAGGAAGACAAGTCCAACCTTACCAACTTTCAGAGAAGCTGTTGTGATGCAGCAGTGTGAGGACCTGCTGAAATGTGATCTCTGGACCTAGACAGACACCCTCAGTCTAGGGTGATGGAGAAGCTGTGCACAGGGGTGATAGGTGGATGCACCCTGCTCCAGGCCTGCCTGATGGAGGGTGCTGTGTGCAAATTGCAGGCTGCCAGGCACAGCTCACTCTCATGCCTTCCAGGAGGAATTGGATGAGCCACTCTGCTGCAGGAGTGAGGTGACTGTTGGCTCTGCTGGAGCCTGGTGCTAGAGAAGCAGTCCATAGAGCAGAAGCTGGCACTCAGCAAGCCAAGGGCACTGCCAGAACCTTTCTGAATTTGTTAAAACTGACTGAAGTGGATCAGGATCTTCATAACAGCCACAAACCCAGTGATATTTTTGATATATCCACAGACTTGGTAACTTTCTTTCATTAGATAATCTTAAAAAATCTTCAATCTCCATTGAAGAACAAAACAGATTTAATTAAATGATCTTTTTGTAGTTATCATTGAAGTACTTAATGTATGGCTGAAAAATAAAATAAATGAGGGTGATGGTTGTGGATGTTTTATACACAAAGCACCAAAACTAGCAATGTATCTCACATTTAAGAGTCACCTAGAAATATGAAGAATGTGGTTGATCTCCCCGGAGAGAATAAGAGTCTCTAGATGCACAAGCACATTGTATATTTTTCTTTTCCCAGAAGGAAAAGCAGAACTGTGAGATTCGGGAGTCAGTGCTGATGAGCAGGAAGGAGCTAAACGTTGGGAAACATGAGCTCACAAGCACAGAGGCAAGCACAAGCCACTGGCCTGGATTCACAAAAGAGAAACAAAAAGTGAAAATGGAGGAGAGAGAATAAAAGAAGACGAAGGAGCTCACCAGGACCAGGATGGTGCGTGTGGCTCTGGCCTCATGGGAAGGTCTGGGGAAGAGGCTGTGGCTGCGGATGTGTTGGACTCGCTGCCTGTGTCTGTGCAGGGCCAGGACCATGGAGCCGCTGGCCCAACACATGAGGCCCAAAATGATTGCATCAAAGAAAGAGAACAAGGCTGCATGAAGTCTAGCTGTAAGTTTATCCAGAACGGGGGCAGAGCAGTAGCCAAAATTTCTTCTCATCACGCTTATATTTTTACCATCTACTAACTGAGTCATGTTCAAGGGAACTATTATATTTAGCAAGAGATGGAGAGCCCAGGGAAGGACACAGCAGAAACTGATGCACCTTGGGGATTGCTTTTTAATTCCAAAACTCTGAAAATAATTGGGGCAAAGTTTCAAGGCCTGGAAGACACTGAGGAGACAGGTGGTGCTGAGGGAAACTCCCCTGCCTACTCTGTGAAGATAGAAGACAAGTTTGCAACCAGCATCATCCAGGAAAGATTTCCATCCAAAGCACGCCATTGTCTGTGAGACCCCTCTGGAGAAAAGCACCATGGAGTTGGCTAAGACCAGCTGGCTGAGAATCAAGTCTGTGGGTCTCACCTTGTGTCCAGAAAAGAGAATAAAGTTATAAAAACAAAGGAGAATAGAGTTTCCCAGGATCCCAATGCTTGTCTGAGTGAGGAAGATAATCCTCATGTCCAAATGAAAAGAGGTCATCACATCAATTTCTGGGAAACATTGATGTTTAGCTAGAGACAGAGGAACAAAAGAGAGTTACCATGATTGTGCCCAGTTACTTCTTGTGCTTTTTGGAGAGTGTTGCACTCTCAGTGGATACTAAATGTATACACTAGAGCATATATAGTTTGCTTCCTGCAGTGCTATTGAGGTAGGAGGCACAGCAAGGAAAAATAAACAACAAAAATCCATGAGTCAGGGATCAAGAAACCAGACAGAACAAGGATTACTGTGTCAAAATATTCAAAAAGCAAGATAGATGTCACTCTGTCCTCCCAAGAAGCCCAGACATGTGCAAAAGCAAAGTACATGACCCTGGTCTTCATCCAACCTTACTTGAACTGTGGTCTCCCTGTCCCCCTCAGCTTTGGATTCTATGTCACTTCTTCCTTTAAAAGCTTTGAGTGGTCAAGAACTCCCTCTCCCAGTGGGCGGGTTAATCAGGCACTCCATTGGGCACCACTCCTGTCAATCCCGAAGTATAGCCCCTCCATAATTCCACGACTTTGAGAGATGCAGCACCTGCCCCTAGTGTGGCTGTCCACTCTTCTCACTGTCCCACTCCCAACTTGTGGAGTGCACCTACGCTTATTTCACCTTTATTACATGTTACTCTTGTTTTTCCTTTTGAACGTCCTGCTTAATTCGTTCTTCGGGATGCCAAGAACCTGGACACAGCTCCCGTGAGACCGCCATGTGATGACACTATGGTATAAACCGGCACAGATGGGATGAATAAACCATGGCACCGCCACACAGGCATTTATTCAGGGCATATACGTGAGTAAGCCATGTCTCTATTCCTTGATATAAAGGTGTTCCTAAGATTTGTCTGTAAGTTAAACAGACAAATGTAAAAAAAGAATATTTGAAAAAATAGAAGTTACACTCATATGAATTAATTTCATGTTATTGTTTTAATATTTCCATACATGAAAATATCATATATAATTATTGTTATTTGATAAAATATTTTAAAACACTAAACTAAAACCATGTTTTTATGGTGCTGTGGACTGAACTCTGGGCTTCATGCATGCTCTGCAGGTGCTCTATCACTGAGCTACATTTACAACCCTGAAATAGTATTTTGAAAAAAAATTCTGAGTGCTTGTCAAGTCATTGATACTTCTACATCAGGAGAAATTCATTTACTTGACTTCAAAAAGAAACAGAAATTTTACTTTTAATCATGAGTGGAATATACCTTAAAAATAAATATATGAAAATATGCAAAACTGTCTCCCATTTTCATGTTATTTATAAAGGTAGTGCCATCACTATTTTGAAATAAACACATGTATCAGAGCTATTGTCAGTGAAAGTTTTCATTAAGAGAGAAACAATGCAAATGTAAATGTCAAAGAACTAAAATTTCCATAGTCCTGAATTTGTTTAGAGGAATCAGTACTCACTCATGATGTGTGATATTTAAAAATATGGAAATTGGGTGGGTAGTCATGCATGTAATCTCAGCACTCAGGAGGCTGAGGCAAGAGGGTCATAAGGAGTTTGAGGCCAAGCTGAGCTACATAGTGAGTTCAAGTCCAGCCTGAACTACACAGTGAGACCCTGTCTCAAAAGACAAAACAAAACAAAACAACCTAACAAAAAATACACAGATTTTCACATAGTTCTGCTGGAAAGCCTAGATTGCATACTACCTTATCATTGTACAGCAGTAGGTGCAGATGATGGTTTATAAATACAATTTCTTATTTAAAAAATCCAGAATTTCTTTTAAAATCAATGGTTTCATGTAGGGGGCAGAAAATTTTCAAGATGATTATGCAAAATATTGTAAGTAAGTGAGAAAGATAGTAAGGTGTTAAAGGCTGTTAAGGTCAGTTTAGGGAGCAAAGATTAAAATGGAGTTAGCCTCCAAGTTAAAACTGATGGTACAGATGAAACATGAATCAATGATAATTAAGAAGTGACTGAATCACGTGAAATGTGTTCTAAAATCTGTATATTGCTAATGATATGAAAACCAACCAGTAAGTTTTGGGGATAAGTTTTGGGGATTTGTAATGCAATTCATTACTTTACAAATTGTTCAATGTAGTGAGGTAATTTTCTTCCTTAGATGTACAAACTACACTGTAGAATAAACAAATAGATTAAGAGGACTTTTTTTCTGTAATGGAGATTGAAACAAAGGCCTTCACACTGAGCTACATCCACAGTCATTTTTAAATTTTGTTTTTCATTTTAAAACAGGCTCTTGCTAAGTCACTAAGTTCCAAAACCTGGGCTTGAACTTTCAATCTTCCTGCCTCAGCCTCCCAGAATGTTGGGACTAGAGGTGTGAGGCAGCACTGATGATTTAGGAGAATTTCTTTAGACACAACTTGTAGCCAAATAATGTAGCAATTAGGCAGGCTACATTTGCATTCATAGCTCATAAAATAATGGATTCAACCCAGGATATTTAACCAATCACTATAACCAGTGGTGCCAGCCAGTGACTGGTGAGGCAATAGATAAAATGCAAGTGGGGAAAGTGTCACTGGAGGAAAGAAGCTAACAACATTGAGCCCAATATAGAACTTGACACCACAAAAGAGAGACAGCCGAGTTCAGAACATGTGTCCAGTTCAGAGCTGGATGCAGTCAGAAAAGTCAGCCTGCACTTGGAGCGCAGAGCCCAAAGAGTAAATCTAGATTTTCTCAGTGCCTCTGGCTCTTATTGCACACTTGTGGGAAGTATGGGAGAGCATGTTGGAGGGCATTAAAGAGATGGAATGATGTTAGAGAATGTGGGTGTTTATACGCACTTACACCATCAGATAAATGACAAAAATGTATGGAAATGTTTTGAAATAAAAGAAAATTAAGATGTAAATAAATAAATAAAATGGGAGTATATTGTTTACTCCTGATCTAAACACTGATCCTGAAAACTACATTTTTGAAAAGTGACAAGATTAAATTCTGGCTGCATATATGAGTTATGGCTACTTTGTTAGTGTGAAATTGTTGTCATAATTATCATAATGAGACTGTACTTTGCAGATATATTTAAATGATTTATGTGAAATTATATCTCATATTGAATACTATAAGACTAGAAACATTGGTGAGTTATATTTAGAGTAAGTGAAAAGTTACACATTCCTAGTGTAAGTGACATTTGCATAGTTGAAAATCCTTTAAGAATAATATGAAATTGAGAATTCAACATGTCTGAATGTAGGAGGAACCATGCTGGAGTCACTCAGAGAAAATCACCTAAAGATGCACATAATTGGAAGAAAGGGAGGGACATACATCCTGATGCCAAAATTAATCTAAAATAAGAGACTTGTAGATCAAACAAAACATAGGCACAGGACTTTACAAAATGGTGAAGCAGTCCACAGCACTGCCAGCATGGCACAGGAACCACCATTCCGGGAAATTCTCAAAAAACTGATGGACTGCAATAGCGTGGCAAACTCAAGCCACACACAATACATTTGGGATATACAGCCTCTCATCTCTTTTCCCTTCCTCTGAACAGAAGCTGTTGCAGCCTGGCAGCAAATGTCACCAGCACACACATGGGCAATTGAAAAGGAAGCTGCCCCCTCCCTGATGGGCTGCCAGCTTTTTTGTTGTTTGGTATATAGGCGAACTAGAACCTCCAGCAACAGCAAGGTGAGGGGCCGCAGTGGTGGTGAAGACAGTGAGTTGGGCAGCAGCACCCCCAGCTCCCAGTGGCTTAAGAGTGGAGAGAGATGTGCTCGTGGAACAGAGTGGAGGAGGCTGTGCAAGGGCTGGGAGGGCCCAACTGAACATTGGACTAGAAGCAGCCTCAGTCTTGGTCTCAGGGTGCCATAGGGACTAGGCGAGCAATGTAGAGATATACACAGTAAGGAGACATGGGTGGGCACCAAGGGACATCTGGAGAGTTGCTGGCTGAAGACTCTGGCCTCAGCCCCAACATTCAGAGGCCAAGATCAGCCCCAATCCCAGCACTAATCCTCCCGCAAACTTGATGAGATTACCCAGCAGAGATTTGGACTCTGACTTAGACACAAGCACAGAACTGTGGACCCCAGAGGAATTTCATTTTTTGGTTTGATTTGTTTTCCTTTTTCTGTCTGGCTGTTTAGGTTTTTATTTTTGTTTTTTAGTTTGCTTTGTTCATCTTTTTCTCTCTGTTCCAACTGTCTTTTTTTTTGTGTGTGTGTGTGGGTACTGGGGGTCAAACTCAGGACCTCGTGCACCAGCAGGCACCTGTGCCACTGAGCGATATTACCAGTCCTCTTTTTGTATGTGGGTACTTGGGAGTCGAACTCAGGACCTCACGCTTGCCAAGCAGGCGCTTATGTCGCTGAGCAGTCTCACCGGCCCGCAACTGTCTTTTTTGATTTTTTTCAGGTGAGTGAACATTGTCTATAGTCTTTCTGATTTGCTTTGATATTTTTTTTATATGTGGGTACCAGGAGTCAAACTCAGGACCTCATGCTTGCCAGGCAGGTGCTTATGCTGCTGAGCTATATCACCAGCCCTTGCTTTGATATTCTTTTGCTTTCTCCTTCATTCCTTTTCTCCTGTCTTCTCTAGTTTCCCAAAGCTTGTGTGCTCTTCCTTTGTATTCCTGCCTTGCTTCTGCTATATTTCTCTTCATTTATTTCTCTATTTTTTCCCTTATCCCTCTTAAATTTTCCCCCTACAGGGTAAAATCACTCTACAAAGGGGAAAGTCACTGCATACAAGTTCCTGGTTTGTGTTGGATTTTGCTACATAACTGTATATCTTGTTCCTATGGTTAAAGGTATCAAATTAGTAGTTACCACAGTTTGTCAGTTTCTAGGCTGTGCTTGATACTATTGTTATTGCTAATTGTATTACTTCAGGGTCTCATACCTGTTGTAATCAGTTGTTCTCCCTTGTATGACAACAGACAACTGTGATTGTCTGGAGTCATAATCATTACCATAGTCTAGTACCAAAGGACTGGGTGCTGGACAAAACAGATAACAACTTCTCATCTCTAATAAATTGGGAAGGTGAATCTTGGGACAGACTGAAAGTCAAGAGCCAGCTACACCTAGAAGACATATTTGAAGAACAGTAATTTCCTAGAGAAACCTTAATACTAGTGACAAATCTACCTACCATAAGTAATTTACAAGCATCAACACAGAAAACAAATTAAAATTTAAAAAATAGAAAATGAGAAGACACAGTAGCAAAATGCAACCCCAGACCTCCAGCCCATCCAGGAGAAGTCCAGGGGACAATGAGGTAGAAGAAATGGTAACAGTAGAATTTAAAAAAAAGCCAGATGAATGAGGCTATAGAGAAAATCAGATCAGAAATAATCTCTCAGGTAAAAAAAAAGATGATGATCATAATGAAAGACACGCTCAGTGAATCTAGAGTAGAATCAGATTAAAAAATAGAGGAGCTTAGGAAAATGATAGATACTATGAATATCCAACATAGGAAAAAAAATGGAATCCATGAAACAAATTCAAACAGGAGATTTGAATTTAATCCAGGGGATTAAAATTTTATTGAAAGTATAGACAGCCAAATGTACCAATGGGAGTACAGAATATCAGATCTAGAAGAAAGAATTGGGGGAAGTGATCATGAAAAGAAACATTTCTGAAAAATAGCAAGGGGCCATAAAAAATCAATCAAACAGGGCCGGTGAGATGGCTCAGCAGCGTAAGCGCCTGCCTGGCAAGCGCGAGGGCCCGAGTTCGACTCCCGGATCCCACATACGAAAAAGGGGCCGGTGATATCGCTCAGCGGCACGGGCGCCTGCTGGCGCGCGAGGTCCTGAGGTCGACCCCCAGTACCCAAAAAAAAAAAAAATCAATCAAACAGCTGCTAGATGATGCATGGAAGAACAACATAAGATTGGAGTCAATGAGAAAGCAGGAGATAGAGCGACATAAAAAACCTGTTCTCTGAAGTAAAGGCAGAAAACTTCCCAAGTGTGGAAAAAATTTGACATATAAATAAGTGAGGTGTATAGAACTCCAATCAGCCATGACCAAAATAAATCTACACCAAGGCATGTAATAGTCAAGATTCTAGAAATTCTGCACAAGAACAGAACATTAAAGGCTGCCAGAGAAAAGAAATAAATCACCTATAAATGAAAGCCCATCAGAATCATGGCAGACTTCTTAACACAAACCTTTAAGTCAAGGAGAGCTTGGAGTGAAGTATTTCAAGTCCTGAAAGAAAACAACCTCCAATCCAGATTGATGTACTCTGCAAAACTATAGTTTAAAATCAATGGAGAAATAAGATACTTCCATGACAAAGAACAACTGGAGAAATTCATGACCACCAAACCAGCACATCAAAATGTTCTGAAGGATATTCTAGAAAGAGATAAGGAAGACTACATCTACGAAAACCAATAGAAAGAATCCACCAGGTAAGAAAAGAAATTAAACAGAGGGGAAAGACAGGGAAGCAACAGAAGGAAAATAATATGAAAAGGATAAGTCAATATGTATCAGTTATAAATGTTAATGGTCTCAATTCACCATTAAAATAAACAGACTGATAGAATGTGTACCAATAAACTAAAAAAAAAAAAAAAAGAAAAAGGAAAAGAAACAAGAAATAAGACCCTACAGTATGCTAAATACAGAAACACATTTGACTCAAAAATAAATCCATAGACTGAAAGTCAAAGGATGGAAAACAATACTTCATGCAATAGGAACCTGGAAAAAAGCAGGGGTAGCTCTTCTATTTGCAGATAAAGTGAACTTCAAGTCAAGACTGATTAACAGAGACAAAGGTTACTACATACTTGTTAAGGGACAAGTCCAAGAGGAAGAGGTAACAATCATAAATATACATGCACAAAATACCAGCACACCTATCTATATAAAACCAATATTAGTGGACATGAAAAATCAAATAAGCACTAACACAATTGTGATGGTGGACCTGAATACCCCTCATCACAAACAGATCAATTAGACAAAAAGATCAACAAAGAAATATCAGAACTGAACCAAACCTATGAACAAATGGACTTAGTAGAGGTCTACAGAGTGTTCCACCCCACCATATCAGAATTAACATTCTTTTCAGCTGTGCATGAGATGCCCTCCAAAATAGACCACATACTGGCTCATAGAACATGCTTAAGTAAATGCAAAGAATTTGAAATTAAGCCATGCATATTATCAGAGCATAGTGCAATGGAATTGGAAATCAATGGCAAAAGAAACTACAAAACTACATAACCACATGGAAGTTAAATAACACCCTCCTAAACCATCAATTGGTCACAGATGAAATTAGAAATGGAATGAGACAGTTTCTACAATTAAGTGATAATGCCAATACAATATACCGGAACTAATGGACACAATGAAAACAGTCTTATGAAGGAAATTTATAGTGGTGAATTTCCACATCAGAAAAACAGAGTGAGCTCAAAAATCAACCTAATGTTAAATCTCAAACTTCTAGAAAAAGAAAAAAGCCAAGCCAAAAGTTTATATGAGGGAGGAAAGTATAAAGATCAGAGCAGAAATTAATTAACAAAGAATCAATGAATTGAAGAGTTGGTTCTTGGAAAGTTTAAATCAAATTGATAAATCCTAAGCCAACCTTATCAAAAAAAAGGTAAGGAAAAACTCAAATCTAAGCAATTAGGAATGAAAAGCATGAAATCACAAGAGATCCTGCAGAAATCCAGAAGATCATCAATACCTACTCTGAGAACATGTACTTGAATAAGATGGAAATCACAGAAGAAATGGACAGATTCCTAGATACATATGAATTACTAAAGCTGAATCAAGAAGATTCAAAATTCCAAATAGCCCAATATAAGTCAATGAAATTGAAGAAGAAATTAAAAACCTACCAACAAAGAAAAGCCCAGGTCCTAATGGATTCACTGCTGAATTCTATGAGAAATTTATATTTTTTTAATTTTTATTTTATTTTTTGTGGGTACCGAGGGTCGACCTCAGGACCTCGTGTGCCAGCAGGCACCCGTGCCACTGAGTGATATCACTGGCCCTTTTTTCGTATGTGGGTACCGGGAATCAACTCAGGACCTTGCACTTGCAAGGCAGGTGCTTGCGCTGCTGAGCTATCTCACTGGCCTCTACAAGAAATTTAGAGAAGACTAATACCACTACTCCTCAAACTTTAATGAAATTGAAAGGGAAATAATACTCCCAAAGTCATTTCTGGAAGCAAGCATAAGCCTGATACAAAAAGAAGAGATGGATCAAAGCAAAAAAGAGAACTACAAGCTAATCTCCCCAATGGACATAGACGCAAAAATACTCAGTGAAATACTGCAAAGGTTATACAAATCCTCAAGGTTATACACCATGACAAAGTAGGATTCACCCCAGGAATGTAGGCATGGTTAAACACATGAAAATCAATACATGTAATACACCATATCGACAGAGCCAAGGACAAAAATTACATGATTTTCACAACAGATGGAGAAAAATCAGTTGACAAAGTCCAACACTGTCTTAGTCACTTTTCTCTCATTGCTGAGACAAAATACCCAACACCCAAAGTTAAAGCAGGAAAGGTGTATTCAGCTCACGGTTTGTAGAGGTTGCAGTCCATAATTGGCTGGCTCCAAGGCAGGGTGGCTTGGCAGAGGGGGATGGCAGAGGAGAACCAGTTCATGACAAGCAGAAGACAGCAAAAGCAAGCAAGGGACCTTAACAGTGTCTTTCTGCCTCTTTTATCTTATCCAGGCTACTTATGGCAGGTAGCACTCACACCCCCTAATCCTAGTGCCCTTGAGCCTAGTATAGCACCATGAATCAATTCCAGCATCACACACTCTAGATCCAGCCACCTCTGAAAAAGCCCACCTATAACTGCATGAGGCTTTGGGAGACATCTAAACACAAGCCATAACAAACACCCATTCATGATAAAAACCCTACAGAAAACTGGAATAAATGCTCTTTATCTCAATCTCACAGAAGCTATCTATGACAAATCAACAGCCAACAGAATACTAAATGGTCAAAAATTGAAAGCTTTCACTCTAAATTCAGGAACAAGGACATCCACTATGATGACTCCTATTCAATATAGTTCTGGAAACATTAGCCAGAGCGATTAGACAACAGAAAGAAAAAAAGTAATAAAGATAGGAAAGGAAGAATTTAAATTATCATTATTTATGGATGACATGATACTCTACATAGAAGACCCCAAAAACTCCATCAAAAGACTTCTAGAGAAGTTCTTTAATAACCAAATTAAGTCTCATAGCTCGATACAAAGTCAACAATTGAAAATCAGTAGCATTCCTGTACACAAATAACAAACTCACTGAGAGAGAAATTAGGGAAACCACATCTTTCTCAATAGCATCCAAAAAAAATGAAATATCTAGGAATCAGTCTAACAAAGGAAGTAAAAGACCTTTACGTTGAAAATTATAATACTCTGAAAAAGGAGATGAAAGAGAATATCAGAAAATGAAAAGATATGCCTTGGTCTTGTGTAGGAAGAACCAACACAGTGAAAATGGCCTTACTTCCAAAATTGTTTTACAGATTTAATGCAATTCTTATCAACGTACTAAGAGAATATCTAACAGAATTACAGAAAACAATCCTGAAATTCATTTGGAACCAGAAGAGACTGGGCATAGCAGAAACAATTTTGGGCAACAATAGCAGGGCCAGGGGCATCACAATCTCTGACTAGAAATTACGCTTCAGTGCTATTGTGATAAAAACAGCATGGTACTGGCAAAAAAACAGACCCAAGAATCAATGGAACAGATTAGAAGGTGCAGAAATAACTGCAAAATCATTCAGCCACCTTATCTTTGACAAAGGAGCCAAACACTTTCATTGGAAGAAAGATTCCCTCTTTAATAAGCAGTGCTGGAAAAACTGGCTTTCCACATGCTGAAGACTAAAGCTAGACCCATGTCTATCACCATGCACTAAACTAAAATTGAAATGGATCAAAGATCTAAATATTAAAACAGAAATACTAAATCTGCTGGAAGATAGAATAGGTAGAACTCTTGAAGAAATAGGTGTAGCGAAGACTTTATGAACAAAACCCCTATTACATAAGAAATATTACAAAGAATCATCAACTGGGACTCATCTTATTAAAAAGCTTTTGCACAGCAAAAGATATGACTGACAGAGTGAAGGCACAACCCAAAGAGTGGGGAAAATTTTTTTGCCAGCTATTCCTCAAAGAACTAATATCTAGAATTTATAAAGAACTGAAAAAGTCAGACCCCCAAGATTTAAAGACCCAATCAAAAAAATGGGCATCTGAGATGAATACACACTTCACAGATGAAGAATTACAAACAGTGAATAAATATATGAAAAAATGTTCAACATCACTGGTCATTCAAGAGATGCAAATTAAAACAACACTGAGATTCCATCTCACCCCAGAAAGAATGGCTATCATCAAGAAATCAACCAATATCAAATGATGGTGGGGCTGTGGGGAAAAAGGAACCCTTCTCCACTGTTGGTGGGAGTGTAGACTGGTGCAACCACTGTGGAAATCAGTGTGGAGATTCCTCAAAAACTAGGATTAGATGTCTCATTTGACCCAGCTATTCTCCTCTTGGGTATCTTCCTGAAAGAATTTAAAGGGTTATACCACGGTGATATATGTACACCCATGTTTATAGCGACACAGTTTGTAATAACTAAATCTTGGAAATAGCCCAAATGCCCATCAACAGATGAATGGATAAAGAAGATGTGTTTTTTTTAAATACATTGGAGTATTACTCAGCCATAAAGAAGGATAAACTTGAGACATTTCTATTTAAATGGATGGCCCTTGAGACCATACTCTTTTTTTTTTTTTTGTGGGTACCGGGGGGTCGACCTCAGGACCTCGCGCGCCAACAGGCACCCGTGCCGCTGAGTGATATCACCGGCCCCTTTTTTCGTATGTGGGATCCGGGAGTCGAATTCAGGCCCTCGCGCTTGCAAGGCAGGCGCTTACGCCGCTGAGCCATCTCACCGGCCCGAGACCATACTCTTAAGTGAAATAAATGGGACACACATGTGTAAATATCACATTGTTTCTCTGGTGCGAGAAACCAAAAGTGTAACTAAGGTCCAAAATGTATATTAGATATTGTGAAATAGGAAGAAAATGTTCAAATGAGAAGCAGAACTAGGGAGGGTTGAGGGAGAAAGGAAGGAAGGAAAAAGAAAAAACTGATGAGAAAAGAAGGAAAAAATACAAACCAAGCTTTTGTAAATAAGGAGGGGAGGAGGGGTAAATAAGTAGGGAAGGGAGGGAAATGGGAAAAAAGAAGAGTAAAGATACATCATGTACACATTCCCTATGATGAATGTGATCTCTATGTATATCTAAAATATACCAGTAAAATTAACAAAGTATTTTTTCCCATTTCACAATATCTATTTTACATTTTATATCTTATTTACTCTTTCAATTTCTCACACCAGGGAGACAATAAAATGTTTGCACATATGAGTCTGATTTATTTCACTAATGAGTATGGTCTCATGTTGCATCCATTTACCTATAAAAGTCTCTAGTTTATCCTTCTTTATGGCTGAGTAGTACTCCATTGTATAAAATGACCACACCTTTTTATCCATTCCTAAAGAAAAAGGCACTAGGATGGGGGAAAGGGGAAAGGAAGGAAGGAAAAAGGGAGAAAAAAATGCAAGTTAGTTATACTATTAGTGTCTCTTAGTTCATAGAAAAGGAAGGTTTGTGCTAATATCTATCGGAGAAATTTTTATGCCCATATCTTGTGCTCTGAGTAACTACTTTAAAGATAATAATATGCAATGTATTAATTACTGTCATTCTCCTATCATTTGTTATGAAATTTTGTTTTACCTTTTTCCATAAAATAAAAAAAATAAAATTAACAAAGTAAGAAAATCACTAGTAGAGAGGTTTTTTGAATATTCCCAACACAAAGGAAAAATGGCATATATCTGGGTTAATATATATGCCAATTACCCTGATTTGATCATTACACACTGAAAGCATGAATTGAAATGTCATACTGTATTTTATAAATGTGTACAATTATTGTGTCAATTAAAAATAAATATATATTTTATTAAAAAGAATAATACAAAATATTATAGTTAATAAAATATATATGAATATATAGATAACTGCAATCAAAAGAAAATAAACAGTAATGTTATGGAAGTTTGCTTATTTTAAAATGTAAGGGCAATATCCTTAAATATATTGCCTTTATATGAGCGTTGAAAGAAATATTTAATATATAAGTATTGAAAGAAATCTATCTTATCAGAAGTGATAAAAATTACTTCTAAATAAATGTATATATACGATGTCTCTAAAATAAGGAATAAATATTAAAATAGTACATAAATAATAGAATAATTTTACTGAGAATATATAATTCTGCATTTTCCATATGTTCTTTGTATATCATTTAGGTGTATATTACCCAACAGCCTCTTCCGGGGTAGAAAATAATGACTGAGTCAATGATAAAGGATGCACTTCGGGGAGCCTGGAAACACATCCTACATTTTCATATGGGATAGAGGTATAGGAGCCTGTATCTATTAAACCTCATTATTATGTTGGAAAGAAAATAGGTAAAGCCATAAAACATGAAGTGGACTACAAATTGACATAAAATAACAATTTATACTTCACTGTAAGTTGTCAAATAATTTAGTCAAGTGTGCCCATAAAAACATACAAATATAGAAACAATTAAAAAATAAACAGGGGTGTTAAGTCACTAAAAATCAAGGCCTAGGTTTAGAGTCAAATAATATTTTATGAGGCTTTGCAAATAAAATAAAGGCAGAACACAATGTAGATGACAACTAAAATTAAATAATCATAAAATAATTAAAAATGTAAAACATAAAATTAATTTATCCACAATATTTCAATACAGATCAGATTGAGATAAGTCATAAAACCCTGAGAAAACTGGCAAATTTTGAGAAAACCCCAAAATATGGAATAGAGAGAATTAAGCATAATGAGAGAATTTTGAAATTGAAACATTGTGTATAAAATTTTAAAGTAAGTGTAAGTCATATACAAGCAGGCCAATTGATCTCACAATAGAGTTAACAAAGTAGTATTAGAACAAATCTTAAAGTTGCTCTTGGGGCTGGTGAGACAGCTCAGTGGCATAAGTGCCTGTCTGGCAAGTGCGAGGTCCTGAGTTCGACCCCTGGTACCCACATTTAAAAAAAAAAAAGTTGCTCTCATTACTAAACACTGCCTTTTCAAAACTGCCATTTTCCAAGAACAAATAAATGTTCTTAAATTTCCCCAGATTACAAAAGTTTTATGAGAGCATAATTAGAATGTAAACAGGACACTCAGGAGGCTGAGGCAGGAGGATTGCCATGAGTAGGAGGGCAGCCTGGGCTACATAGTGAGTTCGAGGTCAGCCTGAACTGCATAGCGAGACCCACTCCCAAAAAAGAAAAAACAAAGAACAAACAAACAAAAAGAATGCAAACAGGAAAATTTCATTCAGCACAAAAGAGGTAGGAGAGCGTGTGGTCATAATATGGTTAGAGCAAGCCCTCTTGTGCCTTCTAGATGATACTCTAGAAAGCTATATTGATTCATAATTATCTGAGAACTTTCTCAAGAGAAGGAATGAAAATATTATAGATAATGAAGACACTACATACATAGAATATGCTTTCATAAGGAGTTTTATATAACATTATATTACCTTTCATAATTTACAATCTTACATGTGTCTTTAATTTTACTTTCCTCTTACTAAATAGTACATGAAGTTTAACTTTTACACTCATAAAATACATGTTAGTGAAACCATATATTTGGAAATCATGCTCAAAAAAGACCATTTTTTTTACTCACATTGGTGTGAAGACACTAACCATCTACTCAAAGCCTGTGAGTACAACACATGGTTTTCCTGCTCTTCGCTTCACGTGAAATGAAGCTCTTAGAGTAGATATTGTGAGGATCCCTCAGCAGTGAGAGAGAGGTATAATCTAGAGGAAGAGAGGAGGAGAGAGCCTAGAAAATGCTTTAGCAAGTAGATGGTCACCATGCCTCTGGTTTCCTCAGAACGATCATCCTGGGTTTCTTTGTCAATGTGTGTATATTCCAAGTCCAGATAGCAGAATTTTTTCTATTGAATATTCTAAGACATGACTTAATCCTTCAAAGGATTTGCACTCATCTTGGAATAGCAGTACTTACCAAATTGACATTCGCTTCCACGATAGTTGCTGCTGAGACAGTATCTACACAGCGGTGGAAAGAGGGCCTTTAAATCCTGAGGTGAAGATTTGGGGTCCCATGAGCTCATCTCCTTTCTGGGAAGTGATTATCATTTCTCCTGTAGTTTTAGTGACAGCGTCTGCATGGGGACTCGAGTTTATCTTTGGAAAACAGCTTTGAAGTTAAAAAGTTACAGTGTTATTAATGTTTAATGAAGTTATTGTTGCGATGACATCAATACCTAGAAAAGTATCTGTGAGTCCTGACAGCAGATAAACGTCAAGAGGCGGTGAGTAGAGGGCTCTGAGTTCCTAAGTGAGAGAATTAAGTGGAGCTCATAAAGCATAAAATTGTTTTTCCTACAAAGAGTGATTACGTTTCATCCATGAGAAGTCTGAAAAAACAAACACGGAGGAAAGAAACACTGAAGTGGAGAAGATGAAGCAGGAAAGAATGGAGGAGGGCAGGGAAGCCATGTTTCATGTTTCACAACTTCAGCAAACGTTACAGAACATTTCAGCAGGTGTGGAAGGTCCTCTGAATATTGTTATGAACCAATGAACACAGAACATGTCCATACAGAGCCTTCGTTCAGGTTGTGGGAGCAGCCAATGTGTTGATAAACGCTATACAGTAAGTTGTGAGGTGACGAATGCTGTGGAAATACACAGAAGAGCAGCAGCGAGTTGATGACGCTCGTGTGGAGTGGGGCGGATGGTGGCGGTGACGCTGTGTGCGCACACATTACGGGAGGGCGTGATGCGTACAGGAGGAAGATGTTCCATGGAGAGGAAACAGACTGCAGCGTCTCCAGGGCAAGAGCTGGTGTGGAGCACCAGACGTTTGTGTCACTGTTGTCCTGCTGCCCAGGATTTCGGGTGCTGTTTTCTATTGGGGTCCAATATACCATATAAAAATCCTCTTATGGAAATGGTGTGGATCTGGGTACTGAGGAAAGAGGGCAAGGCTTTATCTCTCTCAAGATGCTTCTTAGCCACCGTTCTGAGGCAGAAAGTGCCCAGAGGGCAGGGGGACAGCCTTCAGGGCCTCTGCTGAATTACCTGAGACCTGGGACTGGGGCCCTTCATGGTTGGAGAGGCCACAGGTGTCCCTGAGCTGGAATTCCACATACTGATAACCAAATGCTGTGCCACCTGTGAGAGGAAGAGTCAGGTCTAGGTTATGTAGTGTTGACAAGAAAGTAGTAGATGTGCTATGAAAGTAATCTCAGGCTGTTTGACTTATATCATAGAGTGGGAAGACAAAATTCTTCTCTGTATACAATCCATGTATTTATTTGTATTTAGAAAAAACCCAAATTGTACAGGAATATATGTTTGCATACTTATGAGCCTAAACACACACACACCCAACAGTTTTGTACAGGATTTGTGTTAATCACAGTACACCCAGGCACCTGATATAATCAGAATCACAGCAGAGGATGTTTTTGAACATGGTTGTTACCATGGTGATGGCCAGTGTCATGCAGAAGATTACTATTCTCTAGCTAAGTGGCAATTCTGTAATGATAGGTAAGGCTAAGTGATTGGGGCTGGCATTTTTGATCTCTAGTTTTCAGGACTGATTATTTTCTGGATTAGTCTTATTTTGGGAGAAACACAGTAACTTTTGAACAAAATGGATTTAATAGATATCTATAGTGTTCTACTCAACAGCAACAGAATACACAGTCTCAGCAGCACATTCAGCTTTCTCGAAAATAGACCACATACTAACCAATAAAATATACTTAAGTAAATGAAAAAGAATCAAAATTATCCTGTGCAAAATATCAGATCACAGCAAAACAAAACTAGAAATCACTGGCAAGAAAACCACAGAAATTATGCAAACACATGGAAATTAAACAATATACCTTGAATAATCAGTGGGACACAGAAAAACAATCAAGGAATAAATTAGAAAGTTCCTAGAATCAAATTATAATGCCAGTACAAAATACCAGAACTTCCATAAAAGCAGTCCTAAGAGAAATGTCTGGGAATGTCCACATCAAGAAAACAAAGCAAGTCAAAATAAATAACCTCAAGGTCCTATGAATTCAAACACAATCCAAATCCAAAGTTAGTACAGGGAAGGAAATTGTAGAAATCAGGCAGAAATGAATAAATTTGAGGCTAAAAAAACCAATACAAAGCATCAATGAATCAAAGAGATGGATCTCTTTAAAAGAATAAACAAAATTGACAAGGCCTTAGCCAATCTTACCAAAAAGGAAAGAACAAACCCAAATCAATGCAATTAGAAGTGAAAAAGTGGAAAACACAAAAGACACTGCCAAAATCCAGAATATTATTAATTAAAAATATTATTAATTAAAAAACCCTGTACTCCAATAAATCAGAGAATATAGAATAAATGGATAGATTCCTAGGTAGATATGAATTACCAAACAGAACCAAGAAAATTTAAAAACTGTGAATGATCCATTAATATGCAATGAAATTGAAGCAGTTATAAAAACTTCCTAACTGATAAAAGCCAAGATTCTTATGGGTTCACTGCTGAATTCTACAAGAACTTCAAAAAAGACCTAACAACAATACTCCTCAAACTCTTTAAGGAAATTGAAAGGGAAGGAGTACTCCACCAGTCATTCCTGGAAGCTTCCATTTACCCTATTTTCAAAACCAGACAAAGACCGAACTAAAAAAGAGAACTAAAGGCCAATCTCTTCAATAAACACAGATGAAAAAATCCTCAACAAGATACTGGCAAGCCAAATGCAACAAATCATCAAGAGATCTTACATAATGACCAAATAATTCCAGGGGTGTAAGGATGGTTCAACAAACACAAATCAATAAATGTCATACATAACATAAACAGAAGAAAGGACAAGAATCACATGATAATCTCAATAGATGCAGGAAAATACTGAAGATATCCAACATCCATTCATGATAAAAACTCTGAAGAAAGTAGGTATACATGGACCCTAACTCGATCTGATGAAAGTCATTTATTACAAACTTACTGCCAACATCATATTAAATGAAAAAAAAAAAAAAAACTAAAGTCTTTCCCTCTAAAATCAGAAGCAAGACAAGGATGTCCACTATCATCATCTTGTTCAATATAGTACTTAAAACATTACCCAGAACAATCAGTCAAGAAAAAGAAATAAATTTCTTGTAATGTTTCTAGCAGCACAGTTTGTAATAGCTAAATCTTGGAAACAACCCAAATACCCATCAACCAAGGAATGTATAAAAAAATGTGGTATTTTTATACAATGGAGTATTATTCAGCCATAAAAAGGATAAACTGGACACTTTTATAGGTAGGTGGATGCAACTCAAGTCCATACTCATAAGTGAAATAAATCAGACGCAGTTGTGCAAGCATCATATTGTCTCCCTCATATGAGAAGATGAAAGAGTAAATAAGATATTATAAATGTATATTAATTCTGGAAATAATGTCATGTTAGCTGTGCACAGTTTTTTCTTCCTTTTCAAAATCCTTTTAATGATTTCAAGTCTTTTGGATTTTCATAGAAAATTGTTATCTTCAAGTGTTTCATCTTAAAATGTTCCTTGAAATTTTTAATTTCTCTGCAATGTTTTCTAGTTTTTGTATATAGGTCTTGTAAATTTTACGGTGAGATTTATCACTTTATATATTTTAATACTCTTGTAACCAATGTGTTTTGTTTTCATTTGTTACTGTGAAGTGGAAATATAGTTGCTTTTCTATAAACATTAAAAAAGGAAAAGAAATAAAAGGGATATGTATAGGAAAAGAAGCCAGAGTATCATTATTTGCAGATGACATGATCCTCAATATAGGAGACCCAAAACATTCTTCAGAGACTCCTAGAATTAATAACCAAATTCAGCAATGTAGCTGGATACAAAATAAATACAATTTTTAATAACACTCTTATACATCAATAATAAACTCATTGAGAAAGAAATTATAAAAACAATACCATTCACATTTGCACTAAGGAAAATTGAATCCTTAGGAGTTAGCCTAACCACCAAAGGAAAAGACCTCTACTTTTATGGCTTATGTGTACCTGTCCCCCCAAAGCTTCATGCAGTCACAGCTGGGTCTTCTTCAGAGGTGACTGTATCTAGAATATGTGATGCTGGGATTAAGGGTGTGTGATTACTAAATTAGTCCACTGGTTGATTTAGCACCAGGTAGCCTAGATAGAATATAAAAGGGGCAGAAAGAAGCTGCTATTATCACTAGCAGTTTGCTACCTTCTGCCTACCATGAACTCTTTCTCCTCTGCGATGCCCCTCTGCCATGCCACCCTGCCTTGGAGCCAGCTGATTATGGACTGCAACCTCTACTAACTGTGAGCCAAAATAAACTTTTCTCCTTTAACTTTGGGTTTCGGTTACTTTGTCTCAGCAATGGGAAAAGTAACTAAGAATGAAAACTATAATGCTCTGGCAAAGGAGATCAAAGAGGACATCAGAAAATGGAAAGATGTCCCCTGTTTCTGGAGAGGCAGAACCAATAGAATAAAAATTGCCATACTTTGAAAACTGATATACAGACTTAGTGCAATCAAAATACCAACAGCATTCCTCAGTGAACAAAATAAACCCCTAAACTTCATAGGGAACCAGAAAAGATCCAACATAGCAAATTTAATCCTGGATAACGAGATCAGACCAGGAGGCATCACAATACAAGATTTCAAGTTACATTACAAAAGTACAGTGATAAAAACAGCACGATACTATCAATAATGAACTCCCTGAGAGATAAGTTAGGTAAACAACATCTTTCACAAATAGATCAAAAAAATGAAATGCTAGGAATAAGTCAAACCAAGGAAGTGAAAGACTTCCACATTGAAAACTACAGTACTATAAAAAAAAGAGATCAAAGAGGATATCAGAAAATGGAAAGATATCCCCTGTTCTTGGGCAGGAAGAACCCACATAGCGAAAATGGCCATACTTCCAAAATTGTTACACAGATTTAATGCAGTTCCAATCCAAATACCAATAGCATTCCTCACAGATCTAGAGAAAACCTTCCTAAAGTTCATATGGAAGCAGAAAGACCTAGAATGGCAAAGGCAATTCTGGGCAACAAAGGCAAGGCAGAGAGGATCACAATCCATGATTTAAAGTTATACTACAAAGCTACAGTGATAAGACAGCATGGAATTGGCAAAAAATAGACTCGTGGGTCAGTGGAACAGAATAGAAGATGTAGAAACAACTCCAAGCACACTCAGCTACATTATCTTTAACAAAGGGCCAAACACCGTCACTGGAAGAAAACTATTAGGGCAAGAGTATTTTCATTTAGTTTCTTAACCTCTGAATTTAACTAATAGGTAGAAACCTTTAGTTGAACTTTAGTCCTACTGCCCTTTCCGTAGCCATAAACTTCAAAGAAGAGAAACAGATGGTGCTATCACAAACAAAACGGGTTTTCTTATCACTATCTTACGGCCATAAAACCACAAGAAAGGAGTAGCACGGGTGATACCTGCTACCCCATCCCAGTGTTAATTGGCCAGATGTTTAAAGAACCTTGAAAACTTTCCGGAGAGGTGATATAGTAAAAATTACAGTTTCCATGGCAACCAAGGACTTTGTAAGACCTCCAAAAGTGTATTTAAGGAGGAGGACACAAAAGCTCGGGGTCAGCTTCTGCTGTCCCCAGCCGGCATCAATTAAAGAATTCATTTGTTTCTCGAATCTCGTCTTCCTGTGAGTGAATCTATCTTGTGATTTTGCCGTAACAAAACCTCTTTAATAAGTGGTGCTGGGAAAACTGGCTTTCCACGTGGCAAAGATTAAACCTAGACCCATCTCTCTTGCCATGCATTAAACTAAAATTGAAATGGATTAAAGATCTAAATATTAAAAAAGAAGCAGTCTGCTGGAAGATAGAATAGGTAAAACTCTTGAAGAAATAGGTGTAGGCAAAGACTTTATGAAAAAACCCCCAATTGCACAACAAATATTACAAAGAATCAGAAATTGAGATCACATCTAATTAAAAAAAAAACTTTTGCACAGCAAAGGAAACAACCAACAGAATGAAGAAACAATGCACAGAATGGGAAAAAACTTTTGCCAGCTACTCCTTAGACAGAGAACTAATATCTAGAATATATAAAGAACTGAAAAAAATCAGACCCCACAAATTTAAAGACCCAAACCAAACATGGGCATCTGAAATGAATAGACATTTTTCAGATGAAGAATTACAAATGGCAAATAAATACATGAAAAAATGTCAAACACAACTGGTCATTTAAGAATTGCAAATTAAAACAACACTGATATTCTACTTCACTCACAAAGAATGGCTATTACTGATCAAGCAATCAAGTACCAAGAAATCAACCAATAATAAATGCTGGTAAGACTGTGGGGGAAAGGATACTTTCTCCATTATTGGTGGGAGTGAAAATTGGTACCACCAATATGGAAATCAGTATGGAGATACCTCAAAAAACTAAAACTAAAGGTTCCATTTGACCCAACTATTTCTCTCCTTTGCATATTCCTGAAAGAGTTAAAGTTATACCACAGTGATATATGTGTACCCATGGCAGCACAATTCATAATAGCTAAATCTTTTTTTTTTTGTGGGTAATGGGGGTCGACCTCAGGACCTCACGCACCAGCAGGTGCCCGTGCCACTAAGTGATATCACTGGTCCTTTCTTTGTATGTCGGTACCGGGAGTCGAACTCAGGACCTTGTGCTTAGCCAGGCAGGCGCTTGTGCCGCTGAGCCATCTCACCAGCCCCATAATAGCTAAATCTTGAAAACAGCCCATATGACCATCAACAGATGAATGCATAAGCAAAATGTGGTGTTTATATACAAAGGAGTACTACTCTGCCACAAAGAAGGATAAAGGGGACATTTTTAGGTAAATGGATGCATCTTTTTTTTTGTCTTTTTTTTTTTTAATGTGGGTACCAGGAGTCGACCTCAGGACCTCGCGCTTGCCAGCAAGTGCTTGTACCGCTGAGTGATGTCACAGGTCCTTTTATTTTTTCCTTTATCTGCGTTCCAGGAGTCGAACTCAGGACGTCATGCTTGCCAGGCAGGCGCTTATGCTGCTGAGCTATCTCACTGGCCCTGTCTTTCTTTTTTTTTTTTTTTTTGAGACAGGGTTTTGCTATGTAGTTCAGGCTAGCCTTGAACTCGCAGTGATCCTCCTGCCTCAGCCTCCCAAGTGCTGGGATTATAGGCGTGAGCCACCATGCCTGGCTGGATGCATTTTGAGAGCATAATCTTAAGTGGAATAAATCTGACACACAAGTTTAAAAATTGTTATTATTTCTTTTGCGTGAGAAACCCAAAGTGTAAGTAAGGAACAAGATGGGATTGGGAAGTAGGAGGAACTTCTTCAAATGGGAAGGTGAACAAGAGAGAGGGAGGGGGAAGAGAAGGAAGGAAAAGGGGATTTAAAAAAGAGAATTGAAAGAAAAGCAAAGCTTTCATAAATAGGAAGGAGAAAATGGGTTGAAGGGAGGGAAGGGGAAATGGGAAAAAGAATTAAGATATAAAACTTCCATATGATAAATGCAATCATTATGTATGGAAATATGTACTAATAAAAAAGCCCAGCATGGTATTGGCACAAAAACAGACATGTGGTCAGTGGAACACAATAGAAGATGCAGAAACAGACCCAGGCACATCCAACTACCTGAGTTTTGAATAAAGGGGCCATAAAATGCTCTAGAAGAAAGACGGTCTCTTTAATAAATGTGGGGAAAGTTAACTATCCACATTGAGAAAATTGAAGCTAGGCCCATATCTCTCACTATGCACTAAATTAGAACAAAATGCATCAAAATCTAAATGTTAAAACAGAAACACTTAAATTGCTAGAAGATAAAGTAGGTAAAAGTCTTGAACACATAGGTGTAGGCAGGGACTTTCTGAACAGAGACCCAGTGGCACAAGAAATAAGTCAAGAGTCAACAAATGGGATTGCATCAAGCTACAAAGCTTCGTACAGCAAAGGAAACAGCTAATGGAGTGAAGATACAGCCTGCAGAATGGGGAAAATTTTGCCAGTTATTTCTCAGACAGAGGAGTAATATCTACAACGTATAAAGAGCTCAACCAAAGAACAAGATATTACCTTTGGTTACATGTTAGAGTCACATTTAGACATTAATCTATTTATAGGCCCTGAATATTCCCACAACATAGAACCCCCATGAACAGTAACTTCTCCTTTCTCACTGTGCCCTGTGGAGCCCAATGCACCACTAATTTTATGTTTACTGAAAGTTTCTGGGATCAGTATAAGAAGGTGAGTGCAACTTCTTAAAAATGCAATAGAAATCTCATTTTAAAAAATGTGACTAGGAGATTTCTAGACTATGTTGTGTGATAGCCCAATCTTACAGTCTCCATTTTTCTCAATTCCTGCATGAATTTTCTGTTATACTGCCTTTTATTTCAGTGTTACATTTCAATAAAGTTCATATAAAATGGAGCTCACCTTCAGAAGGTACAGCTAAGTGTTTCCATTAGTGTCACTCCAGAAACACCCCCATCTACAAGTCAGGTTATATTACAGTTGGGGACTGGATTTGGAGCTCTGTATCTTGCCTCTCCACTATTAGAGTCCAAATTTAACTCCAGTTACTCAAGGACTAGACAAAGCTTCCCAAAACAAGAAAGATTTGAAATTCAGGATCACTTTTCTTCAAGCGTGTAGTGGGTGCTGGAGTTAATGGAACAACTGGGTCTGACTCACACCCTGCCATAAATGACTATGGTACTGGATAAAATTCATGGAACTGGTGCCTTTAGACCTTGAACTGCAGGCAGCACAGTGGGGGGCACATTAGCACACAGCTGGCTTCCCTGGTGTCACTTGAGCAGACTCGTGCCTGTTCCTTCGCATGGACTATGAGCTTCCTACCAGCCTCCCCACAGCTGCTGACCTTTGCTGTGAATTCCAGTTGCAAATCCAACTTCCCAAGTGTGGACAAAGACTGGCTTAGGGATCTCAAAAATTCTTCAAGTCCTTATAGAGGGACTTTGCCCAGACAAGAAATGATAAACAGCCTGCAGCCGACTCCTGCAAATGGCTGACCAGCTTTGTTTGGGCAGAAAATCTGTGGTGATAGAGCTGCAAAGGAGACAGATTTAGGTGAGAAAGGTGTTCAGGCATGAGGATATCAGGTTTCGGAGGAACTGGTAGTTGTGCCTTTAGTTTTACTAAGAAACTTAGTGTGTTTATAAATGTTTTTGAAGGCACAGGCACACACAGAGTCATGCATCCAAGTGCAGAATTCTAAGAGAAAAGCACTGCAAAGGCTGCTTTTCTATAGGAGGTAATTATCAGAAAATTATCAGTTCCTGTTTTATAAATGTATAGTATGTAGTAACTCTTCAATAAAATTTTTTAAGAAATTGAAATACAGTGTTAATCTATATTGGAAAAACAAATATGTACTGTTGTGATATTGAAACAGTTTTAAAATCCTCAGTTTAAAATGAGATTCCCATTCACTGCAAGAAATTCATGCGTGCTACGCACAGGAGTAGTGGCAGAAGCATGGAATGCTCTAGAATGTACATCGAAACTCTCTGAAAGGCCTCTTAATGTATCCTTGGGATTCAATCCTAAATTGTCTGGCTCAGTAGGTCTGAAGACAGGACTATTTATAATCTCAGGTGATGCTGAAGGTGAAGATTGAGGGTAGGAACCAGAGTTGTGGGAAAGGTGAGGTTCCCTGGTTCCAGTCCCCAGGTGTGTGGACTAGAAATTTCCAGACTAAGATAGGAAGAATGAGGGTTTCTCACAGACAACCCTGAATGTCCCTGTGGCAAGTAAAGTGAACTAATGTTCATTTGGGCTGGAGACCAGGACTTCCAAAGCTGAGGAGCTCTGTCAGGGCTCCACTAAAGGAAAATGTCTACATACCTGTTTCTTCTGCTAGGTAGTAATTAAAATAACACTAACATGGCTCATTTCTTATACCAAGTGTTTGCTGAATGCCACACTTTTGGAAAAGGATTTCCTTACTGTGCTGTGTCATATTATGTTCTCAGCAACCCTCACTCCTGTCATTTCTTCATCATGCCCATCACATTCTAACATACCATATAACGTAGAATGTTTTTTTTTTCTGTGCCTAGGACTGACGCAGATACTCTTAAGCAACTTCTTCACATTAAGCTATACCCCCAGAACTAATATATCTTCTTTCACATTTCGTGTCTCTCTTCCTTGGAGAGAATGCAAGCCCCACAGGGATTGAGCTTATATCTCTTTTGTGCCTGAATATCTCACTTGTATCTGTAGTAATGCCTGAAAACCATTATTTACTCTACAAACCTTTGTTAGAGCTGGGAATAAACATGAAACTTCAGCTCTGCTGTTTGTTTTCCTACTCTGGACATTCTAAATGCCATGTTCTGCCACTGGTCTAGTCCAGGAAGGTTCCCTCGAGTTTGGGTAGCTTGAAGAAAAGGCTTGGCGCCATGGGGCTGTCTGACATACCTTTAGTGTCTCCCTGGCATGAGGAGCAACACTGAAATATCTCACCCCCTTATATACAATGTCAAATAAAGCTGGCAAGTTGCCAAAATTATGTAACACAAACTAATTCTTTACACATTCTCTGCCCATGCGTAGGCTACATAACTTATGCTGATTCACTGGCAGGTGAAGGCCTATGTGAAAAGCCTGAGCTCAGCCATCTTGGGTACCCTTACCATATAGGTTTTCCTTATCTCTTGCTTCAAACTCAACTATTCATTTTTTTGTGAATGTAGAAGAATCCCATTGTGGAAAGAAATGCTCAGAGTTACTAAGGTGGCTGTAATTGTGCCAAACTTTTCTGAAATCTTAACATTTTTCAAGTATTACCAATTTTTTCTGCAGCTATTTCATCCACAATCTTTTAAAGAACTACATAAATATTAATTGCCTTGAGTAGTTTGTGGTTCAGAACAATTTTTGCTGAGATACATTTAATTTCCTGCTACTGTCTGATACCCAAGTAACATTTGGTATGATGTTCCCTCTTAGAAATTGATATCATGGTCCTAAAAAGAACTGATTACCTGGGTACTGGGGTGTGGTGCATATAATCACAGCTACTGCAGAATTTGAGGCAGGAGGATGGCAAATTTGAGGCTAGCCTGGTAAATATAGGTTGACCTTTCTCCAAATAAATATATAAAACACACTGGGGATGTAACTCCATAGTGGAAGGCTTGTCTAGCAATTGCTAAGACTTCAGTTCAATATCCAGTATCACACACACACACTCACACACTCACACACACACAGGTACACAAACACAATAAAAACTATCATATGGATAAATAAGAGTATTTTTCAATGAGTGACACAATCATGGATTACACAGGCAGGAGACTTGGTGTCTCTGTGAGTCACGGCAGTACTTCACACTTGTCTGCCTGATTTGTGGTGGCCTGACATACCTCTTTCATATTCCCCCTCACCTCTTGGTCTAACTTATTTTTCTTGGTCCTAACCAAGCATATTAACATTAAAAGATACTCTAAGTCTCTAGTTTAAATGCACTTGGACAGCAATATTTATTGGGTTCCAGCTACCAGTGGAAGTGTATGTGAATGACTGTGTGGAGTGATCCATTAATTTTCATCTACAGCTTTTGTGGGCACCTGTAGTGTTTAACCTCTGGGTGCAAGTACAGATCTAAATCCCTAGGTGAGTAGTTGCAGACAACACTTTAGAGAAATCAAACCTCAGCCCTGTAAGAATGTCTGAAGCTTTGCCCTCCATGCTGAAACAGTTAATTTTGTATAAACCTGAGCTCTTCATCTCCCAAAATTGAAGAATAAATTTGAGGACAAAAGGAGGAGTGTTGGGCCGGTGTGATAGCTCAGCAGCATAAGCGCCTGCCTGGCAAGCGCGAGGTCCTGAGTTCGACTCCTGGTACCCACATACGAAAAAAGGGCCGGTGATATTGCTCAGCAGCACGGGAGCCTGCTGGTGCATGAGGTCCTGAGTTCAACCCCCCAGTACCCACCAAAAAAAAAAAAAAAAAAAAAAAAAAAAAAAAAGGAGTGTTTATTGGGAAAAAAAAAAGCTCTTGATGGATACTAAGAGGGGAAAATAGTCCAATTACGCTTCCCCTCGCCTTGCCTCAGCCTTTTATAGAGTGTGGGGGTTTGCTTCAAAAAGGTTGAATTTAAAAGAGTACAAGATGAAATTGATTATCTTGCATAGTAAAGAGGAACCGTCGAAGCTCTTAGCATGCAGAGGGTAAGACTTTTCTCCCTGCAGGGAGGAGTCTTGGTATCTCTCTTCCCATCCTAACCTTTTATCCTTGTTCTTGTATTTACTTTTGCGTCTCTAAACTTGGGTTAGCTGCTTGAATTACCTCTTAACCTGGGTCGGCTATTTTATTTTCATTTATCCTAAGCTGCTACTATCCTCAGGCTTCTCTGACTGCCTGCTCATAACTGTTAAACTAAACTACTACAACGTGAAGCTGGAAAACTCCTGGTCCAGCTTTTTCACCACTAGTCTGGCGGAAGAAGACCGAGTGGAAAGAATCTTTGCTGGAGGCCTGGGAAACGAAGTACATTGCCCAGAACGCACTGGATCAGCTGGACAGGCGGGCTGACCAATGAGGGCTCAGGATAAGAATACTTCCGGTGTGAGCATCGTCGTGGGGAGGGACTTCCGGGACCTGTCAGGAGGCGTTTGTGGTGTCTTTCGGGCCTGGTCTCCTATTTAGAGACTCAGGTTCTGGGCCGGCAGCAAGGTGACAGAACCTAGAAGGCGGTGAACGCCATGGCTCCTCCCCTCCCCAACACAGGCAGGTGGAGGCCCTGCTCAGCTGCAGAGTACAACCCCCGCTGAGGGTCCCGGCGCAGCTGAGCCTGTGTCCTCCAGGCCAGGACTGCACCCACCCGTTTGCTGTGTCTCTGGTGCGTGGACGTCCTGGCCCTTGCAGGTGCAGGGGGACTGTGCTTTCAGGTCAGTCGATGCTAGGGTGAGTGGTGTTGGAGATGCCCTCCTTGTGCAGACCTCTGCTTGGAGCCGTGCTGTCGCCCCCTTCTTATCAGACTAGCGCAGGGCTCTTGCACCCCGAGGCGCTGTGGGTCTGCTGCAATCACCCTGAACCAAGTACCACACCACTGGCACCAGCGCTTGTTCCTCCAGGGCACTGGTGCGATTTAAGTGAACCAACCCGAATCACACTTCCTCTGTCTCTCTTCTTCCTTCTGGCAGAAACCATAATAAAGGGATTTGCTCGCAATTTTGTCTCTCTTCCCCTGCCTCTTTGCTGCCCCTGGTGCTTCTCTGTGGTTGTCCATGGGGTAGTGTGTCCCTTCCTCGGGGAATCTGAGTATAATGTGTTCATTTCAATGGCTTTCATTACTTGATCGGCTGGTATCACCATACCTGAGTAATAAAACTTACATTTAAAAACATTCTTTACCCACTCTTGTCTTCCCTGTAACACAAAGCCCCTTTCAGGGATGACTACTCATGGTCTCTGCAGCCCAAGCCCTAGTGTCCAGGAAGGTGAGGTGGTTGATTATGTATTTTTGACATCCAGTGTGGTAGGCTGTGTGATAATTACAGGAAAAGGCCTGGCCAGTGCAAGAGCCTGGAGATATTAAAGCAGAAATCCTGACCTAACTGCAGCCATTTTGTTATCTGCCACTGAACTCAGCTAAATCATACAATTTGTTATCAAATTAAAACTTTTGTGAATGTGCTAAAAACAGCGTTGCTACCTACAGCTGTGCTCACCACAAGATACCCATTGTACCATGCTCTTCAGCTGTGCTTATCTTAGTTTTTTAGTAATTTCCGATTGCCACCCTATAAAAAAGGCAAACTTTCTGTAATCAGCGCCTCTGACTTTGAAGAATACTTCTCTGGGGTCTGCCTGTGTTAAATAAAATTTCCTTTCTTCTCCTGAGCTCCTCGCTACTGTGGACTCAATTTTCCTGCAACAGTGTGAGTGAACTTAGAGGATTCAGGAAACTAAGTATCCATTTTTCTCTGCGTGGAATATGTAGTATGAGGTAGTGTGATTACTGGGCTGCCGATTTGAGAAGGTGTACCTTCATTCTGAGAGTCCTGGGAGGGTTGTTAACAGAAGAGGGTCATGGTCTGGCTTAGATCTGCTAAGCCTATCCTGTACTACTAAGCTATACCCCTTCTCCCTGGATTAAGGTTTTTAAAAGTCCCCAAAACTGGTTAAAGAAAGAATACTGGGATGGGAAGAGGATAGTGAGACATACGGAGGTTGAACCATGGCCCAAGTTTATTTACCTGGTACGAGTGAGGACCAAGGCTCAGAAATAATACAATAAACTGGAATTTGAAGAAATAAGAAAATGTAGTTGGAAAAATATGATAAACCTGAGCAGAAAAGTGTAAAGATTTTAATGAAAAAACAACAAATATAATTGTAGAGTTTTGATAATTTTTTAAAAATTATTTTTCATAACATAGAATAGATGAAAAATAACTATGATCATTCAGAGAGGTCAGTGCTTAACATTTTTGTAAATACAGTCTTTTTTTGTAAATACAATCTTGATCAAAGATGTTTTGCAGGGAAAACCTATAAACAATGATTTTGAATAATGTAATTGATTTCCAGATTACTTGAAGAGAAATGGGACATTTTTGTAGAATTTGTTCATATCCCACAATCTTAAAATGATTGGTTATGTATGGCAGCTTATAAATTACATTTTTGAAAATTAATATACCATCCCCATCAAGATGACATTTGAGACAAATTAGAGTGGCATTAATTATAATGAAGAATGACATTATCCTGCTGACATTACTGACTTTTAAACAAGGTTATCACAATATTATAGTTTACATAAGACTAAGCTTTACTTTCTAATGATTGAAATATATAGATTACCCACATTGGGTTAGAGGTCAGCTAAGTTATCATTTCCATTTATTATATCTACTTAGTTTAGTGTCTACACAAGTTGTTCACTGTGTCTCAGGCCTTTACACTTCCCAGCACCAACCCTGCATGTGTGCATCTCTCTCTCTCCTCAGAACACATTTCCCAGTACAGGGCATTTAGCAAATCACTGTAGAATATTCATTTCAAACCCTTAAGATATAGGACCAGAAATACTTTCCCTAAGCATTCAAATGAAATCAAGGCCAGTGGATATATCTACTCATGGACACATAAACTAACAATTTACACAGGTGCATGGTTTAAGCACCAGTAAATTGCCCATGATTTTCTTAAAAAAATTCTGAGAGAAAATACTGTGATCAATGGCTCCAATAAATTCATGAAACAGTAGTCAGTCAGAGACACTTGTAATTTTCAAATTATTTATATTCATTGATATTTGTCAGTTTCTCCTGTGTGGTGAAACTCATATAACAATGGCTGCTTGACTGGCTGTAAATATAAAAGTTATTCAAAATATGATGCTGTTAATTTCAGAGTTGTTGATGTAAAGTAAGGCACACATGTATACTGTGGAAATGTGTTGCAACCACTTCTCTGTGGTTGTCCATGGGGTAGTGTGTCCCTTCCTCTGGCAGGAATGCCTGTGCCTGTCTTGCTTATGTCCTAATGGATGAAAGAGCATATGAACTTATCAGAATGAAAACCACCAGCCCTTGTGAAAAGCTCAGAGGAAATCATCTTTTCACACACCAGAAAAAAATAGAGCCTAGAAACAGAGTTGTTATTACTGATTAGAACAAAGAGGCAAAATGTGGGGAAACGTTTCCATAAAAGCAATGAGTTTTATCACCCACAACCCTGGATTGCCAAAGATTGTAGACTAAAATACCAGGATAGGAGAGATGGAGTAGAAGGCGACAAAGGTGCACACCAGGATCAGGATGGTTTGGGTGGCTCTGCCCTTGGGGGAGACTCGAGGAGAGCGGTGAGCACTGTGGATATACTGAACCTGTCTCTTGTGCCTGTAAAAGATGCTCACTGGAGCCACTGGCCCAAGCCATGAGACCCAGACACAGACCATCGGTGCAGCAGAGGATGAGCATATGGAGTACAGCTGCCATATTACCATAACAAATGAGCAGTGCCCATAATTGAAGGTCTTACTGATATTTTTATTTTTACTTGGACCAGCTATTTTTATGGTAATCATGATGTTTAGAAGCAGTTGCACAAACCAGCTGAGTGAATAGGAGAAACCAATATACTTGGTCGCTCTATGTTTCAGCTTCATCCACCTGGTGTTGCTGGGGCTGATGGCGAGTGCTGGGAAGCAACTCAGGAGGCAGGTGTTGTTGAAGGAGATTCTGCAGGCTACTTGATAAAGATAGACAACAAGTTTACATCCAACATCATGCAGGAAATATTTCAACCCAAATTCTGCCGATGTCTGAGGAATTCCTCATGAGATAATTATCAAAATATTACATAAATTCAAGTGCCATATAATCGGATCTTTGTGCACCAAGCTCTTTCTAGTGGATGCAGAGAAAGAAGAATAAAATAGAAGGAATTTCCCAAGATTCCCATTCCAGTCTGGGCAAGGAAGAAAGGTCCCATTGCCAAGTTTTCAGGATTGGTTTTATTTCCTTAAAAAACTAAATTTAATATCACTAGAATCAAAGCGCAGAACAAAAAATTACAAGTATGTATCACTTGTCTTATAGAAGCCTAGATGACATGATCATCACTTCCTGATTTGTATGTACCTATCCCATTGACGTTCTCTTCCAGTGGAATATGTGATGTACCCCGAGTAAAGTTCCATTTTACTTTTCAGAGCTGCAACCAAACCCAGAGACCAGTGTATGCTCGGCCTGTGCATGACCATTGCACTGCATTCCCTGCCCTTAATGCACTTTAATGATTACATATTTTACAATCTTAATTTTACATTTATTGTCCATTAACACAAAGGATAGTCATAAGATAGAATTGCTATTGATGAGTACATTTTTAATTTTTGCGGTTGTATTTTAGTGCAAACAGTGCCTGTGATGGACTGTCACATGAGAGCCATTCAAATCCTGGACCATGACAATGACAGGCAAGATGGAGAAAGACTCGCGTATTCTCACGTAGTTTTCAGATTTGGAGAGGACACAATGCTGCACACCAGCGGCGATATCTGTGTCCTGTGTGCATGGGACAAGAGAGCTGAAATGTTGATATAATCTTAATAAAAACTTCTTAGTGAAAAAAAGGCAGTAGAATAAAATCAAATACCCGAGTTGTGTCAGATTTGGTGAATTAACAGGAGACAATTTCATGGTCTCAAAATGTTTTTTAAATTTGTTTGTTTGCTTGCAACAAGTACTTTTGAGTTAGTCCTTAAGTTTTCATACAAACTTTCATTTCCTATTTGATAATTACTTTACACTTCTACCACTCATGAAACAAGTCAGTTAACTAATAGCATTGATCCTTCGATTCTTTCCTTTAAACCACATATTTAGATACAAAAATAGATTTTGAAAGGTCCCAGAAGCACATGAATTTCTGCCAAAGAGGAATGGAAAAGTAAATGTATTTCATAAAATTTAGAGTTAGATCAGATGGGACCTCCACAAATTTGAAAAAAACAGAATAGGAAAATTTCAGTTTTGCAACTAAATAAATAGTTTATTTCCATTGGCACTAGAAGTAATACAGCCTTTCTCTCAATTTTTCTTGCCTTAAAAGCAAAGGAAAGATTTTTGTCACCTTCTGCAGGTTGCTGACATTTTATCATCCAAAGACAAAATATCAAGGTTTTAAGCCATAAAAAAGCCTATTTACAGATACCTGAGCCATATTTCACATGATGTCATGAGACACAAAGCATCTGCCTGAACTGAAAGCCTCTCACATTCTGTGTTATTTACCATCCACTGTTGGAGTGCATCATAATGCCCTGTGAACAGACAAGGGAAAGTCTTCAAAATGCAGATAGGGCAACTTATAGAGAAATAAGAACATTTAAACTGCATTATAAGGATTGGGTTTTGTAATTCCTTTGAACTTACACAGCTCCATCCATGGGGAGACAAATACACGGTGTACTTGTGTGTATATGTCTGGTGTGTTTAAGCAGGAGAGGGACGGGAGGAGGAGAGGGATGGGGAGAGAGAGAGAGAGAGGGAGAGGGAGAGGGGGAGGGAGGGAGAGAGAGAGAGAGAGAGAGAGAGAGAGAGAGAGAGAGAGAGAGAGAGAGAGAAAGAGAGAGAGAGGAGAGAGCCTGAAATCCAGGTCTTTCTTCAGAATTTCAGCAGAGGAAATTTGCTCATCATCTTGCCATAAATAAACCCACATGAAGAGCATTCAGAATGAAGGCATCCTTCTCCACGGCATGTCATTCTACTGTGTTTCCAGTAATGGAGATTTAGAGGAGGGCCACACACACATTTAATAACTGGGTGATTAGCTGTGCCCATGGATTAGGAAGACAGTGGACAAATACACAGCAAAAGCAAGACAGGCTGTCACAGACCATTGGAGGAAGAGAGGAAAGAGGGTCCGTGAAGCACCGAGAAGGAAGAAGAGTAGAGCATGCATGAGTCACAACACAGTGCTGTGTAGGCGAGTGAGCAGTGTGGGCCCCTTCACCACCTACATCCCCACACACTCAGTTCTAACGTGGTTCTTGTTCTCTCTTTTTTATTTCATTAGCACCTGTTTGCAGTACATAATGACTGCATTCTTTGTGGGGAGTTAGCACATGTACATGACAAATCTTAATTCTTTTATAATCCCTTCCCTTCCTCTCTGTCCACTCTCTCTCCATTTCTTCATCCCCTTCCCATTTGCAGAAGAGCTATCTTCCTGTGCCTTACTATCTTTTGTGTATAAATACCGCTTTTCTTTGTCCATTCACTTGTTGATTGGCATATAAGTGGCTTCCAAGATTTAGCTACTTTGAGTTGTGCTGCTATAAACATGGGTAAGTATATATCACTGTAATGCGGTCACTTTAACTCTTTCAGGAGGTAGCTACAAGGGGCATAGCTGGGTCCAATGGTGTCACTGATTTAACTTTTATGAGGAATCTCCATACTGATTTTTCATAGTGGTTGTACTAGTTTACATGCCCACCAACAATGCAGAAGTGTTCCTTTTTCCTTGCACCCTCACCAGCATTTGTTAGTACATGATTTCTTGACGATGGCCATGTTTTGTAGAGTAAGAGGAATCTCAGTGCTGTTTTAATTTGCAGTTCTCTAATGGCTAGTGATGCTGAACACCTTTTTGTGTAGTTATTGGCCATTTGTGTTACTTCTGAAAAGCGTCTGTTTATTTTTGTTGCCCATTTTGGGTTGGGTCTTTTGTTCTGTGGGATCCCATTTTTTATTTTTTTGTGTATTCTAGGTATTAGTCGTTATCTCAGGAGTCTCTGGTAAAAATATTTTCCTATTCTGTATGTTGTCTCTACACTCTGTTCTTTGTTTCCCTTGCTTTGTAGAAGCTTTTAGTTTGATGTAATCCCATTTGTTGATTTTTTTTTTGATACCGGGAATCGAACTCAGGACCTCACACTTGCCAGGCAGGCGCTGTGCCACTGAACTATATCCCTGGCCCATTTGTTGATTCTTGATGTGTGTGTGTGTGTGTGTGTGTGTGTGTGTGTGTGTGTGTGCAATTGGGATTCTGTCCAGAAAGTTCCTGCCTACACCTATGACTTTGAGAGTTTTACCTATGTATCTTCCAGAAGATTAAGTGTTTCTGTTTTAACATTTACATCTCTGAAGCATTTTGATTTTAGTTTAGTACAAGGTGGTATTATATATATACATATCCCCACAAAGAAATATATATATATATATGATAGATAGATAGATAGATAGATATAGGCAGATAGATATCCAGTTTATCCAGCACCATTTGCTAAGGAGGCTCTCTTTCCTCCAGTATATGCTTCTGGACCCTTTGTCAAAATTAGCTGACTGATTATATCTGGGGGCAATTTTCCTACACCCTCCACTACATTCCGTTTGTCCTCATATCTGCTTTTGTGCCAGTAGCATGCTGGTTTTTTTTTTTTATCATTGTAGCTTTGTAATATAATTTGAAATCTGGTATTGAATTGTACCTTGCATTGCATTTTTTAAATAATTAAATTTATTGTTACAATTTAGATATGCATAATGATCACATTCATTGTAGGGAATTTGTATCTGTACATGATATATCTTAGTTCCTCTTTTTTATCCATTCCCCTCCCCTCTTCAACCCCCCGTCACCTTTGTTTCCATTTTATCCTTTTTTCTCATTTTTTCTTTTCCCTTCCATCCCCCTGACTCCCCTTTCCCTTTGAACAATCACTTCCTATTTCAATTATACATTTGGTTCTTATTTACGCCTTCAGTTTCTCAAACCAGAGAGACAATGCAGTATTTACACATATTTGCCCAATTTATTTCACTTAAGAGTATGGTCTCAGGTCCATTCATTTAGCTATAAATGTGTCAAATTTAACCTTCTTTATGGCTGAGTAGTACTCCATTGTATAAAAATACCACATATTTTTTATCCATTCCTTGATTGATGGGCATTTGGATTGTTTCCAAAGTTTAGTTATTACAAATTGTGCTGCTATAAACATGGGTGCACATATATCACTGTGGTATGATGTTTTTAAGTCTTCTGGGAAGAGACCTAGAAGGGGAATAGCTGGGCCAAATGGGACTTCTCATCCTAGTTTTTTGAGGAATCTCCACACTGATTTCCCTACTGGTTGCACCAGTCTACACTCTGATTAACAGTGGAGAAGGGTCTTTTTCCCACAGCCCTCTAGCATTTGTTATGGGTTGATTTCTTAATGATAGCCATTATTTCTGGAGTGAGATAGAATCTCAGTGTTGTTTTAAATTGCATCTTTCAAATTACCAATGATGTTGAACATTTTTTCATATATGTATTTGCCATTTGTATTTCTTCATCTAAGTGTGTATGCATCTCAGATGCCCATTTTGGATTGGGTCTTTGAATTTGTGGGCCTGATATTTTTCAATTCTTTATACTTTCTAGATATAAGTCCTTTGTCTGAGAGACAACTGGCAATAATTTTTCCAACTCTGTGGGTTGTCTTTTCACTCTATTGGTGATTTCGTTTGTTGTGCAAAAAGCTTTTTAATAAGGTGAAATCCTGTTTGATGATTCTTTGTAGTATTTCCTATGAAGTCTGGGTTTTTCATGAAGACTCTGCCTACACCGGTGTCTTCAAGATGTCTACCTATTCTTTCTTCCAGTAGATTTAGTGTTTCTATTTTATTTATTTATTTATTTATTTATTTTTGTGGGTACCGGGGGTCGACCTCAGGACCTCGTGCACCAGCAGGCGCCCATGCCGGCCCTTTTCTCATATGTGGGTTCCGGGAGTCGAACTCGGGCCTTCGCGCTTGCAAGGCAGGCACTTATGCCGCTGAGCCATCTCGCTGGCCCCTAGTGTTTCTATTTTAATATTTACATCTTTGATCCATTTTAACATTAGTTTAGTGCATGGTGAAAAACATGGGTCTAGTTTAGTCTTTGGCCTGTGGAAAGCCAGTTTTTCCAGCACCATCTATTAAAGAGACTATCTTTCTTCCAGTGAACATGTTTGGCTCTTTTGTCAAAAATAAGGTGGCTGAGTGTGTTTGGAGTTGTGCCTGCATCTTCTAGTCTGTTCCACTGATCCTCAGGTCTGTTTTTTTGCCAATACAATGCTGACTTTTTCACGGCAGCTTTGTAGTATAATTTCAGGTCAGGGATCGTGATGCCCCCTGACTTGCCTTTGTTGCTCAGAATTGCTTTTGCTATTCTAGTTCTCTTCTGCTTCCAAATGAATATCAGGAATGTTTTCTCTAGTTCTGTGAGATATGCTAATGGTATTTTGATCAGGATTGCATTAAATCTGTATAAGAGTTTTGAGAGTATGGCCATTTTCACTATGTTGTTTCTTCCTATCCATGAGGAAGGGATATCTTTCCATTTTCTGATGTCCAATTCAATCTCCTTTTGCAGAGTACTGTAATTTTCAATATACAGATCCTTTACTTCCTTTGTTAGATTGATTCCTAAGTATTTCATTTTTTTTGGATGCTATTGTGAGAGGTGTGGTTTCCCATATTTCTCTCTCAGTGAGTTTGTTGCTTGTATACAGGAACGCTATTGACTTTTGAGTGTTGACTTTGTATCCAGCTACACTGCTGCATTTGGTTATTAAATCTACAAGTCTTTGGTGGACATTTTGGGGTCTTCTGTGTAGAGTACCGTGTCATCTGCAAATAATGATAATTTAACTTCTTCCTTTCCTATCCTTATTCCTTTTATTTCTTTTTCTTCTCTAGTTGCTCTGGCTAATATTCCAGAACTATATTTAGTAACGGTGGTGATACTGGACATCCTAGTCTTGCTCCTGATTTTAGAGTGAAACCTTTCAGTTTTTGACCACTTAGTATGATGTTAGCTGTTGGTTTGTCATAGATGGCTTTTATCAGGTTGAGGTAAAGGCCATCTATCCCAATTTTCTGTTTTTTTTTTTTTTTTTATCATGAATGGGTGTTGGACTTTGTCAAATGCTTTTTCTGCACCTATTGATATGGTCATGTGATTTTTGTCTTTTGTTCTGTTAATATGGTGTATTACATTTACTGATTTGCATATGTTGAAGCATCCCTGCATCCCTGGGGTGAATCCTACTTGGTCATGGTGTATAATCTTCTTGATGATTTGCTGAATTCTGTTTGCCAGTATCTTACTGAGGATTTTTATGTCTATGTTCATTAGGGAGATTGGCCTGTAGTTTTATTTTTTCCACAAGCCTCAACACAAAAATAAATGAACAAATAAACAATAACAATGAAAAATATAAACCCGAGAAAAGAAGCCAACAAAATGCTTCTGAAAAGATCCAAATCACCCAAAACTGATTCATTGGGCATTGAAGAGGAGGAAACCAAAGGCCACACACCTGAATTATTTGAAATGATGTCAGGGGATTTAAAAAAGAAACAGATCAGTAAGACATTTGACAAGCTCACAGGTGATATAAATAATAAGAAATTGGCAGAAATACACAAAGTGAGCAGCAAGTTAATAGAAGACACTAATAACAAGATAGAAGTGCTAAAGAAAATGATGCAAAACACTCATGACCAACATAGAAAAGAATTAAGAGTTCATACAAGGGCTACAAGTAGAAATTCGGGAGATTAAAAGTTCCATCAAAAACATGAGGTGCAACAGTCACCAGTGTAAGAACAGAGTGTCAGAACTAGAATACAGGGCTGCTGCCTGTGACTAACAAAAGATATCTTAAAAACAACAATAAAATATGAAAAAATGTATTCAACACCTCCTAGATAGCATGAAGAAGACTAAGATTAGTTGGAATTGGTGAAAAATCAGAAGACAGCACAAATGGCATTAAGTAGCATTTATTGAAATAATATCTGAAAACTTTCCAAAAAAGGTAAAAGAATTAATATGTAGATCAGAGAGGCATGTAGAACTTCAAATAGCTATGATCAGAAAAGGAACTCCCCATAACACATCATAGTCAAAACCCCAGAAGTCAAACAAGAGAAGAATCTTAAAAGTTGTTAGAGATAAGACATGGGTCACTTATAAAGGAAAGCCCACTAAAGTGGCAGCAGGCTTCTCACTAGAAAACTTAAAGGCCAGAAGAGCTTGGGCTGAAGTGTTTCAAGCCCAAAGGAAAATAATTTCCAACCCATGCTGATGAATCCTGAAAACTATGTCAAAATTGATGGAGAAATAAGATACTTTCTAAAGAAATCTATGTGCACCAAGCCAGCCAAAAGATTTTCAAGGATACTCTAGAAAGATACAATGAAACCAACAGTGACAAAAGGTCCAATAGAATGAATATAGCAGGTAGGGTGAGAAGTTGAGTAGAAGGGAAAGATAGGAATCAGCACCAGGAAAATGATGTGCTGACAGGAATAATTCAATACCTATGTGTAACAACTGTCAATGTGAATAGTCTTAATTTCCCAATCAAAAGGCATAGACTGGCAGAATGAAGAAACAAAATCCAATGGAATGATGTATACAAGAAACACATGTAACCCCAAAAGAAACATATAGTCTAAAAATTAAAGGTTGGAAAACAATATTTCATGCCATTGAAAATAGCAGTTGCTGCCAAATATGCAGGAAAAGTGGACTTCAAGTTAAAACAAATGGAGGCAGAGTGTCATTACATACCATGTAAAGGAATAATCCAACAGGAAGAGATAACATTTATTAACATATATGCACCAAACAAAAGTGTACCCGCCTTCAGAAAATAAGTACTTCTGGATATGAAAGATCAAATAAACACAAACATGATTTAGTGTAGACCTCAATACTCCACTAGCACAAATAGACCAACTAGACAATAAAATCAATAAGGAAATATCAGAATTGAACAAAACCTTCAAACAAAGACTTAATCTATAGAGTGTTCCAACCAAACAAGAGAATAATTCTTTTCAGCAGCATGCGGAACTTTCTCTAAAAAATACCACATACTAGTCAATAAACCAAGCTTACATAAATGTAATACAATTGATATCTTTTTTTTTTTGTGGGTACCAGGGGTCGACCTCAGGACCTCACGCACCAGCAGGCGCCCATGCCGCTGAGTGATATCACCGGCCCCTTTTTTGTATGTGGGTTCCAGGAATCGAACTCAGGCCCTTGCGCTTGCCAGGCAGGCGCTTACGCTGCTGAGCCATCTCACTGGCCCTACAATTGATATCTTATCTTGCATGTTATCAGATCATAGTGCAATGAAGTTAGAAATCAATGACCAAAGAAAACATAGAAATTATGCAGATGAATGGGAAGTAAACAACGCAGTCTTACCTAAACAATGGGTTCCAGAAGAAATCAAGGAAGAAATAAGAGAGTTTCCAGAACTGAATCATAATGCCAGTACAACTTGCAGCATACTATATAGGAAACAATGAATGCAATCCTGACAGAAAAATTTATAGCTTTAAATGCCCACATCAGAAAATCAGAGCGACCCTAATAAAAAAATCTAACAATGCACCAGAAGGTCCCAGAAAACAAGAACTATCAAACCCAAAGCTAGTCTAAGGAAGGAAATGTTGAGTACCAGAGCAGAAATCAATGAAATTGAGACCAAAAGTGAATACAAAGAATTAAAAAATTGGTTCTTTGAAAAAACAAACAAACTACAAAAAACAAAACAGAATGGACAAACACTTAGCCAATCTAAACAAGAAAAGGGAAGAAAAGATGCAAATCAATGGAATGAGATCTGAAAAATTTGAAGTCACAATGGACTCTGCCAAAGTCAAAAACATTATTAACAACTACTTTATAAAACTTTATGCCAATAAATTGGAGAATTAAGAAGAAATGGATAGATTCCTAGATACATGTGTATTACCAAAAGAAGATTTAAAAACTCTAAATAATTCAATAACAAGAAATGTAGTAATAAAGAGCCCACAAACTAAGAAAAGGCCTGGTCCAGACTGGTTAACTACTGAATTCTCCACAGAACTTAGGGAACATCTATTGCCAATATTCTTCAAGGTATTTAGTGAAATGGAAAGTGGAGGAGGACTCCCAAAGTTATTCTTAGAAGCTATCATTACCCTGATTCCAAAACCAGACAAGGATCCAACCAAAAAAGAGAGCTATAGTCCAGTCTGTTTAATGAATATAGATGCAAAAATCCTCAAAAAATATGGTGGCCGACAAAATGGAACTAATTATCAAAAATACCATGCATCTTGACCATGTAGTCTTTATCCCACAGATACAAGGATGATTCAATGTATGTGAATCAAAAAATGTAATATATCAAATAAACAGAAGCAAGGACAAAATTCAAATGATCATTTCAATAGGTACAGAACATGCTTCTGACAATATACAACATCCCTTCATGATAAAAAAAAAACCTGAAGAAAATAATTATACAAGGGCCTTCTCACAACCTGATAAAAGCCAAACTTACTGTCAACATCAAATTAAATGGAAAAATACTGAAAGCTTTCACTCTAAAATCAGGAACATGATAAGAATATCCATTACCATCATTCCTGTTCCACATAGTACTTGAAACATTAGCAAGAGCAATTGGCAAGAAAAGAAATAAAAGGTATATGTACAGGAAAGGAAGAAGCCAAATTATCATTATTTGCTGATGGAATGAGCCTTTATATCCAAGACTCACAAATATGCAAAAAGAACCCTAGAATTAATAACCAAATTCAGTAATAGAGGAGGATACAAAATCAACACGAAAAATCAGTAGTATTCCTGTATGCTAATAATGAACCTACTGAAAAAGAAAGAAAAAATACCATTTACAATAGCAGTAAGGAAAATTAAATACTGAGAAATTAACCTGTGCAAGCCAAAGACATCTTAAATGAAATCTACAACATTCTGATAAAGGAAATCAAAGAGGACATCAGAAAAAGGAATAATAGCCTATGTTCTTGGATAGGCAGAACCAATATAATCAAAATGTCCATACTTACAAAATTGATGTAAAGATTTAATGTAATCCCAATCAAAATTCCAACATCACTCTTCACAGAACTGGAGAAAACAATACTAAAATTCATCTGGAATCAGAAGAGACCTATAATAACAAAAGCAATACTGGGTAAAAAGTACAAAGCATGTGGCATCATAATCCCAGAGTTGAAGTTATATTACAAAGCTACAGTAATTAAAACAGCATGGTACTGGCACAAAAACAGACATGAGGATCAATGGAACCGAAAGGAGGATGCAGAACATCCTCAGACATATTCAGTTATTTATCTTTGATAAAGGGGCCAAAAACATACACTGAAGGAAAGGTAGCCTCTTTAATAAATGGTGTTTAGAAAACAGGCTATCCACATGCAGAAGCTTAAATTTACATTCATATCTTTCACCATATATTAAACTAAAATAAACTTGGATTAAGGAAATAAATGTTAAAACAGAAACACTTAACCCACTGGAAGACAAAAGAGATAAAAGTCTTGAAGATATTAGTGTAGGCAAGGGATTTCTGAACAGAGCCCTAGTTACACAGGGATCAACAAATGGGATGATACCTAATTAAAAAGCCTCTGCAGAGGAAAAGAAATAAACCACTGATTTTAAAGACAACCTACAGAATGGGAAAATATTTTGTCAGCTATTCTTCAGAAGAGAACTAATATCCAGAATATACAAAGAACTCAAACAAATTAGACTCCCAAAATAAAAGACTCAATGAAAAATGGGCAAGTGAAAAAGAACCTTCACAAAAGTACACATGGCCAATAAATATTTGAAGAAATGCTCAACATCACTTGGCATCAGAGAAATGCAAATTCCAACAATACTCAGATTCCATCCTACCCAAGAAAGAATGGCCATCATCAGTACATCAAACAATATAACAATGCTGGAATGGCATGCACTGCTGGTGGGAATGTAAACGAGTATAACATCTGCAGAAATCACTATGAAGATTCCTCAGAAACATCACAGTCGAAATTACATTTTCCCAGCTATTTCCTTCTAGGTATCTTCTCAAAAGAGTAAAGATATAGTTCAGTGATATATGCATACTCATGTTTGTAGCAGTGAATTCGCAATAGCTAGTTAGTGGAGGAGACCTATATGCCCATCAACAGATGAATGCATAAAGAAAATGGGGTGTTTACAAAAAATGGAGTACTAGTCTGCCATAAAGAAAAATAAACTTGAATCATTTGTAGGAAAATGGATGCACCTTGAGATCATAATGTGACATAAAATAAATGAGACACACAAGCTTGAATGTCACATGGTTTCTCTTGTATAAGAAACTCATACTAGGGAAAAGGGGAAAGGAAGGAAAGGAAAAGGAAAAGAATACAAGATAGTTATACCACTAGTTTCCCTCAGTTCATTGAGAAGGTTTGTGCTAATATCGTTTGGAGAATTTTTTATGCTCATAACTTGTACTCTGAGTAACTACTTTGAAGATAACAATACACAATGTATGAACTACTGCTATTCTATTATTTTGTTATAAAATTTTGTTTTACCTTTTCCATAAAATAAAAAGAAATTTAAAATGTAGGTAATAGGAAGTAGGGAGTTAGATTTTTCTCAAAGGGGAAGGGGAACAAGAGATGGAGGGAGAAGAAAAGGAGTGGAGGGAAAAGGGATAAAACAGTTATTGGAATGTGTTATGTTCATGTACCAACTGTACATAGGGAATGCAATCATATTGTACTGCAAACCTGAACAAAAACGGAAGGGAATCAAGATATGGACAGAAGTAGGAGGGAAAGGAATGGCAACGAAAAAAGGAACTAAGATGTGTTATGTACATGTATCATCTCCCCACAAGAATTGTAAACATTCTGCACCACACACATGTACTAATAAAAAAGAAAAAGAACACATTTTTAATAAAATGCATATTGATGATGTAAGAAAAATCTTACTTGTCCCAAAGTAGAACAAAGGAGACCTAAATGTCATACTTCTAATGTGCCACGGGGAGTCACCTGTTAACATTTCAAAATGCAATCTTGACAAATTTGATTTCAGAAAATTTGCAATTGAACCTAGAGCCTCCCAAGAACTAGGGAAATGCTATACCACTGAGGTGGAAAAAGTTTTTTTTTTTTTGTGGGTACCGGGGGTCGACCTCAGGACTTCATGCACCAGCAGGCGCCTGTGCCACTGAGCGATATCGCTGGCCCTTTTTTTTGTATGTGGGTTCCGGGAGTTGAACTCAGGACCTCGCGCTTGCCAGGCAGGTGCTTACGCTGCTGAGCCATCTCACTGGCCTGGTGGAAAAAGTTTTGAACTGTGGTTTTGAATAAAGGACTTGGCTTCTTGGTTGACAGATAAGAAGAAATTGGAAAACCTCAGAGTTTGCATAATTTTCACAGTTTTTAACATTTGGCTGATGTGTACAGGTGTTGAGGAGTTCATTGTTTTTATATTCGTATCATATCAAACCATATCAGGATGACTTCTTGTGCAAAGTGACTTAATTTTAATTTAAGATGGAATTTCATCTTTCTGCAAGTACAACTATATTAACAGTGTGACCACACGATTGTAGTTTATATACAACTAAGATTTATTTTCTAATGATTTCGGATTCATAAATTATCTACTTTAGATTTATGGGTAGGCTAGATATTATGTCCAGAATTTATTGTATCTTCTCAATACAGTGTCTGGGTGTGACTTGTATTTTACTCTGCCTCAGACTTGTCTTGACCAGCCCTTCATGAGTAGGACAATCCTTGCAGCACTCATTAGTCAGCAGGTCATTTAATCATGCAAAGTACTCAATTCAAACCAAAAAATTATGATCAAGAAAACTTTTCTTGAGCCTTAAGGGGAAAGCAATGCCACAGGATGAAATTTCTCAGGGTTACCTCAAAATGACGGAAGAGCGTTTATAGTATTTTTAGTTATCTAATGATGTGTACCGGTGTAAGGTTCAAGTATGCACACGAATAAAATTGCCCATTATTGTACAGGGTTATCTGAAGACAAATGACTGTTATAAAGTGCACTAATGATGTCACACACAGTAGCCATTCCCACAGACTTGTCATTTTCAACAGTTTTACATTCTTAGACATTAGTAATTTCCCCTGCCTTCACTTGTTTCCCTAAATTGAAGCAGTAGCCTGGGGTCAACCTTGTGTATGCCGAATGGCCACATCACAGGTGCTGCTGAGTCTACCATGATACCATCTAATTACAGATCTTGGCATCATTGAAATATGATGCATCCTCTGCAATGACTGAAATGATGGTGTCTTAATCTATGGTTCTACTGAATTACCTAACAGTGTGAAGTCCACACTAAAGGTTAGTCTTATGTAAAGGAAAGAGGAACCTATGAGTATACTAGAGATGCAAAATACAGAACTCATAAGAAATTCAGAAAATTTTACCTGTTCCTCCAGCAGGGTATATAGATTTTAGAGGCAGAGTTTTTATTCCTTCTTAAAAGAAAGGGGCAAAATGTGGGGAAACATATTTCTACAAATGCAAAGATATCTGTTGCCCACAACCTTGGACTGCCAAAAATTGCAGAGTAAAGTATCAGGATGGAAGAGAGGGCATAGAAGGTGACAAAGGTGCACACCAGGATCAGGATGGTTTGGGTGGCTCTGGCCTCAGGGGAGACTCGAGGGGAGCAGTGGGCACTGTGGATATACTGAACCTGTCTCTTGTGTCTGTAGAGGGTGCGCACCATGGAGGCACTGGCCCAGGCCATGAGACCCAAACACAGACCATCAGTGCAGCGGAGCAAGAACACATATAATAGAGTTATAAATGTGCCAGAAACATACCCCGCGCATGGGCCAAATTTCAGTGTCTTACTGACATTTCCACTGTTACTAGGACCCGTCACTCTCATAGTAACCATGAAGTTTAGAAGGGGGTGCACAAACCAGCTGAGTGAACAGGGGGGACTGATGTATTTTGTGGCTCTGTGTTTAAGTTTCATCCACCTGGTGTTGCTGGGGCTGACTGTGAGTGCTTGGAAACAACTCAGGAGGCAGGTGGTGTTCAGGGAACTCCCTTGGGATACTCGATAAAGGTAGACAATAAGTTTACATCCAATGTCATCCAGGAAATACTTCAACCCAAATTGTACCATTGCTGGAGGAATTCCATTTGAGATAATAGTCAAGGAGTTGGCTAAAATCAAGTGCTGTATAATCCGGTCTCTGGGCGTCAAAGTCTTTCCACGGAATGCAGAGAAAACATAATGAAAGGGAAGCGAGGAATTGGCCAAGATTCCTACTCCAGTCTGGGAAAGGGAGAAAATCCCCATAGCCACGTTCTGGGGAAACATTTCTGCCTCTCTAAAACTTACTAAGTTTTTAGGGGTATCGGATGTAGGAGAAAGTAGTACAAGCATATATTTCTTATATTTATGTGGTTTAAAAATGCATCTCTTCATTTTTTGTTATACATCTTTTCATAGGTTAATATATGATAAAAGCATTTTTGTGTGGCTTGCAGTGGTAGTATTGTATGCATTTTGGGAAGTTTAATGTTTGAGATAATTGTTAACAAGTTGTAGTGTTAACATTTATGACTAATGAAATGTATTGAAATCATTAACCCATAAGTTTCTGTCACATATTGGAAGCAATTTTGATGCTACTCTTTCACATTTTTCTGTTTTAAGTAAGAGTATTACTTCTATAGCCCATTTATCTTACATATAGAAATGGAAATGTTTCACATGTATGCCAACAAACTGATTATGGTGCTTTGTTAATGATGCAAGAAATATGTTGGCAAGATCCAAGTATTGTTCCAAGTAAAATGTTGTGAATTAAGGTAACAGTAGTTGTTGAAAACACCACTTCTCCAAAGTATTACCATGTCCCTGTAGGTGTTGTGGGGACTGAGACAGACGTGGTCAGAACAAGAATGACACAAAGCACCGACAGTCCTTAAGGTGGCTCAGAAGTGGCATCCTGAGGGCCTGATTTCCGAGACAGGGATATGTAAGGTATAGAGTCCAAGCTCCTGACAAGCATGTGTGTTTCCAAGAAGACCAACAGGAACCTGGTAAGATGTGGGCCAACAATGCCAAGGCCAGGGCTTCACCTGCTCAGGCTATCAAGGTCCCTGAAAGCTGAATTGTAATCCCATGATCCCAAAGAATATCGGCCTCAAGCTCATTTGACCTGCTTATGTCACTGACTCCAGTTTACAAAGCATGCTTGTGCCCTCCTTGCTAAGGTTCTCAGGCTTTACCAGAAAGAGCAAGGCCAGGGCTCAAACCAAGGTCCGGGGCCAGGCTGCAGGTCCAGTTCCAGCTTCAGTTACGGCCCCTGCTCTGAGTTCCAAAGATGTCCAGGCCCCTGTGAAGCCTTCAAGGTGCAAGTCTCTAGACCACTGTGGGGACAAAAGCAACTGCATCACCCCTGAGCTGCACTGTGTGTGTGGCTGGTGTCCTTTTGCAAATGTGTATGAATAAACTTGAAAAAGAGAAAAAATATACCACGCAGTCAACATACGAGGAAGTTTGAACAGCAAAATATATGTGAATCATAAACATTTTCAAATTTGATTATAAAATCTGTTTTGTTCACTTAAGTGAATTAAAATTGAAATTAACATAAAAAATGTAACATTCTACCCAGAAATGAAAATATGTGTAAAATACATCACTGTAATTTGTGCCTATCAGTTTAAATTTAATTTAATTTAATTTTTTTGTATCAATCCATTATGCATTTTTGTCATATCACCTCTATGTGCCTGTTGTCTGTCTCTTAAGAGAACCCTTGTGATTACATCAGCCCCGTGCAAATAATTAAGGACATTTTCCTCATTTCAAGAACCTGAGTTTAATCATATTTGGAAAATTCCTTTTGCCACGAAAGGTAACATATTCATAGATTCTTGGGATTAGGATATGAACATCTCTGGGGGGCATTATTTAATCTTACAGTCTTCCTGCTATGGCTATTAATTCCCTCTTTATTTCTAGCACTTAGATTTTTTGCTTTTTTTCTCTTAAGGTACAGCTTTGTATTCAAGAAACACTTTTCATATATTAAATTAGAAATTTCTATTGATATACATAATAGGTGGGGGAGGGGTGGGGAAAGATTTTTGTTAACTATAATATCATGTCATCAGAAAAAGAGTAGTATAAACAACTATAATATGATAGCTATAAGCCACATACAGTAGTACGTTCCTGTGGTTCAAGGTGCTCTGAAGCTGAGGCAGGAGTTTCGCATGAGTCCAGGAGTTTTAGGTCAGCTTGGACAACATAGCAAACTCTCTCTCTCTCTCTCTCTCTCTGTCTCTCTGTCTTTCTCTCTCTCTCACACACACACGCACACACACACATTGACATGAACATAAAATAATTTAAATACAGGGGTTCCAAATATTTCAAAATTGTGGAAAGTAAAAAATACATGATTTAATATAAAAATACATGTATAAATACATACAACAATCTGTTACACATTGAATTACTAAGACTATGAAATTTTTACTGCAACATAAATCTAACCTCTGCTGCACGGTCTTTCTTGCCAAGGGTAGCTTCCTTTCCTTCCTTTACCTTCTTGCTACAACGCTGAGCAGGAGCCTTGTATGAGAATCCCAACAGGAAACAGATACACATTCAAAAAATGTCATTACGACAGTTTAGCGAGTATGATGGGCAAGATGTGAGCAAGTTTAAGGAAACTTAATTAGGGGTAGGGAAGCACCTGGTGCTAAAAGGAAGCCATTACTTCCCATGGACACGAAAAAACAAGAGGAAGTAGTTAGTTACCAGAACCTCAGCTAGGATCTGTTGCCACAGGAGATGGGCCTTCAGCAGATACGGCCTTATTGGAATTCAGACATTTTCAAACTGAGACTTGACAGGGAGGGAGGCAGGGAAAAGGATATCCTAATTTATTTATTTATTTTTTTAAATTTCTTCCTCTTTATTTTATTTTATTTTATTTTTTTTTAAAGACAACAAGTAAACATTCTCATGTATTAACAAACTCAAGCATTAGAGAATGTACAAATACCTTTTGGAGAAAAATATTACTCAGTATAAGATTAAGCCATGTAAAAGCTAGGTAAAAATAGAAGACTAAGGAATGGAGTAGTCACAGTGAAATTGCATTTTCATACTAGGGAGACAATACAATGTTTACAAATGTGCATCCGGTTTATTTCACTTGTGAGTATTTTCTCGAGTTGCATCCATTTACCTATAAAAGTTTCCAGTTTATCCTTCTTTATGGCTGAGTAGTACTCCATTGTATAGAAATACCACATCTTTTTTATCCATTCCTCGGTTAAGGGGCATTTGGGTTGTTTCCACAATCTAGCTATTACAAATTGTGTTGCTATAAACATGGGTGCACATATATCACTGTGGTACGATGTTTTTAATTCTTCTGGGAAGATACCCAGAAGGGGAATAGCTGGGTCAAATGGGACCTCCAATCCCAGTTTTTTGAGGAGTCTCCACACGGATTTCCACAGTGGCTGCACCAGTCGACATCCCCACCAACAGTGGAGAAGGGTTCCTTTTTCCCCACAGCCCCTCCAGCAAGGCAGGGGGCATCACAATCCCTGATTTGAAATTATACTATAAAGCTACTGTGATAAAAACAGTGTGGTATTGGCAAAAAAACAGACCTGAAGATCAATGGAATAGAACAGAAGATGCAGAAACAACTCCAGACATACTAAGCCACCTTATGTTTGACAAAGGTGCCAAACACATTCACTGGAAGAAAGATAGTCTCTTTAATAAATGGTGCTGGAAAAATTGGCTCTACACATGCCGAAGATTAAAATTAGACCCATATCTTTCACTGTGCACTAAAGTAAATTAAAAATGGATCAAAGGGGCCGGTGAGATGGCTCAGCAGCTTAAGCGCCTGCCCGGCAAGCGCGAGGGCCCGAGTTTGACTCTCGGAACCCACATACGAAAAAGGGGCCGGTGATATCGCTCAGCGGCACGGGTGCCTGCTGGCACGGGAGGTCCTGAGGTCGACCCCCTGGTACCCACACACACAAAAAAATGGATCAAAGAACTAAATATTAAAACAGAAACATTAAATCTCCTGGAAAATAGAATAGGTAAAACTCTTGAAGACATTGGTGTAGGCAAAGACTTTATGAATAAAACCCCCATCGCACAGGAAGTATCACAAAGAATCAACAACTGCGATCTCATCTTATTAAAAAGCTTTTGCACAGCAAGAGAAACCACCAACAGAGTGAAGAGACAAACCACAACGTGGGAAAAAATGTTTGCCAGCTGTTCCTCAGACAAAGGATTACTATCAGGAACATACAAAGAACTCAAAAAAATCAGATCTCCCAAATTTAAAGACCCAATCCAAAAATGGGCATCTGAGATGAATAAACACTTCTCAGATGAAGAAATACAAATGGCAAATAAATATATGAAAAAATGTTCAACATCACTAGTCATTCGAGAGATGCAAATTAAAACAACACTGAGATTCCATCTCACCCCAGAAAGAATGGCTATTATCAAGAAGTTAAATTTAATTTTAAAAGCTCTAGAAATACAAATAAATACGTGAAGTCATCTGAACAAAAGTATTTCAGAATTTTAAAAAGATTAAATGAATAAAAAGTCATTACTGGATATGAATGGAAATAAGTGTTTTTTAATTTTTCTTCATATGAAATGAAATAATAATTCCCAAGAATGTTTAAAAATATTTCTTCTAAAATTTATATAAGCAGAACTCAAACCATAAAAGGTAAATTGGAAAAAATGCTTGCTGAATATAGGTTGAAATCACATCATAAGCATGAGTTTTCACCAGTATATCAATGTTTGTACAAATTCATCAGTGGGGTTTTTATTAAATAAAATGTGAAGACGAGACAGAGACCAAGAGATAGACAGAAAGATAGATAGATAGATAGATAAATGATAGAGAGAAATAGAGATCAAGAGGGAGAGTGAGAGTAAAAAGAGAATAGTATTAACAGTAGGGCAGGGCCGGTGAGATGGCTCAGCGGCTTAAGCGCCTGCCCGGCAAGCGCGAAGGCCCGAGTTCGACTCCCGGATCCCACATACGAAAAAGGGGCCGGTGATATCGCTCAGCGGCACGGGCGCCTCCTGGTGCGTGAGGTCCTGAGGTCGACCCCCCGGTACCCACAAAAAAAAAAAAAAAAAAAAAACAGTAGGGCAAAATAGCTCCTATAACTCACAATGGTAATACATTTTTGAACAGGAACAAGGCTTTAATGTATTTTCTCTCAAAATAGTCGAGAAGCACCTGCTGAGGCACTGAACATTCAGCACTCATTAGGGAAGTGAAAATCGAAGTCACAATGAGATATGTCCTCAATCCCAGTATGATGTAAACCAGATAAAACATAGGAAGAAAAATCAGTGCATGCCAAAACAGGAAATAACAATTGCTGGTGAATTTGTGGAGAAATAGGAACACTTGCGCACACATGGTAGGAAGAGAAATCAAAGCAGCCACTATGAAGCACAGTTATGAATAAGCCTAAACAAAGTTAAAAATAAAATTACTGTGAATTACAACAATTCCACTTCTTCATAGAAACTAAAAAGAATCGTAGGCAGTCTTGAAGACACACTTCTAAACCTCTTTTCTTTGCTGTATTTTTCGCAAAATCCCAAAGCTGTAAACAACCCAAATGTTCATCTGCAGATGAATGCATAAACACAATGTGCTATGTAAGGATGAAGAATATTACTTATTTTTAAAAAGAGGTCATATTTTGATACTTGTTATCATGTGGATGAACCTGATGGACAAAGTGTTAAACACAATAAGCCAGTCTCAAATACTGTATGATTCCACATGTGTTTGGCACTGGACTGGTTAACCTCATAGAAACCAAAACCAGAAATGGGATAATGGAAGTGGGGAGTTTTGTGATTAGTTTGGAGTTTCAATTTTGCAAGCAAAAGGTTTGGGAGATTAGTTGCAGAACAACATGAATATTGTTTACACCACTGAGCTCTACAGTTAAAATGGTTAAAAAGATAAATGATTTGCTGTGTGGATTTTGTGATAGTTTCAAAAACAGCAGTTGTATTCTGTTACAAATGAGAGTTGCTCACCGTGTTGTATCGGTATAGAGCTGTACTGGTGACCGTCACCTAGAAATGGCACAAGCTCAAACACACAGGAAAATGGGCTAGGTCTGAGAGTCACAGTGATGAATTTGCATTTATATCTGCAGGAAATAAGTTAGAAGAGTGTTAGACCAGAATGTAATAAAGGCAGCATTCCTGGTTAGAGGTTCATTTACTGATAGGGCCTGATATGAGACCGTCACCTGAAAGCTGTTGAAACCCCGGACAGTGAAAATGGCATTCGGGATGGGGGAAGTCAAACACCTTCACATGCAGATTTGTAGGTGGAAGGGGACACAGCTCTTTACACTGCTGGTGACATCTGTGCGTCCGCACATATGATAAGTAAATCAGGTATCTACTTTAACCCAAGCATTCCATTTTTAGTGAAAAAATACAATAGAATGAGGCCAAACATCTGTCTTTTCCCTACTAACTCAAATATCGAGACAGAATGTCATGATCCACTTATGTTAAGTTCTTTTTCTGAAACTACTATAAAGTTTTATATTTATTCATCAATTTTCTAACTTCTAAATACATAACCATCTTAGAGGTACAAAATTTGCGATACAATTAAATTAAATAATATCTGTATTCCTTTCAGTTCTTCCCTGTAGTGCAGCCATGCAGACGCAAACAAATTAAAAGTTCTCCAAAGGAATAGAAATTTGCTAGGAAGAGGCAGGGAAAGGTACCTCAACAACTAGGATGACGTTAGAAGAAAACTGAACAATTAGTAAAACATGATAGGAAACATCTGAATTGCCAAATGTACCAACAACAAAAAAAGGTTTACTCTTGATTTATGGAAAAAATCAATCCTTCCTTAAATTCTTATTTTGTAAAGGAGGGGAGGAATGATAATGTCTCCTCAGGGCCACTTACTTGTTCATATGAAACATAGTCACACATGGCTAAACACATCCCACTGTCCCAGTTAATGTACAGTCACTTGGGTGGCCCACCTGAATTCCTAGTGTCCTACAATTGCATTAATATTCATGATCTCCTGGGTACCTCACAGTGTTAATGGTTCCGAAAAGTGAAGAGACCTCATCAAGTGTTTCAGAGAGGAGGAAGATCAGATAAAATAAATATATGCTGAAATCACATCATAAGCATGAAGATTCACCAGCATATCAAAGCTTGTACAAATCAGGGATGTTTTTACTAAATAAAATTTGAAGAAGAGACAGAGACCAAGAGTCAGATATATACAGAGAGAGATCAAGTGGGAGAGCTAGAGTGAGAGAGCAAGGAAGAGAAAGGGAGAAGTGGATATGTGACATCTGGGACTTTCTGCAGAACTCAACTAGGAACATTTCCAAGTCATCTTGCCAAGAACGAATCTAGGCAGAGCCGTTTCCAAGTGTAACACCCACTCCCAGTGTTCCTTGTCCTGTGTTTCCACGGATGGAGGTTTACCACAGGTCACAGCCTCTTCAGTAAACCTTCTGTGACCACAGGTGACGAGGACTGTGAGGATGGTGAGCAAATGTGCGGTGGAAAGCAAGAGAGGGTGGCGCAGCATGTGAGGGAGGAAGAGACAGGGAGGGGGCAGCAGAAAGTGTGAGTCACGTTAGGTCATGGGTGAAAAATATCAAGAAGCAGCGCGATTCTGCAAAATGAGACTGCTGGGCACAGACACGGGTTTCAAACACGGGCAACACGAATTGATCGTATTTCCTGATAAAGTCATATTTAAGAGATGAAATGAAACCTAGACAAAAATCTTCAGATTTAGACACACATGGTAAAATACTGTGTCTTTAACATGAAGAGGAAATGAACATAACAGCAGGTCAAGATACGAACAGACATTTATTCTAAAGCAATGAAAAGGAGAGGGACTTCCAAGGACAATAATCACAACAGAGTTCTCATAAGTACGTCTTCTGCTAGGCCAGACAAACAAACAAATAAACAACAACAACGGCCCAGAAGTGTGTCTGAGCCCTGATGCCAACACAGTGAGAGGAGCAGTGTGGGCGCAGAGCGGCTCCACGCGAGGAAAACACCTCCAGTTAAGCAGCTCCCGCCCCGTGCGGGCTCCCTGTGCAGAGCCCCTCACTCAGTCCCAGCCGCGTGGGGCCCCGAGCCTGGCTCCTCCCGTCCTTGTCCCCCCAGGGTGACCTGTGAGATTCCACTGCTGAAGAGGACTGTGTTGTTGCAGGATGAATGTCACCACCACCTTCCTTTGCCCTTCCCCGTAGCATCCTGGGTTTCTGTCCTAAAGCTCTCCTTTGATTCAGTGCACGCCGAGAATGATAATCAGAGGTCAGCTTTCAGCATTTGTATTTAAATCCGTAAATGTCTGTGGGTTTTGATGTATTGAGGTTCTAAGAAAAGTAGTAACTCCTTTGTTCGCTGGTATCCTGTAGAATGGGAGGACACACATAGTAAGCAAAGAATTTTTGTAGCAGCTGAAGTAAATGTTAATTATAAGAACATGGTTTGCATCAACTCCGAGGCAGAGTTCTGAGGCAAAGAAGAAGCCATGCCCCGCACATATGCTCCACATTCCCACACATGCATATCTGTGCCCTTACGTAAAATCTTTCGATGCAAAGGAGGAAAATTCCATTTTGATAGGTTTCATTTCATGTAATTAGTTATATCTTTTTGAGAAGTAAGAGTGTAAGTATTCATTTCTGTACATAGGATTGTAAGTATAATAACTCTTAAGCAGAAGAATAGGATAAAAAAGTAAAAACAGCAGGAGAATCCAGGTGAGTAAACCATGATATTGAGGAGCGTGTGCAGCAGCCTGTGGCAGGAGCAGGCCTGCGCAGGGTGCGGCGGTGAGGACACAGCGCATTCTGCTCCTAACGGGAAACAGCCCGTTTCACGGGGCAGCCTTTTAAGGGCCTCATTTCCAAATCCAGCAATGGAGCCCATTTTCCTCACCGCATAGACATCCCCAGCTTCAGATCATTTGTGTCTTGGAATGAATAGAAAAGAAGTTGCCTGTGCACTCTGTGAAATGAGGACTTTGAGAGCCCCTTGGAGAGGCTGAGTCTGCCCTGTGCCTGGGATGAGCCCTGACTTACAGGTTTATTGTTCCCTCGTCCCCTCTCCCACCAGACCAATGGTTTTCAAGTCAACTCTAGATCTTTGACAGCAACCACGTGTGGGATGGGGAATACTTTTTAAACACTGTTGCCTCAATTTTCTGGAGGTAAAAACAAGCACAAATTACATGTGCATGCCCATGAGACAGTTTGGAGGACTGGGGAGGGAAACTTTTCTGGAAGCCCCCAGAGTACACAGCGTGTTGCAGGGAGGGCATAAGAGGCACCGAGCCAGTGCTGAGCAGGCAGAACTCTGGTGTATGGCTTGCTTGGATTTGGGCCAACTGGATGCCTTTCCCAGCACCAAATATCTTGGGAGATTACTAAAGTCTGAGAACATCAATACTAAGGTGTACAAAAGAGTGAACTTTGTTTCTTCCAAGCCACACTTCTTGAAAGATTCCCTCACGTTTCTGTGTGTGTGCGTGCGTGTGTGTGCATGCGTGTGTTTCGAGTTGAGGTTGTTCATTTTCATGGACTAGAGAGCTCTGCTGCATACACATTTATGTGGCCAGGTGCTGGGTGGATCTTTGGAGCTGTTATGGTCACGATGTGCTCAACTTTCCTTCAGCCTGGGACCTGATGCACACAGACAGGCACTGTGAGATCATAGACTTAGGAGTAAAAGTCCTAGGTGTGGGGCTACATCTTACTCAAGATAATGACAAACATTTTTCCAAAATGATGACAGAGATTTAAACTCAATTGCACCATCTGGGCGTCGCCAGTGATACATTCCCCTGTTATCCTTTCACAAGTCAGAATTTTTAATTATTGCCAAGTTTGCATATATGTGAATTTATCTCATTGTTTAGTATATATTTTCCTAAAGAATGAAGATTTTCAGTAGCTTACATGTGATTAGACTCTTCAAAAATTTTTAATTAGCGATCAAATATTTTCTCACTTTTTTAAAATACGTATGCCTTAATTATTACTAGAATGTGGTTTTTGTTCTAGATAAGAATATTTTTAAAAATTCTTCTTTATGGGCCGGTGAGATGGCTCAGTGGCTTAAGCACCTGCCTGGCAAGCGCAAGGGCCTGAGTTCGACTCCCCAACCCACATACGATAAAAGGGCCGGTGATATCACTCAGCGGCACGGGTGCCTGGTGGCATGCGAAGTCCTGAGGTCGACCCCTGGTACCCACAAAAAAAAAATTCTCCTTTAGCAAACATTTTCTCTAAATCTGCAGCAAATTTTTCACAAAAAGGAAAGGGGCATTTTTTCTAATTTAAGTGATATACATTAGTAAAGAGTTTACTATACATTTCTTAAAACTAAAAACATTATATAATGTATCCTTAGTTCAATGATCAAAATTAGAGCACTAAGAGTCATACAGTAACATTCTTTCATCTGTAGACACAGCCCACATGTTCCCCATAATCTTGATGTGCCACTATAGGCATAAGAATTAAACTCTAATCTTAGATCAAAACCAGAACCAGAAGTTGCATTTAGCTGTAAATATACAGGAGGCATTTAGCTCCCTCCAAAATATAAAAACATCCACACAAGAAACAGTAAAATGCATCACACAATACTAAGACAAATCATGGACCAAATTAAAACAAAACCACAACAATAACAAAATCCTTAGATGTGTAGAAGCTATAGGAACAAGTAGTTAATTATTTAATATGCAAAATGCTCTGACATATTGCAATGAAAAGTCAGATAACTAGATTAGAGGAGACTTAGAAAAGTAATTTTCAATAGATAACAAGAATAAAACATCTTTTCCAGTTTCCGGGCATATGTATTAGAAAAAAGGATATGGTCGAATATCAACATGTAAAAGCATTTTAGTACATCATCTAAACAGGCCTTGGGGAAGGCTATTCATAGGTTAATGGTATTACAATTGTCTAAAAAGCAATTCCCCTTAAAATACCTATAATTACCACCTAATGATTTTACTTAGAACATACACCTCAGAATTAAATCAATGCCTATGTAAAGATTTGTGTGAAAGAAACACTTGCAGCATGTTATATAGCATGGCAAGTGCAAAGCAGAGGCAAGACCCACCCATAATGTGTGGCTGAGTAAATTATAATTCATCTGTGTGACGATATAGTGCTGTCTCTGGCAATGATGACCCTGATCCATTGAAGACAGCACAGCCCACAGTACCTAATCCCACATCTCCAAGCCTTCCAGCACCATTGCTTTGCTGACTGACTTACCAAAACACAAATTTTGGGACACCTTCAAGCTCCACCATGGATAAATAAGTAGGACAAGTGTAATTTGCTGAGATGAATAAAGCCTCTCAGCCTTGAGTTTATAACAGCTATAAGGACATGCACAAAGTTGGTTCCAATTATGGATATGCTAATCTATGACCCATAAATCAAAAGTACAAACAGCTTTGGGCTCCTTGGAGATGCAGATGATACTGTGTAGCTGACAGCAGCTCCTAAAAAGCACTGTTAGTTTATCCCATTTATCTCACAGCCCCATAGAAATAAAGATAATCTCATTAGGTCCTGCAAGCAAGCACTAATGAGAAAATAAAAATTGAAGTTCAAAAAGCAAAGACATTCTCATTAGGAAGATTCAAGGTAGGAACCACTGCATCTTAGGAGCTAAGGGCAAAGACTAGGCCTCTAGGTCAGGTGAATCCTTTACAACATACAGGGTTGAGGGCAATTATAATAGGCAGACAGCAGAGGAGTGAAAGACTCAATGTGAGCAAAGTCTGAGGGTTTTAGAAACAATTTGTGCGGACAGGTATAGGAGAACCGAGTGACGATGTCCAGTGAGATGCTCAGCTAGACATATGTACACACAGAACCAAAGTCAAGATTCGGAAGTTCTTGACACAAAGGACAGTGTGTACCACACTTGTGTGACAGTCAGTGCCCCCTCCCCACTCACAGGGAAGGGTAGGAACTCAGGTCTGATCTGCTGAGAAATATTCTGTGGACAAAGAGCGTGGGAATCCTTGACAGAACGAGGCTTTGGTGGCCTGGGTGTGAAGAGCCCTGTCTTTCATTCAGGCCACTTTTGCAGGAATTCCTGCTGCTGTTGTCTGAATCCCATGGCCTCTCAAATTCATGTGCTGAAATGTAGTCCCTGACACGGAAGTACAGGCACACGTCCCTTCCCGACAGGACACATTCTGAGAAATGCACGGTTGATTTAAAATCTGTGTGAGCACCCAGAGGGAGCTGTGCAAACCTGGATAGCACAGGCTACACACACCTTGTGGCCTCTGGGTGGCCTCTGGGTGGCCTATAGGTGCGTGGTTTACACAGCAAACCACGTGGGTGGGGCTGATGCAGGGAAACACAGCAGACGATTTTGTAAGACACTTCTTTTGAGAAGAAAGAGTGCACCCTAATATAATGACTAAAAGTGTAGCAAAAGCACTAGCCAGTAAAATAGTCCTTTATTTTCATGATCAACTATTACTGATTGTATAATGGTACATGATTGTACACAATTGTGTGCCATAGTTTCATACAATGGCATCCATTATAGTTTTATACAACTAGAGTGCAGTAGGTTTGTCTATACTGACTTCACCACAAAAATGTAAACAATGCAGATTGCTGCCATGATAGGATGGCTAGATCAGCACCACCCCATAGGAGTTCTTCAGTCCCACTGCCACTGAGGCCACTGCCACACAGGCAGCTTTTCACTGAGCCAGCTCTGCATGTGGCATCGAGGTAATGGGGCTGGGTCTTCTGGAGTGGAATGAGTGCCCTTATGGAAGAGTTGTTTACTCTTTTTCATGTGAGGACACATCAAGAAGATGTCATCTTGGACCAGCAGGACCCTCATCAGACACACAATCTGCCAGTTCCTTTATATGTTGCAAACATGACCTAAAATAATAATAATAACAACAACAACAACAATAATAATTATGAAAATGGGGAAGTGGATCTAGAGATAGAGGGAGGTGGTTGAGAGGGGACGGTGAATACAAAGAATCAAGATAAGTACATGTACCCCTCCCTAAGACGAATGTAAATATCATGTACTCCCAATATGTATTAAAAAAGAAAAGCCAGTTTTCAATTGTTTGGGCACATATGTAAGAATGAAATTGCTGGGTCTTATGGTAATTCTCACAGCTGTCTTTTTGCTGTCCCTGCGGGGATGGGCTGAAGGACCTCTCTGGGGGCTCTTTCCCAAGGGCCCCCCCCACTCAGTCCATGGTCCACAGAGTTAAGGAGTCCAGAACAATGTTCTGACATGCTGATGACTTGCTTAAGCAATTACATAACTGGCATAATTCATGTACTCATCTCCTCATACTTCTATTTTTACTTTTTGGAGACAACAATCAAGGTCTATGACAGCATTACTACTAGGTCCATGGTGGGCTTATTTCATTTAGTGCAGTGTTCTTGAAGTTCATTTGTGTTGCAAAGGACGGGATTACCTTCTCTCTTTGGGCTGAATGTTATTCTACCATGAATATATACTGCATTTTCTTCTTGCATGTTCCCATCCAGGCATATTCTCACCTGCATGAGCAGATGGGGGCCTGTAGCTGGCAGCAGGAAAACCAGGTGATGCTCACAGCAGGCAGGTGCGGAACCTAAAGGGGAGCACAGATTTTACAGACCAAGTTACGTACTACAGCAGGCGGACAGCCCACCGATGCTGCACCTGTGTCCCTAGCCTCAGGTCTCCTTGTGCCCCTGTCCCTTGGCCTGTCCATCCTCCTGGGGCTGGTGCCCTGGCCACGTCTCCACACAGAACTGAGCCTTAGTGGATTGCACATGAGTGCATAGTACCTGCTGGGAAGTGGTGACAGGAAACTCTGAGGGGGGCAGGAAGGGGGACACTGAGCTGGCTGCTCATTCTCCACACCAGCAGACATTAACGGACAACTACCGGGTTGCAGGTGGTGTCACAGGGGCCTTGGACAAACCAGGAAATAGGAGACATGCAAAACTAGGAATCCTGCCTGCATAGAGATTCTCTCTACTCAAAGGAGCCAGGATAGATGACAGGAAAAGAAACACTGAATTATGCAGTGTGGTAGGCACAACGGCAGGAAGAACGTGGGAAGCGGAAAGATGCGGTGTTCAGTTCACAGCTGGGTGAGGGGATCCGCCGTCACAAGGGGGTAGTCTCGCGCACATTTGAAGGAGGCGAGGCAGGAGATGTATTTCTTGGACTATATTCTCATGTAATAGAGTACTATTAAGCCATAAAGAAGGATGAACTTGAGACCTTTATAGGTAAATGGATGCAACTTGAGACCACACTCATAAGTGAAATAAATCAGACTCACATGTGCAAACATCGCATTGTCTCAGTAATGCGAGAAGCTGAATGAGTAAATAAGATCCAAAATGTACAACAGATACTGTGAATTGGGATGAAACTGTTTAAAAGAAAAGAGAAACAATGAGGGAAAGGGGAAAGGAAGGAAGAGAAAGGCAAATATATATATATATACACACACACACATATATGTGTGTGTGTGTGTGTGTGTGTGTGTGCTAAGAGAGTCACACAGCTAGTTTCTCTTAGTTCATGAAAAGGAAGATTTGTGCTAATATTGTCTGGACATTTTTTCATGCCTATATCTTGTACTCTGAGTAAGTACTATGAAGGTGACAATGTGCAATGTATTAATTATTGTTACTTTCCTGTTAGCCTGATTTGAAACTGTTTTATTTTATTTCTATTTTTCTTCTTCTTCTCTTTAGAAAAAAAAAGAGAGAGAAAATGTGATGGGGGAAGGGGAAAGGAAGGAAGGGAAAAGGAAAAATATATCTATATACAAGATAGTTAAGATAGTAATGCAGGTAATTTGTCTTAGTTCATTGAAAAGAAAGGTCTGTGCTAATATTGTTTGGACAATATTTCATGCCTATATCTTGTACTCTGAATAACTACTATGTAGACAACAATACACAGTGTACCAATTATTGTCACTGTCCTACTAGCCTGTTTTGAATCTCTGTTTTATTGTTATTTTTACTTTTTTCTCTCTTTTATTTTAAAGAAAAAAAAATAAAAACATTGGCACAAAACTTCAAAACAAGATTGTAGGACAGTAACAATGGTTAGTACATTGTGCATTGTTATCTTCAAAGTAGTTGCTCATATTACAAGATACAGGCATGAGGGCCAGTGAGATGGCTCAGCGGCATAAGCACCTGCCTGGCAAGCGCAAGGGCCCGAGTTCGACTCACATATGAAATAAGGGCTGGTGATATTGCTCAGCGGCACGGGCGCCTGCTGGTGTGCGAGGTCCTGAGGTCGACCCCCGGTACCCACAAAAAAAAAAAGATATAGGCATGAAAAACTGATCAAACATTATAGGCACAAACCTTTCTTTTCAATGAACTAATAACAATTAGTAGTATAACTATGTTAACTATCTTGTGTGTGTGTATATATATATTTTTTTTCCTTTTCCATTCCTTCTTTTCTCCTTTCCCCCATACTAGTTTCTCTTTCCTTTTGAGAAGTTTCTTCCCATTTCACAATATCTATTGTACATTTTGGATCTTATTTACTCTTTCAGCTTCTCACGCTAGGGAGACAATATGATATTTACACATGTGAGTCTGATTTATTTCACTTCTAAGTATGGTCTCAAGTTGCATCCATTTCCCTATAAATGTCTCAAGTTTATCCTTCTTAATGGCTGAGTAGTACTCCATTGTATAAAAATGCTACATCTTTTTTATCCATTCCTCAGTCGATGGGCATTTGGGTTGTTTCCAAGATTTAGCTATTACAAATTGTGCTGCTATAAACATGTATGCACATATATTGCTGTGGTATTATATTTTTAATTCTTCTGGGGAAATACCCAGAAGGGAAATAGCTGGGTCGAATGGGACCTCTAATCCTAGCTTTTTGAGGAATCTCTACACTGATTTCCACGGTGGTTGCTCCAGTCTACACTCCCACCAACAGTGGAGAAGGGTTCCTTTTTCCCCACAGCCCCTCCAGCACTTGTTATTGGTTGATTTCTTGATAATAGCCATTCTTTCAGGGATGAGATGGAATCTCAGTGTTGTTTTAATTTGCATCTCTCAAATGACCAATGACGTTGAACATTTTTTCATATATTTATTTGCTATTTGTATTTCTTCATCTGAGAAGTATGTGTTCCTCTCAGATGCCCATTTTTGGATTGTGTCTTTGAATTTGGGGGGCCTGATTTTTACAATTCTTTACATGTTCTAGATAGAAGTCCTTTGTCTGAGGGACAGTTGGCTGAAATTTTTTCCCACTTGGTGGGTTTTTTTTTTTCACTCTGATTCAGTAGAGTAGCTGGATACAAAGTCAACACTCAAAAATCAATAGCATTCCTGTACAAAAACAACAAGCTCACTGAGAGGGAAATTAGGGAACCCATACCCTTCATAATAGCATAGAAAAAAATGAAATACTTAGGAATCAATCTAACAAAAGAAGTAAAGGATCTATATATTGAAAATTACAGTACTATGAAAAAGGAGATCAAAGAGCATGTCAGAAAATGGGAAGATATCCTTTGCTCATGGATAGGAAGAATCAACATAGTAAAAATGGCCATGCTCCTAAAATTGTTATACAGACTTATTGCAATTCTGATCAAAATGCTATCAACATACATCACAGAATTAGAGAAAACATTCCTAAAATTCATCTGGAACCAGAAGAGACCTAGAATAGCAAAGGCAATTCTGGGCAACAAAAGCAAGGCAGGGGGCATCACAATCCCTGACTTGAAATTATGCTACAAAGCTACTGTGATAAAATTAGCATGGTACTAAAAACAAACAAACAAACAAACAAAAGAAAACAGACATGAGGATCAGTGGAACAGATCAGAAGATGCAGACACAACTACAAACACACTTAGCCACCTTATCTTTGACAAAGGGATCAAACATGTTCACTGGAAGACAGATAGCCTTTTTAATAAACAGTGCAGGAAAAACTGGCTCTCTACATGCCAAAGACTAAAACTAGACCCATGTCTATCACCATGCACTAAACTAAAGTCAAAATGGGTCAAAGATCTAAAATATTAAAACAGAAACACTAAATCTATTGGAAGAGAAAATAGGTAGAAATCTTGAAGACATAGGGGTAGACAGAGATTTCATGACCAAAACCCAGACCGCATGGGAAACACTTCAAAGAATAAAAAACTGGAATCTCATCTTATTAGAAAGCTTCTGTACATGAAAAGAAATCACTTTTTTTTAAAATAAAAAAGGAAAGCAAAAAAAAAAACAACAGAAAAAAGAAAGAAAAGAAAAGAAAAACATTATGTGCTGGGTCATAGCTCAGTGGTAGAGGGCTTTGATAGCATGCGCATAGCCCTGAATTTAGTCCCCAGCCCTGAAAAAAGAAAAACTAAAAATAAAAAATGAAGAAAGACAGAAAGGAAGCAGGCAGCTGGGGGGCTTTCCTAACTGAAGACCCTGAAGTCCAGGCACTGATGTCCCTGCCCCACCACTGAGGGCCTCTGAAGTCAGGATGGACACAGACCCCGTGTCTACACATCTGCTCTCCTCATGGGTTTTGGTGAGGACTGCGGACTCCACACCTGTCAGTGTGCTAATCTGCAGCCCTTTACTGGGCCCTGGAAGAACATCCTTGCCTTTCCTAGAATTCTGGTTCTCATAATTGGTCCCTGGAATAGCAGCATTAGTGATTCCAGGACCCATTAGAAGTGCAAATTCTCAGTCCAGAACCAGAACAATAGAGTCCAGTCTTTTGGGATGCAAGCTGAAGGACAAACGTTTTTAACAGCTTTTCAGGTGATTCTGATGTCATGTTCAAAAACAAAACCTTTCTGCTCTGATTCTGGCTAGACCAGGTGCCTGGGTTCCTTGTGATGAACACAAACTCCATATGAGACCATGCTGAGTGTGTGTATTTTTGCCCACAAGCATGCAAAATTATATTCCTGCAGAATTGTACTTTTGTAACTATAAAGAAATATATGGCTTGTATATGGATATGAATTTTGTCTTCCCTGCTTTACAGTGTACATCCAACAGCCTGAGTTCCCTAACATTCATTGTACATCTGTTTCTTTCCTGTCAACACCAGGTGAACCCAAAGTTTCTTCCTCGTGTAAAAGGCTGACTAGCATTTGGCTGCCGGTGTTCCCCAAGGCAGCCACGAGAGCTGTAGAATTTGAGGTCTGGTACACCATAGTCCCTCCAACCATGACCCAGTCTGAGTCACCGGAAAACAGAGCTGGGGCCATCAGTGCTGACCCTGTGCTCCTCCTGCTGCCTTCTGGCTTAGAACCACGGCTAGAAAGCATCTTGGCAGAGCTTCAGCTGTTCCCTTGTTCAATAGGATCCAGATCCACCCCACTTTCATGAGGAGATTTTTATATGGTGTATTAGATCCAAACAGAAACATCACCAGATGCCCTGGACCCACACAAGAGTTACAGGACTGTGTGGTGCTCCATACAAGCCCCAGGCTTTGGGACATTTTCCTGGGCCTTTCTTCTCCATGGCACACTTTCCTTGAGCTATTAGATGAGGGCTTTGGGTGGAGTTCTTTCCACATTCTTGTTATCCCTAACAGAGAATCGAGCAGGACACTGAAAGAGAGAAACAAGAGTAATATTCATTAAAAGTGACAGAAGCAGAGGTCACTCACGTGGGTGGCACTGGGCAGGGAGAAGAGCTCACAACCTGAATGTGGGAAGGAGGTGGGTCTCTTACGTTCCTGTGGTTATAGAGGGATCCACAGCTGGGGACTGGCCGGACTCAGAGCTCACCACGGTACCTGACTCAGCCTGCCCACCGGGAGGGAGAGCTTTTGAACATGCAGCGTGTTTAATGATGTGTCCTCCCATCCTCAGCCCATTGGGGTGTTGAAATCACAATGCAGTTGTCATTGGACAGGCCAAGGATGTGTAATTTTGGGTTTGCACTTGTTTGGGGGTCTGGGACCAACAGTGCGAGCTTTATGTTTCAGTTCTCAGTGTTTCGACATAGTTGTCTTTGCTCTGTCTGATCTTCATTCTTTCCACAAGGTTTCCTGCTGCTTCCTTGCCTTGCTGTGCTCTCCTCAGTCCGAGGTCCACACTGCCCTCCCTCTTTACCACGTGTGTGCAACACCATGGCCACCACCCTGCCCACCCCAGCAGGAGGCATCACCCCTGCGCCTCCTCTCCTCTGGTCCCAGGCGCTGTCCACCCATGCTCTGCCATTTAGTACACACATTTCCTCTCATTATGCTGCCTCTCTCCACACATGCATTCACCTGCACAGGGACGCGTTCTGTGCCCACTGCTGCACAACCCATGTCTGAGGACCCTCCGTGACCACAAAGACTCGGGAAATGTGTGCTGAAGCCGTGGAACCTGACTCCATGGCTTCCCCTCCTCCCCTCCGTCCTTTCCTGCTCCCTGCTTTCTCATCTCCATGTCTTTCTCTTCATGTTTGTGTTTTCACTCTCAGAGTTCTGATGGATGAAAATGGCTCACGCTTCCACATTTCTGTCACAGCCTTGAGTTCTGCTTAATTCTCTCATGTCTCAGACTCAGCGCCCTCCACTCTCCACCCATGGAGACTTTTCTGCTGTCAGCACTCAAGATACTTTTCTCTTCTAGTTATTGATGTCATCATCTAAACAACCCACTGCATGTTAATAACTAATTTTCTTACTTCACAGCTGTTCTCCAAAGATAACCTCCAGTCCCCATGCAGATGCCATCACTGAGCCTACGGCAGAAAAGATAATCGCTTCCCAGAAAGGAGGTGAGCTCATGGGACCCCGATACTTCATCTCAGGGTTAAAGGCCCTGTTTCCACAGCTGCACGGGTGCTGTCGCAGCAGCCACCTTCACGGAAGCTAAGGCCAATTTGGTGAGTAACTGCTATTCCCAGGTGCATGCAACAGTTTTGATAGACTAGGTCATATCTGAGATATCCAGTAAGCAATGTTGCACGGAAAATTCAATTCTGCTATCTGGGGTTGGGACACATATACTGAAGAGGGAGGATGAAGAAACATTCTGAGGGACCTAGAGGTGTGCTGACCCTTCATCTGCTCACTTTAGTGCAGCCTAGAATCTCTCCTCCATGTATTCTCTTTCTCCAGCTCACTCTCCTCTCTCACTGATGACAAAACTTGCGATATTTATTCCAAGAGCCTCATTCACTTGAGGTAGAGAGCAGGAAGACCAAGTGTTTAGGTGCAGACTTTGAGTGAACGGTCTTCACAGCAGTGTTGCACACGCAATTTTGTTCTTTTCTCAGCATGTTTTCCAAATGGAATCTGTTTATTTATTTTTGAAATACCAGGGCTTCAAAACGGCACCTCGCTCATGCTAGGCAAGTGCTCTACTATTGACCGACAACACCAGCCCCCAAAAGGAATCTGGAGGTTTATTTTATTGACGTGTATTTGATGAATGTAAAAGTTCAACTTCTTTTTTTTTTTTTTTTTTTTTTTGTGGGTACCGGGGGGTCGACCTCAGGACCTCGCGCGCCAACAGGCACACGTGCCGCTGAGCGATATCACCGGCCCCTTTTTCTTATGTGGGATCCAGGAGTCGAACTCGGGCCCTCGCGCTTGCAAGGCAGGCGCTTAAGCCGCTGAGCCGTCTCACCGGCCCAAAGTTCAACTTCTTGTATACTTTACTCCATTGAGTAAAAGGAAAGCAAAACTTAAGAAAAATGTTAGTGAAAGCTTGTAAATAACAAAGAGCAATATAATGGGGATTTTCAAAACTTCTTACGAAAGCATATTTTTACACATATAGCATCTTCATGATCAGTAACATTTTGCTCCCTTCTCTTTGGAAAGATCTCAGAAAGTTGGGGATCAATATAGGTTTTACTGTGTCATGTACAAGACATAAGAGGGCTTGTTCCAAAAGCCATATTATGACCACACACTCTCCTTAAGGGGTATATCCTTGTCTTTTGTGGAGAGTGAAATTCTCCTGTTTGCTTCCCAAATACTCTTACAAAACTTTTGTAATGTGAGATATTTTAAGAGTATTTATGTGTTCTTAGAAAAGGGCAGTTTGTAAAGGACAAAGTGTTAAGTAATGACAGCAACTTTAAGATTTGTATATCTTCTCTCTGACAGTACTTTGTTAATTCTTATGTGAAATCTATTGCCCTGCTTGTATATGACTTAAATTTATTTGAAACTTTACAAATTATTTCTATTTGTTCCATCAAAATTCTTTGACTGCTCTTTATTCTCTCTAATCTATAATTTGGAAGCCTGTTTTAAAACTCCCTCAATGTTTTTGAGGAATGTCTCAATGCTATCTCAATGTGATTTATATGTGTTCAGAAATATTGTGTATATTTTCCTTGTTATCTTTATTGTGCTTTGCTTTTATTTTATTTGCAAAGATCCATCAAAATATATTTTTCTTACTGTAAACTGGAGTCTTGATTTTCAATGATCTGCATACTCTTGTCTGTTAGAAAATAAACTTATTTTCATACTTCTGTATGTTTGTTTATTTCATGTGCAGATTTGAATACACTATTTGCTAATTTGACATGCAGTATAAGTTGTAACTGTTTATTTCAATTTGCAACCTACTTACTATTTCATTGCCTTATCTGCTTCCCCCCAACCTCAGGAGGTGTGATAGATGCATGCTCCGGTGAACTTACACACATGAAAAAATCGAGAGATGTGCCAGATCCCTACCGTGTTCCAGTAATTCAGCGACTATTTCCTCTGCAAGAATAAGCTCATGAATATGTATGAGAGTCCTTCTGAGTGAAGTTGTTTTCATTACAGTTTTTCTTTATTTTATTGATAAAAGTTATTTTTTATATTTAAGGACATGAGTTATATAGTTTTTTATTTAGAAATAATTTTTAAATATTGGCAAATTTCTTTCAATGCTTGAGTTTTGCAAAATATTTATATATTTCAAGATGTTGATAATTCAGTATGATATTTACTTCAAATCTTAATTAGAAGCAAGAGTCTTAAAACTATTATTGATTTTTATTTGATTGCAGTTAGGTATATTCAAATATATTTATTAATTTTTATGCCACATGACTCTTAAAGGATGCCAGGCATAAAAAATGTCAACATTCACTATGAATATGTACCTCTTCATTTACCTTAAATGTAATTCATAAAGTTCCTAGTCTAGTATCAAATGTGAGACCTAATCTCACCCACAAGTCATTTATATATATCTGTAAAATATTTTCTAGGTAATTAAAATAGTAGTGACTCAAGTATGCATTCAGAGTTTGATCTTGCCACTTTTTCAAAAATGTACTTCTGAGCTGGATGTGGTGGCACATGCCTGTAATCCCATCACACTGGGAGGCTAAGGCAGGAGGGTCACAAGTTGAAGCCCAGCCTGGGAAATATAGGCAGAAGTGACTCGAATTTAAAATAATTTTAAGAAGGGGTGTTGATGTGGCTCAGTATGAAGGTCCGCATTTCAATTTCCAGTACCGGAAAAAAAGTATTTTTCACAGTTATTGTTTAGATCCTAAACAGTCTATCACCATTTTATGCATATGCCATGCACCATAATTATCCTTTTTATCTAATTTACCCTACTTTTTGTGTTGTATCTGTCATTTAAATGACGCTGTGATGAGGGCATTTGTCTGGTATAATTCTCCATTCTCTAATGTCATCACATTTCTTTGATGCCTGTGAAGGTACTCTCTCTTACTTCCATCAAATGTGTGATTAAAGCCAGAAGGACTGATCTAAACCAGGTTCTCTTCGGCACAGTGCTCATTTCCGTCTGCATCCAGCACACGTGCTCTGCCATCAGGCCATCTGTCCTTTGTGATGTCAAGTATTACTGTGCCCTACAGTGTCACTAGCTTTTGATCCAGTATCATTTCCTTTACTGGCATTTTACCTGCATGTCAGCAGTTGTTGGGTGAAATCACTGCTTGCAGCAATTGGTTGATCAGTGGTTAAGTCATATTTTGTAAGTTATGAACTCGTCTGCATCCTAATTCTATCAGAATGGCTGCATTTATTAGCTAGGAATCTTCTACAAAGAAGTTGTGCTAATCTATTTGTTTATCCTAAAGAAAAGATAGTGACTGTTACCTTCACTACTGTTTGTAGTTTGGGAAAAGATGACTTGTGTCACCAGTCCTCCAACATTTATTGGTTCATTATCATATTATTAGCAATGTATAGACTCCAGAACTCACTTGATGTGATTCCGTCCATTCTAATCATCTTTTATTGATGAATGACCTGCATCATAATTTTTAAGTTGGTGCCAATTCAGTCTGGATCCTTAACTCCTAACCTGATGTAATTAGCTTTTGGCAGCAGACTTGCTTTTTTGTTTAATAATAATATACCATGTAGTCATAGTGAAAATTCCCTGTCCTAGACATGAAACCAATGATTTTTAAAGAAATTCTTTTCAATGAGAAATTATATTCAGAACCCACCATTTGCACATGAGAGCTGTACCTTGTTACTGAAATGGTTTGAAATTTTAACCTTCACAGTAGAATTGTGTGAAAAATATTTCTATTTTTAAATTATATACATCATGATAAATACGGATTAAATAAGTTAGAATGATAGTGTTTTCATTGATTGACTTTTACATTTGCCATTTCTCTGACTCGACACAAACTTAGGTTGACAATAGCTTTAACATATTTCTTTATTTTACAGTGATGATATTGTTTTTATACATATTTTATACATAACCAGATAATGGAAGTGTTTAGCACATTTATTTATTTTCTTTATTAGATATATTCCACTAGTGATAAAAATGAAAATACAATTGTTTTGAAATCAAGCAAATCATTTTTTCTGAATCAGAAATATCAATTTCTCACCAAGCACTCAAAATGTTTTTTGATATTTTGCTTCAGGGCTGTGGTGGAACCCTGCACAGCTCAGACGAGGCCCAGCATTAAATCATCAGCAACACACAAAAGGGCTGTAGGTTAATGTTTTAAAATGTTTTTTCTAACACATTTTAACAATTATATAATATATTTACATTTGCTTAAATGTAAAAATATTGACCAATTTGTTAAGTGTACTTTTTACCCTTTTCCTCCATCCTGATTATTGTCTGTTTAGAGATGAGAATGTGTTAATATTTTTATATATTCCCTTCTTTGTCCAAAAGCAGACAGCTATGCATTTTTAAATTTACCTACAATTTTGGGGGGAGGTCACTATTTTTCAATTTGTTTTTATATTTCATTCTTTCTTTTAACTTGTACACATATATGGGGACAACTGTATATCAGGAAATAGAGACATGGCTCATTCATATTTAATGTTTAAAGATTTGCCTTTGTTTATCAAAGGCATTGTGCGGCTGTGCCATTGTTTATCAATCCCATCTACTCAGATACTCATTGAGGCTGATATCACAGCACCGCAGTAGGCTTTACATACACTAGCACATTATTATGATTATGTCTATTTAGAATGAAAAACTATGGCTGTAAGAACAGGAAGACACTGGGCACGATCATTGTAACACATTTGTTTATCCTCTGACTCCAGCTAAAGCCAAAATCTCCCAGAAATTTATGTGATGAGTTCTGCTAATGTGAACATGGGGATTATCCTCCTCATTCAGACAAGCATTGGGATCCTGGGAAACTCTATTCTCCTTTGTTTTTTTTTTTTTTTTTTTTTTTGTGGGTACCGGGGGGTCGACCTCAGGACCTCGCGCGCCAACAGGCACCCGTGCCGCTGAGCGATATCACCGGCCCCTTTTTCGTATGTGGGATCCGGGAGTCGAACTCAGGCCTTCGCGCTTGCAAGGCAGGCGCTTAAACCGCTGAGCCGTCTCACCGGCCCCTCTCCTTTGTTTTTATAACTTTATTCTCTTTTCTGGACACAAGGTGAGACCCACAGACTTGATTCTCAGCCAGCTGGTCTTAGCCAACTCCATGGTGCTTTTCTCCAGAGGGGTCTCTCAGACAATGGCGTGCTTTGGATGGAAATCTTTCCTGGATGATGCTGGTTGCAAACTTGTCTTCTATCTTCACAGAGTAGGCAGGGGAGTTTCCCTCAGCACCACCTGTCTCCTCAGTGTCTTCCAGGCCTTGAAACTTTGCCCCAATTATTTTCAGAGTTTTGGAATTAAAATGCAATCCCCAAGGTGCATCAGTTTCTGCTGTGTCCTTCCCTGGGCTCTCCATCTCTTGCTAAATATAATAGTTCCCTTGAACATGACTCAGTTAGTAGATGGTAAAAATATAAGCGTGATGAGAAGAAATTTTGGCTACTGCTCTGCCCCCATTCTGGATAAACTTACAACTAGACTTCATGCAGCCTTGTTCTCTTTCTTTGATGCAATCATTTTGGGCCTCATGTGTTGGGCCAGCGGCTCCATGGTCCTGGCCCTGCACAGGCACAGGCAGCGAGTCCAACACATCCGCAGCCACAGCCTCTTCCCCAGACCTTCCCATGAGGCCAGAGCCACACGCACCATCCTGGTCCTGGTGAGCTCCTTCGTCTTCTTTTATTCTCTCTCCTCCATTTTCACTTTTTGTTTCTCTTTTGTGAATGCAGGCCAGTGGGTGGTGCTCATCTGCGTGCTGGCAAGCTCATGTTTCCCAACATTTAGCTCCTTTCTGCTCATTGCCAGAGACTCCCGAATCTCACAGTCCTGCTTTTCCTTCTGGGAAAGACAACAGTATCTTTGCTAAAGTGTTTATGCATGTAAAGATTCCTCTTCTCTTGGGAAATCAACTATACTCTCCAAGTATCTGGGTGACTATGAAGTGCCAAGTACTCTGTTAGGAGTTTCAATACTCTGTGATTGAAAGATCCACAATAACCGTCTTCATTAATCTCATTTTCTAGCCAGAAAGAAAACATTGCAATAGTAATTACAAGAACAGTATGTAAATCTGTTTTGTGCTTCAGTGTAGATGTTTAGGATCTTTTGAGATAAACTAATGAAAGAAAGTAACCTAGGTGTGCACAAACATCAAAATTATCACTGGGGTCCTGGCTGTCCTGAAGATCCAGAAAGGTCCTGGCTGGGCCCTTGGGTCGCCAGGTGCTGGCCCGCTGTGTGGGCAGGTTCTTCGTCCCTGGGCTCAGCAGGACTTACAGCTGCCTTGCTCTGCTCTGCCCTGTGATCTTCATTTTGAAGACTCCACATGATTTGCTTGCTGGGCGGGGGAATCTAGTGGGACTGAGCCTGAGTCTCCCTCCCAACCTGCTGGTGCTCATATTGCTAGAGCGTGCTATACAGGCCGATGGGAAGACCGTCACCCAGGGCCCTGCTTGGCTATGGCCTTGTATGTTACACGACAAGTGTGCCAGGCAGGTGGTGAGTACCATGCAGTAGCGGCACAACTCCTCTGAGTGAAACCAACCACTTTCTGATTGGGCTTTAAATCTGCTCCAAGGAAAGGAACCACATGTTTTCCTCAGGCCAGGAAAAAGTCCTGTGGCCGGGGAAATCGTAGTCCTCAGTGGAGAATCACTGCTGTTTTATTTAGTTTCGCGTCCTAGTGAAACTGCTGTCTAACAAGCACTTCTGGCTGTGTCCATGGATTTCTGCTCCTGCTGGCCACAGCTGAGGGGAAGCTCTTCTTGCAGTGAGCAGCGAGCACAGTGCAACACACAGGAAGTCCCACTGCTGGGCATGAGGTGACCTTCTCCAGTCAGGTGGGTGTGTGCTACAATGTGCTGATGTTGCTGCCTCTTTGAGTAACGTAAGTGTGGGACTTGTGAAGACATCCTGATCCATTCTTCCTAACGGGGGACATAAACCCATGACTGATGTTTGTGTCATCCTGGGCAGGCGCATCAGCTGCTTCGGTCTGCATTGTTCCTCAGGCATAACAGCTCCGTGCTCAGTCCACAGTTGGGAGACAAATCCCCTCAAGTCTCAGAGAACATGGTAGAAAAAGTAATGCAAGGAGTGTAAGAACCAGAGGAAAATGTGGAGTGGAGTGAGAATTATCCTCTGAGCCCCAGCCAGCATAAATCCATCTTGCAGTGGGCTCCTGTGTAGCTGTTCACAGGACAATGCCAGGTGCTGAGGCTGTGTCCAGACCTCAGCCACACAAGGACGTCCACCCCTATAGCCAGACGGTGCTTGCTTGATAATGCTTTCTGACGTGGTTGGGGCTGGGCAACTTTATCCAAAGACTTTTCTTGTTTTTGCTGTTTTCATTACTGTCCTATAAACCTAGTACCTTAAAAAATGGTGGTGGGTGACTTCAGTTATGCTACAACTTGCATATCACCCTCTTCTGTGTAGCTCACGCCAAATAAATGCAATTCTCTGGACTTGAGTGAATCATTCTTTGAACTGTTGGAGCCCTTTCAATTCAGACGGGTATTTATTTTATGTCTTTGTAGGAAAACCATGCAACTTCTTTTGAAGGTAAACAATAATTAAAGGACACTTTTGATGCCCTCTTGGTTTATTTAGAAATTGACATAAGGAAAGTTGAGGCCCACATAACATAAAGTGTAAGTCAGTGGAAATGATCCAAAACACTATATTCAAAAAGTTACTTTACCTAATGTAATTATGCAATGTGAAACTTCAAAAGAAAAAACTCAGGAGTTATTCAGAGTCCATTATAAATTATCAACACAAAGTTCCTGAATTCAAAAAGGAAGAACTCTGGCTCTACCCTTCATTCAGATAACCTCCTGGGTTCTCATTATGGCCTCATTGAGGCACCGGGTAATTTTAAGTGAGCTGAGGTGAGTTTCTCCAGGAAACTGCTCATTTTGGAACGCACAGCTTGTATGACAGTAATCAAGTGTCTCCAATTGACAAGATACTGCTGTAAAAATTGCAAAGATGGGATGTTCCCTGGAATCAAAGCCTTCACATTATCTGAACACCTTCAGATGATTTTTCCCAGCTTTCACCCTAGCTGTAAAAGTTGGGGTGCCCAATGTGCACATAAACACTGAGGGAGAACCCACAGACCTGAATTTGTCACCAAAAGGGGAGAAGGACCAGGAAGCTCCCTCGGGTTCATGCATGGAATATTCAGCGCCCCATCAACTCCCTGACGCAGGCTAATAGATGCCCATTCCTTAGGTATCAGCTGGAAAAGTAGGTGGACAAAGCCCTTGGAGGCAGAAATGATGCTGTGCATCTCAGTCCATTTCTTCCACCGATCCTGATGGTTGCAGACACTGGACGTGCTTGCAGACCTCTGTAAGCTTTGTTCCTTGTCCATGGAGACTCGTGAAAGCCAAGTCCTTTGCCACCCAGACCTGGGTCAGTCAAAAGCTAAACACTTGGGAGGACTAAGGGCTGGGCACATTATGTGTGGCCTCAACGCCCTTCTGAGGAAAGAGCTGAGTGTCAGAGTTCCATTTCTGTGGCCACATGCAGTGACAGCTGGGGTTGGTGTCACACGGGCCTGGGATTCTCCCACTCAGGTTTATATAGATACTTTTCTGACAACTGGTATGGAAGAGTCTGAACATTTTCTTGCTTTTCAAAAAAAAATCATTCATTTTCATGTTATGAGTACGTGTTTGCAGTGCATCAGGTCTACACTCATTTAGGGAGTCGTGCATGTACAAAACATAGCTGCACCTTTTAAAATTCCCTTCCCCTCCCCACCCGTCTTCCCCTCTTCATCTCTATGTTCCCTTTACCCACTTTCATTCCTTTTTTTTATTAGTATTCTTTTAGTTCATGCTTATGACATATAATGTTTATATTCATTGGGGTATTTGGTACATATAAGTGATACATATTAAATCTTTTTATTTCACTGTTCTCTTCCTTCCCCTTAACCTCGGTCTCCTGGACCCCTTTCCATTTATAAAGATCCATCTCCTTGGTCATTCTATCAATCCTTTATTTTGTTTTTTATTTGTACTTTGCCTTACTCAAATGAGAGATACCACATGGTATTTAAGCTCATGTCTGACTTATTTTACTTAGAACTATATAATCCAGGTGTTTCCATTTTCTTACAAATATCTCTAATTTTTCACTTTTCATACCTGAGTCACATTCCTTTATGTATAGATATCAAATTTCTTTACTCACTCATCTGCTGATGGGCCTATGAACTGCTTCCAAGATTTAGGTATTATGAATTGTGTTGTTCTAAATATTAGTGTGCATGTATTTATCTTTCTAATTTGTTGAGTACTTTCTTTCTCTTTTCCTATTTTTTTTCTTATTTATTTATTTGCCATGCTTGAGGTATTCATTCTGTCTGGAATTTTAGCTTGTTGGCTTCATTGTGTCTGTCTAGGATATGTTTGAGTGTTTTTCTGGAGTGCTGGCTTGGTATTCACAAAGTATTCACTCAAAGCTTTTGAGTTGTCCTTTTTCATAAAATATTCTTATCTGTCCATCTATTTTGCAGGAAAGTTTTGCCAGATATTTTAATCTGGTTTGGAAGTTCACTCTTAGGGTTTGAAATACTTCACTCCAAGCTCTTCTGGCCTTTAAAGTTTGTGTTGAGGCGTGTACTATAATTCTAATGGATTTACCATTATATGAAATCTTTTGTTTTTCTCTGCTTTTAAAATTCTGTTATTTTTTGGACATCTGGCATTTCAATTATGCTGTGCCTTGGGGAGTACCTTTTTTCATCAAGCCTCACTTATGCGTATGTTGAACTCTTTTCATATTTGAGAAGTTTTCTACTAGGATATCTGTAAATAAATAAATTATTCCAGGCGTGTTATTTTCTAGTTTCCCTCTAGCTCTAATTAGCTTTAAATTGGTCCTCTTAGTGTCATCTATTAGCTGTTTGATGAGTTTTTCTTCTTAACTTTATTGAGGCTTCTCTATGCACTTCATCATAATTTATCATCTTGTCTTTGATTTCAGAAATCCTGTCTTCACACTGATCATTTCTGCAATTCATGAATTCTACACAGTTTTTTGTATCTGGAATTTCTGACCCCACTTTGTTGATTCTATACTTCTGGTATATTTATCATTCATGTTTTGAATGGTTTTATGAGCTCTTCCAATTTTGTATTCCTTTCCCCTAAATCCACATTAGTTGTTTTGTGTGATAATTCCATAAACTTTTGAGTTTTGTCCCCTTTTTTTGTTTTCTTTTTTTTATGTGGGTACCGGGAGTTGACCTCAGGACCTCGTGCTTGCTGGGCAAGCGCTTGTGCCGCTGAGCGATATCACCGGCCCTTTTTCTCCTTTATGTGGGTTCCAGGAGTCGAACTCAGGACCTCGCGCTTGCTGGGCAGGCACTTATGCCGCTGAGCTATCTCACTGGCCGGAGTCTTGTCCTCTTTGAATGCACCTAGAGTCTTTATCTCTTCTTTAAACCGTTTGTAGAGATAAGTCACCTGGTATTTGCTTTCCTGTCCATTTGTGACCTGGATCTGCCTTTGGAGAGGTGGGGGAACTTGGGGGTCTTTCGTTGCCTTGTTTTCCCATGATTATATATGTATATATCTATATAGATATATATCAGTTTTGTTGTTTTTGCTTTTTATTTTCCCTTTTACATTGCTGAGAGTTGAGGTCTAGTAGGATGACAAGAGCTTGAAAATCTATTTAGTAAGACACTGACTTCCTGTGAGGTGCTTTCAGCTTAGGTTTCATCTACATGTATCGTCTTTCCAATTAATATTCTGATCCAGTTTATAAGACCCTCCCCTACTACAAGGTACTTGTGTTTTGTGACTAATTTCTGAGCACCTCTCATGGAACTCCTCCTCTAGTTAGACATGCTGGTTCAAACTCTTGATTAAGGTCAGTGGAAACTGACCTGTGTGTAGATGTGAATTTATTGCACTATGGTAGGAGGAGGAGTCAGGAGCTGCCGATTCTGCCATCTTGCTGATTTTACAAATTATAGCAAGTCTCATCACTACTTGGTTAAATCTTTCTTCCCCAAATCTCTTCCTAAAGATTCCTTTCATGATCAATAGACCTCGTCTACTGGAAGTCATCTCAGAAAATAACTGCTTTTAAAATTTGTTGTATTAAACTCTGTCATGTACTGTTTACAACAATTACAGAAGTGAACATACAGGGAATCAATACATATGTTCATATTTCACAGTGAAAGTACAACATCAGAAATCTACACAACTGACACACTACTCCTATTGGGCACAGAAACCAAGGATTCTCAAAGGTCTTCCCAAAGTAGCCGACCTTGGAAAGCAGGCAGCTGAGCAAAGACTTTGAAACAAAGAAAGGCAAGGTACATAGGGACCCTCGCCCATGACATGAAATCCAGGTCCCTGTCTGTGTCTGGATGTGTCGCTCAGTTGAAAAGTGCTTGCCTATCATTTCTGAGGTTCTGGATTCAATCTGCAGCACAAATAAAGATAAAACCCTCAGCAGTCTGCATCTAAATTCTGATGTTTTTGATATCTGTTTGCTTATGGTCATTTTTATTCTTATTTTCCACAAACCCTTTGTTGGCATCTAGTTAATGACCATGTTGTGCATTGTGTTATTTCTGATTATATGTCAGGTGACATTATCTTCATTTTAATCTTTGAACAATCCTAATTGAAACCACTCCTAAGTCTCAGTGACTGTAACACCTATCACCAGACTCCAATATACAAACCTCTGGGCAATTACAACGTCATCAAATATATGAAACACTGACCTTCCATGAATCAAAGTGTGAGTTCATTATAGTCCTCTCTTGCAGAAAAAGAACCAACCATTAAAATCTATTGGGCAGATTATGGGCAATTATACATATAAGTTCAAAAACTTTAGTAAGACTGTGAGCCAAATATGATGGGGAAGAAAGCAGTTGATTTAAATGCATGACTCATTAATTTAATGCTGTGTTCTGAACTCACTGAATGAAAAACTCCCCAGTTGCCCACTATCTATGCATGCCTAACAGATGTTATTTTCTAAGTAACACAAGTATCAGACAATAAATCGTGAAAGTTTTGAAACAGTAGTTAAAGACAGTTTCATACCCTTACCCACATTCTTCAGCTCATCAAAGTTTGAAATTACAGCTAAGACATCAGCTCCAAAAACAGAACATTTTAATTATTCAGGCTCACTGAATTGGAGAATGATTGACACACTGCTCATACATACAGTTGAATTAGTTTTTCTTTTATTTGATCTGAATAAATTAAATGACTTTGAGAACACAGTTCTAAATGAAATAAGCTCTCTATATACCTAGTAGTAAATAATGCTGTCAGGTATACTTGAAATCCAGAATAGATCTTCATTGTTCGCTCTAAAGATAGAAATAAAAAGGAATCTACAGTATATGAGAGATGAATATATCAGTTATCTTGGTTATGGTAATTGCTTAGCAATGCATCAGCATGTCAGAATATCATGTTGGACTACTTAACTCTGTGGGCATGGACTGTATGGGGTGGGTGCCCCTGTAGAAGAGTCCCAGAGAGATCCCTCATCCCTTCCACCATGCAAGAACATAGAAAAAAACTCTTATGTGAATTACCATGAGTCAGCAATTCATTTATACATATGTATGAATAGAATTGAAAATTTATTTCTTTTTTTATTATATGTTGGAGTACTTCATGTTTACACTCAAGTTTAGGGAATGGTGCATGTACTTAACATATCCCAACCTTTTATTCCATTTGCCCTCTTCACTCACTACCCATCATCCTATCTAAAATGCTTTTCCCTATATTCTTTATGATAATATTAATTATTACTATTACTATCATTATTACTTCATGTTTGTGACATATAAAGACTACATTCTTTGTGGGTAGTTGGTACAAGTACACAACTCATTTCAAATCTTTTTTACCTTCCTTTTTACTCCATCCTCTCCACACCATCAGTCTCTTGGTCCCCTTTCTATTTGCCAAAGATCTCTCTCCCTGAATACTGGTTACTTATTTTTCTTGTGCAGCTATAACAAAATACCATAGGCTGGGTGCTTTATAAAGAACAGAAAATTATTGTTCATAGTTCTGGAGGCTGGAAAGTCCAAGGTCAAGGAACTGGCAGATTCTGTGTCTGAGAAGAGCCCCACTGGTCATAGAAGACATCTTGATGTGTCCTTACATAGGAATGGAGCAGACAACTCTTCCATAAGAACACTAATCGCATCCCAAGGGACCCACCTCCAATTATACTGATGCTACATGAAGACATATTATTAAATTAAAGAATGTATAACACTGGTCTCCTGAGATTGTAGTAGAGCTGAAGAATCCTTATCACCTGGTGATGTAAATATCATAGCATGGTAACGATATTCGTGCTTCATGTGTTTGTAGTAATGTTGATATAAACAAAGCTAAGAATTTCTGATTGTGTAAAGCATAATGCATCCCATTGTATGAAACTATGGCACATAACTAACATATTGTATAGGACATACAATAATGTCCTATATACACATGATCAACAAAAGGGGCTACTTGGCTAATGTATTGCTACATGTATAAAAAGAAATTTATTATATAATTCAGTATATTAGCGTGAATTCTTTCTTATAAAAATAAGTTTATTATGAAACTGTCATCTGTGTGTGCAATGGATAGAATGGGCTTTGTACCCTTATAAGGAGACCCAGAGAAATCCCTCATCTTCACCTACATGAGGATACAGCAACAAAGACAGCTATGTGAATTACCACTAGAAACAACAATTCCATTCTTACATATATGCCAAAAGAATTGAAAACAATCTTGTTGGTCCACTTAGGAGATTGTTTAGGCTGGGTAGTTTATAAAAAGTGGAATTTCTTGCTCACAATTCTGGAGACTGGAACTTTCAAGGTCAACTCACTAGTATATTCTCCATATGGTGAGAACCCATGGCTCATAGGTGACATCTTAATGTCTCCTCATTTGGGAAAGGAGCAAAAAAGCTCTTCCATAAGGGCCACAACCCCACTCAAAGGACCAACCTCCAAAGAGAGTGACACCATATAATGACATTTCGATCAATGACAGACCAAATATACATCCGTGTTCCCATAAGATTTGGCAGAACTGAAGAATTCCAATCACATATCAATGTCACAGCCATCACAGCATGCTGGCACTATGTGTGTAGTGACATTGGTTTAAAAAAACCTACTATAATCCTGCAGGTAGGAAAGCATGGTGCATACAAGTTGTTTGAAGCTAGATCATGTAATTGCACATACTTGTGTACTACTGCACCTACAATCAATAACACTCATTATGATAGTAAATGACTATGTTACTGGCTTATGTATTTGAGGCCCTTCTAATCACATGTATTGTAAAGTTAATCCTATTATTATAAATTTATTGTGACCGTCTGCTGTGTTATACCTGGTTCAACTTCATCCGAGGGGTTTACTGTGTTTCTAGGCACCAGGAGGCCACGTTGAGTGATTAACCCATCCAGTCTAGGTCTGCAAAAGCACACTCTGTGATGGTCACACAGTGATGAAACTGACAAAGTACTCATTTGTCAGAGCGTGTCCATGTCATGAAGTGTTGGGTGACTGTGATACAGTGGTGGGGAACACATTTCAACAACTTGAGGGGACACAAACATTCAGACAATGGTAGTATTTATTTTAACAAAAGCATGCACAAGAATGTTCATAGCAGCACTATTAATATTAGCCAACAGATTGAAATAACCCAATGCCCATCAACGGATGACTGGATATTTGTGTTATGTCCATAGAATGGAATACTATTTGATCATGAAAAGGCCTGAAGTTCTCATATGTGTTAAAATGTGATTGAACCTCCAAGTTTTTATGCTAATTGAAAGAAATAAGATCCGTAAGAGCACCTATTTATGATTCCATTTATATGAAATATGTATGATTGTGAATTTTGCAGAACACAAAATAGTTGCTGTTTTCTGGGAGAATGGAATCAGATATCACTGGTCTAATTCATATGGGTGTCCTTTTTTGGTAATAAAAATTTGTGGAACTAGATAAAGTGATGTTTTTGAAACATTACAAATGCATTAAATGCAACTGTGTATACATTTTAAAATAATTAACAGTGAATTCTATGTCCTGCGCAATTTCTTCAATTGAAAACAAAGTGAAAATCGGAAACATACCTTCCATGATCAAACTACCAGGTATTAATACTATTTGATTCTTGCTATTTTTAAATAAGCACAAAATTATTAATAATCAGGAAGATTTACAGGAAGACAGTTCCATAAATCATTCAAGGAAATAATCAATTCTAATTTATTAAAAGATTTGAAGGGCCGGTGATATAATTCAGTGGCATATGCGCCTGCCTGGCAAGCACGAGGTCCTGAGTTCTACTCCTGGTACCTGCATAAAAAAAAAAAAAAAAAGATTTGTGAGATCGATTTTCCCCCACTCATTATATAAAGCTACAATAAAATTGTTCTTATATTTTCTAATTAAATTTAGCTACATATTTAGAAAGTAATACACATAGAAACCTCAGAAACACAAGAACAATTGGAATATTATTAATAGCTTTCACCACGTGAATGGATTATAATAATCATATGATTATTTTAATCAATGAAGAAAAAATAAAATTTCAATTCACTTACATGAGAACAAACACCTCCACACTATGCATAGAACTATACGCCCTTAAATAGTGGAATTTTACAGACAGAACACTATAAAAAACATAAATTTTAGTAATAAAATATCATAAATATTGCAATTCAAGTTGGTGACAAAACTATCACTAGTGATTAAATTAAGTATGAGATATTTGAGACTGTGCCATGAAACAGATCAAAAGGAATTTTATTGATTTGAATACCACTTATAGACCTATAATTTATCACAAATTATTCTCGTGTATATAGTAAGAATTTTGTAGATATGCCACAAATACTTGAAACACTAGGACAGGTCATCAGGTTTATAAGTTTCAAATTTAGTACACAAAATTTAAATTATCTTACCACATATAATAATAATAATAACAAAAAGGAAATTTTAGAAAAATATTTTCTTTATAGCAAAAAATGTACTGATATAGAGGATTAAAATATCAAGCTCTTCTACAGTAGAGAATGCAAATTCCCCACTTGCACCTTTTCCTGCCTTCTTCCTGGACTTCTGTCTCTCTGTGCTCTCACCTTTCTTTCAGGCTCAGTTACGACATCAGGAGCTTGTTGTGAACGGAACAATACTGGAGCGATGCTCCCTCTACCGACCCTTCCACCCAGAGACCGTGGAATGGGCTACGCCAAGCTCTCCATGTGTGCCACGCTCTGTTGGCAGCTGAGTTTGCACGGAACATGGCATCAGCTGTTGCCGGTGCTTGGATCACATACACAAAACATATTTTTATCTTATATGACTTATCTTTTCTTGTTTTTAAAGTATTTCCTGAAGTGTCTTCTTGTCAACAAGTTTTTCCATTGTTACCCACTTTCATACTGTATCGTTCCCTGTTCCATCCTCTTACATCTACTGTGGCTGGCAGTGGGTGTGTGTGTGTGTGTGTGTCCGCATGTGTGTGTGTTACACAGCATTCATAGTGTTACAGCTCACTGACTTTTATTATTTGTTAATATATGTTTTTCTGGACTATAATTGACAAAAAGTAAGCAGATTCCTTGACAATATTTGTTTCACATGGCATAGTGAAATGTGTAACCCAGGCTGAGTGAAGAAATGAATACGTCTGCCCAAGTTTGTTTCTCATGGTTAGGCTATCACTTCTCAGCCTGCTAAGATCCCCCCGTGTTACACGTGGGGAAGCCGTTCCTACTTCATTGTTATTTTCTGCCCTGTAGGCAGCCATAATACACATTTTTCAGGTTTGAATAATACTATGTAGTGTTGGGGAAGCAAAGTCCCCAGTTTGTCAAAAAACTCAGTGAGGCACACTCTCACCTTCTTCCTGCCACTGTTTAGATCAGTATCCTTGTCTCAAGTGTCATTTTATGTGTTTTCCAGGCATCACAGATTATTTGTTCCCATGCCTGTTTTCACCTCCATCTTCCTCCAACCCATCTCTCAATTGATTTGTCACTAATAGCTGCTAATAGCTTGAAGTTTTGCAAAGGGTTTCCTGAGATCATCTCAAGTCCCCATGCAGGGGCTGTCACTGAACTTACAGGTGAAATGATAATCACTTCCCAACAAGGAGATGGCCTCACAGTGTCCCAACCCTTTATTTCAGGATGAGTGTCCCATTTGCACACATGCTCTCACTATGACCACAGCAGCTACTGTCCTAGAAAAAATTTTGTTTGGTAAGTGGACTGTCTTTTTTATTATATATTTGAAGAAAAGTAGGAAGTTTGTGCAGGAACCTCATACAAAATATGTGAACATATTGTCTCAACTACTCTTTGTGTTTCTGGGACAATACACCTAACCCCCACTAGTTAAAGGCGGAAAGGTATATTTTAGCTCATAGTCTGTAGAGATTTCAGTCTACAGTCAGCTGGCTCCAAGGCAGGGCGGCATGGCAGAGGGACATGGCAGAGGAGAAACAGTCCATGGCAAGGCAGGCAGAAAGCAGTGAAGTGAGAAGCCTCCCTTTCTCTTTTATCCCATTCAGGCTACAAGGCTTTTGGTGGGGTGGTGCCTTCCCATTATCCACACCCAGAACTATGCTAAACCAATCAGTGGACTAATTTAGTACCACACACCCTTAACCCCAGCATCACACACCCTAGAACCAGCCAGCTCCAAAAAGCCCCACCTATGAGCGCATTAGGCTGTGGGATAGAAGCCAAAACACATAACATCCGATAGTACTGAGTTGTCCACACTGGCCTAGAATGCCTGTGCTCCATCATCCTGTCTCAGCATCCTGTGTACCTGGGCTATACCCACGCTGCTGCACTGGGATACATAGGACAATTTGAATTCTGTTGTACTAAATTTCCCATAGCAGTATGTCTCCAGAATACTTTGTAATTTTGGAAAAGCTATAATTTCTCTTTTCTCCTTGTGGCTTTCAGAGAACAATGCACCACTAATTTCATGTTTGTTGAAAGATTCCTGGGTCAGTGTAAGGTGAGTACACTTCACAACAGATGTAATAGAAATATCACCTTTTAAAATGGGACTCAGACTTCAGGATATGGGCATGCTCAATGCCTAACTGATCAATGCCTAAATGTGACTCTAACATTTAACCAGATTAAAAAGCTCTGTGATAGTGTCCAGATCTCTGCATCTGACTCTAATCTGTCAGGATTTCCAAAGATGTCAACCCAATCAGTCTTTAGGCAGTGAGAATTTGATCTGTTCCAGGCCAGATTTGTGGAAGCATTTTCCTGACACTATGTAACAAGGAAAATGTTTTCAATTTATTTCTTAAATTCATCTCCACATAAGAAACCTTTGTAAGGAATATGAGAAAAGCCTTTATTTTTCCATGAATATCTCATGTTTGTAAATATGACAAGAAACATAATTTTACCTGGGCTGGGGTTCAGGTCTTCTCATGTCTAAATTTGTCATTATAAACCCTATAATTCATTCCTCAGAAAATTTTAAGCACGTTTATATGCAACAGCTCAAACACAACATTTCTTCCCCATCTTCTATAACGCTGGGGCTTGATCTGTTTTGTTATTATATATATTATCAGAATGATTTTTAATATTTAGCATATCTTTTTCTGAACGCATCCATACTTTATCTAGATTTTATTATTTTTCAAATTTTAATACCACTTAAATCACCCATTATAATCCAATATTCCTTAATTATAAATAAGTGAATTATTGTTAAAAATAGAGAAAGTCCTTGTTTGATGATTTCTAATTTGAATTCTCTGAAAAATTTTAAATTGTATCTTATTATAATTAGTATTGTCAAAATATATGTGACTCCTTATGTAACACCCACAAAGAGAAAATTAATCACTTTATCTCACATGCTAATGCGAATTTCAATAAGAAGAATTTTTTGAAATATAAAGCTAAAATTAAGCATTTGGCCAGACAATGTTTTAAAATGAAAAATTGTATTGTTAAAAACACTGTTGCATTTGTGTGATAGTATTAAGAAAAACACACTTTATCTTAATTATTATTCATTCCTGAGAACTGGAAATGTTTGTTTATATATTTTTTTCTGCTTAGCTAACCCTTTAGAATGCCATTCAAACCTTGTAATATTGCAGTATTCCTGGAAGGTTAGTATCCACAGGACTTCCTCATCACAACTGCTATTCAGACCTCCACTGTGGGTTTCTCAGTTTTTATTCACTTACTGTTGATTGAGGATGCATAAGTTCCAGTCTTTTTGTTGCAAATAATGCTGCAAGAACTACCTGTGTCTTTACAAAAGATGTGTCCCTAACTTGCATATTTCCTAGAATAATGGGCTTTGTGAGAAAAGAGATTCTGTGGATATAAGCAGGACAATAGTTTATGTCCAGTTTCCTCTTACTCAAATAAGATCCAATTTCGACATCTTGAATAAATGGATGGATTGGTTTTTGCTAATTTAAATTGGGCTATTGTCTTCCTCACTCAGACTAGTGTTGGAATCCTTGGAAATTCTTTGCTCTTTTGCCTGTATAACTTTTCTTTGCTCACTGCACAAGTGTTGAGACTCATAGATGCGATTCTCATACAGCTGTTCTTAGCTAACAGCTTGGTACTGTTCTCTAAAGGGATTCCTCAGACGATGGCGGCTTTTGGATTGAAAGATTTCCTGGATGAGACTGGATGTAAAGTTGTCTTCTACTTGCACAGAGTGGCCAGAGGCGTTACCCTCAGCACCACTTGCCTACTCAGTGGCTTCCAAGCCATTACAATTTGCCCCAGTTTTTCAGTGTGGATGGAGACCAAAATTAAGTCACCAAAGTATCTTGGCTTCTGCTGTTTTTTCTGCTGGATTCTGAACCTCCTTGTAAATACCCATACTATTATGAATGTAACTGGACCAAAGAACTGCAGGAACATGAGTATACAAAACATGTATAGATACTGCTCTGCTCCGCTCCTTGAGGGTCTGACATTCAGGCTAACGGCGACAATTTACATCCTTACTGATTGGACTTTTCTGTGTCTCATGGTCTGGGCCAGTGGTTCCATGGTCCTTCTGTTGCACAGACACAAACAAAGAGTCCAGCACCTTCACAGCCAAAGTCTCTCCCCCCGAACTTCCCATGAGGCCAGAGCCAAGTGCACTGTGCTGGTCCTGGTGAGCATGTTTGTCTCCTTTTACTCTCTGGCTGCCATTTTATCATTCTGGACAACCCAGACCCTGAGCCCAAGCCCTTGGCTCATAAGCACCTCTGTGCTGCTGTCCTCGGGCTTCCCCACTGTCAGCCCCTTTGTGTTTATCTTCAGTGATAGTCGTATCTCTCAATTCTGTTTTGTCCCATGGAGAAGAAAAACAAATATTCCACCTTTGTTCGCTGGGTTTTGAGTTCCTTCAGAACATCCTTCTCTTTTAAATAAGTTGTTTCAGAATTTGTATCGGATGTTGTTATGAGTGTCAATCTGGAAGAACCTTGGGATATGGTGGTGGGCCAGTGAGATGGCTCAGCGGCGTAAGCGCCTGCCTTGCAAGCGCGAGGGCCCGAGTTCGACTCCCGGATCCCACATACGAAAAAGGGGCCGGTGATATCACTCAGCGGCACGGGTGCCTGTTGGCGCGCGAGGTCCTGAAGGTCGACACCCTGGTACCCACAAAAAAAAAAGAAAAATGATGGCTGTAACCTCATACTGCTTATTGGACCTTCAAAATGTAGACTGTGTAAACACTTTCATAAATGTGTGGAAGTTCCTTAAAAATGTGCACATAACTAACATTCCATTCAGCAATTCTCTTATTCCTAAAAGAATTGAAATCAAGGACACAAATATTTGTACATAATTGTTTATAGCAGAATTATATACATTGCCAAATATAAATGTCCATGAATATTTCAGTGGGTAAAAATACGTGATGTGTACATACAACAGAAAAATTTTCAGCCTTATAATGTACGAGATTCTGACACATGCTAAAATATATGCATGAATTTTGAAGACTGTATATTAAGTGAAATAAGCCAAAGCAAAAAGGAAAAGAATATATGATTCTAATTAAATATGGTACGTATAATTATCAACCTCATCAAATCAACAAACAGAATAATGAATAACTAGGGCTGTGAGGAAGAGTGAGTGGGGAAATTGTGTTTAATTTATACAAAGTTTTTTTTTGGGTGATGTAAAATTTCTGGAGATGAAGGTGGTGATGGTTGTTCAATAATGTGAATTTAATGCTGTCAAATAGTGCAATTAAAATGGTAAATTTTTGTTATGTACATTTTATTAAAATCACAAAATATAAATTCATAATAACTACTCAAAAATTGGGTGTAATGACATATAGGCTAGGGGCTGATCTTCCCTCTCCTCACAACTTCTCATGGCCTATACAGTGAGAAACTTGCTGCAGCATTTTATATCAAATGATTTAAATATAGGCAATAAATCAATTCAATGTGAAGAATATCTTATTGTAGAAAATAGATGTGACTTTGTAACTGCAATCACTCCTCAAAATATAAATTTACTATTCCATATCTTAAATGAAAAAACACACCCACAGAAAACATGAAATTTCATTCACTCTTCTGGCTGTTTTCCCAAGAAATAAGAAATGAGTGCCACTGAGACAGTGGAGTTTTGCATTCTTTACTTTTCTAAATTCTTGCATGAATTTTATCTTACACTGCCTTTTCTTTGAGTTTGAAATTACTCAACAAAGTTCAAGTAAGTAGAGCTTTCCTTCAGAAGGAATAGCTGACAATTTCAAGTCCACTTACTTAATATTTGGGAATTGGATTGTAATTTCATATTTTTGCCTTATAGATGTTACACAACAATAGTTAACTCAAATTTCTCAACATATAAGCAAAGTTTCACTTATTAAGAGGGCTTTGACATTCAGGATCACTTTTCTTCAAGTCTTCAGTGGGCGCCAGTGCTGATGGAATAGCAGGGTCTGACATCCACCCCCCAAATTGACTAGACAACTGGATAAAATCAGGGGAATGGGTGCCTTGCAGCGTGGGAGCAGCTTGGCACACAGCTGCCTCCCTGGATTCACCCAGGCAGACATGTGCAGGTCCTTCCCAGCAGTCCAGAAGCCTCCTGCAGGCCTTGCCTCAGACAGCTTCCTCTGCTGCGTGTCCCAGCCATGAATACAACTCTAAAAGTTGACGTACCTGCTCAGTGATCTCAACTCTGTCTCTACATCTTTGGAAGGGGGTCCTGGGTGGAGAAGGAGATATCTGCAGCCTTGAGTGGGCTACTGCACCACAGATGGCCAGACTCATCCAAGTAGGAAACCTGCAGCTGTACGGTTACAGAGGAGACAGCTTTAGGAGCTCAAGGTGTGCAGACATGGAGGGGTCAGGGATAAGAGGAGGAGCTAGCTGTGCCTCCAGTTTTACTAAGGAATATAGTGTGCATAAAAATGTATTTGAGCACATAGGCACACACTAGGATATGCATCCAGCTGCAAAATTCTAAATTAATAATTTTACACTGCAAACATTGCTCTTCTACAGGAGGTAAATTATCGGTGACTTTTCATTTCTACTTTGTAAATGTGTAATGTGTACTGACCATTTAATAATTTAAAAATTTGACATTTTATTGATAAAAATGTTAATTTATGTTGGGACAATATACATGCACTAGTGTGATATTGAAGCCTGAGTTCTAAACTCCTGAAGCATAATAAGAGATATCTCATTATTGCAAGAAGCATGTGTATACTATGCACAGAAATCATTGTACATGGACTAAATGTTCTAGAACATGCATAAAAATTCTCGGGAAGCCCTGTTAAGGCACACATTTTTGGGCTTCAATCCTAGAGTGTTTGATTCAGTAGTTCTGAAAACAGGAGTAAAAATTAATATTTTTGTTGCATCCCCAGGTGATGCTAATGGAGAATACTGAGGCCATGACCAAGAGTCTTGTGCAGGACTAGCCTCCTAGGCAAGTGCTGTATCACTGAGCTATGCCCCTAACCTTAGTATTTCTTCTTTCACATTTCCTTGCAGAGAATGCAAACCCCACACAAGTGTCTTTGGTGGCTGAATGTCTCATATGTATGTGCAGTAATACCTGAAACCCAGTGTGTACTCGGTTAACATTGGTTGGAGTTGGGAATAAGCATGGCCCTTCACTTTCTCTGTTTTTCTATTCTGGGCACCCTCATTGTCCTCTTTATTTATTGTTGCAAACACAATTGCTCAATGTTTTTTAGATGCAGAAGTATCACATTTTGGAAAGAAGACCCTCACAAGTACCTTTCATCTGTGACTCATAGCCCTTGACTGCCATAACATATTCGTCCTTCATGAGTCCCTTTTCCTTTCCACTGCTCCCTCTGCATTATTCTCCACAGGAACATGCACAATGTAAAGTGTGCACATGTACTCTCATTGTCCTTGAATACCCGATACTCAGTTTCAGTTGGATTTTCCTTGGCCTGGACTAAACCGGCTTTTTGTACAGCACGTGTGTTATCAGTGGACCAGGCCCTAATGACAGGTGTTGGCAGATGAATGAGTTGGAGACCCCACTCTTCCCCGGAACTGCAACCCATTCTTCTCCCTTGCCTGGTGAGGTGGCTCCTAGTCTGTGACTTTCAGAGGCCCAGCACCTAGCAGTCCCTTTCTCCACTACCTCTGTTCTTTTGATAATCATCCAATGGAGCATTCTTTGTCTGACACATTGTTCACTTATTTTTACACCAAATTTGATGTACATTTTATCCATATTTCTCTGCCATCAGCTTGTTGGCCTAGTGTAGAATACGAGACATCTTGTTTGAGCAGTGCTTCCGTAGGAGTGTCGAAAGTCACCATTTGTCAGTCACTCTGTCAGGAAAGTTTCCCCATCTAAGGTTTGAGTACCAACCCTGAAGGGTGCTTTAGACCTGCATGGCACCGAGCACCACACACTGGGTAGAAACTGTACTAGGCTCAAGAATAGCAGGCTTCTATTTACATGCAGAACTTCACCAGGACCAGGCACATTACAGGAGAGAGAAGCCCATGGAAGGGAATGTGGACAGGATCTCATTGGTGAAGACTGCAGGTTCTGTGTTTCAGGGCATCTCTCTAGCTGTGGGAAAGCTATGGGGACTTCCAGGCCACCTGAGCTCTTCACCAGCACCAGGCGTCCCTTACCTGTGGGAGTCCATGCAGTGGCACTGGGTGTGGAGAAAGCTTTTGGAGTGGAAAAAGTCACTTCAAGTGGACGAATCTGGGGAAGCTTCCAGCTTCAAGCAAACAGACAGACACACTGGTTCACCACCCTAGATTCCGCATTCAAGCTTCTGTCTTATTCAGCATTACACAGGTCACACAAGAGTAAAGCCTTGTGGGTTTGATGAGTGTAGAAGCCATTTAGCATGAATCCAACCTCATTCAGCATTGGAGAGTTCATACTTGAGAAAGGCCTGGTGAATACAGCAAATGTGGGAATCTTTTAGCCAGGGTCTGGGTCTCACTGAACACCAGAAAGTTCAGACCGGAAAAAGTCCTTGTGAATAGAGCTGTAATGTAGCAATCCCTTAGCCAAGGATCCGGTCTCGTAAAACATCATAGAAAACACTGGAGCCAGCGCTGTGAGTGTGGTGAAGGTGGCAAACCTGTAATTGAACACTTGCTTTACTGAACAGTGGTGATTTCCCGCTACAGAAGGGTTATCAAGGAGCGGGGAGTGTGCTTAGGATGACTGCACTGGGGAACATAAGTCAGGGAGCCTTCTACCTGAATTAAACTTTGTTCATCTGAATTTCTGCTGTGGGTTGGTTTCCCATTGTTTCCAGTTACCTGGGAAACCATAAGGAGTTGCATTGTATTTTCTAGCCTGCTCAGGCCTTGCTGGATTTTTGTCATTTCCAGTTCCTGTGAGAAGATATTTTACTCCCCCTTGGCAGGTCCTTGCAGTGTGCACAAGTCATCCCTCCCCCAGCATGCACAGGGAAGCAATTTCTGTGCTCTCTTGGGTGCTGATGCAAATGGTGAGTGATGGGAACTCCCAGGAGACGGGCATCCCCTTCTCTGACTTATTAGTGGACAAGACTCAGTTTGGTTCCAGAGTACCTGACATTGCAGATGGAGACCTCAGTGCTTAGGAGAATGTTGGTTTCACCTCATGGTTCTGGTCAGTTTTTCTAGCTCCCAAGTCCCCAGCCCAGGAACTTACTGCTGCAAATTGCTCTGGTGCAATAATGGAGGCCTTTTTGTCTAATTGTCTTTAACCTTGGATGTTCTCTTCACAAACTGTGGGGTAGCTTGAAACAGAATTGTCTTTCATCAGCATGAGGGGGTGACAATTTTTCATTTTAGATCCCAAATTATGTGCTTTAAGGGAGATAATATAATGGTATGAAACAAATCTCTCCAGTTTTGGCCTAAATTTGCATTAAGATCTGTGTCTGTACTGTGGGCCAAATTTTGTTGCCACCCAATTTCTATTTTTAAATTCTACCCACTAGCCATTCACATTGTGATTATGTTTGAAGATGAGGTTCTTCAAGGGCTAAGTAAAAATGATATCATGTGGTTGTCCTCCTATGCACTATGATTGGTGTTCCAGGAAAAAGAAGGAGGATAGAGACATACAGATAAGACAGGGGAGACGACTGCAGTCAGGGAGTGAGGGCATAGTTTTCCAGTGCAATCTCATGAGAATTCATTCAAATGAAGTTTCTTTTTTATTTTATGGAAAAAAGTGAAATAAAATTTCATAACAAAGTAATAGAAGAATAACAATAGTTAATACATTGCACAGTGTCATCTGCAAAGCAGTTACTCAGAGTATGAGTTATGGGCATAATAAATTCTTCAATCAATATTAGCACAAACTTTCCTTTTTAATGAACTAAGAAACACTGACAATATAGCTAACTTGCATTTTTCTCCCTTTTCCCTTCCTTCCTTTACCTTTTCCCCATCCTACTTTCTTTTTCCCTTTAAAAAATTTTCTTCTCATTTCATAATATCTATTATATATTATAGACCTTATTTACTCTCAATTTCTCACACCAGGGAGACAATACGATGTTTACGTGTGTGAGTCTGATTTATTTCACTATTGAGTATGTTCTCAAGTTGCTCCATTTACCTATAAATGTCTCAGGCTTATTCTTCTTTATGGCTGAGTACTACTCCATTGTATAAAAATACAGCATCTTTTTTATCCATTCTTCAGTTGGGCGTTTGGGTTGTTTCCAAGTTTAGCTATTACAAATTGTGCTGCTATAAACATGGGTGCACATATATCGCTGTGGTATGATGTTTTTAATTCTTCTGGGAAAATACCCAGAAGAGGAATAACTGGGTCAAATGGGACCTCTAATCCTAGCTTTTTGAGGGATCTCCCTACTGATTTCCACAGTGGTTGCACCAGCCTGCACTCCCACCAACAGTGGAGAAGGGTTTCTTTTTCCCCACAGCCCCTCCAGCATTTGCTATTGGTTGATTTCTTGATAGTCATTCTTTCTGGAGTGAGGTGGAATCTCAGTATTGTTTTAACTTGCATCTCTCTAATAACAAGTGATGTTGAACATTTTTTCGTATATTTGCCATTTGTATTTCTTCATCTGAGAAATGGGTATTCATCTCAGATGCCCATTTTGGATTGGGTCTTTGAATTTGGGGGTCCTGAGTTTTTTCTATTCTTTATATGTTCTAGATAGAAGTCCTTTGTCTGAGGGACAATAGGCTAAAATTTTTTTTCCTACTCTGTGGGTTGCCTTTTCACTCTGTTGGTGATTTCTTTTGATGTGCCAAAGCTTTTTAATAAAATGAGATTCAAATTATTGATTCTTTGAAGTATTTCCCATGCAGTTTGCGTTTTGTTCATGAACTCTCTGCCTACACCTATGTCTTCAAGATTTTTATCTACTTTCTCTTCCAGTAGAATTAGTGTTTCTGTTATATCTTTGATCCATTTTGACTTTAGTTTAGTGCATGGTGATAGATATCACCTCAATAGATGCAGAAAAAGCTTTTGATAAAGTCCAACACTCATTCATGATAAAAAGCCTACAGAAATCAGAATACATAGTCTTTACCTCAATCTGATAAAAGCCATCTATGACAAACCAACAGCCAACATCATACTACATGGACAAAAACAGAAAGCTTTCACTCTAAAATCAGAAACAAGACTAGAATGTCCACTATCACCACTCCTACTCAATATAGTTCTGGAAACATTAGCCAGAGCAATCAGATAAGACAGAGAAATAAAAGGAATAAGGATAAGAAAGGAAGAAGTTAAATTATCATTATTCACAGATGACATGATACTTTACATAGGAGACCCCAAAAACTCCACTAAAAGACTTCTAGATTTAATAAACAAATTCAATAGCATAGCTGGATACAAAGTCACCATTCAAAAATCAATAGCATTCCTGTACACAAACAACAAGTTCACTGAGAGAGAAATTAGGGAAACCACATTCTTCACAATAGCATCCAAAAAAAATGAAATACTCAAATCTAACAAAGGAAGTAAAAGATCTGTACAGGCCCGGGGATATAGCTCAGGGACACAGCACTTGCCTGGCAAGCATAATGTCCTGAGTTTGATTCCCGGTACCCCCCCACCAGAAAGAAAGAAAGATCTCTAGATTGGAAACTACATTACTCTGAAAAAGGAAATCAAAGAGGATATCAGAAAGTGGAAAAATATCCCTTGCTCATGGATAGGAACATAGTGAAAATGGCCATACTCCCAAAGCTGTTATACAGATTTAATGCAATCCTGAAAAAAATACCATTAGCGTACCTCACAGAACCAGAGAAAACATTCCTGAAATTCATTTGGAAACAGAAGGGACCTAGAATAGGAAAGGCAATCCTGGGCAGCAAAGGCAGGAGGTATCACAATCCCTGACTAGAAATTGTACTACAAAGCTACTGTGATAAAATCAACATTGTACTGGGAAAAGAACAGACATGAGGATCAGTGGAACAGATTAGAAGATGCAGACACAACTATGAATATGCTCAGCCACCTTATCCTTTTTTTTTTTTTTTTGTGGGTACCGGGGGTCGACCTCAGGACCTTGCGTGCCAGCAGGCGCCTGTGTCCCTGAGCGATGTCACCGGCCCATTTTTCGTATGTGGGATCCGGGAGTCGAACTTGGGCCCTTGCGCTTGCCAGGCAGGCGCTTATGCCGCTGAGCCATCTCACCGGCCCATCAGCCACCTTATCTTTGACAAAGGAGCCAAACATGTTCACTGGAAGAAAGCCTCTTTAAAAATGGTGCAGGAAAAATTGGCTCTCTACATGCCAAAGACTAAAATCAAATGAAGTTTTTGCAAGTATAACTCTATTGTTTTTATTATATTAAAGGAAATGATTTAGTGTTCAAAAATATTCTTTTTCCCCTTTGAGATGGGCCTCTCTATGTTGCCCAGGCTGTTCTCAAACTCCTGGGCAAAAGTATTTCTCCTGCTTTAGCTCTGAGTAGTTATGATTATGGATGTGCATCATTGCGTTTGGCTAATTAACACACCCCTATTGGCTTGAACCACTGGTGGTACATGCATGACTGTCCCATGCTGCCATAGGACATATGAATTATGTCCCTGTCATGAACATGTTAAAGTAAATCTTGATGTAACTTTGGATAAAAGGAAAAGAAGCAAATGAATTACAAACTATGGGAAAAGATCTGGTGTGTGGTATAACATTCTGATAGTGTTGTAAATTCAGCATTTTGTGGTAATAAATTAGATCATGTTTAAAGGTGGTATTAAGAAAGTAAACTCAGCAGTTTTCTAGGTAGAGATTATTAGATTTCAGAGATTGTGTTTCCTTCAATCTGAATGCTTTGTGTACCTACAAGTCCAGGACACAAGTGTTAAGGCAGAGTCCTCTTTACAAACCATGGCTCATTCCTCTTCATGGCTGAATAGTATTTCATCGTGTGTATATACCACATTTTCTTTATCCATTTATCTGTTGATGATCATCTAGGCTTTTTCCAGAGCTTAGCTATTATGATTAGTGCTGCTCTAAATATAGGTATGCATGTATCATTATAGTAAAGTATCTTTAACTTTTTGGGGAACATACTATACCAAGGTGAGGTGTAGCTGGGTCAGATGGAATTTCTATCTTGAGATTTGTGGAATTTCTGAGCTGATTTCCATAGTGGAAACTGCCAGAGGTCATTGTTAGTGGCAGAGGCCACCCCCATTAGAATCTGGCACAATTTTACAATGGGAGTCAGTCACCACCGTGCTCTTAAGCAGGCAGATCTCTGTTCTGCTTAGACCCTGGGAAGATCACAGTCATCAAGGTGCTCATTCCATGGATTTAGGTGTAGCAATCAAGAGCTTTGCTACAGAGGAGGAAAAAAGGGTTTTCCAGGAAGCTTTCTTCACATGGCTTATGCATGTGTGACAATAAAGGTCTATTCACAGCCTTGTTTAATCTTAGGGTTTATTCACAGTCATGATGGTAAGATTACATTTGATGACCAGCTTCTCTCCTAGGATCTGCGTTCATGCATCCTCCCCACATCCATCCTCTCCTCATCTTCCTTTCAGAAGTGAAGACACCAAGCCCAGCTACTTATGTCTAACACATCCTCCCAGTCTTGATGATCATTGTGTCAGTCCACAGCATCCACAGAGAGCCGCTGGACTGATGTCCAGCCTCTAGACATGGCCTATGGATCTACACGGTCTCTTCTATGATGGAGCCCCTGTATCATGCCTGGTTCATTTGCTCACATTTCACCCTTACTTGCTCAATGCCAGGAACCTGAGGTCATCAGTACACACTCACTCTCCATGTGCACATGACTTATTCATTTGCAAACTTCTCACAGACTCATCCACACAGCTGCAGCTCTTAACCAAGGCTATCTCCTTGGTCTGTCCACAAAGGTCACAGTGCAGGAAGTCTAGAGAGTGCTAGGCAGATTCAAACAGGATCCATTGCACTCCAGACCTGCAGTGAGCCAGTGGCAGCCCTCAAGTCCTGTCATGAAGACCTACCTGGCTTTGTTCATTGCTTCAAGCTTAGCCACTCAGAACCATATCCAGACCTCAATTTTCCATGGCACATTTGAGGTACAGAGCAGCACTTTATGTTCTATTGACAGTCACACCTTGCTCTTTCCATATCACCTTATTCAAAGCAGGACCCTAGTGGCCCTTTCCCTAGGCCCAGTCATCCCTAGATGATCACTGTGTCCCAAACTAATCCTTCAGCCCCACTAAAATACTGCAAGCCACCCCAAAGATAAAAACCAACTCTTCAGGGATTCACAGACTTGCAAAAAACCAGCAGGTCCTAGTGGTCCTGTCATCACTGATGGCCTCACTGTCATCTTGCTTTACTTACTAGGATACCTCAGCATCTGTCTTGTATCAGCACATTTTACTCACACACCATTTCCATGCCCAATTCTGTCCCTCACTTGTGTTTGTGATGCTTATCACCCCACCTACAGTTCCAAGCAGAAATGATAGCTGTTCTTTACATTTTCAACCATGTCACCTAGGCAAGAGCCCCATTCCCTGTAGCCCCTAACTAAAAAAACCAGACCCTCAGGAAACCAAAATGACCACAGTGAAGAGGTCATAGGAAGTCCCACCTTGTGCAACTAGCATGCAAGAAATGCCCTCATTCTGCACCTCAGTTGGTTGTTTTGGCTTTCTACACATGCACTACATTCTGGGAATGTATTTTCTGACCTCCCAGTCCTGCAGGAAGGATACCTTCCACCTTGTCTCCTGAATTGGACTTTTGATGGAGAGGTTGGAACAGGGGTTCTGCTCTTCATGTGCAGAGAGCATCATTCTTACTTGAAGGACTAAAGTCCAATTTCTGTGGAGTGTCACCTACAACCAGTAATCTGGGAGGCTTAAAACCTTATTTGCACCCAAGGGTAAACAAGTCAGGTGCCTACAAAGGCTGTAGACTCATGGATCACTCCACACAGTTTTTCAGACAAGATACAGTTCGGGCGGAAGCTGGAATCTAATAAATACTGTCCAAGTCTATGTAGCCTGAAACCTTAGGGTCTGTTTTGCAAACATTAATATTTGGATTATAAGAAAAATTACTACACTCTAGTTGTGAAAGGGAAGACTGAAGAGCTATGAAGCAGGCATACAAGTGTGAAGTGCTGCCACCCACTCAACTCACAGAGAAAACTCATCTCTTGCCTGTGTAATAAATGATTGTTTCTCTCATTGGGAAACACTTTTGCCTATGTTGACATTTTCTACTGTGTATACTAATAAACGTTGAATATCGTGATGGGTGTTGAATGCAAGGTCTCATGCATGCTTGGCAAACCTCTACCACTGAGCTACATTCCCAGCCTGTTTTACATTTTTTTTTCCAATTTTGAGAACAGGACTCTGTAACGTGCTACAAACTTGTCACCCTCTTGTGTCATCCTATCAAGTAGCTGGGATTACAGGCATGTGTAACAGTGCCTTGCTAGGCAATTCATTTGAAGACCTGATACATTCTTTTGCATTCACCAAAACATTTAGCAATTGAGTTCATTCCAAGAGTTAAAGAGGACCTCAAGAGCACCCAGAACAGTAAAAACATGGAGACTGACGTTTCACTGTGCACATGCTGAATTACTAGCGCTATTCTAGGCACATATGAGACACTGAGCACAAAAGAGACTTAAATTATGCCCTTGTGGGGATTTTATTTTCTGTAAATAAGACTGGCAGGAAATGTAAAAGAAGAAATACTAGGCCTGGTTGTACAGCTCAGTGGTAAAGCACCTGCCTAAGTGGCTCTGGGTTTTGTCCCCACTCTGTAAAACAAAAAACTCAAAAAAATGAAACCCTCCCTCAATAATTCTAAGTTGTATGGTAAGTTAGAGTGTAGTGGGCATTGTGGAAAGACAAGAAGTGGGGATGGTACTGAGAAGTGGAGTGTTAGATGTAATATTGCACACTGCAGTAAGAAAATTATTTTCAAAAATAGGCTCACTCTACAAACACTTACTATAAGATATGAGTTTCTAAAAATTATTTCCAGACAAAAGAAACAGATTGCAAGGTAGCTCCAGTTGGTGTAGACTGGCTGGAGTTCCTCAGCAGTGTAGCATCTGGGACTCCAGCTGTAGTGACCATGAATTAGTCTTACTACAGTGACTTTCAAGGAGTGTGTTGGAGAAACCTTGGTTCTTCCTCTCTTAAAGATTCAGCCCCATGACCGGGAGAAGGGAACCAGGGAGACTCACTGTTCCTAGAATTCTGGCTCTTGGCCTCAAACTTCAGCATCAGTATCCCCTGGGACTGAATAAATATTAATTTTTAATCCTGCATCCAGGCTTACTGAGCCAGACATTCTGGAGTTGAAGCTAAGTATTTGTGATTTAACAGGACACCCACAGAACTTTGACACATGTTCTAGAACATTTTGTTACAATGATTCTGTGCATGGGACAGATGTGTTTTTAAAATTCATTTTTATTAGTACATGTTTGCATTGGGAGGAGTTGGCACATGTACATAATACATCTCAGTTGTGTTTTACTTTAGTTCCTTAACTCAACCATCTCTCGCTGCTTCTTTCAACTCATGATCCCCTTCCCATTTACCATGAAGAGGAATCTCTTCTTAAGCTGCAGGATTTTACAATGGAGTTTTCATTATCTAGCACCTCTCACTCTGGGCACCTCCATATCCACACACTGTGAGCATCTACCACTCTCTGTAGCTCTGCTGCTGCAGGCTCTCTTCCTGGACACATCTGGCTGCTTGTGGTGCGCTGGCCAGCTCAGAGCTGTTGATGGCTCCTCGTCTCTGCAGGGCCCCTCTCCAAGGACACAGGAAGCATGTTTGAGGTCCCAGAAGCCTGTTCTCATCACATGGTTGGATTGTGATTCAGCCTAAACTTGTGGCAAAGGTGGCCTGCTGCAGGGAGGCTCATGGGGTTTTGTGCTCACAGGGAATGGGCATGATGCCAGGCTGTTCTTGGAGGCCAGGGAGGATGCCAGTATCCTGGGGTGTGCTCTCCTTACTGTCTGCCATCTAAAATCTGGGAGTAGTGGTTATTTTACATTTTTCTCATTGTTTATGGCAGGATGTAAACCAGATCCTGTTACTCCATCAGCACTAGAACCCACAGCACAGTTGAAGAAAAGTGACCCTGACTTTCAAACCCCTGTTCCTGAGGGAGGGTCTGTTTACACTTTGATGAATCTGAATGATGTTTTGGTGTCTAACACCAGTGGCAAAATGTAGAACTCCAAACCCAATCCCTAAATGTTGTATAAACATATTTACGGTTAGGTGGTATTTCCCTAGCAACACCAATGAAAAGATCTCTGTCTTCTGAAGGAGTGCACCTGTCAAAGTTCTCAGGGGGGAAAGGATGGAGAAATAAAGATAAGAGTCAGAATACAGAAAGCTGAGGTCAGGTGGAGCCCTATCTCTGGGTGGGAGGAAAGGAACTACTCAACCACCACAGTGCATTTATTTATACATTCATCAGGCTGATGTCATGTGGCACCCCTCTGCCTAGCAACCTGTTTGCTTGGCAGCCTTGGGGCACCTCGAGTTCTTGGAGCTGGAGCAGCTCATTCATGTGGCTCATCTTGGGCGCTCTTTGTCCTTGGGACCAACCTTGCTTCAGCCCTGCATGTGTGATCAATCTCCAGCTTCAGCTGCTCCCCACATCTCCCCCTTTTCTGCTTTGTAGTTGCAAGCAATGGGTCATCAGTTGAAGTTGGAGGAGCTGTGTTTGGAGGGCTCTGCAGAAGACCCTCTCATTCTTGAACACTTTTTATTCTGAGTGAACTTACTTGTTTAGGCTAAAGATTTCCAGTCCAAGGATTTTAAGTCCCTGAATTCAGCAATTTAACCCTATACAGCCCATTAATCGATAACAGTAATCAGTTACTGGTGTAGCTGGAAATTGTCAGAAGGTGTTAGTGATTTCAGTTTCCTTTATAGGTAGCATATTACTATGGCATTGTTTTATACCTCTTGTAGTTATACTTTTCTGCAGGATGTTCAAGACTGAGTTAAAGTAAGACCTGTATTAATTAAGATTAATTTCTCGCTATCTATCAATGTCAGCTAAGTCTTTTCAGGAATTACCTTAGAACCACGCACAGCACCTCTTAGGTCTTCTGTCAGTGTCAGCCATCTGTACAAGACACAACCATTGCTTGACCAAGTTGATTTCTGTGAAATTTGGGAGATTTTTCTCTCCTGGTGACTCTCCTTAGGCACACTATACATTGCTGATCAATTTCCTATGTGATTTCACAATCTTGGTCAGGAGACCAGGGACTCACTGAGTTATAGGATGCCACAGCAGAGGTTCTTTTATATCCTGGGTCCTCACTGATATTGGGGGGCTAGGGCCAAAATATTGGCTGTCTTCTTTCCCATCTATCTTTCTAGTTTTTGATCTCTAAACCTCAGTTGTTGAACATCCAGAAAAGAAGGTTAATGACTACATTGTATCAGGAGCAGTGAACTTAATATTACACATAGTAGAACTGTTATTTCCTACCAACCTAGATGTTTTAGCATTTGACTCCCTGTAGAATGTTAACAGACAACAGTTACATATTTTACACAGAAAATTAGATATCAAAAGCCATACATAATATCGTAGCATGACAAACACGATGACACTTTAGTAACATATCTGAATTTTCATTTTGACATAAAATAGCCCTTTCAGTCAACCATCCCTGTCTAGTACATGAGAGATTTTACCTAACTTGTCAACCTTTAATGGGATGTACATCTCATAAATGTTTGTTAAAGGCAGATGTCTGAGTTTGAAAGAAAAGTCTATCACCATAAACAATCCCTGCTTTACATTTTGGGAGAACTGTACATCTGAAGGCATGAATACATTTAATACACCATAAGAATAATAACATTCAGTTATCACAGCCATGTGAAAACCTTAGTGCTAGAGCATCTTTAAATCAAAAAACTTATTGTCTAGAAAACTTAATCTTTTTGATGAGGACCAATGTAAACATATCACATTAATATATTTTTAATAACATTTATTGGGGCATCTCCCATAAGGCTATGGAGATCATTAGGGCTTCCTATTGAAGAACAAAACTGGACAAATATCTCCAGGCCACCACTTTCATATTCATCAATTGGAGTCCTGTACAACAGTTTCTCCCCACACTAAGGGATTTTTGTTTAATTATCTTAACAAAGTTTTGATGACCTATGAGAAAACCAAATTTGATATCATTTTGACTAGCTGGCAACCCGGGTGGAAGAATGGTTTTTAAATCTATGAACTGAATTAAATTATGAACAAATGATCCAAAAATGCAAAATAAAAAAAGGAAAAGGAAAAAATGGTTGAGCTCATATAAAAAACAGCTGTTAACTGATTGTACAAAAGAACACACAAGTACACATCTTAACAGATTGGACAAACAGACAAACATCTTACAAAATCAGAGTGCACTCAAATATATTTTTAACTGAATTGAATTATAATAACTCTTTTACAATTTTAGAAGTTAGTAATTATAAGTAGACTAGTCAGAACTATTTGTAGGTCAATTAGCAGAGATCTCTTACAAGAAGAATTTGGAAGGAATAATATCTTTTATCTATAAATAATATATAATTTTGTATTTTATTTTGTCTTAAGAATACTGGTAACCTTTGTGTCCCTTTCTTTCATGTAAATTTCATCTGGGTTATCTCCACACACTCTACCACCTACTCAGACCTTTGATTCTCATTTTTGGTTGCCATTTCCTGGGCATCCTGGGTCAACTCCTTTAATTGGTCCCAGGTCAGGTCTGGCCCCATTCTTGTCTGTCAATTCTGGTGTGGTCTCTGTGGCATCACTGTCATAAGACTGAGCATCAGCTTCTTGAATGGTGGAATCAACTCCTTCTCTGTGTCCAGGTCCATGATACAGCCGGACAGCACGCTCTGGCACACAAACAGGGCATTCAGCATTCTCTGGAAAGACACAAGCATACCCTTGACCCAGATTAGTACTGGGCTGGGTCCCTTCCATTGTCCAGTATGAAGATCTTTCCAAAGGACCCTTCCTAGCTTCTTTTCCTTTACCTGATTGAATTGTTTTTCTACTGCTGTAGTCCAATCCCTAGCAGGATTTAAAAAGTTAATAGTTTACAATTCCAAGTGAACTCTATTTTGAGGTGCAAACTTTGTAGGGAAGGATTCCTCCTTTTGTTTTTGTAGTTGAATTTTGAGTGTACGGTGAGCACACTCAACAATTCCTTGACCTTGAGGGTTTAATGAATTCCCATGGTAAGGGAAATATGAAAAGTTTTACAAAATGTTTGGAAGGCAGCACTCATATAGGCTGGGCTATTGTCAGCCTTAAGTGCTCACGGGCAGCCAAGCATACTAAAGGCAACCAAGCAATGAACAATACATGTTTAGCCGCTTCACCAGTGTGGGCAGAAGCAAAAATAAATCCTGAGGAAGTGTCCACTGAAACGTGGACCCAGTGTAAAGAGCCAAACTCGGGAATATGAGGGACATCCATTTGCCAGAGATGATTGGGGTATAACTCTTGGGGGTTAACCCCCATAGAGAATGAGGGAAAATGTATTACACATGAGGAACATTGTTTAAAAATTTGTCAAGCCTGTTCCTGGGTTAAATGGAACTGTTTGCATAAGGCAGAAGCATTTTGATGAAAAGTGGCATAGGAAACAGAAGCCTGTTGAATGGCATCTGAGGGAGCAGTGACAGTAGCCAGCAATCTGTCTATTGCAGCATTTCCCTCAGTGAGAGGCCCTGGCAATTGGGAATGAGAACATAAATGACTGAAGAAACAGGAAACGCAGCATGACTGAACTGCAAATTGGAGAGTGTGAAATAAATGAAAAAGGTCTTTTTTGCCAGTGTGTATAGTGGCAATTTCAATGTGGCACACCACACCACAAACACAAGCGCTATCTGAAAAGAGGTTAATTGGAGTGAATGAATAATCTTACAAGGCCCATATAACAGCCTATAATTCAGTCTTTTGTGCAGAAGAGAAACCCATATCCTGTATTCAGGAAGAGAAGGCTGTTACATAACCCCCCCTGCCCAAAGACAATGACCCATCTGTGAAAATGGAGATGCCTCCTGTTGCTCTTGCCTCTGGTTTTGGCTCCCACCCCACTGCCTTGGGGCTGTGGGTGAGCTCTGGTGGTGGCGGTGGCACTGGCTCATCAGCCTGAGGGGAGGACTTCTGCCCCTTGGCCTCACTCTCAGGCACTGATGCTTCTGATTCAGTGGCAGTGACCAGGAGGGTGTCAGTGCCCACCTTGATGCTGCGGATGGGCTCCATCTCTGGATCAGCTTTGCTGGTGCCCCCTCCCTGGGGGATGCCACAGTTCCACTTCTGCAGCCACGGCCACCTTTTTTTTTTTTTTTTTTCCAATTTGGGCTGCTGCAGCTTCCATGGCCCCCAGCTGAGCACGATGCAAGTGCCGTGACAGGAATGAGCCAGCAGTTTAAAAGCTCAGTAGGGCTCAGTGGAGTTCACACTGCGGCACATGGGAGACAGGCCCAGCTGGGCCTTCACCCCTCCACCCACCTATCATGGCCCATAGCAGTGTGTAGTCATCAACTCCACGGTGTGGGCCCTCATGAGCGGCCCGTGGCACTGAGTCTTACCTGCTGCACCAAGCAGAGCTGGGCCACGCCCTCTCGAGGAAGCTTTCTGTGCCATAGCGCCCCCACTGTTTGGCAGGGCTAAGGCAGGCCCCACTGGAAGTTTCCTGGAATAGGTCGGCCTTCCACATCAGTTTTGGATTTACACTCATTTGCCCAATGATACCTTCATCAACACTTTGTACAAATACTAGAAAGTTTTGTTGAAGGGACAGATAATGGCTGTGCTGCCCTTACAGGTGTAGTAGAGCAATTTTGGGCAATGCCCCTCACCCCTGCCACTGAAACAAATAACATTGTTCTTTCCCTTTCCTCTAGGCTGTGGGTGAATAACCTGAGTGATAGTTGTTGCCAAGGGAGGCCCTTGTACATATGAGGGGCCAATGTCTGCACAAATCTGAGTCATCTCAGACAGCATAGTCCATTTTTCATAGGCTCATAAAGCCTCTTTACACCATTTATTTGCATTTTCAAAGGCAAATTGTTGAGCAGTTAACTTCAAAGATGACTTTATTTTATGAAGGGTGGAAATCTCAGCCTGTGATGCAGCAAAATTTCTCTGAATTGAGAAGGCAGAAGTAGACACTTGTGGCACAGTTAAGGTTATTGGGCATTGTGAAATGGAATTCACAGTGAAACACTCCTCTAGTGGGGAAGAGTCTTTTTTTGCTCCCCATAGCTCCTTCCTTATCTGATTGAGCAAAGCTAGAGGTTTTAAACTCTATTGAGGTTCCATTGTTCTGCCATCTTTTTTCCACTCATGACTTGATTTTAAAATAGTGCTCTGAGCCAAATCCTCTGTGGTCATCTCAAAAAGTGTACGACCATTAAGACAGTCCCTAATCCAAGTCCACAAAAAAAGTAAATAAGGAAATCAATAATACAACAAGCATTTCTATATATATCTGTGGTTCTTGAGAACCTGTTTGCCCCATGTTTTACACCTGATGACATCAATATCAGTACACCTCTGTGATCAATATTGATGCTGTCAATGCACTTCTCCCCCTTTTGTGCACACAATGAGAATTGTCCTGTCACCTGCTATTTCTTCATTCCCTGGTTTCTGTTCAGGCACCAATATGCCTGTCCAGCACAGCTCTTGAAGTTCCCAGGGGGAAGGACAGTGGGAGGATGGAAAAATAAAGAGAAGAGTCAGAATACAGAAAGCTGAGGTCAGGTGGAGCCCTCTCTCAGGATGGGAGAAATGGAACTGCTCAACCACCGCAGTGCATTTATTTACACATTTGGCAGGTTGATGTCACGTGACACCCCTCTGCTTAGCAACCTATTTGCATGGCAGCCTCAGGGCACCTTGTATTCTTGGGACTGGCCTTGCTCCAGCCCCACTAGTGTGATCAATCTCCAGCTTCAGCCACTCTCCAGAATTTATTTCATCTTTGTTGCTAACGTAACACTCAAATAAAAGGCAGGATAAGAAAATTCGCAGAGGAACTGAGGAGGATGGAAGGTTTGAGATCCAAATTGAGTTAATTCCCATTTGAGGTAGTCCTCATACTGAGACTGTGAAGGCCCAAGCAGTAAATGAAATGGCTTTCTTTTTGGCAGGTGTATTTTTTTTACAATATTGATTAAAAACATACTTTGAGGAATATATTTATTAATATTCATTTTCTGCAATAAAGAATTTGTGGCACAGACTTGCTAACTTGCACATCTGTAAATCACTTGATGCAAAAGGTGAAAGCAAGTTTCTCACTGTAAATACCATGTGAAATTGGGGGCATATGGTAGGTAAGTCTCTGTGCCAGGAGCATTCCACTGACAGTCGATTAATGTTTATTAATTTATACTTGAATGTGCTAATATAAACATAATATAAAATTTCCCATTTTAAATGTAAAATTTGGTAACATCACTTTCACCTGGGTGCAACCAGCACCAGCTCAATCTCTACAAATTTTACATCATCACCAACAAAAAAGAAATTGTACCATTAAACACTAATTCCCTATTCCTCTCCTTTCACTCTGGGCTAATCATTATTCTATTTTCTGTCTCATGAGTTTGAAAATTCTAGATATCACACATAAATAGAATCACATAGTGTTTGTCCCTTTTAGTCTAGCTCATTAAACTTAATTTCTTCCAAGTTCATACCTATTATAGCATGCATTTGAATTTCATACATTTTAACACTAAAACTATTCTTTTAAATGTAGATTGCACATTTTGTACACCACTTCTTCCATTCATGGAGACTAGAGTTGCCTCTACCATTTTGCTATTGCAAGCAATTTGGCTATAAACATGGCTATGCACAGATCTGTGTGAGTCCTTGCTTTTACTTCATTTTGATACAGTTGAATTCAGTGCCCAGAGACTCTAGCTGGAGCCATTGTTTTCCTTGACCAAGGGAAACAGTAAGACTCTGAGACTGTCTTGTTGGGGGAGAAGCTGTCTGTACCTTGGGTATCTAGGACAAGGTCACTGCTTGTCATGAGTTTGGCAGGGCCCCATGAGAAGTGTACACAGTTCAGGGAGCTGATGCACAAAGTGGCTTGGCCTTCCCCTGAGATAATATAGACACTTCCCCTCTTGTTCCCCGTCTAACCACCAAGGCATGATGTTCTGTGGAAGATTAGATGTTCTTCCTGTTCTGCATCTTACCCTCCCCTTAAACTCTCCATAAACATCCTCCTATGCTGATTGTATAAATAAATGCATTGCAGTTGTTGGGAAGTCCTTTCTCCCATCAGGAAAGGGGCTCCACCTGGCCTCAGCTTCCTGTACCTTGACTCTTGCCTTCTTTTCTTCATCCTCCACCATCCTCCTCTGGAGTTTTAAAAGCTGTGCTGGATAAGGCACTGTCTGTCACTGAAAATAAACACAAAGAGGCTGAATGTGGGGAAGCTTGGGGACAGCAACACAGAGGTGTTCATCAGCCAGGGCCTTGGGGTCCATGTCTGGGTTATCCAAAATTATAAAATGGAAGACAGAGAGTAAAAAGAGACAAACATGCTCACCAGCATCAGGACAGTGCATGTGGCTCTGGCCTCATGGGAAGTTCTGGGGCAGAGGCTGTGGCTATGAATGTGCTGGACTCACTGCCTGCGTCTGTGCAGGACAAAGACCATGGAGCCACTGGCCCAGACCATGAGATCCAAAAACATGCTGTCATCAAGAGTCTAAGTGATTGTTATGCTCAAGAATGTCCACCCCACAGAAATAAGTGTAGAGCAGTATTTGTACATGTTTTCCATACTTGTGTTTTTGACATTCTTTGGGCTAGTCACATGTATAGTAATATTTATCAGGAGATTTGGGATCAAGCAGAGAAAACAGCAAAAGCCAATGCACTTTGAGAAGCTTATTCTACTGTCCATGCACCTAGAAAAACTAGGGCAAATATTAATGGCCTGGAAGTTATTGAGAAGGCTGGCAGTGCAGAAGATAACACTGCTGGCCACTCTGTGAAAGTAGAAGGCAAGTTTACATCCAGCCTCACCCAGGAAGGATTTGAAACCAAATGCTGCCATTGTCTGAGGGATCCCTTTAGAGAAAAGAACCAAGTTGTTTGCTAAGAGTAGCTATATGAAAATCATATCTATGAATCTGAGTGCTTTTGCAGTGAGTAAGGAAAAGTTATGCCGACTAAAGAATAAAGTATTCCCAAGGGTTCCAGCAGTCTTCCGAATGAGGAAGACAATACCCCAAATTGAGTTGGTAAAAACCAATTGATCCATTTATACAAGATGTTGAAGTTTGATCTTTTACGACTAAACACAATTTGGATATGTTTTATTGTTCATCCAGAAAATGTCTTTTCTTACAAAATCTATTATTCCAAGTGAATATGAAGATCAAGAACAGATCTTTTGTAAATGCACAGGAACTTCTTGCAGCATTATTTGTAACAACAAACACTAAAATGTATGCAACCTGTATTTTTTAAAATTGAAGAAATCCAGGCCATCCCCTATTGAGAAACTGGGCAGTTTTAGATATGATGAAGAAATCCTGCTGGTTTGAATCTTCCAGGAAACACTGCCTTAGGAGTTTGAGTCATATCCTAGGTAGATAAGAGAGTATGTGCTTCTAAGAAGAAAAAATATATGAACAAGAATTTCTCATGACAAGTTAATATTAATATGAAATGCATTTGCCTCAAAATATCACACACAAGTGCAAATCAAAATTTTAAAGACATATTTTCCATTTAAAATATATTTTTTCCACATGCTTAATTTAGTCATAAATTTTCTTTTCATAAAAAATCTCAATGAATATTGGAATATCCTGTGAGTCACAATTAAAGAAATTAACTGTGTCTCTTACTTTGTCAGTATTTAAGTGATTATACTTGGCAAAATAAGTAATAGCAACATATAATATAATGTTTTCCAAAGTATTTAAATTGCAATTCACCAAAACAAGAACTGCCTTTAATTTTTTTGTGTGTGTGTGTGGGTACCCGGGGTTGAGCTCAGGACCTCACGAGCCAGCAGGCGCCCGTGCCACTGAGCGATATCATCAGCCCTTTTTTCATATGTGGGTACCGGGAGTCGAACTCAGGACCTCGTGCCTGCCAGGCAGGAGCTTATGCAGCTGAGCCATCTCACTGCCCCTGCCTTTACTTTTTAAGGTTATTGCACCTATTTAAAATTTATGTTATTAAATTATAATGAGAAATTTATCTTGCATTAAAATGTGGAAAATAATGAAATAGGATAAAGTATGGATGAGTTTAAAAGAAAGAGATGCTGAAAATCAAAAAGCAAATATAATACAATACACAATAAAAAACATATCAAATCCCAGTGTTAGAGAAGATGGGAAGACAATTGGCTAAAGTTTAAAGAATAGGGTCACCTACATGTACATAAATCTGGTTAAAATCTTCTTAGAAGTAAAGTTCAGGTATTACAGTGACAAACTTTGACAGGAAAATACCAGAATCCCAGACCAGGGAGATTATACATCCTGTGCCATTTAAGGACAGCAGTCACTCATGAGAAAATAAAAATCATTGTCTTTGACTTTATCAAAACATCTTCTGTAGAGACAAAATGAAGAAATAAACTGGAGATATCTCCTTCACTGAAGCAGTAACAGGAAAATGTATCTACATATGTGACCTGGAACATACCAGGTTCTCACTGCCTGAACACTGATGGGTGAGTGAGTTCTTTGGAAATCCCAATGGATTGGTGGCAGGTACAGAGGTGTGGAGACTATTAAAGCAGTTTAGAATTTGGTTACAAGATAGAGTCACATCTAGACACTAACACATTTTAAATTAAGTTTATTGGTACATTTTAGATATATATAAAGATCATATTCATCATAGGGAATTTGTACCTGTACATGGTACATTTTGATTCCTCTTTCTTTTCCCAATCCCCTCTCCTCCCTTCAACCCCTCTTCTCCTCCCTATTCACAAAGCTTTGTTTCCATTTTATCCTTTTTAATCTTCTTTTCCTTTTCCCTTCCTTCCTTTCCCCCTTCCTCCACCCTAGTTCCTCTTTCCTTTTGAATAATTTCTTCCCATCACACAATATCTATTGTACATTTTGGACCTTACTTGCTCCTTCAGTTTCTCACACCAGGGAGACAATGCAATATTTACACAAGTTAGTCTGATTTATTTCACTTAAGGGTATGGTCTCAGCCAAGCATGGTGGCAGATGTCTGTAATCCCAGCACTTGGGATGCTGAGGCAGGAGGATCACTGTGAGTTTGAGGCTAGCCTGAACTGCATGGTGAAACCTTGTCTCTAAAAGACCAAAAAAGACCATGGTCTCAAATGGCATCCATTTACCTATAAATGTCTCAAGTTTATCCTTCTTTATGGTGGAGTAGTATTCCATTGCATAAAAAAATCACATCTTCTTTATGCATTCCTTAGTTGATGGGCATTTGGGTTGTTCCCTAGATTAAGCTATTACAAACTGTGCTGCTATATGTATGGGTGAGCATATATTGCTGTGGTATGATGTTTTTAATTCTTTTGGGAAGATACCCAGAAGGGGAAAACTGGGTCAAGTGGGACCTCTAATCCCAGTTTTCTGAGGAATCCCCATGCTGATCTTCACACTGGTTGCACAGTCGACAGTCCCATCAACAGTGGAGAAGAGTTCTTTTCTCCCCACAGCCCCACTAACATTTGTTATTGGTTGATTTCTTGATGGTAGCCATTCTTTCTGGAATGAGATGCAATCTCAGCATCATTTTAACTTGCATCTCTCTAATAACCAATGACGTTGGACATTTTTTCATATATTTATTTGCCACTTGTATTTCTCCATCTGAGAAGTGTATGTTCATCTCAGATGCCCATTTTTGGATTGGGCCTTTAAGTTTGGGGGAGTCTTTTTTTTTTTTTTTCAAATCTTTGTATCTTTAGATATAATTCCTTTGTCTGAAGGACAACTAGCTAACGTTTTTCCCACTCCATGGGTTATCTTTTCACTCTTTTGGTGATTAGTTTTGCTGTGCAAAAGCTTTTTAATAAAATGAGATCTCAATTATTAATTCTTTGAATATTTCCTGTGTGATTGGGGTTTTGTTCATGAAGTCTTTGCCTACACCTATGTCTTCAAGAGTTCTACCTATTCTCTCTTCCAGCAGATTTAGTGTTTCTGTTTTGATATTTAGATCTTTGATCCATTTAGATTTCAGTTTAGTGCATGGTGATAGACACTAATACATTTATAGGCCCTGAATATTTCCACCTTATACACTATAAATCTCTTAGTCACTTTTTTACAAATAAGATTTCTATTACATTTGTAACAAAGATCACTCACATTCTTTTTTTTTTTTTTTTGTGGGTACTGGGCGGTCGACCTCAGGACCTCGCGCACCAGCAGGCGCCCGTGCTGCTGAGCAATATCACCGGCCCCTTTTTCGTATGTGGGATCCGGGAGTCAAACTCGGGCCCTCACGCTTGCCGGGCAGGCGCTTAAGCCGCTGAGCCATCTCACCGGCCCTATCACTCACATTCTTGCACCAATCCTAGAAACTTCCCATAGACATGAAGTTAATGTAAAAATGTTCATCCTGCTACCCAGAGCTGAGATAGGACAAGGTGAACAGTTTTGTGGCCATTACAAAAAGCTTTCAAATACATACCCTTATACCCAGCCAGTGAACAACATGCTATCAGTGATCTAAAAATTGCCCAATATAGCCCAGCCTAGTGGTGTGCCTGTGGTCACAACTACTCAGGAGGATCCCAGGATCCCAGGAGTCCAGTTCAGCCTGGGCAAAAGAGCCTGACCTCATTTTAAAGAAAATTGTGTATTTACACTATATTTATGATGCAGCATCCAGAGAAACATTTTGTAGAAATCTGCCTAACTTAAAAAAAAGCACACTTACCAAGTACCATTTGTTGCTGGAGCAGTATTTGCAGTAGTCAGAGTCAGGGCATGTGTGCAAAGGGGAAACTTTACACTCTTATAAAGGCTTGGGATAGAGTAAATTCATCTCCTTGCTGTGAAGTGATTGCTATTGCACCTTTAAGTTCAGTAACAGCATCTGGATGGGGACTTGAGACAACATCTGAGAATCTTTTCCAAAATGTTCAAATCCCTGAAAGCCACTAGAACCTAAAAATGATAAATCAGTTGAGACATGGAGTTATGGGGAGATGGCGATAGAAACACACAGGGGAAAACATATTCTGAGAAGGCTGAAAAACAAGTGAGGCAATTCTTCACTTTTACTTCATTATTTTCTCTCTGTGTTACCTGGAAATCAGGTGCCCAAACACCTGATTATAAAGCACCTGACTTTTGCCAACGTGGTGGCTATTATCATAAGATGAATCCGCTAGACAATGGCAGAGTTTGGGTTGAAGTATTTCCTGGATGACATTGGATGTAAACTTGTTATCTACCTTTATGGAGTGTCCTGGGGGATATGTTTCTGCACCACAAGCCCTCTGAGTTGTCTCCAAGCCTTCACAATCGGCCCTCACATCATCAGATGGAAGAGACTTAAACACGAAACCATCAATTACATAGGACCTTCTTGTTTAGTCAATTGGTTTTATCATATGCTTCTAAGTGTCATAGTCACCATGAGAATTACTGGAACTAGTCACACTTAATTGAAATATGTGTACTACTCAGGGTTTGTTTCTGGCTCAGTTACAACTCCATTATATATGCTCTTACTTTGTTTCACTGTTGTTCTGTGTTTGGGTCTCATGGCCTGGGCCAGTGGCTCCATGGTGAGCATCCTCTACAGACACAAGAGGTGGGTTTGGTATATCCATAGTCTCCACCACTCCCCTTGAGTGTCCCCTGAGGCCAGAGCCACCCAAGCCATCCTAATCTTGGTGCATACCTTTGTCACCTTCTACTCCCTCTCTTCTATCTTGGTTCTTTACCTGCACTGTTTGCCACAGCTAGGGGTGATAAACATCTTTGCATTTGTGGAAACGTGTTTCCCCACATTTTGCCCCTTTGTTCTCATTAGCAAAAATGATCCTGTCCTCTGGATGTATTTTCCCTGTTGGAGAGAAAGGTAATTTTCTCTGAAACTTTCACAGGTTATGGCGGTCTGCATGACACATATATTCATGTTATTCTATCCATTAAAGAAGATGAGAACTCTTAGATGGACCACACTGTTAGGCAGTTACATGATTTCATGGTTACACAGTAGTTTTATCCACCACACAGACTGTGATGGATCTCAATGAATTTAAGATATCTTTGCTTCATTCTAAAAAATCTTAAATTAGGAGGAGTTGCATAAAGAACAGAATGGTAGCCTTACACCTCTCCAAGAAGCAGTTGTGACACAGATTTCACTGTATTCACAGGCTAGAACCTTGCCCTCCTGCTTCAGATGAGGGAGGCCAGTGAAGGCTGAAGGTACTGGCAAATGTTCAGGAACACCAGCAGTTTTAGAATAACACGACTCTCTGACTGTCTTTTGGTTCCCATGAAACTATTAATGGGGCAATTTATCACAGCATTTTTACCAGAATTTCCTATAAAATAAAGGTCATTTGGGGGAAAGGTGAAGCCAAGGGAGAAAGAAGCGAATTGAAATGTGTTATGTACATGTACCAATTCACCACAGTGAATGTAATTATTATGTACTGCAAATATGTACTAATAAAAGTAAAAAATAATGTATTCTCAAAATCCTTTATTAAACTGGAAATCAAGTCTAGGTATTTTTCACACGCACCAGGAAAATCTTTAGCCAATGTATTAAAAGGCATGAAATTGTGTGGCATAACTTGAGTTGCGACAAAGAAAAAGAACAATAATAAGCCCCGTGAAGCATGTGAAAACCATAGACCCGAATTTCCCAGTCCAGAACATAAGAGCAAATCCCGGGGCCATGAGGATAAACTCTAGGGTACAAATAGGTATTTTTCCTGAAGGTGACATGTAGCCTACTCACCCTGCAGGTTTCATAGCTCCAACTTCAATATGGAATATTAGTAGTGGGACAGAATAGACCCTAGATGACAAGAAATCTGGTGCCACATGGCTTCTACCATTATGATTTCCTGTACAGTACCAGTGAGTTCAAACTGATCTGTGTTCAATTTAGCCAAGAGGTGTCATAAATATGTTTTGTCAAAGTTAGCTGTAACTTATGACAGTCATTTTGTTTGCATGATTCTAATGGATGGAAACACTAATCACATTATCAGTACAAGCAGTGAGTGAGTAGTTTACCCTGACATACACTGCCTGAATAATCAAAAGTGGCCTCGTGGTGTCCAGTACTGAGTCATAATTTCCAGTGGTGGATTTCTATACAATGTGAGTCATAATTTCCAGTGGTGGATTTCTGTACAACAAGTTTCAACATTCAACCCAAAATATGCATGATTTTTTTTTCATCTGAGGCCTGTGATGTTCTGACCTCAAAGGAAGTAGTATCCTGGGGGCACCTAGAGACCTGGAGAAAAAGGAGTTATTAAGTCCCTGAGGTCAGAATCACAGCCTTGTATTAGCTGGTCACATGTTTATTTGAAGTAGTAAGCATTTGGTCACTTGCCCTATGTTATGATTTGGAATTGAAAATCTCCCTAAAAACTGTTGTGGTATAGCTTCATTTGACAGGTGACTTGATTTGTGAAAAGTGAAGGGATCATGAAGGATCTTTTGCTCTTTCTCTGGTTCCTGGCTGCCATCAAGTGCAGCCTTTCGGCCACTATATTTCTGCAACACTACAGGTCTAAAAGCACTGGAACTGGTTGCCATGGACTAACATTTCTGAAACCATGCGTCAAAATAATCCTTTCCTTTTTAAAGTTGTTTTTGTCAGGTACTTTATCATAGCAATAGCAGATAACACTTCCTATGAAAAATTTGAATTGAAATTCATAATCACTTCACATCTGATGAATAGATGGTATTTATCTATTAATTTGTCTGAAAGTGATGTTTGAGCTGATTTATTTATGGTCAAATTTGCATATAGGTGCAAGTGGAAATTCACTGGCTATAATTTGTTGTTGTCTTGTTTGATGATCCTGGTTTTGACTAGAATTTTTTACCATTATCATGGGAGTGCTCGGTCCAGCACTCAGTAAGATTGAGGGCAGATAACTGAACTGAGTATGTAATATTTTCTTCACTCTGAGATAGTTGAGAAAGAAAGAAAAGTTCTGGCTTGTAAATTACAAAACTATTATTAAACTAGTAAATAAACTTCTATTAGAAAAAATTACATAATTGATAATAAATATAAAATTCATACTTAAAGTGATGTTTTACAGAGAAAACATATGACAACTTGTATTATAAAATATTCATGTTTTACAGTAATTTTATTTTTTTTTGTGGGTACCGGGGGTTGACCTCAGGACCTTGGGTGCCAGCAGGTGCCCGTGCCGCTGAGCGATATCACCGGCCCCTTTTTCGTATGTGGGTTCCGGGAGTCGAACTCGGGCCCTCGCACTTGCCAGGCAGGCGCTTATGCCGCTGAGCCATCTCACCAGGCCTTACAGTAATTTTGAACTTAATCTCTTATGTACTGGTTTTTCAAAGCAGTGACTACATTTTCCTCTGGTCTTATTGCTGGTCAGGAAAATCCCTGGGGATTAGGATCACACGAAGCATCTCTTAGGCCTTGTAGGAAATCAAAAGTTTGGATTGGAAAAAACATGCAGAGAAATAAAGCTATGTACTGGGGTCACGGCTGGGATGTAAGGAGAGATCGAGGTGCTTGTAGGTACCTGGACTTACTCCTCACTGAGTGAGGGTGGTGGAAGAAGAGGTTGGAGGGGATATCGAGGTGAGAAAACATTTAAATGAGTTGAGAAAATACACAAAAGAGAGTCAATGCTCTTGGTTTTAGGAAATGTACAGCAATCTCTTTAGTGTGATATATGTGACTTAAAGGTACAGTAAACAGTTTTATAAATTTGTGAGACTACTGGGTGAATATATTTGGGAGTACCCTGTAGTACACTTGCAATTTTTCTCAAAGCTTAAAATAGTCTCAAACAATAACACTGTTAAAATGTAACCATTAGCAAAAAGTAAAAAGCAACAGGCATTTGTCTTCTTGTGAAGAGGTGCTTTGATTTAGAAGAAACATTCACAAAATATGAAACAAGAAAAACACTGTCGCCTGGAAAACACACTCTAAATCATCAAGGTGGACAATGTCACACTATCATGGGAAATTATTTCTAGATTATTGAACAACAGTAAATATTTTGGATGGACAAAATCAAAAGGAAATGATCCAATTCCATCACTGTTGAAAAATGTAAATTAAGAGAGTGGGATAAATTTATACAACCCAATCCAGGAATAATTACCAATTCTGGGATTATTAAGAGTTAACAAGGATATGGATCAAAGGCAGCCCACACACATTGCTGTTGAAAGCGTAAATTGGGTTAATCATTTTAGAATATTGGTTGCCATCTTCTTGGGAAAGACATACCCCAACACAGAGCAATTCTGTTTTTATAATTATAACTTCGAATGCATGCATATGTGCTCAAGTATCCATTTCCAAGAAAGGTCAGGGCAGCTTCATTCATTCTAGCCAAATAGGAGACCACCCATTAACTGTTTATGAAGATTGATTTACAAGCATTCAATGGAATTATGCAGTGCCTGGAAAAGAAGTATAGCTACACACAAAATATGATTTAATGTTTTAGAAAATGAAGCTTAAAAGAAGGGAGACACCGAAGAACCAGGACACCTCCCTCATTCATGTCACTTAGTACTGGTGTTCTTCAGACTTGTGGAATCTTTCAGGACATTAACTGTTAAAGAAAGTTCCTGACACTGGCCCCAACTCTGGCTGGCCAAAATGCTTCCTCCTTCTTAGCACTGAACTTCTGTGCCTTCTGCGCCCCACCCTGTGGTATCCTGTGCACCCCAGGGACTCACAGGAAAGTTCTCATCCCAATTCCTCCTAATTGTTTCTTTGGGGATGCAATTTGTCATAGTTTTTACTGACAGATAATTGTGACTAAGCTATTTAAAAGTTACTGTCAATCCCCTATGTAGATACTGTCATGGATCAAGAGTTGAGTTGAAAATCACAGTTGTTCTGGGAAAGAGGACCAAGAAATAACAAACCTGTGTCAGGGCTCAGTGTGTCTTCCCAGTCACAGGACAGGCTGGAACTTGCACAGGGGCCTCAGCTTCGTGTTAGCACAGAGCACACAAGTGAGCCAATTTTCCTTTCTTTGCAAGACACAGGACATCAGAGACTGGAGCTATGATGGGGTAGAGAAAAGTGACTTGGGTCCTAAATTGAGACAAGATCCCTGAAAAGACTTCCACACAAAAGGGGAGTTACTTCCTCTCAGGTGTAGAATGAATCTGTCAGTCCCGCCCCCCTCTTTATTATGTGAAGAGCAGCTTCCTTATATAATCATTTTAAAGGTTGAATTCTTGTCTATTTTTTCCCCATACTCTTCCCCTTTTCACTGATAGTAATTTAGTGGTCTTAAATTCACTTGCACAAATAATACATTTATATAGATATTTCTCGGAATTTTAAATAATGAAATGAAATAAAAGTTTCCACAAAAATATATGTATTATAACAGCTTGATTTCTTCCTATTATATTCTTGAGAATGCTTTTAGGCACTATTTGCGTCCTCCTACTTTAGAGGATTTCAGGGACAAGAGTAGTTACTTAGCATCTCACAATTAGGGCCCTGAAAGTAGTTATTGACTGAAATACAATCATCCTTGTGTGAGCTGAACATAAGCATCTTTCCTTCCTAGGAGCCCTGGATTATAGAACAAAACTAAGCAAGTGTCCTGTTGACAATCAGACCCCAAATCCATATCCTTGCCCCGTGTTCCTCCCAACAATAGAGCCTCACGTGTCATGCTGAGGGTCAGGAAATGGACCAGTGTGGCTGGGACTGAGTGAGGAGCTCTCCTCGTGGAGCCCAACAGCAGGGCGTCCTGGAACCACTGTGTTTGAAGGTATTTTCCTCTCTGTGGATCCACTCTGCTTCCAAATATCAGGGCTCAGACGTGATGTTTTGGCTTAGTAGAATGAACCTTTCCAAAAAATATGTCATGATTGTTTTCTTTGAAGTCCATCTACTTTTTTTTTCTTCCTGTGGGTACCGGGGGTTGAACTCAGGACCTCGTGCTTGCCAGGCAGGCGCTTATGCTGCTGAGCTATCTCACCGGCCCCATATGCTTTTTATGGTGCTAGAAAAAGCACCATTGTTTTATTTGATTTGCAGTTACACAAGCTTTTCTCCCATGTTGCTGAAGACTCATCTATTTTGAAGCTGGACTTTATTGAATCTAGATTTTGGCTCCTTTTATTAGCTCTCTTCTCCCCATTCTTAGGATGAATTACTTCTCATTCTCTATAGATTAAAGCACAATTTTTCATGCCTAGATCTTGTACTCTGAGTAACTACTTTGAAGATAACAATAAGCAATGTATTAACTATTGTTACTCTCCTATTATCTCATCTTCAAATTTTGTTTTTTCTCTTTAAAATAAAAAAGAAGGAAAACAATTGACTGCAATTATTATTTTTATTAGGAAACATATTCATGCTTGCTTTCTGAGTTTGAAAACTGTGCCTATAAATAGTAGCCTCTTGTTTTGCCAAATTGTGCCACATCCTGACAGCCTTTATCTGTTAATATCACATCTGCTCTTTTTCCTTCTCATTGTCTCTCTTCCCTTCTTTTTTCCCTTTCCACAGTGATCTGTGTCAGCCTGTCTTGTTTTATGCTGTTCTAATCTCACTGTCTTCCTAGTCCATTGTCACAGCTAATCACTCATTTATTAAATGATTGTGTGACCCTCTTCTACACCTTCATTAGTGGTAACACAGTAGAATGAAGTGCAGTCTTGAGTGAATTCTTGGACTTAGGCTCTTCATGTGTTTCTGCCCCCCACCCCTCTCAACAGTTGTCTGCTCAAGGTGTAGCTTGAAACATTTATAGTAACTAGTTGTTATAATGCAGTCAGCCCCAGACCATTTTTATTTATTAACTGCCCCATCTGGGTTCTGAAGACATTCTTTTTTCTGTCCACACTGCAGAGACACAGAGATTATGATGCAGTCCAATAAGAGATGGTAAGTAACACAAAATGTGGGAGGCTCTCAATTCAGGCAGACTTTGTCTCATAACATTATACAAAATAAGGTTAAGTTTTCTGTAAATGGGTATTTGTGACAGGCTTAGAAACTTGGTGGTTTGTCTTTCAAGGAAAAATGTCAGTGATCTGAAGATAAAACAAACAAACCAACAAACAGAAAACTTTCCTTCCCTCTTTAATCAAGGGAATGAGAATTAAAAGAAAGATTGAATCATTTCTCATATCAATGGAATTAAGTGATTTTTCTCAGCTTCCTAACTGAAATTTTCCAATTCTGTTTTTATCTAACATGTAGCTCTCTTCTAATCTTGCTTTACATCTCCTGAAATACATTTACTTTTCCCATTCCTCTTTGTCAGAAATTCATCTGCTTAGGAAAACTTTCAAATTATCTTTTTATGTCTAAATTACTAGAACACAGGAGGGAACTGAATGGATTATTGGTGTTAGTTAAATATTTTTTTCATAAATGGTAGAAGCACAAGATCATTATCAACTAAGAAATGAAGAATTTGATGAAAACTTAAAAGACTAAGAATCAAAAGTTGTACTAGTTACAAATAAAAAAACCCAAAGAATTTAACATATTTGGAGGATGAAATTGTCTCTTGGTAATTCACCCATTCTGACAAGAGTGTAATATTTGACTTCATCTATTGCTTTTTTGTGTGTGAAGAGAAACCAGTTTACTTGTCCTATGCAGGACACACAGATGTCACCTGTGGAATGGAGAGTCATGTCTCCTCCACTTCTGAAAACTGCTTGGAAATGCATCTGCTTTCTCTGTTTTCCCCGGCACAGTCACAGCCCAGGATTTCAGCAGCTCTCACAATGCAGGGTCATCTCAAGCACTGCTGTCACTAAGTGAGCTGGAACTGTTGCAGAAAAATCCAACCAGGTCAGAAAGGAAAATACTCCATGCCAAAGAGTTAGGAAGGCAACTTGTTTTTTAATGGCAGTGGGCTGATGGGAACAAGGTCCAAATCATCAGCCCAGAGTCAGCTTAGAGTTCAGTTTAAATACAGTTTGCAACCAGGAAATACAAAGCTGATCACAGGTTATTACATGATTGGTTACATGAATTAAATCATATGTTGTCAGGAAAGCTTATTTTAAGCAGGCTTACTTATAAGGAATTTTTTATTATAAAGTGGGAACATTCTGGGAAAGAGGGGAGGGGGCTTGAGCAGAGCAGGTAGAGTTAAAAGTGTCCTTGACTGGGCCAGTCTGTTCTGGGCCCAAAGTCCTTGAAGCAAGTTGGAAAACTACAAATATGTCCTTCTGGGTAGGAAAACACAGACATTACAGCTGAACGTAGTCAGGCTGACCTAGCGCATTATTTGGGAGAAGCAGTTGTGGCAGACAGTCAAGGCTGACCGAGTCTAATTATGTGACAGGCAGCATGAGCATAGTCAGAGGCTACAAATTGATTTCTAATTTCTGCCATAAGATTTCTATGATTGCTGTTCTATAACTTTGCTCTTACAGAACCACAAAGACTGATGACCAGCATCACTCATACCAATTTCAGCATATGATACATGTACAGTAAGTTTAACATGAGGATATTAAAATATCTCAGTCATACTTCATTAAGGGCAAGTTGCATGGCTTGCATGTACTGGTCTCTGTGTTTGGGGACAGCTCTGAAAACTCAAATGAAACTTCATGCAATTTTTGTAATACTTTCTACTGAAATCACCATAAAATATTGATTCATATAAACAACAAACTCTTGGAAGTTAACATCAGTAGGAAAGATTAGATAGATAGATAGATGATAGATAGATAGATAGATAGATAGATAGATAGATAGATTAAGCTAATTTAACCAAAGTAGTACACATCTGTAATTTTTCTTCTCTCTCTGACCATAATATTGAGTTTTATTTATTTTATTTTTTAGGAAGAAATATGTGTCCTGAAAATTTGGCAATGGGGATTTTGTTCTTGGCACAGACTGGAGTGGGAATGTCAGGAAACTTTTTGCTTCTATTTTATTATTCTTTCTTTGCATTCACTGGAAAGAGTCTGATGCTCAAAGACCTGCTCATACAGCACTTGACTTTTGCCAACTCCTTGGTGATTATCTCAAGGGGAATCCCTCAGACAGTGGAAGAGTTTGGGTTGAAATATTTCCTGGATGACACTGTATGTAAACTTGTCCTCTACCTTTATCGAGTAACCCGGGGAATTTCCCTGTATACCACGTCCTTCCTGAGTTGCTTCCAAGCAATCACAATCAGTTCCAGCAACAACAGGTGGATGACACTTAAGCAAAGAACCACAAAGTGTTTTGGTCCATCCTGTTCACTCAGCTGGTTTGTGCAACTGCTTCTAAACATCCTGATTACCATTAGAATAGCTGGCCCAAGTAAAATAAACAATAAACAATAAAAATATCAGTAAGACATTCAATTTTGGTTACTGCTCAGGGTTTGTTACTGGTACCATGGCAACTGTGGTCTATGTGCTCATGCTCTGCTGCACCGATGGTCTGTGTCTGGGTCTCATGGCCGGGGCCAGTGGCTCCATGGTGCGCATCCTTTACAGGCACAAGAGGCAGGTTCAGTATATCCACGGTGCTCACCGCTCCCCTCGAGTCTCCCCTGAGGCCAGAGCCACCCAAACCATCCTGATCCTGGTGTGCGCCTTTGTCGCCTTCTACTCCCTCTCTTCCATCCTAGTACTTTATTCCGCAATGTTTGGGTTATGAATGTCTTTGCATTTATAGAAACGTCCCCACGCTTTGCCCTTTCGTTCTAATCAGCAGCAGCAACTCTTTTTCTAGGCCCTGCTTACCCTGCTGTGTGAACACATTATTTTCTCTGAACACGGCACAAGTTCCAGTGCTTTATGCTCTGTGATGTGTTCATATATTTCTTCATTCGTTAGGTAGCAAATAAGACGGTCACAGTCACTGCAGACCACCAAAGTGCTTGCAACATATTTCAGTGGTGTGCAGGGGTCTCGTTCTCAATCTAGTAACTCGGAAATTAGCAAGTGTCGTATGTTGACTAACCTTCATGCTTACAGCCAGCCAAGCGGCCATTGTAATATGGATTTCACTACATGCACAGGCTTGAACATACAGTGTTTCAATTGCGTGAGACAAGTGAAGGCAGGAGAAATTGCCAAATATCACCAGATGTGAATAACTTGAAAACAACAAGGGTCTCTGTGACTAACTACAGTTTTATAAAACAATTATAGTCCTTGATCACAATATTTTCTTTCAGAATTTCTTATAAATACTGATACACAGGGCCGGTGAGATGGCTCAGTGGCGTACGCGCCTGCCTGGCAAGCGCAAGGTGGTGAGTTCGACTCCCAGAACCCACATACGAAAAAAGGGCCGGTGATATCGCTCAGCGGCAGGGACGCCTGCTGGCACGCAAGGTCCTGAGTTCGACCTCTGGCACCCACCAAAAAAAAAAAAATACTGATACACAGAATTAAACCATAAACCTATAAGAATCACATATTATTTGAAATATTATAATTACTGTTAGTGCAAGTGGATGTGCCCATGAGGAGATATGTTAACTGGACTTGTTTCTAGCTAAGGTTCAGGTAATATTTTCATGATTTTATGCCTTCAGTATTTGAAATGAATATTCTACAGTGGTTTGCTAAGTGTCAAGCACTGGGAAGAATATTCCAAGGCAAGAGAGTTTTGAATGTGAATGGTTGTTGCTGGGAAGTGGAAAAGTTTGACGCAGAGTAAAGAAAAATCTATTTTAAGAGAATAAACTGAGCAGATATAATAAATTCTGAAAATAATAACTTAAATGGCTTCTAAACCCAGTGTTGGGAATTTGTAAATTTAAAATCATTAGAACATAAATCTTATTTTTATATAAACTGCAATGGCTTGATAACCTTGTTAAATGGTGGTAAAAATCAGCAAGAAGATATAATTCTTCCTTACATATAAATGACACTCTGATTTGTTCCAAATATCATTTTCATGAGGATAGTATATGTATTTTAAAAATACAATTTATAAGCATCCATACATATGAACAAAATGTTTAAAGTGTCTAGAATACATACAAAGTCTTTAAAAATTTCTCATTTCTTCTTATCTGGTAACCTGAAGTTCAAGTGCTTTATTCAAGATCACAGTTTAAAAATTTTCTCTGAAAAACATCTTTGAGTAGAAGTGTGTTGGGAAATGTTATGATCCGACAGCTGTGAAGGATTATAACATTAATGTTTCTTTTCTTCTTTCTAAGTTAGGACAAATATTTTTTCTTCATTTATCACCATACATTTGTATAAGTTTGTCGTTACTCTTGTTTTTATATTTTAAATAATCCTGGCAGTTTCTTTAACCCTCAAATTCACTTCAGCTCATGCATGTCAGATTTTTCCAACCATATTGTTCCATTTCCTGCCTCAATAAAACATGTTCTGACTGATGAATGACAAGGATCTTTGATATGTGTGTGCACCAAAGGGAAATGAATATTTTAATCAACTTTTTGTTTCCAATGCAGGAGTTGGTAAATCTTTGGCAAGGTCACGAATTTGAACAAAAGCAGATGGAAAGCCTATTGCCCAAAAATGTTCCTCTTCCATATGGCAGTTGCAAATTTAAGAACCTCTGAGGTATTTGAGACATTTCAAGGAGACATTTGAGAATATACACCTGAAAATGTTCAGGTGTACAAAAAAGGAAATAAAAATAAAGAAAGGGCATAATTGGAAAAAATACACAATGGAGTTGGTTCATCAATGAGGAAGTTTTAAGACTGTCATAATTTTATCTAGATCCAGCCATAGCTTTCCTAACTGGGCCCTACAGTATTTTAATTTACAAGAAAAAGAGGAAATAAAATTCTGATGAACATATAACCCTCATTCAATATGTGGCATGAGGAGGTTTCCAAATTCAATTTATGTGCTAAGGGTGCCTCTCATTAAGAACTGTTAGTCAAAAGTGCCTTCTTAACTTTCAGTTGCTAGACTGACAATAATATAAAATGAAAAATGAAATGCAACAACTAAACTGAGTGGTACATCAGAAAACACTTGTACAATCACACAGTGAAAATTATTTCAAATAAATTCACAATGCAATGTTTTTATTATATATTTTTATATAAGGTGTCCTGAGTCCTTTGGAAATAAGCAAAGAGCAACCAACATATAATACTCTGAGGCAATTTTAAGAACTCACTGTAACAACAGGGACAGATTCACCACGTGAATCAGGTAAAACCCCAACAGCAGGCAGAACTGTGGTAAAGCCCTAAGGCTCAGTGAAATGAGTGATGCTGGGATCATTCCCAAAATATCAGGCCCTGGTCTCTGGTGGTCTAGGGCTTATGTGGGATAAGCAAGCAGGAAGCACAGAGGCAGAATGGCTCGTCGATTGGGGACTGGTTTATACAATGTGCATCGTAGTGACCAGCTATGTATCACAGTGACCAGCTATTTCTAGGAGACAGAAGCAACTAGAACTGCAACAGGGGGGTGGTGAGATAGCTCAGCGGCATAAGCACCTGCCTGGCAAGCGTGAGGTCCTGAGTTCGACTCCTGGTACCCCCATTAAAAAAAAAAAAGAACTGCAACAGGAGCTATTACCTGGGCAACTAAGAAACTGAAGTATACTGGCTGGGGGGCCATTTTCTGTTATAGTACTAAATTAGGAATGAGGAAGACACTTAGTAAACTGTTCACTACTAGTCATGTCTTGGATATTTGAAGTCAATTGTTAGAGGTTATTGTTTCCTTTCCAGTTTGTTGCAAGGCACAGTGGTCTGACGTGCTTCTTTTTGTCTTCTTACTATAGATGGTGCACAGGTTTTCTGGCTTAGAGCATGCAGATTTTGGTTGGAGTTCTCTTATTACATATGGTTTGTCTATAATTACATTGGGTAAAGTAGCTCATTGAGTACGGTCTCCTAAATCATTTCCTCTAGCTTATGTGGGTCTTAATCTAATGTGGGTTTCAAACTTTATTATAACCATCTTTAAAGGAAGCAAAGCGCATTTAAATTGTTACTGCTTATCTTTGATAAATGTTGCACACTTTTTCTGGAGAAACATAAAAGTAGGATCTGCCTCTGAATGGAACGGGCTTCTGTAAGTCCAAGGAATAACTCAAGTTTAAGTTCAGCTTAGCAGTCGAGCAAACTCATTAAGAGCTACTCACGGGAGTGGATGACTTGCAGACCGTAGCATTAGCAAAGTTGCCAAATCCTTTTTCTAAGCTCCTGGTTTTGTAAGTATCAAATTAAAAGAGGAAAAGCAGGATCCAAAGAAAGAAGGATCCTTGGGAAAAGTGGCATGTGCTCCACTCCCATCCCATTCTTGTCAGAAACCCCGCTGGACTCAGCAAGCTCCGTCCACCTGGGGCGGCAGATGACTCCGTCACGCTGGAGCCTGGACACAGCCTTGGCACATGATGGGGACAGCGAAGCAGGAACCCACAACAAGATGGAGTTATTTCCTTTAGGGCTCAGAGGACAATTGTTAATACAGTCCACTCCTTCCTCTGGGTCTTAGAATCTTTCTGCCACTTCTTCTGGAAGTTCCAGAGGCTCGGAGGGGTGTGCTCTCATCTGACCAGGAGCTGAGAGCCGAGCTCTGGGTGGCTACGCCACAGCGACCATCTAGACTGCATGGGCAGGTGCTCACTCTCACGGCAACACAAATGTCAATCAAGAGAACATCTCCTGGTTCTGTGGCCGTGGGTCAGGAGTCACTTTTATAACCTCGTACTTATGGTTCCACTTCGTAGAAGGCCCCGTTTCCCTTCTAGAGACCTGACAAAGGTACTCCAATTTCAGAGTGAGAATGGCAATACATTCCAGGGCACTTCTGCTTGACTGAGAAAGGAAGGTCACCACACACTCAGCAGTTGGACTTATTTTTTGTTGCCGCTGCGGTCACTACCAGCTGCAAGGAAAGTTCCACTCAGCTGTGGCCAGTAGCAGTTAGAATCTATGAGTGCAGAAGCAGGTGTTTGTTTATTAGGCAGCAGTTTCGCTGGTACATCACATCAGCACCTGCCCTTCTGCAGCCTAGAACTTCCGCAGCCACAGGTCTTTGTCCTGGCTTGCACCAAATGTGGGTCCCTCTTTGGATCAGGCTTATGGTCTAGTCAAAACCAGCTGGCACCTCTGCCAGGCATGCTGGTAGTGTAACACAAAGTCCACAACCAAGCAGGACCATTGGTGACAATTCTCCCCTGGCAGCCTGCTTGGGGCTTTTTGTGAGTCCATTTGCTAGCCAGTAGGGAGGAAGCTTCCACCTCAGGCTCAACTTGATTTTTCCATGTCCTGTAACCAGAGCGTGTGGTGAATTCAGTAATAGGGACTTACCATCCAGTTCTGAAATGCAGCCTACTGCAGTGACAATAGCCTGTGTGGTGTCAGAGGCATTGGGGTACTCCCTGGCCAGCAACCTGTAGAAGGTGGCTCACCCCAGCACTGAGATTTTCATTCAATGACCTTATGGCTTCTGGAAGTACATTTTTCCATTCATTCCTGGTACCTACATTTAAATCTTTTAATTGTTGCCCTTCCTTGGACATGCTGCTTTTATTGCCACTGAAGCAGATCCACTGACAGAGTCTACCAGCTGTATAGCTTTACACACAGCCATAAGTTGCCGTCACAGTGCCATATATTGAGCACCTGTGAGTGGAATGAGAATCTATTGGGGGTTTCTGTTCTGGCTGTGTTTGCCAGAGCTCCGAGCTGTTGGCCCTTTGGGCTGTTGGCAGCCTCTGTAACAAATACACATTGGATACTGGGGTACATAATTGTTCAGCCTGCCCCGCAATATCTTAACTTGCACAAAATCCTCCTAACCTCTTGGCCCCAATCCTAGGTAATCCCTTCTTTTATCAAGTTATATAAAGTTGGGCACCTGGACGAAGTGGAGACATAAAAAGTTTGCCAATATTCTGAGTCACAGAAACACCAGCTGCTCGGTAGCTGGACCAGTGAGTTGCTTTGCACTCACTGTAAGAATTTCTGTGAGAATTTCCCAGTGGCATTTTAGGTAGGTATTATGCATGTCTTGCCCAACCACAAGATTACCAAAACCTTTACAGTGCTGCCAGCTCCTTGTACCTTGTGAGCCTTGACCTCTCATCTCTTCCCCTTCAGGTGGATTTTATATCTTCCAGATGTTTTTCTAAATCTGTTAGGCACTCCGAGGTGAGCATGATATAATCTTTATAATAAAACATTTTCACAGTGGCTGGGCTGGATAACGGGTCAATGGCCCGAGCCACTACTCCATAGAAAATGGTGCAACTATGGAGGTGGCTCCCAGGCATTCATTCCTGTCCACCCCTAGTGAATGCGAACAGATCCGGGCATTCAGCAGCTAAGGGAATCCTGTAGAAAGCATTAGTTAGGTAATGTTGACTGGGACCTTGTGTTCTGTTATCAGCAGTGGCCACAGGAGCATCCTGCACCACTAACTGCCTCTTCAGTGGCCTCCAGGCCATGAGCTCAATCTCAGCTCTCTAGAAAGTGCTTGGGATGCTCAAATAGACCCCTGAAGTCCATGACCTTCTGCTTTTTTCTTACCACATCCTGCATGCCTTGGCCAATGCTATTCTTCCTATCACGAGGAGTGATACATCAAACAGCAGTTGAAAAACTGTTACAGGTACTGTTCAAGGATTGTGGCAAATAGTTTTAACTCTTCATAGTGATCACATATTTTTTTTTATGTGGGTACCGGGGGTCAAACTCAGGACCTTGTGCTTATCAGCAGGCGCTTGTGCCGCTGAGCGATATCACCGGCCCTTTTTTCCTTTTTATGTGGGCACCGGGGGTTGAACTCAGCACCTCGCGCTTGCCAGCAGGTGCTTGTGCTGCTGAGCCATCTCACATATTTTAATCAAGTATTTCATAATTTGATAATATTCAGAGGATTAGTGTGCACCATATACTCTCCCAGGAATCTGAAATGCCATGTTCAGTGAGGGCAGTAATGCAGGCCTGAAACTGAACAATCTGCAGTAATATCACAAAGTTCTCCATCTAACTGTGTGAGTTTCTTTAGTGGAGAAATTAAGGAAACAATGTAATGTAATGGAGGATATTTTCTGGGGCTGCTTATATAAGAAATCTCTCTCACTTTACTATGAATATTCCTTAAAGATTGTTTGGCTCATGTAAATATTTTCTAAAGGTATTAATATGCAAACACTGGTGATCTCAACTGCATAATGCAGAGCACAGTGACCTGGGAAAACCCTGTGTTAGGCAGGAAAATCTTCAGGAAGTACAGGACCTGTGTGTGTCTTTGCAATATACATGGAGAGATGGAGAGTGCAGCCTGAGGAAGCTTGACAGGCAAAACCATGGTTAATTTTAGGCAAGTATGGAGGAAAGGCTAAAACACTGAACCTGAAGAAAGATGACAGGCAGTAAATGGAAAATAGATTTAAGCAAGTGAGTGAAAGTGTCAACACATCTTTCTAAAAGAAAGTCATGCTGAATTTAAGTATATTAATTTGTTTTAAATAATAAAATGTTAACTTTGTTATAACTTAAAATTATTGAATATTAATAAATCTAGAGGAAAATCCATTACTCTTTCCTACCAATCATCATTAAGTGACTTATTTATAAAATATTTTTCATGGCTATTTTCACCTAAGATATCACAGAGACCAAGCTGTTTTAAAAATAATATTAGAAGCCCATTTCCTTGGAAGTGATCCTGATGGACTACAGGCAGCAGTGTTCACAGATGCTCAGGAGGTACTCGCCAATGTCTGAAGATTCTTCACAGTGGAGGACATCCAAAGCCAACCACAGGGAGGCACCTTGAAGGACAGGACCACTAGAAGAATTCCAGTATCAGAGGTGTTTAGAAAAAGAAGAAGGTTCACAGCCAAATTCAGCCCTGCTTAGAGTCCAGGTTCAGTGAACATGATGTTCTGGGAAACGACCTTCCCTGCAGAGGGAAGAGGCCGAGTGCGGCAGTGGCTGCCATGTTGCTGTTGTGCCCAACCCAGCAGCCACAATCAGTCCATCCATCCTAACTCTGTTCCCACTGGGAGACGGAGCCCAGTGAGTGGGACATTAGCAATACGGAGCCTCTTCAGAGGCTCTAAGGAAGGTACAGCCAGAGATTCACCCAGGGGGCAGTGACTAAATTAGTACTGAAGAGCTCTAATACCAGAGAAGAATAAGGGCTTGGTGCTGATTGGAGACCGAGAACCCAGCCCTGAGTTATCCTCGGCACAGTAAGTGGCACAGCATTGTGCAGTGGCTGTGACTTGTGTGATCTGGGTGGAGAAAAGGTACTGGAGAAGTGCCAGATTCGGTTCTTCCCTTCCATCCCCCAGATGCTGCTGAGTCAGCACCTGGGCAGTATCCCCTCTTTCCAGCCACCCACTGAAAGCTGCTGAGCTCTGCACCCATGTAAGCACCCTCCCATCATCTCCCAAGTGTTATTGAATCACAGGCAGAAGGGACCTATGCCACTGAATTTGTGGGCTGGGTTGAGACTTTGTGTGGCACAGACAGTTTGGCATGGGTAGAAAGCCATGCGGCACCAGCAGAAGGCTTGGCACTGTATGCTCACCCAGAGAGGCACAGAAAGGGCAGACATAAGCAGCCTCAGAGTCCCACAGAGGGAAGGGGACAGAAATTGAGGAAGCCCCTCCAGAGATCAGTGGAAGACCGGATGCCTCACCCGGCCCGCTGAGTACTCCACCTCTCTGACACAAATGAAGGTACGTGGTCATTGGACACAGGCAAAATCCTCCAACTACCCCCATGCACAGGAATGGAGCTGAAACCTGGATTTCTGCCTGCAGAGGGTTGAGAAGCAGTCTTGACAGTTTGAAGAAACTCCCCAGCCCCTTCACTCACTGGTAAGCAAGGGAACAGGTTTTTGAAAGGGAAGCAGCTCAAGCACTGGTGGACACACCCAACCCCGCATTCACAACTAGCAAGGGCTGGAGCTCATCCCCCAACAGGGGCAAGACAAGGTCTCTACTTTTGAACTCAGAGGGATGTGCACAGTATAACAGGACAGAGAGGGTCACTTCTGTGTTCTTGCTTGTTCTTTTCCTTTCTTCTAGTACTGCTGTTTGAAAGAGCTTGGGCATTGGCTGCTGTGTGGTAGTAAGGGCTTAGGAATGTGAGCTGTTGCTGTTACCAAGCTACACTAAGTTCTCTGATGCCAAAGGTCGTTTCATCAGGTTAACCTAGTTAGTTACTTGGTTTCATCATAAATTGCTCTTAGTCTTCCTGTACCTTCAGCAATGATCTAATTAAACTCCCTCATCCCTCTCTTTTCACTTACTTGCCCCCTCAACCCCTCTGACTCCACCTTGTTTGTGTCACACAAATACCAGCACTATCAACACAGCTGATATTGCTTTCAGTAAGAGCTAGTAAGAGCGTAAGTAAGACTAAGTTAATGCTTTTATCACTGTAGTTCCTTACATGGTCACACTGGCTTCTCCCTCAGCAAGGGTTGTTCATAGAATTAGCTAAATTCATTTTCTGGTTTAGTTATAAACTAGGTACAATCCCCCTGCACTCTCCACCATACTCCCTTTAAAATCCTTCTCTCTTCCTAATTACTTTCCTCTCACATCCCCTCAAATCCTCCCTCAACTTTGCATGATGCAAATCCTATCAGCAGAATGTATTTTTAATTTTTTTTACCTATTTATTTATAATTTTTCTTTCCTCTGTTTACATCTTTACCTCTTTTCTTCCAGACTGAGAATATATATGTGAAGTATCTGTCTATCTATCGATCATCTATCTATATGAGTTGGAGGATAAAATGATTATTTTAGTTTTAGTTTAAGTAGTATATTTCATGGTCACATGAGGTTTAACTTGACTAAATATTGTGCATGAAAGATTCAAACACAAGACTTCTATTAGCATATTAACTGGTTCCAACTTTCTTATAGCTCTTCTCAACCTCCATTTATACTTTTCTCCCTCTTCTTCCTTATTCCCGGCCCAACAGGTAACCTGTCTAATCCACTTTCACCCTACCTCCACTCCACATAAAAAAAATCAGTGAAGACCTGTTTCTTTCCTTTCATTTGCTGTTGTCTCTTTTTATCTTCTCTCCTTCTTTCTGAAATATGTTCTTTCTTTTCTTCTTCCTTTTCCCTTGGATAGAAGACTAATATCTAGAATATATAAAGAACTAAAAAAAATTAGACCCCCTCAAAAGAAAAGACCCATTTGTTTTAAAAAGGCAGTTAAAGTGACTAGCGACTTCTCAAAAGAGGAGGTACACATGGGCAATAACTACAGTAAAATGTTCAACATCTCTGGTCATTAGAGTAATGCTAACCATAACAACACTGAGGTTTCATCTTGCTCCATTAAGAATGGTTTTCATCAAGGACTCAAAAAACAACAAATGCTTGTGAGACTGTGAGAGAGAACTGAACCCTTCCACATTGTTAGTAGGAATGTAAACATAGTACAACCACTATGGGAAGGCAGTATGGAGATTCTCCAAAAAATGAACAATAGAAATTACATTTAACCCAGCTATGCTTCTCCTATGTATCCTCAAAAAAGTTAAAGTCATCATATTACAGTGATAGATGCATGCCCATATTTATAGCAGCACAATTCATAACAGCCAAATTAAGAAAGTACCCTATAGTCATCAACAGATAAATGGATAAAGTGAATGTGGTATACATACACAATGGAATACTATTCAGCCATAAAAAAGGATAAATTGAGTCATTTGTAGAAAAAATAGATGCATTTTTAGATCATAAATCTAAGAAAAATAAATCAGATACAGAAAGTTAAATATCACATGGTTTTCCTGTATGAGAAACCCAAAATAGAAGTTATTAAAAAGAGCAAAATGCAGGAAAGATGGTAGAAAACACAGATAGACTTTGTGTAGATTGAAAGGACAGCTGGTAAAAGGGGAGTGGGGAAAGGAGAAGGGAAGTAAAAATAATCAAAATGTGATATGTACATGTACCAATTCCCCAAAATGAATGTCTGCAGCATATACTAATAAGAGACTATTTCCTCTAATAAATGGACAATATTCTCATGCATTTTGATTTTAATGTATTTTTATCATCTAAAATTCCTAAGCATCTTAGGTAATTTGTTGCTTTTTATCTGTATAAAACTGGAATTATATAATACATTTCTTATAATGTTCCTATCCCATATGTATTATACATACACTCACACACACACAGAGGGGGGCTTTAAACTTGCTTGAGTTCCATAACATCACATTCCTTTTTCACTTGGTCCACTTTTTAATTTCATATAAATATAAATATAAAATGCGAGGCATATATTATATTTGTTGTGCTGAGGATTGAAGCAAGGTTTACCTCTTTGTAGGTAACTGTTGTACACTAGGTTCACCTCCAGCCCTATGAAAACTTTTTATTCATATTCACGTGGTAGTATTTATAGGAGTATTTTTACTATATTTAGTTTGGCTATGTTTAGAATTAACTGACCAATGGGCATCAAAATTTTGAGGTAGATACAAATAGCTGCATTAAACATAAGCTGGGTACTACATTGATATTGACTTATCTGTTGTGTGTATGCTATTTTTTCATTTGTCAAATCCAAACATGTCAGAGTTTATGCTGCTGTTCTAATTGGGTTGCTGCCTCCTATTTTTGTTGGTTTGTTGCAAAAATATTTAAAATCTTAGCAGGGACTCAAACAAGTATATATTCACCATACTCATAATATCATTACTCACAAGAGTCAATGTACAGAAATAACTCAAATGTCCATTGAAGGATCAATGAACAAAATGTTTTTTAAAGCTATAATGGATCATTATTTAAGAAGAAATAAAATTTTCACACATGCTACACTATGGATGAGCCTTGAAGTATTATGCAATCTAAAATAAGCCAAACACAAAAAAGACAAATACTGTATGATTCCATCTATTTTGAGCTAACCAGAACAGGAAAATCCATGGAGATAGCACGTATAGTAGTGATTTCCTGTGACTGGGGATGGAACAAACATGGAGTTGTTATTTAATCCTTATACATTTTTAGTTTGGGAATATGAAAAAGTTCTAGAGATGGATGTGGTGATTGCTGCACAGCAGTGAAAATATACTCCATTCCACTGAATGATAAAAATGATTAAAATAGTAAATTTCATGTTATATATACTTTACTCCAATTAGGAAATAAAAGCACACTCCTCTCTAATGTCTAAACTCAGACCATTTTTTAATAATAAAAAAAAAACTAGTTAATCCTTTTGTCACTGGGAAGCTAGGTCCTGACATCACAAGGAAGTGACTCTCACTCCTGGTCCTTTGTGCCATTGATGAAAGATTTCAGTCAAGACACTTGGGCTGGTGAGATGGCTCAGCGGCGTAAGCGCCTGCCTGGCAAGCGCGAGGGCCCGAGTTCGACTCCCGGATCCCACATACGAAAAAGGGGCCGGTGATATCGCTCAGCGGCACGGGTGCCTGTTGGCGCACGAGGTCCTGAGGTCGACCCCCTGGTACCCACACACACAAAAAAAGACACTTAAGCTGCCAACTTTATTGTAAAGCAGTTATAGAGAGATTTACACCTTCTGAGAAGGTGAGCACTGCCATGTGGGCATATGCAGCAAATACAAATTGGGATACCTTTTATGCCCACAAGAGTTTCTCCTGGGTTCAGGGAACTACAGTGATTGGGATGATTATTAACATTTTTCTTAGGGGTTACTTTGGAATTGCAAAATATCTTCTTTGTTCTTAACAGGTGGTGAGTGTTTCATCAAGGATGTTAATTATATAAGAAATTATGAAATAAATTTTTGAAAGAAAAAGTTCTAATCTAAATCAATTCTCAGTTTAAAGCATGAGAGTCTTTTCAGAATGTTTCCCTTTCCAATATCATTGGTCCATAAGCTGTGGCAACCAGGTACACTGTGTTGCTTGTTTTGGAAATAGTTCTGTGTCGTAGTGAAAGTGCACAATGTACAACCCTGAAATGTCATTGTATTCGTGGGGTCCAAGAACTAAGAAGTGATCATAAATGTATTATACTGAGGTCTTTATTTCTTCATTTAACTGTAACTGTAACAAAAAGCATGCTATTTTGGAATCTCTTTGTCTCTTAGGCCTGCTAATGTCTTCCTGCTTAATACTATTACATTTTATTTTTTGAAACCAAGAATTAAGTACATAAGCATAACTATGAGTCACAGCTCATCAGACACATATTCTAGACCACATATGCCTATGAACTATAATTTCCTGAGGATTTCTTCTGGAAGAAAAGAAAAAGTTGGACACAGATTGTATGTGCTGTATGACTCTGCTGATACAAGATACAAGATCAGAAAAAAAAAAACTGAGTTAGCAAGCAGTACGTGAAAAGTCTGAATGAGTTATTTCAGAGAGAAATGATAGTCAAGATAGTAGGATCCCCTGGGAGAGATTACAGGTTAAACAGTAAAATAGTAGGGAGAAAGAGATTCTGATAGTGTTTTGTTTCCTGATTTAGGTGTTGGTCACAGTGATTAGTTGATTTGGAACCTTTTTTTTAAAAGCAGCTATAAAACTATGGTATATGCACTGTGCTAAATTTCACAGATGAAATAAAATTTACCTAAAGAGTTCAAGCTAACATTGTCACAGGGCCACTCAGCAGGGAAATACAACACTTCCACTCCTCCTCATGGTGTTTGCTCTTTTTATGCATCTGAGTTTTATCACAATTGATCTGGAATTCCTAAGGAAATGAGATATCTTTGGAAATTGGATAAGAAATAGAAAACAAAATAACGGTGTTTGTTAATGACTTGGAGAGTCACGAGTATATAAGGAAGAGAGATGCTCTCCATGGGAACCAGAGACAGAGATGCCCCCTTGTCCTACACTTCAGGGTGGGTTAAACATCCCTCCTTGTCTCCTAGATCATGGCCACAGCTAGATCTTTCTTGTCTTGTCCCTAAATATATAGGGAGTTACAAAATAGACTCTTAACATCTCTGACTATATACACTTGAACAGCAATAAGAAAAAGGCTGTTATATTCCAGTAAAGAGTATAGGTATTTTGTACCTGAATTCATGTATGGATTATGTGCATGTGGATCTGTACCCTCCACAAATACAGTATCTGAAATAAAATTTTAGCCTCTGGGGCACAGTGAGCTTTATGGAATCTAATATAATGTCTCCAAACACTTAAGTGATCAGTTTCAGACAACATTCCCTGGAATTTTAAAAACAGCCTCTTTAAGTATTTCCCCTTTGCCCATTGGATGGACTCCCCATTTCTCCGTTCCAAGCTTGGCTCCTTATAACTTAAATTCACAGAGATCAAGGTGGGGCACACTTAGACTCAGTCCATGGAGCTCTGGAAACTATATTGTTGCAGAAAAAAACAAACCAGTATCGAAAGGAAAATGCTCCTCACCAAGGAGGTTGGAAGGCAACTTGTTTATTAATGCTAGTGGACTGATGGGAACCTCAGTTCCAAATCATCAGCCCCGAGTCATTTCAGAGTTCAGTTTAAATATGTTTTAGCAAGTAGGAAGGACAAGCTGATCACAGGTTATTACATGATTGCTTACATGAATTAAATCATAGGTTGTCAGGCAGGCTTATTCCAAGTAAACTTATGAGGAATTGTTCATAACATTCTGGGAAGGAAAGGAGAGGGTCTGAGCTGAGCAGGTAAAGTTAAATGTGTCCTTGGGTGGGCCCAAAGTCCTTGAAGCAAGCTGAAAAAAAATTACAAATATATCCTTTGCATAGAAAAACATAGACATTACAGCTGGACTCAGTCAGGCTGGCCTAGCAAGTTGTCAGAAACTGCAGCTGCACTCAGACACTCAAGGCTGCCTGCGCTTAGTCGTCTAAATATGTGACAGGTAGCAGGAGCTTAGTCAGAGGCTACTAATTGATTTCTGATTTCTGCTATGAAATTTCTATAAGTTTGCTATTTTGTAATTTTGCTCTTACAATATTACCCAGCATACCATGCTGCAAACAGTGGCCGAGTTAAGCCAATGAAAACCCAGTTAATGGGCATTTCCCAGTGGATAAATGGCATAGGGGCAGGACTTCCAGCATCTTCCTTGTGGTGGTCATTTTGGAGTTTCTGCAGGTAATCACCTGGTCAGCCACTCCAGAGGGTTGTGTTGGGACCACACAAGGTAACTGGATGGAAACGATAGAGAGCAAGCATCTCTCCTGCACAGAGGTAGGTTCTCAGTGGAGAGATCCCACCCCACTCCGGTCACCCAGAGTCTATCCATATGGGCAGCAGTGCCGAGGGGCCCTGCCCAGGTGAGCGCCACATTCTCCTCCCATGGAGCCCAGAACCCAGGGAAGGAACCTGTGAGACGGGGGCACCCGTGGGTGGGGGGAGTTGGCACAGGAAGGTGGAGTCCATGCCCAGGTGTGCACAGCTGGTGAGAATCAACACTGGGAGTTGAGGCTCAGAGATGATGTCCAGCCATCCCAGGCCACTTGCTCAGGTAGGCAGGTCACTGGGTGGCCCGAGCCTGCAGTTGCATGGCTGTCACCCCCTCTGCTTTGTACAGATCCCCCATGACTTCAGTACCATCTCTGAACCTTGAGTAGAGTGGTGCTAGTGCTCATTCCCCCATGTGGACTCTGGGTTGCACTCTTCTCTGCCAGTTTGCCGGCCTTGGGCCTGAGTATCTTGAACAGATATAAAGCCCAGGGACCTGTGTGCCTGCCAAGGATTATATGAAATTATTGGCAACCACAGAGTTACCAGGATGTGCAGTGGCTTGGAGGGGGTGGAGAGCTAGTTAAGGGACCTTCAACTTTTCTGACTTTGTTAGAGGAATAAGGAGCAATGGAGCAGGAATCAGGCATAGAATGTCTTCTTGAGAAGTTAAGTATCCATTCTATGGAACAAAGGAAGTTATGATGTGGAGAAAGGAGGTGAACTGACCCATTCTCATTGGTCCCTGTGGCTGCAGCATGGGAAACAGAAGTGGGTCAATGAGACAACAGGAAGGCATGGAGAGAGGCTTCTAGGATAGTCTAGAGGAGTGATGGTGACACTTTTGGAGAAGAATGCCTAAATTGCAATCCAAACCCACTTATTTATCACAAAGTGCCATTAAACATGAATACTGATGTTTTAGTTTAGAAAAAGATAACTCACACACTAACATCTTTTGTCTTCAAAGAAAAACATGTGCACCATAGATTCACCACCACTGGTCTAGATGGTGGCTGTGGAGGTGGCAGGAGTTAGACTCTGGATCAGTTTTTTAAGCAGAGCTGCCTGAATTTCCTGACTTGAGGATGGTGGAAAGTGTTTGTATTCATGGATAACCTGAAGGTTTGATTTTGGCTGATGGAAGGAAGGATGAAAGTTACACTGACTGAGGTGATGAGGTCCACAGTAGGAAGAATTTCCATGGGGGTATCGAGTTTTACTTTTGGCCTGCTGGGGTATAAAGACTTTCAGGGAACAGTTCATGGGCAGCTGGGACCATAAAGCTGTGGGCCACATTTAGTAGAAGGGAAGCAGCATCATGACTGTAATGATAGTAGGTACCCAGGAAGAGGAGGGAGTGGCTGGGCTAAGGACTGGAGTGAGAACTGATGGTCCCAGTGAAGTCTGTTGTCATAAAGATAAAAGGTGACTATGTTGCTTGAGTCCTGGAAGAATGATCTAGAGGACCTTAGGGGTATTGTCCAAAAAGATAAATTTTATGTCAACCCACTCTATGGCTTCTTCTCTTTTTAACCAGCATTTGTGACAACTACCACAGTGAGAACAAGTGGTGTCACCTATATGAAAGTTTAGGTGTTATTTGTTCTCTAGCCTTTGTTGCTGCAGGAGGTCACAATGGCAATGGATGTAGTGGGCCTCATCAGTGGTATCTGCTCTGGGTATCTCCTCTGAGATGACATGTAGAATGGGGTGAATGGAGTTGGGTTTGGAGGTGAGAAGATGAACTTGGGGCCCTAGGAGAGAAGCTAATCATGGAATGAACTATTTCCTTTATGGAGATATGAACTTTGAGGGTGTAGCCATTTACTTCTCCCAGGAGGAGTGGAGACTCCTTGATGAGGCTGAGACTCCTGTACTATGATGTGATGCTGGAGAACTTTGCACTTGTGTCATCCCTGGGTAAGGCCCCCGGTTCCTCCCAGTGTCCTGAGTGGTCCCTGCCTTTCCTTTGTCCTCAGGAGTTCCTTCTTGTCTCTGGAGCCTTGTAGTCAGCCTACTGGGTCTCATGGTGACTGTCATGTCCCTGTCAAGTGACTGTGTCCACATTAGTTGTCTCCTGTGCCTGTTTCTACCTCCTTCATCAAGGTCATTTCCTTATGGCCACTTGTATGAGGAATCACAAGTATTGTCATAGTTACTCTTATGTGAGCCATGGCTGTTCTTGCAAGACCCTCTCTCAAGTGCTTTTGAAATGTTTTCTTACCTACTATTGTATACCAGGTTGTTATGAGCCGAGGCTGGTCATTGCCTCTCTTCCTTCAACATGTGCATCACTGGTGTCCCATGTCATTTCAACATGAGTGCTACGGGGTTGGGGGAGAATCCTGGTGCCCCTCAGGGTGGACATGGCAAGGTCTCAGAGGAGGCCTGGCCTGGTGAGAGGCAGCCAGGGAAGTGCATGATCTCAGGGTTGTGTTCACGTTATTCTAGGATACTGCACTGTGTTCAACAATGTGTTGGTTAAAGGGTCACTGGTAATACTCATTTCCACGTCTACTTCCCCTTACTTAATATGTCACCCACCTGTCATTACATCTGTGAGATTTCTAGTTCTGACTGTTTTTCCCTTTGTGTCTCTGCATGTTTCTTAGTCCTTTCCATTGCTTGTTCTGCTGGGTTCTTCAGTTTTTTTTTCTTTTTTTTTTTTTTTTGTGGGTACCGGGGGTCGACCTCAGGACCTCACACACCAGCAGGCGCCCTTGCTGCTGAGCGATATCACCGGCCCTTTCTTCGTATGTGGGTTCCGGGAGTCGAACTCAGGCCCTCGCGCTTGCCAGGCAGGCGCTTAGGCCGCTGAGCCATCTCACCGGCCCCTTCAGTTTTGATTTACTGTGTTTTGAGGTATCACACATCCTTAATTAACCCTTGATCACCAGTTACTTAGTTTCATTTGTATTTTCTGGGATTGAGTGCCAGCAACCTTCTGCACAGCACAGGTATGTCCTTGGTACACAAAGTTCTGCTAAATGAGTTGAAGATCCTGCTTCAGCCTGTCCTGGCTCCTTTATCTGGTGTGGCCTCTGTAATTTTTAAAGGGTCAGTATTTCATAGTGGCTCCTTCCTCAACCTACTCCCAGCCTCCTTGCTCTCAGAAGTGTCCTATGATCTCATTGCTTCTTGTGTATCGCATACTTTTATGATAGGCCTTTCCACTTCCAACGCCACCAGTGCATTTCATTAGCATTTCTCTGATTTCAGGTTGCATCCAGAGACAGAGGATGAGGAGGTAACTTCTGAGCACAATGTGCAAATCGAAGGAACATCACAGACCAGGACTTCTCAGGCAAGTCTATCCACCCAGGACACTCACCTCTGTGAAAAGTATGTTCCAGTCTTGGAAGACACCTTGTACCAGGCTGAGCACCAAATCACAGGCCCTGTTCAGAAATGGTACTTGGGCAGCACAAGTGTGAGAGGCTTCTGTTTCAGTACAAGCCTTCTTAAGCAGTGGAAGCATTATGGTAGAGGACAGCCCTGGGGAAGGGATGCAGACAGGGCCTCCTTTGTGGCAAGCATCAGATTCCATGTCTTGATGAAGCCTTTCACTTGTGGAGAGGCTGGGAAGGACGTCCTTCAGCAGTAGACCACTTCTAATGGTGAGCAGACCAGTAGCAGCATCAAATTCAGGGAAGCATTTTGGACTGGAAAAAGACATTACAAGTGGGATGCAGAAAAGCTTCAAGTCTTAAGCACATAATTGCTCAAGAGCAGTGTGTGTGTGCTGGAGAAGGGCTTCATTAATGTAGCAAATGTAAGAAAGCCTACATATTTTTCCAGCACTAGGATACTCATATTGGACAAAGACCCTCTGCGTGTAGTGAGTACGGAAAATCCCTTTGCAAAAAGTGCCACCTTAAAAAAAAAAAGTGCCACCTTATTGGGCCTAAAGGAATTTACACTGGAGCAAGGCCTCACAAATATAATGAATATGGGAATGCCTTTATCCACAAGTCTGCCCAAAATATCACATTATGAGTGTGGGGAATGTAGGAAATCTTTTACCTACAAATCTAACCTCACTGAACACCAGAGAGTTCACATAGGAGAAATGCCTTACACGTGTGGTGAGTGTGGGAAATCCTTTAGACAGAGCTCTAGCCTCTTTTGACACTACCGAGTTCACACTGGAGAAAAGCCTTATAAGTGCTATGAATGTGGGAAATCCTTTAAACAAATCTTCAATCTCATTCAACACAAGAGAGTTCACTCTGGAGAAATGCCTTATTGGTGCTGTGAATGTGGGAAAACCTTTAGACAATATTCTAAACCTCATCAGAATATTCACACCACTGATAAGCCTTGAGTGTGGTGAATGTGCAAAATCCTTTAGCCACAAATTTATCCTCATTCAACACCAGAGAGTTCACGTTGGACAAAGACCTTATGAGTGCACTGAATGTGGGAAATTCTTTACTCAGAAATCTGACCTCATTCAGCACCAGAGAATCCATACTGGCATAAGACCTTATGAAAGTGGTGAATGTGGGAAATCTTCTAGACAATGCTCTGGCCTCATTCAACACTGGAGAGTTCATTCTGGAGAAGGGCCTTATAAATGCAGTGAATGTGGAAAAACCTTCAGTTGGAGTGTGAGCCTCATTCAACACCAGTGAGTTCACACTGGAGAAAAGCCTTATAAGTGCAGTGAATATGCAAAATCCCTTAGTCAAAGCCTTATCCAACACCAGAGAGGTCACACTGGAGAAAGGCCTTGTGAGTGCAGTGAATGTGGGAAACCCTTTCCCCACAAATCTGACCTCATCAGCACCAAAGAGTTCACACTGGAGAAAGGCCTTATGAGTGTAGGGAATGTGAGAAATCCTTTCGTCACAAATCTGACTTAACACTGGCGAGTTCACACTTAAGAAAGGCTTACAATGTGTAGGAAATGTTCTACTCCATTCCTAAATTTAAGGACATGGCAGGAGAACAAGGGAGCCCTATCTAAATGTGAACATCACTCATGTGAACTTCCAGTGTGGGTTCCATATGAGTTTCATGTACATGTGAAGCTTTGATAAGATTGATTAGATTTCTAACATGCCCAAGGCCATGGCCTGATTTGTGTCACTGCCCATTTCTGTGGCATAATCCATTTCACCTTTACTACCTGGTAGGCACACACACTGTGTGCATGAGTTGCCACCCCAGAGTGCTCAGAGAAGCAGACCTCTGTACCCTCCTTTTGGGGAAACTGTGGCTTTCCCTAGCCTTCGGAGGCTCCTCATTTTCTTGTATTTGCCTTTAGGGCATGGCCCTTACCAGTTTTGGTCCAGAGGACTTGGTCACAGTTGTGCCGTCAGCTTGCTAAGAAGGGTCACCTTGTTCAGGGGCATCACCTCATTCACAAGCACCTCGCATCATGCTTGTGATGAACTTTTCTGTGTTCTAACTTAGTAGCCTGGAAACTCCTTGCTGCACATTGCAGTAATGAATGATCTTTTAATAAAAGTCTTTAATCTTAAAAGTTCTGTTCATTGTGTGGGGTGACTTATAAGCAGATTAGTGAGGCCAATGTGAAGGGGTGATTGATCCAATTTTGTGAGATCCCAAATAGCCATGCAGACAGGAAAACAGGACTAGAGAAAAAGATGACTTGGTAGTTTAAGGGTATAGCTTGGTGACATAGCATTCTTGTTTCAAGTGGCTGTGGCCTTTATTGCTTGCCAATATTTGCTGCCACTGAAACACCTGCACCTCCCAGGGCATGAGGAAAGCGATGGTTCAGTCCATATCAGGTTATGAACCTGATCTTCCAATACAAACAGGGCATTCAGGCTTATTATTTTGAGCTCCCATTTTAAAGCTTTTTTAAAGTATCTGTAAAATTTACATGCGACAAAGTACACCTAGTAAAGTGTACAATTTGGGCCTTGGTGTGGGGTGTGTGCCTATGGTCCCATCTACATGCGAGTTTGCAGCCAGCCTATGCAATGTAGTGAGACCCTGGCAAAACAAGTGTAAAATTTGGTAAAGCATTGAAGCCATCATTACAACCAAGAAAATGAACTTAGCTGTCTCTGTACGTTTCCTTCTGCCCTTTTATAATCTCTTTCCCTTTCTCAGGCCTTTCAGCAATTGATTTCCTTTAAAATACATTTGTTTATATTTTCTAGAGTTTGTCATTATTGTAAAGTGTGTGTGTGTGCAGGTATGCATGCGCTGCACATTTTGATATTAAGTAACAATACTTGTGTGAAAAGTTCTTTTTGCTACTTGGTAATGTTCTGTTCTATGGATAAACTTCACTTATTTAGGGATGTTATTTATAGATTTTACATATTTCTAATAAAGCTGCTGTGACTATGTCCTTTTTGATCAGTTTTAACTTTTTATTAGCACATAGGCATTTTATTCCCTTGTGTTAATTCAAATTGTAATGCCTGAGTTACAACACAGGGGGCTGTCTTACGAACATAGGGAACAGGGCCGGTGATATTGATCAGCAGCATAAGCACCTGCCTGGCAAGCGCGAGGTCCTAAGTTCAACTCCGGTACCCACATAAAGTAAAAAAGGGCCGGTGATATCGCTCAGTGGCACAAGTGCCTGCTGGCAAGCGCAAGGTCCTGAGTTCGACCCCCAGTACCCACAAAAAAAAGAACATAGGGAACATTAGACTGTCATCTAAATGTGGTTCCCTACTGCATTCACACCAACAATGTAGGAGAATTCCAGTTTCTTTACATCCCTGTTGACACATTATATGGCCAGTCTTTTTAATTTTCACCCATTTAATAAAAAAATTCATGATACTGAGCATTTTTTCATGTTTATTTGCCAACCATACATCTTTGGAATAATGTGTGCTCACATCATTTTTCTATGATGAATTTTTTTTATTTAACAAATAAGGAGATAGGAGAAAATTATATATGCTGGAATTTCACTCATTCTTTAATAATTCAACTTGCTTTGCCATGTGGAACAGTTGTTTTGAATACTGCAAGAAATTTGTTTTAAGTTTAATCTGCATTTTTAACATCTGCATTTTAATGTCACTTTTCTTACGTCAAAACATTCAATAATACATTAAATCAGGCTTAGGTTTCTAGTCTTTCCTTGGTGTAAATACTTCTTCAATTTTACACAGGCAAAATGTCACTGAACATTGACAAAGAAGGGTTTCTAGTAAGAAACCTTTGTATATTGTATCCATCCATGTTGCATGGGTGGCTGCAAATAGTCTTAAGAATATAAGTAATATACTGATTAGATATAGCAGGTTTTAAATACAGTGATACCTTGGTTGTCATACAGCCCCAAGCTGGAACTTTCCACTACTTGAACAACAAAGTTTGAAAAAAATCTGCTCAGTGTTCGTAACTTTGCTTGATAGTTGAACTGAAAATCCAACTTGAAAAAGCCTATATGGGCTGACAGTTATGTGTCGTGTCTTGCCACGGACACAAAGGGGGTGATGCGTCAGTCTAAGCGCTGCTCTCTCCCAGACAACATAATGCTTGTGCGTGTTAAAACATTCATCATCGTGCTTTGTTTTTTGCACTTTATTTGCATAAAATATAATAACCATGGCGCCAAAGAAAGTGATATCAGCAGTAAAACCAAAGGGAAAACTGTGAGAACCACAATAGAGTTAAAGAAAGAAATCACAGCAAAATTTGTTAAAGTCTTGGAAAAATAAATTTATAGGTGTAATTTTGGGGCCTCACAACTAATTATTTGGTTTTTCATTTGTCTTATGGGAAAAAATGTTTAGTTCTCAAACTTTTTGGTGTTTGAACATGAATTTGGAAAAAATTGAGTTAAACAAGCTGTATTTAAATGTCTGAAGTAGGGCCTGTGAGATAGCTCAGTGGCATAAGTGCCTGCCTGGCAGGCGCAAGGTCCTGAGTTCGACTCCTGGTACCCACATAAAAAGGAAAAAAGGGCTGGTGATATTGTTCAGCAGCACAAGTGCCTGCTGGCAAGCACGAGGTCCTGAGTTTGACCCCCAGTACCCACATAAAAAAATAAAGGTCTGAAATAACTGACTTACATATATACTTAAAATTTTAAAAATCACAAAATGTTTTAGTGTCTTTATACATGCTTACATCTCTGAAACCAAATGTTTCCTGCACTTTCAATTTATTCTTATCAACGTATCAAATTATAGATATAAGGATCTATTCTAACATTTGTAGTAGGTGTTTTCAAATACACCCATAAATAGAAAAGATTTTTATAAAGCTCTATGAACCCTTCATTCTTGATTTTGCTTATCAGATCGCTCTGCTCGGTATGCCCCTTCTCTCATAGTTCCTGTATACTACATATTGATGAGATGGGTGATTGAGATCCGTTCCAGATGGACAAGTCATGATGATATACCACGCAATAGGCAGCCTGGAAAGATTACAGGTTCTGTGTGGATATGTCAGAGGCAAGTGGTGGTGGCATGGCAGTAGTCTTGCACTCTCTATACACACCTGTGGGACACTGTCACAGTGTGGGAAGTGACATCTCTCAGCCTGGCCTGTAGCCATGTGCACATCACATTAACAACAGAAAACATGATGAACATAAAACAGTAGGGAGTTTTGAGGCAGGATGTAGGTACAGAAACCACAGTAGTCTCCACCGATTTATGGGACAGATCTGTGGTAGGGATGCTGAGTAATCTGGTGAGTGAGCTACACCCATTTCACTGACTGTGGGCCAGATATGATGAGCCAGCCTCTGCTTAGCATGAGAATGCCATCATCCCATACCATCGCAGGTTTGATGATGTGCCAATAAAGAGTCGGAGCGGGTTATAAAATATACCTCAGTGTACCTGGAAAAGTGCATTGTAGTGGATTGACAACTGGTGGTCAACTTCTAACACCCAGCTGAACTGAATCAGCCTTGTGCTGGGTATGGAAGGCCCACCTGAGGATTGTTGCCAACAACATAAAAAGGAGAACTAGAGCGGAAGAGGTGGTGCTGTTGGTTCTCCTCCAGGAGATTGTTGCACTGGCTTTCCTGATAGGAACTTGGCTGTTCTCCTTAGAGGAGCTTGACAACTCATTGTGACTGAGGATGGCTGTGGTACTTTTGCGAGGAGCTCTGGTCCTTACTTTGAGTGTTGCTTCTTGGCTCCAGTGCAGATCCCTCAGCCTGCTGGCACAGATCCTTCATCCCACTGGCACAGACTTTCTAGTTTCCACCGCTGACCTTTGGGCCTTCCCAGTGCAGGTCCTTGAAACAGGCTTGCATGAGACATTGTCATGGGCTCTAGGCCTCCAGTTGGACTTGTGAGGGCATTGCCATGGGCTCTAGATCTTTAGCTGGACTCGTGCAGGACACTGCTGTGGGATCCAGGCCCTCAACTGTGGGATTCTTTGGGTCTTTAGTGTGTGGACGGATTTCCTGCACTCTTTTGTATTTGACTCTTTGGGTGACTACTACAAAATAATCCTATAAATTATGTGTCCTGTATTAAATTGTTTTCCTTGCAAACCCTGACTACAACATGCATGTATGAGCAGGGATGTGAAATGGGCAGGAGTTCAGTGTGTTTATGGACTTCACAGGAGAAGTAAGCCTGAATTCAACCAGTTTCAAGAATAGTTGGTCAAGTCCGACTACCAGGAAATAGAGAACACATTCTCAGGGATTAGTAATAGCCAATTGCATTTTACCTAGAGGACTGCGCAGGAGCAGACAGAACTCTCACCTGGAGGGGGTGAGAGGGAGAGCCATGAATACAGTGACATGGATGACAGTGACAGCTCAGTATGAGAGTGGAGAGGAGGCGGTATCCTGTGGAGGTGTTTAGAAGATCAGACGAACCTTGAGAATGAATCTGTTCTGTATGGTTGTGAGGGACAGTGTTGTGTTTCGAGTATACTGATGACAATGTTGGGGGTGTTCTGATGGTGATGATGCTGTCCACAGCAGCAGTTTATGTGGAGGCCTTTGTAGGGTGCAGGTTGAGGACCTAGCTAGAGATGTCACAGTGCAGTTACTTGATGGTCTTGGGCTTAGCAGGCTGGGCAGGAGCTCAGTCTCCAGCAGTTCATTGGAGGAATAGAGGGAACAAGGTAAACCAACCCAGTTCAGGGTAAACTAACCCTTCTCAGTTCAGCTTTTTGGCAGCCATGGTCCTTTATGGAGGTCACATATCCTCTCTGAGCTTGAGATTAATTATGAAAAAGGAATCATAATTTCTCAGCACTTTGGGGGCGTATATGAGGTAATTCTCAGGAGCACAGATCAATATTAACTCCATATGAAAATTAATCTTGTATAATGGGTGAGCATAAGAAGAACCCTCAAGGGAGGTGGAGGGAAGTAGAATAGAGGCTCAGGGCAAGTCATAGAAGGAATGTGAATGCAGGTGATCAGATTCCCCACTCCTCCCCATGGGTTTAGTCAAGTGACATACCCTCTGGTGGCCTGTCCTGTCCTGGGCAAGATGAAGATACAGTGCAGACCTGTCCCAGGGGCAATGAAGACGTGAAGAGCTGAGACTCATATGACATGGGTGAGAGAAAGCTTCGTGCCTGGTCGCTCCTGTTGTAAATGGTGGATGTTTAGGGTTCCACACTTCAGCTACTGTGAAAAGTGCTACTAGTAACATGAGTATGCAAATAGCTCTTTATGACCTATTTTAAATTCTTTTGGGTACTCAGAAGTGGACTGAAGGACCATCATACTGTTTTCCACAGCTATACCTATTATAATCCCACCAACTGGGCAGTAGGCTTCCAGTTTCTCCACCAACACTTGCTCTCCTTTTTTAAATAGTGGCTGTTTTAGTGGGTATGATCGATATATCATAGTGGCTTTGATTTGTATTTCTCTGATGCTTAGTGATGTTGAGCTTCTTTTTATATATTTGATGGCCATCTGTATACCATCTTTTGAGACATACCTATTCAAATACTTTGCCCATTTTTAAAAATCGTGTGATTTGAATTTTTATTGTTGAATTGTAGGACTTCTTTACATATTCTAGATAGTAACCCCTTACCCCTATATATAATTTACAAATATTTTCTTTCATTTGTAGTTTCCCATTCATTCTGTTGTATTCTTTTATACACAAAAGTCTTTAATTTTTATAATGCCTAATTTACTATTTTCACTTTTGTTGCTTATAACTGTACCACAAAAAGAAATCAATGACAAGTCCCGGTGCCTTGAAGTTTTTTCTTTTCCTCTATGTTTTCTTCAATTAAAAAAAATTTTTTTGATCTTACATTTAGGTCTTTAATCCATTTTGAGTTAGATTTTGTATATAGTATAAGGGGTCAAGTTCATCTTCTTCCATGCAGATATCCAGTTTTTCCAATCCCATTTTTAAACAATCTGTTTTTTCCCTGAATAATCTCCATACATTTGATGAAGATCATTTGATGACATACATAATTTTGGGCTCTCTATTCTATTGGACTATTTGAAATTATACCTACTTTTAAAAATTGGGAAAATGTATCAATCTGCAGTTTCAAGAAATTAGCATTTTCCAAAGCTAATAAGTGTGAAGAAAACCACATTTGAGCTTAGCATACTTAGCAAGACTTCTAAGAAACATGCCAAGAAGAAATCTTCAAATTGATTTTGTGAGGATAAATGTAAAACTTACAAGGGAGCAGTAATTTGCACTCATCTGCAACAAACAAACAAACAAACAAACAAATTACCATGCATTGGCATTTTTGCTGTGGTGAAAGAAGAAAATAATTCCCAACATAGAATATTAAATTCAACATTAATATTCTTCAAAAGTAAACAACACATAAATATAACTTCAGGGCAAGAAAACATGAGAGTCCATAACCAGCAAATCTACTCTTCACAAAAATACTAAAGGGAGGTCTTTGGGTAGAGTGAGAGACATGAGAGAAAAATAAAATAGTATAAAAAATTTAACATGGTAGTGGGATTACGTGGCTTAAAACCACTTGGCTGTCCTCCCGGGTCCTGGAGTCACAGGCCCTGGGATTATAGCAGGACCTCACACACACCAGAGATGGGCTGGGTGTCTCAATGCGGACCCCGCTGTCTCAACTACACGGTCCCTGACCTTAGACCAAGGTTCCAGGGGATGCTGGAGGCCACGTCCACTGACCTTCAGTCGCAGGCCCAACAAAGCCTTGAGAGTGCAGCTGGGGGTGAGAGTGGCTTCTGCAATATGGTAGGAACAAGATGCCAGCATCCATACCCATTTACTGGCAGGAGGGCCACGTGCAGTCTCAAGGGAACCACATTTCCCAGGAACCTCTGTATTAGGGACCACAGGACAGGCCCCACCCACAGAACAGGAACCACAGGACCCGCACTTTCCAGGCGCACAGGCCCGGCCTACACGCCGTCCCAACAACCTGCCGGTCTTACACTACTCCGGGTCAGGGGCCCTCCAGCTAACATAACCGCCATGGTGGATCTCCGGCTCCCAGCCTCCTGCGCAGACCTGGAACTCCGCATGCCAGTCTCCCAGAGCCCTCTGCGCGCGGCCCATGCCCTTCCACGTGGCTCGGAATTTCTTCCACCAGGGAAAGTTGTCACCGAGGCCAGGGGGACTCACCAGCCCAGCCGGACCAGACTGCAGGCTGCGGAGGGACCCAGGATGCGGGCGGCTCTCACCTTGGTTGGAAAAGTGGCGCCACCAAACCCACGTTTCCGGAAAGCTTTTGCAGAGCCAAGACCTTGAGCTCATCTGTTCGCTCACACATTTCTCACTGGGAGACTGCTGATGTCGCAGGAGGAACGACCTCGAGATCACCCTAGTCCGAATTCCTCACAGGCGCTTTATCTTCTGGTCTTTGAGTATTTGAAGCCCCTAACCCCAGGACAGCCTAGGGCTTGGGTACCCCTAGTCTGTTGATTATGAGGCCCTGGTCAGTGTTTTGTCCATACAGGAGAAATCCATCTGGAAAGTCACGCAGCAGTCATGTTTCTGAGAACGTTGCCTCTGTGATGTTAGCTGCTTATCCTCGAAGAACTCGGGAATAACAGAGGACAGTAAGTACTTTGAGGACAACGCTGTAATCCTAGGATGAATCGCACGTCCTAAGACTTCCAGATCCGATCTGTTTTGCCCCGAGGTTTCTAGGCTATGAGCCTGCTCGCCCTTCCCCAAGGGGTCTGGGACAGGGACATAAGCCATAGCAGCCTGTGTTGACGCATACTGGGGTTGTTTGCTTTCTTTCTTTTTTTTTTTTTTTTTTTTGTGGGTACCGGGGGGTCGACCTCAGGACCTCGCGCGCCAACAGGTACCCTGCCGCTGAGCGATATCACCGGCCCCTTTTTCGTATGTGGGATCCGGGAGTCGAACTCGGGCCCTCGCGCTTGCAAGGCAGGCGTTTATGCCACTGAGCCATCTCACCGGCCCTGCTTTCTTTTTTTAACAATTACAAATGGTATGGCTCTGAGTTTTATACATAGCAGAAACTTTTGTGCGGGAGATTCATTGGACACCAGATTATATTATTACAGTATTTCCTGTAGCAGTGGCATCTACTTCCTATGGCAGGAATAGTTATAAAAATGATTGTGCCATGAACTATTTTCTTTCATTCAAGGATTAACACCTATAACAGCGAAGAATTTTCTGGCACATAGCACCTATCCATCTAAGACTTTATGGACAATGTCAAATTATTTTCTGAAGTTCTACAAATATACAGTCCCATTAAAGGTTGTGCTTATTTGGGTCTCTTCATAACTGTCTCAGCACTTGATTTCGTGAAACTTAGAAATTTCACATTTGGAGAGTAAATCATAATTTCCATTTATGTCTCTGATTGTTCAGAAGGTTGAGCAGTTTTTCATACTCCTTTGCATTAATATTTCCTTTTCATACAATTTCCTTTGTATTATTCTTTTATATTTATGACTTGTTAATGATAGTACATAATGAATACTTAAAGGGAATGCAGTGAACAGGGATTTAAGGCGGTTTCCCTCAAGATCTTATACCTCAAATAGCTATTTCTTTTTTTTTTTTTTTTTTTTTTTTTGTGGGTACCGGGGGACCTCAGGACTTCGCGCGCCAGCAGGCGCCCGTGCCACTGAGCGATATCACCGGCCCCTTTTTCGTATGTGGGATCCGGGAGTCGAACTCCAGCCCTCGCGCTTGCTGGGCAGGCGCTTAAGCTGCTGAGCCATCTCACCGGCCCTCAAATAGCTATTTCTGAGAGTTATTTTTCTGTATTTTTTCATTTTTCTGTCTACAGAACTATTTTAGACGTATATTGCTTGGCGTATATTGAGCAGTTTGAATCTGTTAAACAATGTCTTTCTTGTGCTCAAAAATCAATCTTTCTCTCTCTTTCTTTGTGGTGGAATTGGAGATTTAACCCAGGGCCTTCATATTGAGCTACATTTCCAGCCTCTGAAATTTTTTTTTTTTTTTTTTTTTTTTTTAATTTTGAGACAGGGTCTCCCTAATCACTGAATTGCCCAGGCTGGGGTCAAACTCGTGATCCTGTTGCTTAACTCATCCTCTCAGAATGCTGGGATTTCAGGCCTGGGCCACCATGCCTGGCTTTATTTCTTGTACATTCCTTCTGCCACATTCTATTTCACTTTTGCTCCTATTGGTTTTTATGAAATATTGTGCTATTCTCTGTGTCTCTTCAATCATTTTCTGAAATTCCCATCTGTAGGTTACAATATTCTGGCTAATTTATTCTCCTTTATATCTCATTTATAATTCTTTCCTCAATTTATATTTCAGAGGCATTGTATGGGTTTTCCTCACATTTTTGTATGAAAATGAGTTTCTTTTCTATACTATATAAAAATATATATATATTTGAAGATCCAGAGTTACCACCATTCTGTAATGACTTTACACTAGATTTAAGGGCTAAATGCTGTGATCAGTCTGTCCAACAATTCTGACAAAGGGGTTGTTTAATGATGCTGCTTTTTGTCTTGAGCTTCCTGAAGCTATTGCACTTTTCTGTTTAGAGTGCTCACATATCTTGTTATCTTCATTTTTGTGATTTAGAATAATATGAAAACTGAAAGTCCTCAGATCATGGGCAAACGTTATGTATTTGAATGAGTTGTTGGAAAGTGAAAATTTATTATTTTTTGCTCCTTGGTATGGTTAATGGAAGTAGTAGTTTGTTGTTCATAGAGAAATATTTCTCTCTTTTGGAGAAGCAGATTTTATCAAAAGGAAAAGTAATTTTCTTATTGTATTTTCAGAAGGAAGAAACATTCAGGATACAACATTCTAATGATCACATGATGGGTTTATTTCATTTTCTTGGATTATTCTAATCTCATTCTTGAGCTTCTGCTCCTTCAATTTTCCGACCCATAGCTCTCCATGCTTTCCAGTATCCCTCCATTAATTGAAATATTGTAGAGCCACACTCTGTGTGTGTGTGGTGGAAAAGGACATATTTGACTTGAGTGGCAGTTCACTTGTGTGGCAGAGAAGGATGTATGGACAGACATGAAATATTTAAGGAAATTAAAAGACTGGAGAAATTTGGAAGCTCACCATATTATTTTAGAAAAAAGCACAAAAACAGTAATAGGTATAACTGGTAATATCTTGAGACTCCAAAATATTTCACTGAAGTTTTTGAGTACAAAATTCAATACATCCTTGTTTAGAATTCATCACTGTGCCGTATGTGTAGATGACTATAAACCTTTCTTTTTCATCTTGAATATGAGGTAACTGTGATGGGAGAGAACTACAATGCAAGTTCTCTGAAATAATTGTGAAATTTATATTTCTTTCAGCATTTCCATGCCAATAACTTGTTTTAGATCTCTATCCTGTCCCTAAAAAACTACTACAAAGGCACTGAAGCTCCCAGAGGCATTTGATAGATTGTGGGGGCCTTGTTCTGTTTTGAGCTGCTAATACTCCTCATGGTCAACATTACTACTTTTCTTACTATTTGTTAAAAGGCTACAGCACACATTCACACTTAGGAACTCTTATTCTGACTTGACAACACATGCATCTGCCAGGAATTCCACTCTTCTGTGAAGTTGCTATTTGTACTTCATTCAGTAGTACGTTTTTCTTTATTATGGCCTATTATTTCTTTTTTCTTTTGGTTAGGATAATTCCAGCATTTCTAAATGTGTGTGACTTTTAACTATTGCCTGTTTTATTATAATTCTATTTTTTTCTGTAATTCTTTGGTGGGATCAAATGTATCCTTATTTACTGTATCATTTAGCATACATTCAAAGAAAATTAAATACTTAGAAATTACCCTCAAAAGTAAGAGACCTGTATAGTGAAAACTATAGTATCCTGAATAAAAAGAGATTGAAGAGGACTTCAGAAAATGGAAAGACATTCCTTGTTTCTGGATAAGCAGATCAATGCTGTTAAAATAGCCATATCATCAAACTAACGTATATTTAGTGCTATTTCAATCAGAATACCAATATCATTCTTAACAGAATTGAAAAACAAATCCTAAAATTCATATGAAACCAGAAGAGCTCCAGAAGAGAAAAAGCAATCCCAGGCAACAAGACCAAAGTAGGAGGCATCACAATCCCAGACTTCAAGTTATATTACAAATCTATAATGATTAAAAAATCCTACAGGATATGGGCAGAAAAACAGATGTGCAAATCAATGGAACAGAATAGAGAATGCAGGAACAACCTGAGGCACATTCAACCATCTGATGTTTGACAAAGAGGCCATGTTTGAAAAGATAGCTTCTTTAGCAAAAGGTACTCAGAAAACTCATTTTCTACAAGCAGGAGAATGAATCTAGACATATATCTGTCACCAGGTACTAAAATAAAATGGATCAAAGACCTAGGCATTAAAACAGAAACACTGAATCTGTTTGGAGATAAAATAGGTAAAAGTCTTGAAGACATAGGAATAGGTAAGGAATTTATTAATAGACCCCAATCGCACAAGGTACAATACTGAGTATCAAAAAATGGGGCTATATATCACATTACAAAACTTTGGCACAGCAAAGGAAACAACCGACAGACTGCAGAAACAACCTACATGATGCAAAAAATTGCCATTTATTCCTTGGACAGAAGAATAATATCTACAAAATATAGAGAACTCAAAAAAATTAGACCCATCCACATTAAAAGACCCAATAAAAAATGGGCAAGTGAAATGAATAGACACATCTGAGAAGAAGAACAAATGACCAATAAGTCCATGAAAGAATGTTCAGTATCTTTGGTAGAGAAATGCAATTGAAAACAATACTGAGAGTCCCCTAGACTCTCCCTTGAGGCCAGGGCCACCCAAACCATCCTGATCCTGGTGTGCACCTTTGTCACCTTTTACTCCCTCTCTTCTGTCCTCGTACTGTACTCATCATTCTTTGGTAGTCCAAAGCTACATGTAGTAAGCATCTTTGCATTTGGAGAAACATGTTTTCCCACTTTTTGCCCCTTTGTTCTCATCAGTAATAATAACTTTGCCTACAAGTTCTATTTTTCCTTCTGGAGAAAAAGAGAATTTTCTCTGAATTTGTCAAATGTTCTTGTATAATCATATTTTCCTTTGTCTATTCTGTAAGGTTAAACCTCACTGTGTACCACACACTACTAGTTATTTGAGGTTGTCATAAATTTCAAACACAGAGTCATCCCAGCCATCATGGAGGCTGCAACATATTTCAATGATATTAAAACATCCCTGTGTTCATTGTAAAAATTCTGAAATTAGGCTTCATCTAGTAATGAATAGGTGCAGTCAGGGTTTACAAGGAAAATAATTTAATACAGGATACATAATTTATAGGATTATTTTGTAGTAGTCACCCAAAGAGTCAAATACAAAAGAGTGCGGAAAATCTGTCCACACACTAAAGATCCAAAGAATCCAGCTGAGGGCCTGGATCCCATGACAATGTCCTCACAAGTCCAAATGGAGGCCCAGAGCCCACAACAATGTCTCATGCAAGCATGTTTCGAGGATCTGCGCTGGGAAGGCCCCAAAGGTCAGTGGTGGAAGCTAGAAAGTCTGTGTCAGTGGGATGAAAGATCTGTGTCAGCAGGCTGAGGGATCTGCACTGGAGCCAAAAAGTGACACTCAAAGTAAGGACCAGAGCTCATCCAAAAAGTACCACAGCCATCCTCAGGAACAATGAGGTCCTGAGCTCCTCTGGTGCTGAGAACAGCCAAGTTCATATCAGGAAAGCCAGCATGACAAGCTTCTCCAGGAGACTGAACAGTGCACCATCTTCCCCTCTGGAGACAGGAAGTGATGCTCAAAGTAAGGACCAGAGCTCCCCCAAAGTGAACCGCAGCCATTCTCAGTGATAACAAGGTCATGAGCTCCTCTGATGATGAGAGCAGCCAAGTTCACATCAGGAAAGCCAGAATGACAAGCTTCTCAAAGAGAACCAACCAGGAGAACCAACAGCACCACCTCTTTCGCTCCAGTTCTCCTTTTTATGTTGTTGGCAACAATCCTCAGGTGGGCCCTCCACACCCAGCACCATGCTGAGTCAGTTCAGCTGGGTGTTTATAAGTTGACCACCAGTTGTCAGTCCACCACAATAGGATCTTTTCATTTCACTTGAGTAAGCAACAATTGTAATATGGATCTCAGTTCAACACTAAGGGAAGCAGGGGAAATGTTCAAATTAACAGAAATGTAATCAATGTATAAATAAAATAAATTGTGTGAATGCTTCTTGCATTTCACAAAATAATCATTAAACTGCCTTTTCTATTTTAAAGGGAAAAAAAACAATAGAAACAATGATACAGAATTTTAAAACAATAGGAAATTAACAAGGGTTAACATATTGCATATTGTTATCTTCGAAGTAGTTGCTCAGATTACAAGATACAGGCATGCAAAATTGATCAAACAGTGTAAGCACATACCATTCTTTTCAGTAAATTAAAAGAAATTAGTAGCTTCATTATCTTAGCTATCTTGTGTGTGTATATATATATATATTTTTTTTTAAGCTGCCTTTTATCCATGTTTTCTTTCAGAAGTTCCTATCCAGTCATGTGCAAATTTATCCAATGCACAGTCTTTAGAAGTCACTACATAATTTAAAATACTGTGATTGTTTTTTTCAAGTTTAGTTGACCATGAAAAAATAGAGAGTAGACTTGGTTGTGTGTGAAGTTTCATGTAAAATTTGCCTGATCAGAAATATTGAAAGTTTGAATTAATTTATCCAATGATTTATTCTGCATCCAATTTTTGGAAGCATATTCCCAGCAGAGACACAGAGGTAAAATGTGTGTGCTAGGAGTGCTGTGAGTGACCAGGAAACAGGAAAAGTACAGAGCCAAATGAAGAACAGTTCAGGTCAAGATGCTGATTTGAGTAGATAGAGTAATTTCTGGAACTTATAACTGATTTGTAAACCAAATGTAAAATTTGTACATTTTAAATCAGTAGAAGGTAATTCTTAGTCTTTTATAAAACTACAGTACAGTGATAATTTCCATGATTTTAAAATAAGTGAGATGGGGCCGGTGAGATGGCTCAGTGGCGTAAGCGCCTGCCTTGCAAGCGCGAGGGCCCGAGTTCGACTCCCGGATCCCACATACGGAAAAGGGGCCGGTGATATCGCTCAGCGGCACGGGTGCCTGCTGGCGCACGAGGTCCTGAGGTCGACCCCCCGGTACCCACAAAAAAAAAAAAAATAAAATAAAATAAAATAAGTGAGAAGATATAAATACACTTTAAAAATAAAATTAAATCACTTAAATTTGTTCAAGACATCTCAATATGGATATTATATGAATGTACAAAATGAATTTTTTTCTACTTCTTTTTGGTTATACGTGTTAATTGGTTTCACTTTAGCAGTTTGTACATGCACATAACATACTTTGATCACTTTAACCCCTCATTATCTCCTTGCTCTGCCACCCCCCATTTTCACATTTTAAGGTGTTAAATATGCATATCTATTCCCCTTTTTCCTGCCTTTATACCTTTTTCCTCCCTCTTATCTAATAATAATCTCTCTTCTACTTTCTTGTTATTGTTAGTAGATTCCAAATATTAGGAAAGAACATGTATTTATCTTTCTGAGTCTGGATTATTTCACTCAACACAGTGGTCTCCGGATCCATCCATTTCCTTGCTCATTGGTGAATAATGCTCCTTTTTGCATATATGCCATATTTTTTATCCATTCTTCTGTAGATGGACACTTGGCTGGTTCCATATCTGGGCTACTGTGAATTGTGCCACAGTAAACGTGGTTATGCAGGTATCCTTCTACTGTGCTGACTTAATTTGCTTCAGGAGAGGTATAGCTAGATCAAATAGTACCTCTATTTTTAGTTGTTTGGAGAACCTCCACACTGATTGTCATAGCAGCTGTACTAATTTACATTTCTAGCACTAGTATAGAAGGATTTCCTTCTAACTGCTTACCAGCAACATGATAACCATTTTGACTGGGGTGTGGAGGAATCTCAATGTACTTTTGATTTACATTTCCCTAATGGCTAAAGGTTTTGGAAAAATTCTATATGCTTACTGGCCATTTTTACTTTTCTTTTGAGAATTGTCTGTTCAATTCATTTGCACTTTTATTGACTGGGATATTTGTGGGGGGTTTTGGTGTTAAGTTTTGTGTGTTCTCTCTATATTCTAGGTATTCATCTTCTGTTGGAAGAGTATCTGGTAAAAATTTTATTCCATTCTGTAGCCTGTCTCTTCAGTGTTAGTTTTCTTGCATGCTTTAATTTGATATAGTCCAATTTGTTGATTCTTGCTATTATTTCCTGTGCTGTTGGAGTCCTATTCAGGAAGTCTTTGGGCCTATCAGGTGTTTCCTCTATGTTTTCTTTTAGAAGTTTCAAAGTTTAAGGTCTTTCCCTCCCAAATAATTTTCTTTAACAATACATATTTGTAGTACTTGATGGATACATTCCTTGTGGGGAGTTGATACATGTACATAACACATCTTAATTCCTTTTTCCATCCTCTTACAACTTACACCCTTCCTAAGGTCTTATACTTATGTCTTTGATCCTTTTTTAATTGATTTTTGTAGAGGGTGAGATATGTATAGGGATCCACTTTCAATCTTCTACAAGTGGATATCCAGCTTTCCTAGCTCCATTTGTTAAAGTGGCTGTATTTTCCCCAATGTATGTTTTTGGCTCCTTTGTCTAAAATCAGAGAGTTGTAGTTGTGTGTGTTTGTTTCTGTGTCCTTTATTCTGTTCCATCAGTCTACTTGTCTATTTTTGTGCTAATACCATGCTGTTTTTGTCATTATGGCTTTGTAGTATAATTTGAAGTGGGATATTATGATGCTTCTGTCATTGCCCTCTTTGCTTTGGATCACTTTGACTATTCTCAGTCTTTTGTACTTCTACATGACTTTTAGGATTTTATTTTCTAGCTCTGTGGAGGGTGTCAACAGTTTTGATGGGGATTGCATTGAATCTGTAGATCACTTTATACAAAAATAATCTTTTTGCCCCCCCTCATTTACAAAGCTTTGTTTCCATTTTATTCTTCTTTTGTCTTTTCTTTTTTTTTTCCTTCCCCCTCCCCCCTGCCTAGTTCCCCTTTCTTTTGAACAATTTCTTCCTATTTTACAATGCCTATTATACACTTTGGTCCTTATTTACCCTTTCAGTTTCTCACACCAAAGAAACAATGCAATAAACTTAATAATAATAAAAAAAGAAATCAACAAAAATATCTTTTTGTACATTTGGTATGAAGAGGTCTCCAAATGCAATTCACATGCTAAGATTGCTTCCCTGAAAGATGTCTTAGCTTAAAAGAACCTTCATAGGTATATTCATCCTTGGTGAAATGTGAAATGTGAATGGTGAAATGTGAATAACCTAAGATGGAAACAAAAATGCAATGATTAAACTAAAAAGTTCATCAATGAACACTTGTAAGTTAACCTAGTATAACCTATATTCAAATGAATCCCCAATAGTGTTTTTACTAAGCTTATTTTATAAGGTGTGCAGAGACCTATAGAAATAAGTGAAGACAAATAGTAGATAATACTCAATGGTTGTTTATCAGAACTCACTATACCAGAGAGACGACCACCACTACAATCGTTCTAGCAGGGCTACAAAAGCAAGAAGATCAGTGGGGCAGCTTTACAATGTAGTGGAGAAAGGGAAGGCTTCGTGGATAGCCTCACAGGGGATTTGTATGTGGGACAACTAGAATCGGAACATCCTTCACAACTGGATAGGGAAGTGTGTTTTTTGCATTCAGTCTTGGTATTGGGATGGAAATACAAACATTTGGTGAAGCTGTTCATTATTAATGCTGTCCTAGATGCTATAGATCAATTGCTTGGCTTCCTGATTTTTTTTTCCCTGTGGGTACTGGGGGTCGACCTCAGGACCTTGCATGCCAGCAGGCCGCCCATGCTGCTGAGCGATATCACCAGCCCTTTTTTTCATATGTGGGTTCCGGGAGTCGAACTCAGGCCCTCGCGCTTGCCAGGCAGGTGCTTATACAGCTGAGCCATCTCACCGGACCCTGATTTTTTTTTTTTTTTTTGCTAGGCTCAGTGGTCTGATATGCTACAGTCCTGATTTCTGAATAGTTACTTCTTGGATTGGATAGGTTATGTGGGCTTGTTTGTGCACTTCAAATAGTTAAGATGGTAAATTTTGCCTATTTGTGTTTTACCATAATATCAAAAGATGTCATGTGCATTTTGGTTAATAAATGAAAGGTGCTTGCTTTATTGTATCATTATAGAGCTACAGTGATGATGGCCAACTAGAAATGACACAGACTTATGCACAAGATTAATGGTATAGAATTGAGGGTCGCAATGATGAACTTTTGTTTCTATCTGTAGGACAAAAGTTTGAAAGATGTTGGATCAGGGTGTAATATGGAAAGTTTTGTGGTTTGAGGTACATTTCATGGCAACAGTGATGGATATGAGACTGTCATGTCAAAATCCTGGACCGTGACAATGACGGTAGGGATGAAGAAAGCCAAACTTGTCTGCATGCACTGTTCAGAAGCGGGGAAAACACAGCACTGCATGCCCCGGTCATATCTGTGCATCTTTCACATGACAAATAGATTAAGATCTCTATAGAAATCTATGTGGTATTTTTAGTGAAATATTCAATCAAAGGAGGCCAGATGTCTGTCTTCTCTCACAATGGTGGCAACAAGATAAAATAACATGTTCCAATATGTTGTAGGTTATTTTTGGTTGAAAGCAGATAGTAGTTTAAGCTCTGATTCTAATTTTCATATTTCCTTCTAATTATTTAATTTTTAAGTGGATAATCACCATATACCTCTATTATTTTCAAAACAACTGAACTTACCAATGTCAACAATCAACTCAATTCTGTCCTGTAATTCAGCTACTGTGACACACAGAAAATAAAGATTTTTTTTTTTCAAATTCATCAATAGTCACAGAAATTTGTGTTCAGGAGGAATGAAAAGAGTAAATTTATGTCAAGAGACTTAGAATAGGACAAATTGATAAAAATGAGAAAATCATGATGATAAATGTTTAAAGTTAGAAACTGATAAAAATGCTTATGATCAATGATATCTGAAAATAATACAATCCTTTCAATTCTTTTTTTTCTTGATTTAATACGGGAAAAATATTTTGTGCTCTCCTACATGTCACCCATTTTTTTTCCTATACAGACAGAGTATCGGGTTTCTAAGCTTGTCCTCATCACCTAGTGATAGGAACATTAACCATTTTCCACATAATATCATGAGACTAGATGAGTTTGCTCTGATCTCACAAACTGTAGTACTTACCGTCATCTTCCAGATCACATTATAATGTCTGTAGTTCTACAGTATGAAGAAACAACACAAAATATTAAGAAGATGGAACAGGAACAGAGAATTATAAATTCTCTGGAACAGAGAATTATAGCCAATGATTCCATTGTAAGGGTTAAAATTTAATATTGTTTAGATAAGATATCATGCCTATATCTTGTACCCTGAATAACTACTATGAAGAAAACAATATGCAATGTGTTAATTATTGTAATTCTCCTACTAATGTGTTTTTTTTTTTTGTGGGTACCAGGGGTCAAACTCAGGACCTTGCTTGCCAGCAGGTGCCCGTGCCGCTGAGCAATATCACCGGCCCTTTTTTTTTCCATATGTGGGTACCAGGAGTCGAACTCAGGACCTCGTGCTTGCAGGCAGGTGCTTATGCCACTGAGTTATCTCACCGGCCCCTACTAATGTGTTTTGAAACTCTGTTTTATTATTTTTTTTATTTTTTCTCTTTCAAAATAAAAAAGAATTTAATCACTATGTACCACAATCATGTGCTGATAATATAGTTTTAAAAGATAAGGACTCAGAACTATGTCACAGTTTGCAAACTTCAACCTTGAGGAGGCAACTACATTACATGAGATATAGAGAGAAATAGAATGCCTGAAACTTAAACTTTCTTCTGAATTCAAGTGAAAAACATTTTCTCATTATCTTACTATGAATAAATCTGCAAGAAGAAAGTTCTAACTCTAGAAGGGTCTCTACTTTGTCCATCATTATTCATCTTTTCTGCTGTGTTTCCACCCATGGAAGTTTAATACAGAATCACACATGCATTTGGTTAATCTTCTGTGACTGCATGTAACAATGCATTATGAAAAAAATGAAAAAAACAGTGCAAAGTGAGAGACACTAGGAAACAACACCAACCTGAAGTGACAGTGGGAGAGAGGAACGAGTGAGATTAGTACCCAGGTTAGGTTACTGGTAATAAAGACAAAACAAAACAAAACAAAACAACAAAAACCAAAATCAAAACAAAAACCCCAATACCTCAATGTGACAACATGTAAAATAGAATGACATGGTTTTCAAATACGGAACTCATAAATGTACCATATTTTACAATAAAAATACTTTAAGTCAATTATTTTCTCAATTCATAAGAATAACAAACAATTCACTCAGAATTATGGGAAAAGGAATGAATAAAGAGAGAAACAAATCTAGATTCAAGAAAACCTGGGTTCTCAGAGCCTGCCAAGTATTAAAGTCTTCAACAATATAAGAGAAAACTCACATAACTGCAGAACAGGATAGAACACCAGTACTTTCTGTGATATAATTGAAAAGAGATGGACTTTGAAGGAGACAAAGAACAGAGTTCTAATAAAGGATCATTTTCCTGAAAAACTGTCTCATGCCCTGATAACAACAGACTTGAGTAGAACTCTGTTTGGAAGCAGAGAGAGGAAAATACCTTTAGACTCAGCAGCTCTGGATTGGCCTGCTGCTGGGCTCTATGCGGAAAGCTCTTCACTCAGTCCCGTCATGTGGGGCTCTGAGCCCGGCCCCACCTCCATTTCCCAGCCCCTCAGGGTGACCTGTGAGGCTCCATGGCTGGGCAGCACAGGAGTCAAGGCTATGCATTCTGGGCTTGCCTGTGACAAGGACAGTCCCCCACTGTCCTTAAGAATCCTGGGTTGATGTCCTAAACCTCCCCTTTGACGCAGGGCACACCACAAATGATAAACAATCACCACCTTTTTCCATTTTCATATCAACTGATAATTATTTCTAATTTCTTACTTATTATGAGGTGCTAAGAATAACAATAACTGCTTCTTTCTTTTATCTTCCTCAGCCTGAATGAGGACAGTTATTGGGCTGAAGGGCATTTCTCAACTAACCTAAGGAAATCTCCTATACAAAGTTATTTTCCATATCGACTGTCCTGCAGAGTTTACTCCACTCAAAAACAAATGCATTTGATTCGCATTCATTATGCTTTCTCCATGGTCCTTAACAAACATGGTTTCCATGGAATTGTATGACAGATTTGATACATGTTGTGAAAATTCCTTTTGAATAGAAAGTTTTATCTCATTTAATTAAATAAAAAATTGAGAAGTAGGTAAGTAATATCCATGTATGAACACCTGATCTTACACTAATACCTCTATTCAAGAGAGGGGGAAGAGATGAAGATAAAATGAAGATAGTTTAGCCTCAAGAAGGGGCAATATCAGGAAGTTCCTGTGGCAGTTCGAGGAAGGAACTGGGTTTGCACAGGGTGCTGCGCACTCAGTCCCGTCTGAACCTAACAGGAAATAGACCCCATTCATAGGGCCTCATTTCCAGGCCTTATAGGGCCTCATTTCCAGAACAATGAAAAGAATCCTTTTTTCCTACCCCATCTACGTCTCACATCTCTGGTTACAGTGCCTTTGTACAAAAGGAAAGATACTTGCCTGTGTTCTCTGTATTCCATGATGCTAAGCGCAGAGTGGGAAGTTGAGTCTATTCTGTGGCTAGAGTGAGTTATTTGGCCCTGATTTACAGGTTTATTATTCCTTGAGCCTCTTTCGCCCTGGACTGGTGATTTGCAAGTCAACTCTAGACCATAACAACATCTATATCTACTTCTACATCTTAAATAACTTGCCCAAGTTAGCTGTCAATAAAAACAAGTACAAAGTACAAGAGCAAGTTCAGAGAAGCAATTAGGAGATATTGAGAGGAAAATTTTTCCATGAGACCTTGGAGTGCAGAGGTTGTCACAGGGAGGGGCCCAGAAGGCACAGAGTCCAATGGCAACAGAGTAGAAATCTGCTTCATGCCTTTGTCTGGATTTGGGATGACATGGGGAACTTTCCCCACACCTAATACCTGGGGAGATTTCAAAGTTCTCATGAGGCCCCTGGGTCAGCAGGACCTGCCAGAAGAGTGTAAGTCCATTGCCCCGGGAAGGTGGTGTCTGCAAGAGGAGTGTAAGGACACACGCCTTTGGTGGGTGGACCGACCAGAACCCTGAGACCCAGGACAACAGCTGGGCCCCGGGTGCATGGACACACACACACCTTTGGAGGGTAGAGTAATCGGCGAGACCAGCAAGGTGGAAGCATCTGAAGCAGCAGCAAGGAGCCAGCAGTTGGACTCTGGAGAACTCCACCAACAGAAGACCAGTCCCAGCCCCACATCCAGAGGCCAAGATCACCTCCATATCCAGCACATTTCTGGATTAAAAATGGACACTATCACGGAAATGTAAACACCAGAGGTATTTTACTACTTTTATTCTCCCTTGTCTGATTGGCTATCCCTTTCCTGTCTGGTTAGATGTCGTCCTGTTTTGTTTTGTTTTTTATTCTGTGGTTATTTTTGTATTCGGGTTTTTCTTCTCTCCTCTCTTTCTCTGATCTCCTTTTCCTTTCTTGTCTTCCTTACTTTTTCATTCTCTTTCTTCCTTCTTTTCACTGTTTAGGTTTCTTACCTTTCTTTTTCATTTTCTTCCATTGATCCTTTCTTTCTGAAACTATTTTTTGAATTTAAACTTTCAAATGAGTAAACATTGTCCCTGCCCTTTCTGATTATTCCTTTGCATTCTATTTCATTCTTTCCATGCTGTGTCCTCCAATTTCCCAAAACTCAGGTGATCATCCTTTGACCTCCAGCCTTGACACTACTATATTTGACCTCATTAATCACTTTAGCCTGTCCCCTACCCATCTTAACCCCCCACACCACCTGTAGGAGGGTAAAATCACACAATTAAGGAGAAAATCACTGCATACAAGAGCATGGTATATGTTTGATTTTGTTATATAACTTTAGAGTTTGCTTCAGTGGTAGGAGGTAGCAGGTTAATGGTTATCATAGTTTGTCAGTAGTTAAGCTGTACTTAAAATTATTGTTAGTACTAACTGTACTACTTTAGCAAGGATGTCATACATGGTATAAACAGTTTTTCCCATGTATGACAACACTGTGATTGTATGGGGTCAAAATCATCACCACAGCCCAGTACCAAAGGATTGAGAGCTGAACCAAATAGTAATTTTACATCCTTTACAAATTGGGAAGGTAGGTTCTTGGGATAGCTGTAAAGAACCATCTACATCTAGAGGACATCCATGAAGAACAGACATCTAGGGAAGCCTCAATACTAGCGATAAAGCTATCTACCATAAGAAATAGGCAAGCATCAACATAGAAAACAAAATAAAATAAAAAAGAGAAAATAGAAAGTGACAAGACACAGAAGCAAAATGGAACTCCAGACCCCCAGTCCATACAGGACAAGCCTGGAACTCAATGAGATAGATGAAATTGGAAGTCAAACACTGGAACTTTCTGAAATGATAGCAACAGAAGTGAAAAAACAAGTGGAAAAGGTTATAGAGAAAATAATCTCTCAGGTACAAAAAGACATGATGCTTAAAATCAAAGATATAAGAGAAGACACAGATAAAAGAGTAGATGAGCTTAGAAAAATGATGGAAACAAAAAATACCCAACATAGGAAAGAAATGGAATCCATGAAACAGATCCAAACAGAAATCCAAGAGAGTAAAACCTCCATTGAAAGTATATGCAACAGACTGAATGAAGGAGAGGATAGAATTTCAGATCTTGAAGACAGAATTGCAGCAAGTGATCATGAAAAGAAAAATATTTTAAAAATAGCAAGAGACCATGAAAAATCAATCCAAAAGCTACAAGATGAAGCAAAAAAAAGAACAACATAAGAGTGATTGGGGTCAATGAGAAAGCTGCAGAGAGCACAAATGCCATGAAAAAAAACTCTTCACAGAAATAAAGGCAGAAAACTTCCCAAGTGTGGAAAAAGAATTTGACATACAAAAAAATGAAGCCTATGGAACTTCAAACAGCCATTACAAAAATAGAACTACACTAAGACATATAATAATCAAAATTCAAGAAATTCAGCACAAGAACAACAACTCTCTAACTCATTCCTGGAGACAAGTATTACCCTGGTACCAAAAACCAGAGAAAGACCCAACCAAAACAGAGAATTACAGGCCAATCTCCCTAATGAACATAGATGCAAAAATCCTCAATAAGATACTGGGAAACAGAATGCAGCAAATGGTCAAGAAGATTATACACCATGACCAAGTGGGACTCATCCCAGGAATGCAGGGATTGTTCAACTACACAAATCAATAAATGTAATACATCATATCAAGAGAGTCAAAGACACAAATCACATGATCATCTTGATAGATGCAAAAAAGCTTTTGATAAAGTCCAGCACTTATTCATGATAAAAACCCTACAGAAAATCAGAATAGATAGTCTTTACCTCAATTTGATAAACGCCATCCATGACAAACCAACAGCCAACATCATACTACATGGACAAAAACAGAAAGCTTTCACTCTAAAATCAGGAACAAGACAAGGATGTCCACTTTCACCACTCTTATTCAGCATAGTTCTGGAAACATTAGCCAGAGCAATTAGACAAGAGAGAGAAATAAAAGAAATAAGGATAGGAAAGGAAGAAGTTAAACTATCATTCACAGATGACATTATACTCTATATAGAAGAACCCAAAAACTCCACCAAAAGACTCCTAGAGTTAATAGCCAAATTCAGTAGCATAGCTGGATACAAAGTCAGCACTCAAAAATCAATAGCATTCCTGTACACAAAAAACAAACTCACTAAAAGAGAAATTAGGAAAACAACACCCTTCACAATAGCATCCAAATAAATGAAATACTTAGGAATCATTCTGACAAAGGAAGTAAAAGATCTATAAATTGAAAATTACAGTACTCTGAAAAAGGAGATTGAAGAGGATATCAGAAAATGGAAAAGATATCCCTCGCTTATGGGTAGGAAGAACCAAGATAGTGAAAATGGCCATACTCCCAAAATTGCAATACAGATTTAATGCAATCCTGACCAAAATACTATTAGCATTCCTCACAGAACTAGAGAAAAGATTCCGAAAATTCATTTGGAATCAGAAAAGACCTAGAATAGCAAAAACAATCCTAGGCAACAAAGGTAAGTCATGGGGCATCACAATTCCTGACCTGAAATCATACTTCAAAGCCACTGTAATAAAAACAGCATGGTACTGGCAAAAACAAACAAACAAACAACAACAACAAACACCAGACCTGAGGATCAGTGCAACAGATTAGATGATGCATAAACAACTCCAAATATACTCAGTCACCTTACATTTGACACCAGGGCCAAGCACATTCATTGATATCTTCTTTAACAAATGACGCTGGAATAATTGGCTTTCCACATGCCAAAGACAAAAACTAGACACATGTCTGTCCCCATGCACTAAACTAAAATCAAAATACATCAAAAATCTAAATATTACAACAGAAATGCTAAATCTGCTGGGAGAGAGAATAGGCAGAACACTTGAAGACACAGCTGTAGGCAAACATTTCATGAACAAAACCCCAATCACATGGAAAATACTACAAAGAATCAACAAATGGAATCTCATCCTATTAAGCTTTTGCACAGCAAAAGAAATCACCAACAGAGTGAAGAGAAAACTCACAGAGTGGTAAAAAATTTTAGCCCATTGTCCATCAGACAAAGGACCTATATCTAGAACATATAGTTTTTTTCTATGTGGGTACTGGGAGTTGAACTCAGGACCTCGTGCCTGCCAGCAGGCACTTGTGCCACTGAGCGATATCACCAGCCCTTTTTTTCCTTTTTATGTGGGTACCGGGAGTCGAACTCAGGCCCTTGTGCTTGTCAGGCAGGCGCTTATGCCACTGAGCCATCTCACCGGCCCTAGAACATATAATTTTTTTTAAAAATTAGACCCCTCCAAATTTAAAGACCCAATACAAAAATGGACATCTGAGGTCAATACACACTTCTCAGAGGAAGAAATACAAACAGGAAATAAATATATGAAAATATATGAAAATGTTCAACATCATTGGTCATTCAAGAAATGCAAATTTTAAAAATGCTGAGATTCCATCTTACTCCAAAAAGAATGGCAATTATTGAGAAATCAACTAACAACAAATGCTGGCAGGGGTGTGGGGAAAAAGGAACACTTCTCCACTGCTGGCAGGAATACAGACTGGTGCAACCACTGTGGAAATCAGTGTGGAGATTCCTCAAAAATCTAGGATTAAAGATCCCATTTGACCCAGCAATTCCTCTGCTGGGGATCTTCCTGGAAGAATTAAAAAATCATACTAAAGCGATATATGTGCCCCCATGTTTATAGCAGCACATTTTGTAACAGCGAAATCTTGGAAACAACCCAAATGCCCATCAACAGAGCAGTGGATAAAAAAGATGTGGGTTTTTTTTTTTTTTTTTTTTTTTGTAATACAATGGAATACAACTCAGCCATAAAGGACAAACTTGAGACTTTCCTAGGTAAATGGATGCACCTTCAGACCATACTCTTAAGTGAAATAAATCAGACACAGATGTGTAAATATAGCATTGTTTCTTTGGTGTAAGAAACTGAAAGGGTAAATATGGACCAAAGTGTGTATTAGGTATTATGAAATAAGAAGAAATCGTTCAAAAGAAAGGGGAACTAGGGAGGTGTGGGGGGAAAGGAATGAAGGTCAAAGAAAAAAAACAATAAAAAAATAAAATGGAAACAAAGCTTTGTAAATGAGGGGAAGAAGTGCTTGAAGGGAGGGGAGGGGATTGAAAAACTAAAAAGAGGAACCAGAATATGGGTACAAATTCCTTATGATGAGGGGCAACTGGTATTCATGTCTTGGTACAAATTGCTTATGATGAATGTGATCATTATGTATATCTAAATTGTACTAATAAACCTAATTTTAAAAAAAGAACCTAAGGATTGAGTCCCTGAAGGTTCACTACAGTAATGGTTGTTCATAGTACCTGACACTGTCCCATCCAAGACTTGAAAGCAGTTCTTTTCTTATATGTCTTCCCACAGATGAAATCTACTCATCATGAGGAGACTGTTGAGGGAGATATTTTGGGAGGGTGGCTTTAACTGTTGATGGGACTAGGTAAAATTTGTAAAATCAGCCATATCGTACAATAGGCAGATCCTGACTTTCCCTTCTAACATAATGCACCAAATAACAAAATACAGATCAAGCCCCACTGATATAAAACTAGAAACAGGTTGAGATCTCATGTACCAGGTAACTGAGAAACAACATATAAAAATAGAAAAAACTGAAGAGACACTCTGGCATAAACCCCATGGTCAGGCATTGCACCTGACCATGAGAAAGGAATCCCCAACTCTCCGCTCCTTCCTGAGAAAGGTTTTGGGGCAACACCTACAGTGCTTAACCATATATCTCCCAGTGTTTGGCTTGTAATTCACCTAGCTCTGGGTTGCAAGGGTCTTGGTTTTCAGGAGTCTCCACAGATCAGGAAATGAAGAGGTGGTGTTAACAAGGCCTGCAAGCATGTCCGGTGGTTGTCACCCTCAGGATCATTGAAGAGAATGGGATGAAATGCACAGCTTTTTTTCTACTTGGAGGAAGTTTGGACACTTTTGCAGGTAGCGCCTGAAGGTTGGGCCTCTAACTACCCTGCATCTGGGAGCTGATAGAAGCAAACAATAGATTCTCACAAACTGAGGAATGGGAGGGTGTAACCAAGAGGGAAAAATGGATATTTCCAAGTTAAAAATTGTTTTTCTTTTAGAGACAATCTGCTTCTGCAAGCTTCTCAGTTCTATGGTGTAAACAACATCCCTTCCTATCCTAAACCCAGATAAATGGGCAGAATATGCAGATGTTGGCCCAAAGTCAGAGTCCAGTTTCTTGGGAAGGAGCTGCATGGGAAAAAGCCAAAAAGGACCAGGGGGATAAAATAAGCTTGTAGTTGTCCGTTTTTTCATCGTATCCACTCTCCCTTGTCTTCCTCACTATAAAAGGCTCTTGGACTTCTAAACACGGTAAAGGGTGACTTGCAGCAATATGAGGCTCTCCATGTGCTCATAGCTAGCTATTAAGTCTTTTTCTTTCTCACCAAGCTAGCTATCTACTTATTATTTATTTCCTGGGAGTGACAAGCATACAGAACCTCCAGCCAATAAATTTTGGTGAGCCAATCAGGAGGTAGGTCCCTCCCAGATCCTGAGCAGCACAGGTCACCGGATTTCCACTAGGGGATGCAATATGTACTTGGGAAAAGGGACTGACTGCTGGTACCTAGCTTACCCCAAGGTTGCTTCTCTAGGGACATTCAGATAGCTTTTGGGTACATTTTTACACTCTGGGAATTCACTCTTCTTTCCTGGTTGTGGCATTAGCTGTCTACTAACACTGCTATTGGAGAAAGGAAGAGAGTTACTAGGTAGGTGTCAGGCTCCATCTTCTCACTGGAAAAGTGCACTCCAGGGACCTTCAACTCCACGTTGGGCTAACAGAATAGCCATCGGGACCTTTCCTTAGGTCATTTAGCAGTACCAGTTGGAGCAAGGTAAGGTACCTTCATTATTTGGATGTACTTCAGGTCATTTGGGGATAATGAATTGTGTGGGAAGTATTCAGTTAGAAAAAAAGTACAGGCAATTGGTTTGGAAAGGTGTTTGGTTTTGTTTCCCTTTACCTTTCTCCTCTTAAAACCAACTTTATTTCTACAGTGAGCAGCAGGGTTTCAGTACCATTTAGAAGCACTCTAGGCAGCGTACCTGGAGGGGTTATAGCCAGGATTCTGTAACCAGAGGACACAAGCTGTGGCTCCTCCACCATATAAATGAAAGGCGGGAATGGTCTTCCAGTTTAGACCCAACAGTCAGTCAGCACAGCCAGGGAGATTCCCATTCCAGGGCAGGACAATACCTTCTAAGGTAGTATCTGATCAGAAGTTTAAATTCATTATGGACACAAGCTCTTATCGTTTTTCTTACGCCTGGAGGTTAGGAACCCATGTGGGGCTGTGTAAGAATTCTGGATACTTTTGAGCTGTTCTGGGATTTCTGTTGAGAGCTCATTTGGAGTTCAAGGTTCTTCAACTGCTTTGTCTGACAAGGAAGTTTGAATTCCGTGTTGTGTGTGAGAGACAGAAGCTAGAGACAGTAGGTGTTTGGAGATCTCTGTTGTGATTTGCTTGGCAAATAAAAATGCTTGTGTTACTTCAAATCCTTAGAGAAATTTTAGTCACCAGTTACTTAGAAAAGGGTTATTTTGTTGTGATATATCATGGCCTTTATAACTCAAAGTGCACTCTGATTTAATGTCAATGTCTTCAAGATTCTTTGGAGTAAATTTGGCCAGGATAATATCCACACTGATTTGCTTTTGCTATTACCCAGATCAGTACCAAGTACCAGCAAGAGCCTTTTATGCCCACTGATCTCAATACAGCCCTTCAGATGACCCCTCCCCCATTTATATTTCCCTCCATTTGGTTGACAGTCTAAACTGGTTTGGTTATTAAATAAGTTCTCATTTGTTTCAAAATCGTTGTCAAAACTTGTTTGCAGCAGTTTGTTTTTCTTCCAATTCTCCTGCCCCCTTCATTAACTGATTAGAAAAATGAGGAAATCTGACTACAGATGGCTTGCCTTTGTGTTTCTCTCAGTGGGGAACCTATGACACTCCTAAACTGGTTTCTTTTTCAATACTAGAGGCCTTGGGTAATAAAGCCAGGATAAAACGTATAAACTTCTCACTAGCTATGTCTAAATTGTAATACAATGGGAAATATTTTAAAACCGGGAGCAAGAGCTTTTTAAATTAATTAAAATCTTTGAGGGGCCAGTGATATAGCTCAGTGGCACAAGCGCCTGCCTGTCAAGCACGAGGTCCTGAGTTCAGTTCCGGTACCCACATTAAAAAAAAAAAAAAAAAATTCAATAAATTAAGGCAGGAAAAAAAATTAAGCAGATAGAATGACCAAAGAACCTCCTTTGAGAAGTAAATTTCTCACTTTGCTATACCAGAAATCCTACCTTAAGATATGGAAACTTAGATTGTTTCCTGTAAAAGAAAAATCAGGGAAATAGTATAACTTTTTAATAACTGGTAATTATAAATCTTAGTCTTTAAGTATACTCATGTACCTTGCATATGTTGTGTCTATGTGTACTTTTGTTTTTAAATTTATATGGCATGAAATTAATTTAAAAGACCATTCATTAACAAACCCAAATGCCTTTTACTTCACATTACTTAAGCAAGTGTATAAAAGATAAAAGTGATTTCAGAACTGTTAACATGCATTTTGCCTGTGTCAATCAATTAGGATTATGTTTTAAGTACTTGAGAACTTAAGCACAATTGTTGAATAATTTTTCCTTTGGTGGGGGGAAATGCTTGGGACATTGACTTGTGCTTGTCTGATACCTTAAGTTTCGTAGAGAAGTTAGAGGTATCTTACCATGAAACATCTCAGTTATTTACAATTAAGTTAAAATATTAAAGGCATTTGCTGAGTATACAAATGTTCTTCCTAAAATCTGTAAAAGATAATGCATTAAAGAATTGGGGATAATAAATATATTGAATATGCAACTTAGAATCCCTAGAGGCCTAGCCATATGGGCCTGGGACTGACTCTTGTATGCCCTTTCCTTCCCTGGAGACCTCCACAAACAGCAACCTTTCCAATTCCACCTCAGCCTCTTTCCACTAGTGCAGAAAACGTATGAGTGGGGCTGCCTCCGGAGCTTTTGGAGAGTGTGTAGGACCAGGGGGCCAGAGCAAGGCCCCTGTGTTGCAGTTGCAAGTAGAGGACTCATCACCCTGAAAGGTTGGGAGTTGCTGGTGTCATTATCCATCCTTGAAAGAGGACTGGGGCAAAGATTGCTGGAGCTGAGGTCTCTTGCGTCCTGTTGGGCCTTTTCCCATCTCTGATCCCCACTTAACTGTCCCCAGTCAACTGCTGTGTCTTCTGTAGAGTGTCATCCTGAGACTGCCCATCATTACGCTGGGGCTGCCCTGTGATGTCTATAAATGTTGAAAATAAAGCTAAAAAGTGATAGAACATGTCAGTATACCAATACTTTTATGTTCAGGCAGAGGAACTAAAAAGACAGGAGAAACTTACGGTTTTAGGGTGTGCCTATGTGTCAAAACATAAAAATAAATGTTTTAAACACATGGAGTTTAAGTCAATTATGCCTTAAACTATTTTAAAACAACAATAAAACCTTTTTACTTCCTAATCATCTCTTTATATTTTATTATTTTCTATGCTCTTGAGCTCAGGTATTCAAAAACAATTTTCTGTTCCACAAATCAGATCACTGAAGCATTTAGTTCAAACATTAGGTACTTGTTTCACTGTCTAGTAATTTGTTAATGAAAATGGATAGAGCTAAGATTCACTTTTACATATATATAAATGACCTGATCAGACATTTTACTAAAGAACATATAGAGGTGGAGTATACACAGATGAAAAAATGCTCGACATAATGAAAAGTCAGGGAAATGCAATTGAACCATAGTGTGATACTGATACACATTTACTAAATGAATTAATGTTAAAAAACTATGTTCATCAATGGCAAAGATATGGAAGAGCTGGAACTCTTATATACTGCTCATAGGAATCTAAAGAGAAAACCTGTAATAGATCAGTTTGGCCTTTCTTAAAAAGTTATACATCTACCTAGTCTGTGACTCAGGCATTGCATTCTGAGGTGTTAACACAAAATAAATGAAACATATTCAAGTGAAGACTTGTATTCAAATTACTGCAGCAGTTTTATTTACAATAACACAAAAGTGTAGACAAAATATCCATGACCAGATGAGTAAAAAAAAGTGCTTTATCCATATTACATGATCTTACCCAAAAGGTTGAGAAGTAATGTGTTTTAGCCATAGAACATCAGATGTCTCAGCAATAAAAAAGGAACTATTCGCATAAGCGTTAATGAGTCTCAAGATAAATAGGCTGTTTGAATGTATCCAACGGAAAACAAGAGTAACAACTTTATGATTTTAATATATAATTCTGAAAAATAAAAACAAATGTGTTCTAGTGGAAGTAAATCAACGGCAACCTGGAAGGCAAAGGGAGCAATGTTAAAGGGCGTTAAGAGAAATACATGGGTGATGGATTGGTGTATTATGATAGTTGTAAGGATAGATTAATGGTTTTTTTGTTGTTGTTTTGTTTTGTTTTGTTTTTTTGAGACAGGGTCTCGCTGTGTAGTTCAGCCTGGCCTCGAGTTCACTATGTAGCCCAAGCTGGTCTTGAACTCAAAGCGATTCTCCAAGTGCTGGGATTACAGGCATGCACCACCACACTCGGTGATTAATGGGATTATATGAAAGTCAAAACTCATCATGTATAAACACCTGTCAATAATAACATATAATTTGTATTATTAAGGATTTATAAATATATTTCAAAATAAAAGTCTGGATTTCTTTCTGCTTTTGGAAAGTCAGATTTAAGAATTCTATGTAGATTCCATTAACTTTCTTCGTATAACCTGGGAGATCCCTTTCCTCACTGATAGCAAACTCAGGTAAGCAGAGAAGGCCATTTCCCCCTGACTCAGCAGAAAAGCCGGCTGCTCACAGAGGTCATAAGGATGGACTAAGATCCCCATTCTCTCTATCCTCGTGTTCCTTGCTGCACAGTAGTGACCTTAAAATGAACAGCCCAGAGGCTCCTGCATTCCATAAAACCTTTACGTCATCTTCTTGGACAACAACCTCAGCTATAAAAGGTAACAGAACTGGAGGTCCTGAGACATTCTAAATCTGCTCATCTTCCCCAGCCAGAGTGGCTGGAATACCAGAATATCCCACCTACCAGAGGCACCTACAGTTTGTGGCAATTTCTCCCATTCCCGATGAATGCAAAATTTCTGAAATAATTATAATCCCTGTATAATCATGCACCTTGTGTTGCTACCCTATGGAAATCAGTATACTGAGTCAAACAGGCTCACTGAAGGACCTAGGGAACATGACTCCCGGACTGGAACTAAGTATGATACACTATTGCCTGAGAACAAGAGAGCAATTCCATACTCTCCTTAGAAGCACCAGACTGTCAGTCCCCTCCTGAGGTTGACCTCTAAGCCCACAACATATCACGGCATCTAGGATACAAATGAGGACAATTCCCTACAGGTTTTCCTTGGAGGCCTCAGGCAGCCAGAGGAACCAGGCCCAAACTAGAAAGAGAAGTATATTCTGCTATCATATCAACCCCTCCGAGGGACACATCTGGGATCCCAACAAAACATGGTCGCCCTTTCATGTTGGCAGAACTAACTTGTTTTTGAATACCACATTCAATGAATAAAACCCCCAAGATAAATGGTGGCTTAAGCAGTAAACACTTTATTGTACAAACCAGAGCACTGGGAAGAAGGTGGTTCCCATGGCTGGTGGTTTTTGAGGCGGGGAATTTCCAGCAAGCGTCATGCAGTAATATCCCCCAAAAAGGCAGTCCATCATGTCAAGTCATCAGCAGTCCTCTTGCCCAAACCGCATCTGGTCCATGCCCTATCTCATCAGAAGAAAGAAACAAAAAAGTAACAAATACTCAAGTTACTTAAAAAAATTCCTCCCCAAATGGGAGAACACAGGTTCACTTACCTGAACACACTGGTATAGGTGAATAGTGTACACTGCAGAAGGTACAGTTGAATTTCTGCTACAGAACGTGCAGTGATATAAATCCAGCAAGGGCCCAGAGCAGGTTAAAGAGTACAGCAGTTCCCACATACCTGGAATCTGTATGGATGTCTGGACATACGAAGGTCCATTCAGGAAAACGGTACCATTGTAACCCCTCCAGAGCTGTCATGCTGAACAAAAAAACATATCCTTGCATGTCAGTTATAATTCCCAAGAGAATGTGGTGGTGTCCAGTTAAAGAAGGCCTTCGGCTGAATGTTTTCTCACATCCACCACACCTGGGGACTTTTCTAAAGTCAATTTTCCAGTGTGAAATGCAGTTGGAACTTTGACTAAAGGATTTTCCATACTGGCCTTTATCGACTATGAATTCTCAAGTGTTTAATGAGGCTGGAGTTATGGCTAAAAGACTTCCCACACTGGGTACACTCATAAGGCCTTTCACCAGTGTGAACTCTCCTATGTTTAATCAGGCTGGAGTTCTGAGTAAAGGATTTCCCGCATTCACTGCATTCATAAGGCCTTGATCCAGTATGAACTCTCTGGTGTTTCTGAAGACTGGAACTGTAGGTGAATAATTTCCCACATTCGCTGCACTCATAAGGCCTTTCTCCAGTATGAACTCTCCGATGCTGAAGGAGGGCAGAGCTTTGACTAAAGGATTTTCCACATTCACTGCACTTAAAAGGCCTCTCTCCAGTGTGAACTCTCCTGTGTTCAATGAGGCTGGAGTTTTGGCTAAATGATTTCCCACATTCACTGCACTCATAAGGCCTTGATCCACGATGAACTTTTTGATGCTTTATGAGACTGGAATGATAAGTAAAGAATTTCCCGCATTCGCTGCACTCATAAGGCCTTTCACCAGTGTGAACACTCTGGTGTTGAAGGAGCGCAGAGCTTTCACTAAAGGATTTCCCACATTCACTGCACTCATAAGGCCTTTCTCCAGTGTGAATTCTCCGATGTTTAATGAGGTTGGACTTGTTGCTAAATAATTTCCCACATTCCTCACATTCATGAGGTCGCACTCCAGTGTGAACTCTCCGGTGCTGAATGAGGCTAGAGCTCTGTCTGAAGGATTTCCCACATTCCCCACACTCGTAAGGCTTTTCACCAGTGTGAACTCTCCAGTGATCATTGAGGCTGTAGCTTTTACTAAAAGATTTCCCACACTGATGACATAAGTAACAGCGTTCTCTACTAGGGGCTTTGTGCTGCTCATACTGAGTTTTTCCACTGTGACAGACAGTCCCATAATTACTTTTGCTGTTTGACTGCTCCTTACTGCAAGTGGCCTTTCCATAGAGGAATTCCGAGCTAGGCAGGAAGTCCTTCCCCACTTTCCTACAGGTAAACTGCTCCCGCGACACGTGGAATTTGGACCTGTTCACAAACAAGGACCTGCTCCCATTGCTTCTGAAGCATTTCTGGCCAAACTGCAGCTTTTCATGCTGATGAGTGTCTGTGGTGAAACACAATTGTCTTCCACATGCCCCACATCTGTATAGTTTCTGATCAGAATGTGTTTCCTGCGGGTGATAAGTCATGTGCAAGATGTCTATCAAGACCAGGCTACACATCACACAGGGCTGAGCCTTTTGGGGAGACAGACCTTCTCTAGAAGTCCTCGCTTGGGACATTCCTTCTAAAGAAGCACTCTGCTCAGAAGATGCCTCTGCATCCTCCACTCCAGGCCAACAACCTAAGAAAAAGAAATGCTGGTGAAGCGCTAACTTTGGTGAGAGGGAGCAGCCCCTATAGGAGCATGAATGACAATCCCAGGAAAAATCCATGGGATTACTGGTAGGACGAGAATGGGGTCAGGTTGAACACGAGACTGCCTGGCAATACTAGGGTATAAAGATGACAGGATGAGGGCAAGCCAGGAGGTAAAGGATACACTACATGATTCAACACAGAGAAGAGACACAGCATTTAAAAATCAATCTGCGGGAGAAATTTTGAGGAGGAATTTGTCTGCTAGTAACACAAGTACTAAGTAGAATGGTATGTCCAGGCACCCAAAAATACAACTTCAATAGATCAACTGACTTTAAGGACAGTTTAAGACTGTGTGTGCACCTCACCACATAACACATAGAGGCCAGTGTTGGGGATACTGCAGGTGGACCACTGAGTAAAGGTGAGGGGACATGAAGTCAAGAGATGTAAGGATTAAATCCAGGGCTGGATGCAAGTTTAGAAGGGATACTCTGTACAATTGACAAAATGGGAAACTCAAGAATTGATAAAGGAAATGAAAAAATGAGCTACAGCCACAGAACTGACACCAAAACACTAGTCAAACTGAATATACACCTGCTGTGATTTGAACACAGCCCTCATGTCATCTCTTACCCAGGGCCAGTTTCCCTCTCAGCCCATCTGCTGTTGATGGATTCATAGCTATCCTGTGAACCACTGGCTATCTTCCCCACGTTTAAGATACACAATGCATGGCACCCAGGTGATGCAAGTACTAAGGGAAAGGAAAGACCACAGAGACAAGCATTCACCCAGAAAAATCTCAGCACATGACAGCCCAGGGGAACAAACCCACAAATATCACAAAGAAAACTTCTGTGGAAGAAACTGCAGAGAGTCCAGGTCCACCTCAGTGTGACCATGTTGATGACAGTAACCACTGATACAGGCAGGCATTAGGAAATGTCAGTGAAATCAAGTAGAATGGGCACCTAAGGCTTTGGACATGGACAGAAACACTCCTTCAGAGAGGGCAAACAAGGTGGGATGCATCAGGGTGACTGTAAAACTCCTGGTTCTGAATCCTTCCCTGCTAGGCTACAGGCAAACAGGGATTGGGGCTGTTAAAGAAAAGAAGGCAGCACACACATCAGGCCCACTGACCACAGCACCTACCCAGAAAACTGAGAGGAGAGGACAGCAGAGCCCATGGTCATGTTATTAGGACAGACTTCCCTCTTAGGGAAGGAAAAGCTCACAGAATAGATTAGGGTACATGGGTGGGTGAGAAGACCTTACCCAGGGAGATGATAAGTGCCAAGTTCTCCATCATCACATCACAGTACAGGTATCTTTGAGCCTCGTCAAGGAGATGCCATTCATCCCAGGAGAAGTGTATGGCCACATCTTCAAAGGTCATGCTTCCCTGCCATGATGGAGACAGATCAAACCACAAATAATTCCTCTCCTGGAGGAAAACAATATATGCCTCTACATACTAACCCCATGCCCATATTCTTCCAAAGCTCTCCAACTGAGACAAGAAATCAGCCCTAGTGTCACTGTCCTGCCAAGGGCTCACTAATCACCTGGTACAAGCCATCAGCAACAGGGATGCGGACAAACATAACTAACCTAGGGATTTGGCACAGAAAGGTCTATGCCCTCCCACCCCAAGATATGTCCCTAAAATACTCAAGTTCATGTAAGTCTCAAAAGCAGGGCATTGGAGCTGTCAGGGTTGCTCCTTCGCCATATGTACATCATTTTTTAGATAACGTATCCTTCCTAACTCAGATACTATAGCCACGTGCCCACGACCCCACCACATCAATGCCACACACCACAGACATTTATTTCCCTGACCTCCCCACATTGGTTTTGTTTTAATCACCTCCTCTTCACACTGTTGGTGAAGGTGGGATTCCTGTTCTAGTTTTATGGGGATTACCAAACACACCATACCACCTGACACTAGATGGAGTAATGAGATGGTGGCTTATTAATCACATATAAAACCACACAAGATGCATGTAGAGGTACAGTCCAGAAAAACAGAACCATCAGTTGCTGTGGGATACAAGACTTGTAAGACTAAAAGGGTGAGGTGCTCCCTGGTTCTGTATTTGACCGGTTTGGAAACTGTGGGGATTTATCCATGGAAAGAGAAGGAAGAGAGATAGAAGAGGGGGACAAGGAAGAGAGCTGAAATCTGCTACAAAGGAATAAACAAATAGTGACTACTCCTCTTGCTAAGAGGGTTGTCTATTTGGAGACATTATGAACAGGGGAAAAAGCAGAGAGGGGAAACTTGCATTCAGCTGATTTGATATTGTCCAGACTTCACTAAATGTCAAGATATCAAAAAAAAAAATACTGGGCCTTAATTTTAAGCCTTATGCTGCAATTTAGCACACAACATTGAATATCCTTGACAGATTCAAACAGGATCTAATACTACAATAGACCTCTTACAGCTCATGCCAGTGGTGGCAGACCCAAATCCTAATACGATGGCAAACCCAAATGCTAATATGGCTCCCTGCCTGGCTCCATTTTTGCCCAAGATTTAGCCACAGGGAGCATGCATTCATCTCAGATACTAACGATTCTATTTCCCTTCTGTTCAACACTCGCTATCCCAACTTACTCTGCCTACCTAACACTCGAAGCCCAGTCCCATCGGTCACTCACCACAGGCCAAGTGACTTCTCCAGGCGCTATCAAAGGCATCACAAAATCCTGGGGATTCTGTAAAGTGGTGAATGATCACCAGGTCCAGACCAAGCATCTTCTTGCCTCAAGCACACTTATACCTCTGCATCTACCTCACATGTATTCCTCTTTTGCAAGGCTATGCCACCTAGCCGACTATCCTGTTTGATGCATCCAACCAAAATGGTCACCTGTGTTTGTAGAGCCTAATACCATCACCCAGGTATCCAGTCAAGAGGCCCAGTACTCGGCCATACTTATTCCTTCTTAAGCCCCCTAATATCTTTATGATTGTAACTTGAAGATTTCCTCTCCTAAATGTGATCCACAGCTCACTCACCTTAGTCCATACAATAACCATCACACTTTGTATGTCTCCATTCCCAACCAATCACTAGATTTTCAGACCTGCATTCAGCTTCCTGCTGAATTCCACCATTCAGTGGTCTCTGAAACGTCTCAAATACTTATGATGACCAAAATCAAGCTTATGATGTTCCCAGTGAATATTATTCTTCATTCCAACTTGATTGAACTTTTAGTCCTATAAAAACCACAGGGTCATCCCTGAATCCTGTCTCACTCTCTTGCTGTTTGCATTTCAAAATTTTAGCTGCTCTTTTTAAAAACTCAGTTTCAGAATGTAATTACATCTCCTATGGCACAACACTGGTCATTAACCTTCACCTGGGCTATGGCAATATCCTGCACTCTGATCTTCCTGCTCCCACAGCTTCTGTCTGTTTGCTACTCTACAGACCGATGGAGCCTGTTAAGACCTTGGTAAAGGCACTTCCCTTTTCTAATCCAAATATTCCATCATCTCCTGAAGAGACACCCAACTTCTCAGGCAGTTACTGCAATCCCCATGCCTCCAGCTCTCTGTTCTCATATAAAAGAGACCCATGGTTTCCTAAAGATTTCCAGCTTATGGGGGCCGGTGAGATGGCTCAGCGGCTTAAGCGCCTGCCCGGCAAGCGCGAGGGCACAAGTTCAACTCCCGGAACCCACATACGAAAAAGGGGCCGGTGATATCGCTCAGCAGCACGGGCGCCTGCTGGCACGCGAGGTCCTGAGGTCGACCCCCCGGTAAGATTTCCAGCTTAGTTTTAGTTCCAAGTGTCAGGACTGACCTGAGAGACCCCACACTTCCCCTTGTAAACAAAGGAAAACAAGATTGCCTCTGGTAAACAAGAAGTAAGGGCAATAAAGAAGTTTAACACTGGATCTGCAGTGGCCCTGATGCCAACTCTATCAATTATGCTGATTGCCCATACAGCTTTGGACTCGATATTCCATCCAGATTCTGCGGGACTCTTTGAAATCAAGATCCCAATCCTAAAACTCTGTATATATTCAGTCTTCCCACCAGATAGCTGCTGATATCACTCTGATATGAGTCTGCCTATAGGTAGTTGGAATAAAATCTGTTCTTTTCCACAGCCTCGGTCTCTGAGTGTCACCTCACGCCTCCATTCACCTAACACCAAGCACTTGCGTACCCTGGTACCAGTTGTGGGAATAACCTTCCACAACTGTCTACACAGGCTGCGGTAAGTAGGAGCACCTCTGCATAACCCCATGGCATGGATTTAGTATCTTGGGCTTGCAGTTCGTCCAGGGCTTTACAACCAAGAACTAGAACATTAGCACCACAATCCACTGAACGAGCTGGTGGAGACCAGGATACTGAGGGTGGGAGTCACCCTCCACTTCCCCGTGTCAGTTCCGTAAGCCCTTCTTTTATGGCCATGGGAGCCACAGGAAGAGGGAGGTCTTAGGATGCAACCATGGTGGGCTGAAGGGTCTCAGGCCTCCCTTCATTGTGTCTGAAGCTGAAATCAGGCCAACTTCCTCCCTGTCTTAACTCCAATTTGAGTGCTTACTGTCACCGCTAAGCAGAAAGGGGACTCTAAGAATATGCAAGGTCACGGTGCCCAGTGTCCTCATCGCCCCTGCACTCTGCCCTGCCTCGCGAAGTCTTAGGAACACCTCACAACCCCGGCAGCAGGGTCTTTCCTGGGCCCTACGGGGAGGACGCGGCCCTCAGTTCTGGGACGACCCTGCCTCGTATATGCACTACCTCGCAGACATGGCAGGTCTGGGGCTCCGAGTGCTCCAGGCCCGGCACTGGGTTCTGAGGCGGCGTCCTGGGCTCTGGCTCGGGCGGGCGGAGGACGCGGCGCTCACCTGGGTCGGGCCTCTCAGCGCAGCCGCCGCCATCGATTCTGCAGGAGACCGGGGCAGCGCAGGGCCTGTCCCGGGTCTGGCGCGAGCACTGCGGACTCGCCCCTGTGCGGGGGACGACGACTCCTCCCAGCCTTCAGGTTCTGGTCACCAGGGTACCAACACCGCTCCCCAAGCCTCAGACCGGAACTTGAGGAAAGTCACAATGGCCGCCACAAAGAAGGTACCGGAAGTCCTGCCCTTTGTGCTTCCATGGAAACAGCTAACTCTGTGTTCTCATTGGTTCACCCTCCGCAGCTGCCCCGCGGAGCATTCCGGGTAATGTAGTTTCCATAGACACCCCCCCACGCACATACACACGCCCGCGGTCTGGGAAGAGCTCTGGCCCCCTACCACATAGGGGAGGCGCAGCTCCGGGGGGCGGCGCGGGGAGGTGCTTTCCACGGTTCTGAACTGAGAAACAATATCTGATATGTGCCTGGACGCCTACGTGTTGGGAGGCGTATCTCTCACAAAGTTCAGAGTTTGTAAAGTTGAGATATTACTGAAAAGATACAATATTTCTCTTTTAAGTAAAAAGCAGTTCTGGAGATCTCCTGGTGACTATGTTGAATGATAATATCCCACGTAGGGTTGAAATTGCTAAGAAAGTAATGTAGTGTTTTAATCACATAGTCAAAAGCAACTATTTTAGTTGGTAGATACACTAACTAGAGTGGGTATCATTTCCCAATATAGACATATATTCACACATTTAATTTTACACTTTCAATATATGCAATTTTACTTCGCCATTATGCCTCAGTGAAATGAATTAAAAATTGTCAAGTGAAGCAAAATTAAATTGACTATGACTACATTATATATCTAAAGATTCAAACCTTTACTGTATTTTTAAAGAGCAGTATAGTTTTGCACTACTTTAATATAGAAAAAATATTAGAATATTTTAATCCAATGTATACTTGATTCATTGGAAATGTAAAAGAATTGCTTTGGAGATAAGATCTGGGAAACAATTGATAGCCTCAGGACATCCCACCCATGACAATAAGCTATATATGTTCAGAAAATACTCTACATTTTAGGGTATTTAAATATTTTCATCTTATAGATATTGCATGCTTTTTGCTATTTACTAAAGATTTTCTTACCAAGGTTTTGAATATGTTGTGTAGACATGGCTGTGTGTTTCTTGAACCCTGTATGTGGGGCCCTTAGGTACTTTAGTTTTGGATTCTATGTAAAATTTATTTCTGTCATATGCTTCATCTACATGTACTGACAATGAATGCAGCAGCAATCCATCACATGAACTTCCATTGGTTACTCATGCCAGAAATTATATGATTTAGTGAGGGAAAGAAAATGGGTAAACACCACCTACACATGGATATGTACATGATTCTCATTATTATTACTTTTAGCTCATGTTTATGACATATAATGTTTACATTCATTGATGTTAGGTTAATTCCTAGGTATTTAATTTTCTCGATGCTATTGTGAATGGTATTGTTTTCCTAATTTCTTTCTCAGTGAATTCATTATTAGTGTATAGGGATGGTATTGGTTTTTGTGTGTTGATTTTGATCTTGCTACATTGCTGAATTTGGTTATTAATTCTAGGAGCCTTTTGGTGGAATATTTTCAGGTCTTGTAGGTATAGGATCATGCCACCTGCAAATAATGATACTTTTACTTCATCCTTTCCTATATGTATCTCTTTTACTTCTTTCTATTTGCTAACCAGCAAACTAGCTCTGGCTAATGTTTTGAGGAGTATTTTAAACAGGAGTGGTGACAGTTCATACCCTTGTCTTGTTCCTAATTTTATTTATTTATTTATTTATTTATTTATTTATTTACTTATTTTCTTTATGTGGGTACCAGGAACAGAACTCAGGACCTCGCGCTTGCCAGGCAGGCGCTTATGCCACTGAGCTATGTCACCGGCCCTTGTTCCTAATTTTAGAGGGAACAGTTTTTCCACATTTAATATGATGTTGGCAGTAGGTTGGTCATAAGTGACTTTTATCAATTGAGATCCTTTTGTACCTACTTCCTTCATGGTTTTTATCATGAATGAATGTTGGATTTAGTCAAAGGCTTTTTCTGCAGCTATTGAGATGACCACGTGATTTTAGTCCTTTCTTCTATTTATGTGACGAATTACATTTATTGATTTGTGTATATTGAACCATCCTTGCAACCCTGGGATGAAGCCTACTTAGTCATGGTGTATAATCTTTTTGATGATTTGTTGCATTCTATTTGCCATTATTTTGAGAATTTTTTTTTTTTGTGGGTACCGGGGGGTCGACCTCAGGACCTCGCGCACCAGGAGGCGCCCGTGTCACTGAGCGGTATCACCGGCCCCTTTTTCGTATGTGGGATCCGGGAGTTGAACTCGGGCCCTTGCGCTTGCCGGGCAGGCGCTTAAGCCGCTGAGCCATCTCACCGGCCCTATTTTGAGAATTTTTGCATCTATGTTCATTAGAGAGATTAGTCTGTAGTTCTCCTTTTTTCACTGGATACTTGTTTGCTTGGGATCAGGGTAATTCTGTGTTTCCCTTTCAGTTTCATTAAAGAGTCTGAGGACTATTGGTATTACATCTTCCCTGAAGTTCTTGTAGAATTCAGCTGTGAATCATATCCTGTTTTCTTAATTGGTAAGTTTTTTTTTTTAAATTACTGCTTCAATTTCATTGCCTGTTATTGGATTATTTATTATTTTTAAGTCTTAGTTCAGTTTTGGTAATTCACAATTATCTAGAAATCTCTCCATTTCTTTTGAGTTTTCCAATTTTGTGGCATATAAATTTGTGAGGTAGTTGCTAATAATTTTCTGAATTTTGATGGTGTTCCCTGTGATTTCACCTTTTTCATTTCTAATTGCATTGATTTGTGTCTTTTCTTTCCTTTTTTGTAAGATTTTTTTTTGTTCATCTAGCTTGTTTATTTTTTTCAAAGATCACCCCTTAGATTCACTGATTGTTTGTATTGTTTTTTGGTCTCTACTTCATTGAACAGAATATTTTGTGGATGCTTTGAAGATGAAAAATGTGAGGCTAGAACTTTTTATCTTGATCTTTGGGGGGTTGGTTCCCAAATCCTATGCAGAGCATGGGCCCATTCAGGCCATTTTACCAAACACCTAACATTGAATCCTCTAAAGCAATTAATTTGCATCATCCCAGATGCAATTAATCCCAATAACTTATTGACATGGGCTTGGAATTTACTCTGTTTAAGAGGAGGTAGCCTATGGGGCCTCAATATCAATAAAATTGGGTGAGTTGATGGTGCCTGGATGTGGAGGTGATTATCTTCAAACTTATTTTCCAACTTGTGTTTTTCACCTGGAACCAATCATCAGATGCAGATCCCAAGGGACAGAAATGGTGACAAATTCCCCCAGGTGCATGGAAGAGGCTTAACTGCAAGTTGGGGACCTTGGAGGGTTGACCCGAGGGTCTTTGGAGGGATAGATCAGCGTTCTCTAGTACCTATTGTATACTTTCCACTCACATACTCACAGAACTCTTTCTAATGTTTTCAGTCTCTTCCTGTTCTTTTTCACCTTATGAAAGTGGGAAGATATTAGTATTTTATGAAAGCATCTTTCTAGCTTCTGCTTTTCAGGTTGGAAGCTGAGGCAGAACCACTCTCCACCTCATTTCTCTTCCTTAGCTGTCAGTGGTGTCCATAAGAATTACAAGTCAAGCTAATGACCAGAGTTCAGTGCTAAGAGACTGTTGTAAAATATCTCTTTCACAAAGTTCAGAGTTTGCTGATTTTTTTGTGTGTGTGTTTAAAATTCCTAACATCTCCATAGATGGGGCATTCTTACCTATATCTCACCCACTTGAACACACTTCTTACTGTAGATATTCAGTTACATTTTGAAGTAATCTCTAAATCTGGTTTTATGCCAAGGGTGCTCAGGCCTGGAGGTGTAATCCAGACCAGGAACAATTGATCAGTAGTCTCTGAGATTTGTACTATACAGTTTGGTTGTTTTTCATTCAGACATGTGCATATTCTGTTTCAGCTATTATAACATGAGTTTTGTAGGCAAAAATGTAATTAATAACAATCAGAGAATTCTTACAAATGACTTGTGCTGCTATGAGAAAATGGACTGCAACTAAAATTAATGTTTGCTTATGGCTTTTCTTAAACATTAGAACCATAAGTCATGCAAGTGGTATCTGGTCCTATTTGGGCATGGGAATAACACAGTTAGGAACTGGGGCCTCTTCCGTGCAGTAGAAATCTGTACTGAGCTGATGTTCCTTATCATGTCCAGATATTTGCTTATATTATTAATCTTGGCTATATTTCCTGTGTTTTTATAGGTTTTGAGCAAACTCTTGGGTTCAAGTGTTCTCCTGCCTCAGCCTCCTCTGTAGCTGGGATTACAGACATGCTCTACTATACATAATATATGTTTCTTCTTTTCATAATTTTCCAAAATGTTAGCAAGTCATTGTTGATGGGTTTAATATAAAATGTTTATTTTATGGCTGCAGATAACTGTTGTTTCTTAGGAAGCGTTGTGCTACAGGCATTTTTGGTCACTGAGTCAAGTAAGTGTGGTCTTCGTCTTCTGAAACTGGTTAAAGAAACAAAAATATTCATGGCACTTGTCAAATGGGATATAAATTATTTATCTAATCAGGACATAACTTTTGTTATAGGAACCACTGCAGTGTGGTATTGCAGAGGGCAGTAGGTTCTACTAGACTCTCAATACTACATGGGCTCTTGGAATTGATACTCAAAGGACAGGATGGAGGGCCCTGAATGGTATTGTAACACCACTGGACAGGGTCTTAGGCCTCAGAAAGAGAAGATGGGGACCTCAAAACACCCTGTGCTGCTTCTTTACTAATTGTTACAAATCAGTGAAATTCAGAGGTGGATTTATTTGGCAGACTCAAGTAAGTACACACTCAAAACTGGTTCTGTGCTCAAAGTGTGAGGAGCCCTGTCTTCTGGGCTTTGGAGTACTTCTGTGGCCTTCAGGGATCCTCTGGAGGAGTCCTCTGGGACCTTTCTATCAATGGATTTGGATGAAATCATCGTGGCTACATGTGCAGAGTATGATCTTCAAACTACTTCCCAAATTGGTATTTTATACCTGGACATCAGAGCTCAGATGCAAAGCCTGAAAAGAAATGGCCACTAATTCCTCCAGAAGCAGAGAGGATGCTTGTTTGAAAGGAGTCAGAAGCACTAGAATGTCACCCAGGTCAAAACAAAAACGTACACATACATAAACTCAATATATATATATTCACCGAGCTGGCACTTCCCCCTTCGTCTCCCAGCTTCACTCCTAGTGGGGACCTTAAAAACACTTCTAAGATGTTTCCCTGAGGAAATGGCTCTGTGGCTCGCTCAGACGCACTCAGAAGTGTCCTTCACTGATTCTTTAGGCAGATCCCAAAGTGAATCAAGTTGGCAATGCACTATGACAGTCACCCCAAGCCTAACTCATTGGACGCATGTAAATAGTTAAAGCCCACAACTGAATACATATTCTGGGTTGGGGATGTAGCTCTGTGGTAAATCATTTAGCAGTGGGAGACCCTGAGTTGCATCTGCAGCCATGCAATGGAAGAGAAAGTAGCAAGAGTGCATATTCTTCATACTAATGCAAGGGGCATTAGCAAGAAGTGAACACGAACTAGGCTGTTAACTAAGCCTAAACACAGAGGTAAAATAAAAATAACACAAGGAGATTCTCTGTGGTATTCTTGACGTAATTGAATACCTGGTAAAAGAAAAGCAAGAATTTGTCATTGGTTGTTGAACAGTTTGCATGCTAGGAAAAGTGTAGAATAGCAGTTCCAGCACCAAGAACTGCTTTATCAGAAGACAACTTTTTCACAGACTGCAGCAGGTGGTTTCAGGGTGATTAAGTGTATGATACTTATCGTGTGCTTTATTTTTATTATGATAATATTTTACGCTTTATTTCTATTAGTATTACGTTAGGTTCTCATAAGCAGTGCACAACCTAGATCCCTTGCATGTTGTAAATCGAATGCTGCTGCCGATCTGACAGAAGGTGGAGCCCAGGCAGTAATGCGTGCTGTGGGGAGCAGCTGTAAATACGGATGAATCTTCGCTTGTTCGCCGACACTCACCTCCTGCTGTGCAGACCAGCTCCTGAGGGATACAAAAAAAGGACAGTGGGGGCTGGGATCCCTGGTGTGGACACAGGGACTATGAAGTAATAAGCACTGCTACAGATGTTAAATTTTGTACTAACATTTTTATATATTTATTGTAAGAAATAATGACAAAAGTAAACTTTCCAATGTCATGTCTCTTAAATTCCTAAGAGCCTTCAGTCCTGCCAGTGCTTCAAACATCTCCAAAATATCCTTGCCTCTTTGCAGTCTCTCCTCCTTGCAGGCTCTAAGTTGATCTGAGTTTCCTGGTTTTTGATGATGGTAGATGAATAACTTTGATGAGGCAGAGGCTGAAGTAACTAAAATACCATTGTGTGCTGCACCATAGCCATCCCTCAGACGTCATGTTTTTCTTCTTCTCCCTACTCTTCACTCAGAATTAGTACTCCTCCTTGTTGGTAATTCCAACTTTATCTGAATATTGGTTTTATTTTTTCCTTTTGTGGGTACCGGGAACCAAACTCAGCACCTTGCGCTTTCCACGCAAACACTTACGCCTCTGAGCTATCTCAGTTCACATCAAGATGCTCAAGGAAGCAGACAGAAAAAACCCTGGAAAAACTTAGCTGACCCATAAGCAAAGTGCAGAGTATTTTAAGAAACTTAAATTATTACCAGCTAAATATGAGTCTTACGTAAACAAATGTACTCTGGTGATTTGGCTTACATGATGACAAAATAACCTGGATAATGTAACTCTGCTTTGACATTAAGTGACTCTAATTTGTTCAAAGTCACCTTATGAGGCTATGATATGAAAGTGCAAAAACCAAATGTACAGACCGATTAACCAAATGCTTGTAGATGATAGAATGTATACTGAAATTCTGTGGGCTTCCTGCTTCTTATCTGAACCTAGAAATCAAGTCCATTATTTATTACCACACTTTAAGAATATCTCCTGAAAAACACCTTTGGGTAAGATCATGTTTAGAAATGTTAAGAGCTGATTCCAGAGGTAGCATAGAAAGAACAATAACTGTCTTTCCTTTTGTATAATTAAGAAAAATGATTTTTTCTAAGGATGTAAACATGTATTCCCCCCAATTTTTTGCTGTTAGTTTTATTTTTATTAACCTAGTTTAATTAACCTTCCAATCTATTTCAAGTTTATGTTATTTCTAAACATAATTTTGCATCTTTTGGCTCAATCAGAACTAAGCAGCTGATCAGTGATGGGGACCCCAGGAGTGAGGGCCCATGGTAGAGGAATGAATGCTTTTACTAGCCTTTTTATTAGTGCATGTTTGCAATACATAGAAGGTATGTTCATTTTGAGGAACTGGTGCATGCAAATAATATGTCTTGTTCATTTTCAAGGCCTTTGCCCCTCTGTCCTCTATGTCCACTCCTCTTCTAATCACATTCCCATTTCTAAAAAGTCTACCTCCTTGTCTCAGTCATTCATTGACTTATACATTAGGTTTCTCATATGAGAGAAAACATGTGACATTTAACTTTCCGTGTCTGACCTATTTGACTTAACATGATGACCTCCATTCGCATCATTTTCCTGCAACTGATGTGACTTCTTTATTTTTTGTTGCTGAACAATATTCTATTGTGTATCTACCCCACATTCTTTTTACTCATTGGTCTATTGATGGGCATCCAGGCTGTTTCCAGAGCTTAGCCACTGTTCCTTTCCAACCTTGGATTTGAGGACTATTTGACAATATCAGATATTTTAACACAACCAGTCTGAAGACAGTTTCCCAGAAATGTGTCTCCTCTAAATGGAAGGTACAGACTGAAGGACCGACGAGGTATCTCAGTTATCTCAAAGAAATACAAGAACATGCTGCAAAAATCTTAGGAGTAGAAAAATGGTGAAGAAAGCAAAGAAGATCATTTAAAGAGAAGAAAAGGACAAGATTTTGGTAGCCCCAACAGTGTGGAGGTTTTATGGTTATCATTATTTCACACAAAGCCAACCAGAGTTATCCGATTGGAATAGCAGCACAGTTTATTTGCAGGGAAAAGGAAGTAAAAACCTGATCAACAAATAGTCATCTCTATATATGAGAAGTGGGTCCCAAATGCAACCAAAATACTAACATTATCTCCATGAAAGATGCTTTAGCTAAGGATACTTTCTTAGGGGAACTCAGTTGCCTGAATGTGGATAACCTAAGATGGAAAATGAGTGCAACTATTAAACAGAACCCTACATCAAATAAATCCTTGTACAATCACATGGTAAAATTACTTTGCATGAAAATACAATGCTCTGTTTTACTACACTTATTTCTTATAAGATGTCCTGAGACCTGTGGAAATAAATAACTACAACAAAGGGAGAATCCAATGAGTGTTTATCACAATTCACTTATAGAAAGGGAAACAATCACCATCACTTCCCTTTTTGTGAAGTCTCAAAAGCAGGCCAAGGAGTGGGAAAGCTTTACAGCATCGTGATGAAAGGGAACTTTCAGGACACCCTCACTGGGAGACAGTGGATGGGCCAGTAAAGAGGAACGTGCATGAGACTGGTGATGAACGAATATGTAGATTTCTGGTTTTTTTTTTTTTTAACTAAGATGGAAATGGGGAAATGGTCAGGGACATTGTCTAATATTGTTGATATTTCGTATAGTTAGGATAGCAGTTGTGGGGCTTCCTGGATTTTGCTAGGCAGAATATTCTGACATGCCATAGTACTAATATATGTAGCCAGTTTCTTGAGTAACTAAATGAATAGGTTTCATGAGCTAGGGTGGAAATTTGTCTTTCTCAATACTGTATTGTGCCTGGTCTGGCGATTTTCTGTTAGTATATTCTGTGTCTTGAACTTAGGTTCCTTTGTTCATTTTTTTTTTGTGTGTGTGTGTGGGTACCGGGGGTCGACCTCAGGACCTCGCGCACCAGCAGGCACCCGTGCCGCTGAGCGATATCACCGGCCCCTTTTTCATATGTGGGTTCTGGGAGTCGAACTCGGGCCCTCGCACTTGCCAGGCAGGCGTGTACGCCGCTGAGCCATCTCACCGGCCCTGTTCATTTATTTTTGAAAGAATATGTTTTTTTTTTAATTTTTACTCTTAATCCTCAAGTTTTCATTACATTCTTAGCTTTCTAAATTGGTTACCACCTCATACCTCCGCCATTGGCAAAACAAGGGAATTTATTTATATCGACATTCTATCCCATTCCTTTCTGTAAGCCGGGCACTGAGAAAAAAGAAAAATGGAAGTCAAAAATTTCCCAAAGGCATATAAATTCATAAGTAGGAGGAATGGAAAGAGAAAAAGAAAAAACTCTTTATAACTCTTAGGATATTAGGTAAAGGTCACAAAATTAGAAGCATTTAATAGTGATAGAAAGCATTTAAACTTTGAAACATAAAAGTTTTCATTACCCTCAAGGTGTGAAGTAATTGAATTTCTATTATTCTGATTTTATTTTAATTTATTTAAATTTTTTGATTTTTTTCTTTTATTAGTACATGTTTGCAATAGAGGTTTACATTCTTTTTGGAGAGTGGGTCCATGCAAATAATGCACTTTGTTTCTTTGTTTTTTTTAGTCCCCATTCCCTTCCTACCCACTTCCCTCCCTCCACCTCTGTATCAGCTTTCCCCACTTTCATTCTGTTGTTATTATTATTTTTAGCTCACGTTTATGATATACAATGTTTATATTTGTTGAGGTTTTTGGATCCTGTACATGGCTTATCTTAACTCTGCTCCTGCCCCTTCACTTCTCCTCTCCCTTCACCTGTGGTCTCCTGGACACCTTCCCATTTGTAAGAGGTCATCCCCTTGCTTCCTTCTATCTATCCTTTATTATTCTCTTTGTTTGAACTTTGCCTTACTCAAATAAGAGATACCATACAATGTTTAAGCTTGTGTGATGGATTTATTTATAGCTTTATTTATATCTTTATAGATTCATTGTATCTTTCCTATATATAATTTATAGATTTATTTATATCTTTCTAGCTGGGTAGTATTACATTATGTATAGATACACATTTTCTTTATCGTTCATCTGTTGATGGATATACAGGCTGCTTCCAGGATTTAGCTATTATGAATTGTGCTGCTATAAACATTGGTATGCATGCATCGCTGAAGTATGATGTCTTTAGGTTTTTGGGAAAACACCTACAAGGGAAATAGCTGGGTCATATGGAACTTCTAATGTTAGTTCTGAGAACTAAAATACGAATGTGAATATTCATATTCATATTCATTAGTTTATATTCCCCCCAATAATGTAAAAGTGTTTCTTTTTCACCACAGCCATGCCAGCATTTGTTATTCTTTGACTTCTAATAATTCCCATTCTTTCTGGTGTAAGATAGAATCTTAGTGTTGTTTTAATTTGCATTTCTATAATGGTCAGAAATGTTGAACAGTTTTTCATATATTTGTTGGACATTTGAACTTCTGAGAAGTTTCTGTTCATTTATTTCACTTGTCCATTTCTTGATTGGGTCCTTTATTATAGGTAGTTGGATTTTTTTTTTTACTTCTTTGTGTATTCAAATATTAGTCTTCTATCTGAGCAATAGCTGGCAAAAAATTTTCCCATTCTGTAGGATGTCTCCTCACTCTAATAATTTTTTTTTATGTGGGTACCAGGAGTCCACCTCAGGACCTCGCGCTTGCCAGCAAGCGCTTGTGCCGCTGAGCGATATCACTGGCCCTTTTTTCTTCCTTTTTTGTGGGTTCTGGGAGTTGAACTCAGGACCTCGAGCTTGCCAGGCAGGTGCTTATGCCACTGAGCTATCTCACCGACCCCTCACTCTAATAATTGAGTCCTTTGCTGTGCAGAAGATTTCAATTTGATGTAATCACGTTTGTTGATTCTTGTTATTATTTCTTGTGCAATTGGGGTTCTGTTTAAAAAATCCTTTCCCACACCTATGACTTCAAGTGTTTTACCTATTCTAAATTCCAGAAGGTTCAATGTTTGTGTTTTAACATTTAGATCTTTGATCCATTTTGATTTTAATTTAATACACAGTGAGAGATATGGGTCCTGTTTCAATCTTCTGCAAACAGATAACCAGTTTTCCCAGAACCACTTGTTGAGCAGGCTAACTTTCCTCCATTGTATGCTTTTGGCCCCTTTGTCAAATACCAAATAGCTGATTATGTCTGGGGATGTTTCTGCATCCTCTATTCTGTTTCATTGATCCACATTTTGTTTCTGTCCCAGTACCAGGCTATTGTATCACTGTTGCTTTGTAGTATAATTTAAAATCATGTATTTTGATGCCTCCTGCTTTTCTTTTATTTCTCAGGATGGCTTTTGCTGTTCTGGGTCTCTTCTGACTCTGTGGGAATTTAGAATTGTTTTTTCTAGATCTGTAATTCATTCTTTATACACTTTTCTATAACATTGCTTCTTTTTTCTGAAAAAGAGCAAAGGGAACAGGCTGGGGCCCTACAGTCCTTGTGGGGCACACCTCCATGTCCCACCTCCTGAGCTTTCCATGACCTCCCTGGGGAGGAGGCACTAACATACGTGCTTTTGGGGGATGGGCAACTTCTAAGTACTGTAGCGGTACTAAGATGTATTACACATCAATTTCTAATGAACTGCAACACAACTAAACCCCGAGGACTCTTCCCATAGCCTGCTTAGACAATGTAGAACTATATTTCATAATTTTGACATGGAGATATCTCATCATTCATTCTATTCCCATTTCATGAAAAGTGGATATTTTTTCTTATTTTTCCATTCATTTACCTTTTCTCTGGTGTCTTTGATCAAATTCTCTGCATTTTTCTATTGCACTCTTTATGAGAGCTCTTTGTGTATTAAGAAATTACCACTTGGTTCTCCACCTGCAGTGTACCTGGGGCTTGGCTGCCTGCTGTTTTGTTGTTTCTAGACCTCTTTTATTATGGACTTTTATGCAGTACAATGCAATTGGGATGTTTACATACTCTGAAGGGACATAACAACTGATATTTTCTCACAAAAGAGGAGGGAGGAGAAGCTGGCATCCTACAGTCACCTGTAGGCACCCCACCCCAATTCCTGAGGACCTCTGACTAGGACCAAACTCCTAAAGGTTTTTACTGTCTCCGTGGGGTCCAAGGCTTTAACCCATGAGCCTCTGGGTGCCACTAGCTTATACGTATAGTGGTTTTTAAAAGAAGTATTGATATATCACTTTCTAAACAACTTGGGCTCCACCAAGCCATAAGTACCCTTCCTCCAGCCTGTTCAGAAAATGTACAAATACACTTTTTGGTTTTCATATTCAGATACCTCATTATTAGTTCTATTTCCATTTATACATGTTTTTACAAACTGCATAATTTTCTCTATTTTGCTAGCTACTACTAAGGTGAGTTTTTCCTCTGGATTCTCAGACCTAATTGTCTTCCTCTGTTGTCCATTGTGCTATCTGTAAGAACACTTTCCACCTTATAGAAATGACCAGGCTCCAGATAGGTTTTAGTATTGGGTTTTTTGTATGTTTTCTTTACCTGCAAAAGAAAAAGGTGAACTGGCTGGGGTCCTACAATCCCCTCGTAAGGCACCCCTAATTTTCTCTTGTTGCTTTGTTTTATTTTATTTGTTCAATACTTTGTCTTATTTTCTAAGTGCCCGCCACTCTCCTTAAGTCTCCCCTGAGGCCAGAGCCACCCAAACCAGATCCTGGTGTGCACCTTTGTTGCCTTATACGCCCTCTCTTCCATTCTGGTCCTCTAGATGGCACTCTTTGATAATCCAAGCTTATAGCTGCTCAATGATTTTGCATTTGTAGGAAATGTTTCCCCTTCTTTAGCCCTTTTATACTCATCAGCAATAACAAGTCTGCATCCAGGTTCTATTTTTCTTGCTGGGGGAAGAGATAATTTTCTCTAATTTTTGATAGCTTTTTAGTGATTTTCGTTTTCATGCCATGCACAGCATCATTGCCCTGGTGAACTCTTCTATCTTTCACATTCTACTCCATTTCAACTCTTTCTGTGTTTCTCCTGCTCTGAGTCTGGCCAAGGTGCTCACCTCTGCTTCTTGTTTCCTGGCATTTCTCTCCTCAGTGCTCACCAGCAAGAAGAGCTGTGTCTCTCAGTTCTACTTTGCCTACTGGGAAAGGAAAATTGTATGTTTGGTAACCTGGTTGTCCATTTGAAAGGCTCCTGGTCTCTCCAGGAAAATCAATTATACACTCCAAATTTGTAGGTGAATAGTAAGCTCTACATGTTTTCTTGGAAGTCTGTAATACCTTGTGTTTAAGAGAATTGTCAATCTTACCTTGTAGACAGCATGGCATTAATAATCACATAAATTATTTAATCTAATGTGTTATTATCTTCTATGGACCTGTTCAAAACTTATGAGATGTGAAAAGAAAGCTGTGTTTGAAGATGTAGAACAAAGTCACCATCTTGCTTGCTCTCACGATGATACAGAGAGGTCTCCGAGGTACATCTGAGCTCTGCAGAGCCCAGCCCCTGGGTGTGGACAGATTCCCCAGCTCAGTCCCTGCTGGGCCCAAGGCTTCTCCGTGGCTGCCAGGCTGCAGCTTATCCCATGTCTAGGATCTGACATGCATTGCTCTCAGGACCACGGCGGAGGGGGGATTGGTAGAGTGGATCCATTGCTTTGGCTCTCTGTGCACAGCTGCCTGCCTCTGGAACACTTGCCTGAGGATTTCTGACAAATTCCAGAAAACAAACATCAAGCAAGCTGTGCCAGTGCAGCACTGCTGTGGCCTCTTTTCCACTGAATGAGCCACAGTCATGTAATCTCCAGTAAGGTTTGGAAATCAGCTTGAGGATTTGAGTTGTTTCCCTGAGTGATGTTGACTTCAGTTGAGTGCCTGTGTTATATTTTATCATATTGGATTATATTACGTTATATCATATTATATTATATCATATTATATTGTATTATATTGCATTATATCATATTGTATTACACCAAACAACACAAAACCTTATGTCGATGTTTGTATTACATTATTTGTTACTATGTGCAGTATTGCATTTGTATCACATAAGAATTCGTATCTGTCATTCTTGTATTCTTTATAAGATACATCAATATATGTGGTGTCTGCATCATCTGGGAAGCTAATATGCAAGAGACAGGCTCAGGGTAAGAATTTGGCTGTTGGTTACTGTATGTCAGTACTTCTTAGTTTTTGGTGTCTTTACACACGACGTGAGGCACCAGTAAGGACTGCAAAGACCTAGACTCACTGCAGTGGAGAGGTCTGGCATGTGTGCTTTTAAAAATGTGATCAGCTTACCCTCTTCTGTTCAGTGTTTGGGAACTGTGATAAGAGGAAAAGTTATGTGAGAATGTTCTTTAAGATCAAGAGGATTTCCACTTCCATGGTGTTATCAAAGCCACGAAGTACAGTGGACAGTGCACAACAGAATTCAGGACCTCATGCAGAGTCTGTGGCCAAATAACCATCTGAGGATTGCAGGGAGCTCATGCCAAGGGATCCTCTAATAGCGCTTATCCCAACCAGGACTTGTTTCTACAATGCTAGGAAAATGCTGCTTCTGCATGACTTTATTGCAGTCTTTACCCCAAGCGTTGATGTTCTTATCAGATAGAAATACAGCAGCCAAGAGAGAAAAATGGTGTGAGTTGGCAGACGAGTCTGCTCTGCATCTGCGGTGAGACAGCCACGCCTGAAAGACTGCACCATGGGCAGTGGATTATTTTATGTTCTGTGCGTCCAGACAGCAATTTGCTTTTACCCTTCTTGGAATCATTTAGACAATATTAACTCAATCCTTTTCCACAGGGCCTAATTCCTTTGCAGAAGCCCATGTGAGAAGGCATCAGCAAATTAATAAATATTTCTCACAAATTTATTCAGGACACTTCTCATCATCCTTGTGGATTTCCTTTTTATCGTCATGTATGTAAACTTCTATTAATGTTCAGCAACGTAAGAACTGAAGGTCTGTGTATTTCCTGAGTTTTATCAACATTACTCAGTCAGCTTAGTTTTCTGCTTCATTTATCATTTACTGTAGAATCTGATACAACTTACAAAGACAGAATTCATGTCTCCCTCATGATTTTTCCTTTAAATAGTTTAACGTGTATTTTATTTATTTATTTATTTTTTTTTTGGTGGGTACCGGGGGTCAACCTCAGGACCTTGCGCGCCAGCAGGCACCCATGCCGCTGAGCGATATCACCGGCCCCTTTTTCGTATGTGGGATCCGGGAGTCGAACTCAGACCCTCGCGCTTGCCGGGCAGGCGCTTACGCCGCTGAGCCATCTCACCGGCCCTAACATGTATTTTAAGTGAGCATAGCTGTCCTTTCTCAGTATTCTTCAGATGAAAATGCACCTATAGTTTGTTATCATATCTACATGGTTTTCCATTCTCAAGGAGTAACAAGAGAATTCAAAATTTTAGCAATATCATTTGGGTACTTTTTAACATTATTTGAATTCTCTTTTCAATTTTTAAGTATTTCTTAAGGAGGTAATACATACATGGATTTTTCTTCTTTATCTAACCCAAGAATTATATTATACTAAAATAATATAATGATTTTATATGTATTATAATTTCGTATTGTTAGATATTTAATTTCCAGTGTAACTTATGCCTTGTTCTTGTCTTTTTAGTAAATAACATAAACAAGTTCTTCTACATTAAAATTCATGCTTTCCTGTTCTCATGGGTGTCCTCTTAGTGTAAGTTGTATATTTATATTTACCCCTGTGATTTGTACTTTTTGTATTTTATAATCCAACATACATATAGAAAATTGCACAAAGTTTAAGTGTGAAGTTTAAAACTTTTTAAAGTGTATTATCTTAATTACTGGTCAGATCAGTGAGTTGAATATGTGTAGCAGCCCAGAATCTTCCTGTCCATTACTTCAAATAAAAGCCCAATTCCAAAAGGTAAGCTTTTCCCCTTATATCTGAAGTAGCACTTCTGTGCTTTCTGTGATGTGTAGGGAATACTAACCAGTGTAGCTCAACTATACTCTCCTGAAAGTTTATACGAATGAAATCATGTCATAATAATTATATATATTGTTATATTTGCAAAATATAATCGTGATTTTTCTTATATTTTTGCACATGTACCACGTTTATCATTTTCATTTCTGTATATTACGCACATCGTGACTTTTTTTGTGGGTACCGGGGGTCGAACTCAGGACCTCGCGCTTGCGAGCAGGCGCTTGTGCCGCTGAGCGATATCACTGGCCCCGACATCATGACTTTTTAAAAATAAAACTTTATTACACATTTTCTGTTAAAGACTGTTTCTTTTCAAATGTGTTACATATACTTCATTGCTAAGTATAGATATGATTGGTATATCAGTTATACCTTAAAATATCCTTGATATTTTTCGTAGTTAATTGGTTAAATGCAGTTAATAAATGAAAAATACCCTTGTAGAAAACAGTGGTTTCATGCACTCCTTTCTTCTGAACATTCCAATCAGTCAGCTCTAACTCAGGACAAGAAATCCTAGCATCCAAACACGTTTTTCTGTCCTGCTTAATTTTTAGATGTTTCTCTTGCAACGTCATTGAGGGGGGTCACTGCAGCAAGTTATGATTAATAAGTAGCTTTGACATCAGAAGAGATGAAAATTAGTGGGTATAATTGGCATAAATATGAAAATACTACAAACACACTTCATTTTTTTGCCAAGTTATTTTGGAACTTTTTATTCTTTGAACTTCTGTTAGAAACCAGAACTTAGTTCCAATTTGCTAATGTGAAAAAAAAATCTCCATAATGATAATTAGGTTTTGAAACTCAGAACCTGTTTTATTTTCTTGAACGACGTGGCATGTTCCCGGTGGAAGTGAGCCACACCACTGACCTACGTGGCCAAGCCACTGACAAAGGTGACTGCTTCCAGACTTTGGGGACACGCACAGGGCTGTGCCCCGGGGGACGACGCTCGGCCTCCTTCCTGCTGCCTCAAGCTTCCGCACCCGCCGGGCTCCGGCCAGGCCTGCCGGTGGTGGAGAGCCCTGAGGTTTGTCTCGCTGTCGCCGTCGCCGCCGCTGCAGCTGCCGGGGCTCCGTCGCCGCAGGACGGACAGCCTCACCCGCGGCAGCGGCCAGCAGACAGGGTCACGGGCCCCGCGTCCCCTTCGCTCTTTTCTCCAGAGGCGAAGCCCAGCGCTCGCCGTCCGGGGCAGTCTCGTGGCCGGCCCGCGGGACGCTCAGGCCGCGGAGGCCCTCGCTGCGTCCCTGCCCATCTGCACAGGGGCGGACGCCAGCACGAGCGCAGCGCCCTCGGGACGGGGTCCCCGGCCTCCGGGCTGCGCCCCGCGCCGCCTTTCCCTGCTCCTTGGCCCGGGGGCTCGGGCGAGCAGCGGGGTGCGTGTGGAGCTGCCCGGCCTCCGCGGAGTCTCCGGGGCCTCGGAGGCGCGGTCGGTGGGCCCGGGAAGCCAGGCCTGTGTGGGACCACTGAGGCGAGGGGTCCCCCAGGACACAGGAAAGGAGCTGGAGGAATCCATGGACCTGGGTTTGTCAGACCTGATTCTCTAAAAGCAGGAAGAAATCCTGGCTTTTATTTTGAGCTACACTTCTGAGTCTTTTTAGTATAAATCATAGGTTATAAATGACAGGTATTTATCCAGGATGAGTTTCGACGATCATAAACCCAAAAGCATCCTCCTCACAGTCAAGGTAATGAACCACCCATTATCCATTATTTACCTTGTGCGGTTTACCATTTCTCCGCCCTCCAAGGAACAACTGATTTATTTTTACTACTGGTTAGCTTTTATTTTTCAGAATTTTATGTGATTGAAATCATAAAATGTTGCTCCTTTTTTCTTCTGGGTGCTCTGAAGCAGCAGATCTACGTTTTCTGTTTTTCTCTCATCAGCTGTTTATTTTGAAGAAATTCAGATAAACAGACGGGCTGAAAGAAGAACAACCACACATCCCTGTTTCTAGGTCTCTAACTTTACCACTGTTGCTTTGTCTTTGTGGGCAATACACACGTACTCATTCAAATGAGCTTTCTTTTTTTTTTTTTTTTTGTGGGTACCGGGGTGTCGACCTCAGGACCTCGCGCGCCAGCAGGCGCCCGTGCCGCTGAGCGATATCACCGGCCCCTTTTTCGTATGTGGGTTCCGGGAGTCGAACTCGGGCCCTCGCGCTTGCCAGGCAGGCGCTTAAGCCGATGAGCCATCTCACCGGCCCCAAATGAGCTTTCTTAGCGTAGATTCACTATTAGTGTTATTCATTAGAGGGTTACATTTCGGCATTTTCATAGTGATTGAACTTAGGCTGATTTTTATCACCCATTTCTCCCCTCTGCACCTCCAGCCATCACTCCTTCCCCTTATCCTTCTTTCCTGTCATTTTTAAAATAAATTTTAAACTGTCCACCTATGGGAGAAAAATGTGACATTTGACTGTGGCATATTTCTCTTAGCATGAAGATCTCTAGTTCCACCCATTTTCCTTCCAATGACACGATTTTGTTCTCGTGTATAGCTAAAGGGCACTCCGTGGTGCGCATACGCCGTCTTCTCTCCCAGTCCCTGTGTTGGTGGCGGGCACCCAGGCTGCTTCCACGGCTCAGCGACTGTGCCTTGGGCTGTAGTAAGCATGGGAACACAGATGTCAGTACAGTGTCCTATACTTTGTTTAATTGTAGGGCAACTAAATGAACTAATATCCGTAATCGCCATTCAGACACAAAAATAGAAATAAAAATTTACCCAGAAACACATTAATTTGTGACTAGGAGCAATGGAATGAATAAATGTACTTGAAGAGAGTTGGCATCAGATTATATTAGGAGACAAATGTTAAGAGATGATTGAATTATTTCCATTGATATAAAAATCAATCTTTATATTCTTATTTCTCTGATTTTAGAGGGAAGTTTGTTTTGTTTTTTTTTTCATCTTCCAAGCCAACTGATGTTTTGTCCCCATGGAAACAATACCAAGTTTCTAGAGCAGAGCTATCTGTATTCCACATGCTGAGCGAGACTTGCTGTGTCTGCCGGAACTGAGATCCTCCCACAAACTGGTACTGGACGCTACTGTGACGCCTGCATCTCTAAAACACGAAGAAACAAGGGAAAGTTTTCAGACCATAGAAGGAACAGAAGATAAAAGACGGAAATCAGCCAGAGAGCTGGGCGTGGTGGTGCACACCTGTAACCCCAGTGCTCCAGAGGATGAGGCAGGAGGATCGCTGTGAGTTTGAGGCCAGCCTGGGCTATAAAATGAATTCAAGGACAGCCTGGACTACATAGCAAAACTCTGTCTCAAAAAGACCAAAAAAAGAAAAAAAAAATAGACAGAGACTGCATGAAGAGACTAGGTTAACTATGTCAAAGCTTACACATTTTCATTCTTGATGAGAAAATTACATAAAATCTAAAAAGATAGATGGGAGGAAAGAGGGGGGGAGAGAGAGAGGAGAAAATGTTTGACTTTCGGACATTATCCTGAATTCAAGCAAAAGACATTTCCTCATCATCTCGCTGTGAATAAATCCACAGGAAGAAGACTCCAAGTTTAGCAATGCACTCCAAAAGGCCACTAATTCTCCTGTGTGTGCACACAGCATGGTTTAGTCCAGGGCCAGATGCTCACTGAATCTCACGTGATTTGGTGTGACCATAGTTTAGGGATACAGTAAGCAAATACCTGGTGTAAAGCAAGAGCAAGCAACGTAGCGCACGAGAAACAGGACGGGGGAGAGGAAAGAGAGCAGGAGGGAACCTGAACCAAAGGAGACCACAGATGGAGTCCGGCAGGACACAGCTCGTCTCTGGAAACTGCTAGAGCTAAATGTGGTGAACACTGAAAGCAAGACCAAGTCACGTTTTCTGATAAGAATAATTTAGGTAAATCATTTCCCCAATCTACACAGAATGACAAGCAACTAACACAAAAGAATGGGGATGGGAAGCTAGGAAGAGAGAAGCTAAAATCTAGGCTTAATCAAACTGAGTTTCTGGGACACAAGGCAAAATATTGCCTTTAACCACATGGAAGAATCTGATATAATTTCTGAGGAGAAATGAAACAACGGAACACTTTCTAACATGACTAAAAGAAAGACTATAAAGGAGACTAACACAATTCTAATAAGATTTATTTTACAAGCCAAGAAACTGTCCCTGATGGGCGTGGTGGTGCACGCCTATAATCCCAGCACCTGGGAGGGAGGCTGAGCCAGGAGCACCGCTGTGAGTTCAAGGCCAGCCCGAGCTACGTAGCAAGTTCAGGGCTAGTGTGAATGACATAGCGAGACCTTGTCTCAAAGTCTCAAAAACAAAAACAAAAAAAACCTGTCCCTGAGCCCTGAAGTCAAAAGAGCTGAGAGGAGCAGTGTTTGGGAGCAGAGTGGATCCACAGAGAGGAAAACACCTTCAGGCACAGCAGCTCAGGGAACTTCAGCGCTGGGCTCCCTGTGCAGAGCTCCTCAGTCCCAGCCACGTGGGGCTCTGAGCCTGGCTCCTCCCCGCCCAGGTTACTGCCCCTCAGGGTGACCCTTGAGGCTGCTTGCTGAACAGAGCAGGGGAAAAGGCTTCCCTACCCGTAACCAGGAACTTCCTGCATGTTCCTTCCAAATCTGGAGTTATTTCCAAGAACTCTCCTTAGAGGCACACACACCAAGCCTAATTAGTCAATGATCAACTCTCTCCACCTGATTTCAATTGGTAATTATTTTCCGAGTCCTAGTTGTGATCTACTACAGATAAGAATAACTGCTTTCTCCCCTCATATACCCTAAGGGAAGAGGATACAAATTGTGCCTGTAAGAGGAATTTTCCCTTCTGGGAATGCACAATCCATGCTGTCCTCCTCCTCCCAATGTTATGGGAATTAAGCTGTTACAGTTTAAAGTTGCCTAAATTAGATAAGAATGAGAACAGAGCTGACCAGGGATCTGGGTTACGAGATAAGAACAACCCCATGACTAAGGAATTTACAAAATATGCCTTTACGAGATAAGAACAACCCCATGACTAAGGAATTTACAAAATAGGAGACGTCCTCCGCCGCCCAACCTTAAACTTCCGTATGATTGTCTTCTCCCAATGAATGTAAAAAGCTGTTTAAACTAACCAATGCCATCTGCTTCTGTAACCGCACTTGCAAGGACCCCTCCTCCCTTTGTTCCATAGGCTTATAAGCGCTGCACAGGCTTAGCTCGGGCTCTCTGTTCCTGCGTGTTCAGTGAGCCCCACGCATGCTTGGACAATAAAACCCCTTGCCCATTGCATGAGAGAACGCTTCTTGGAGTCTTCCTTCACGCGGCGGGCATCTCCACCCTAACATGCCTAAGAGCTTTTCTCAGCTAATTAAAGGAAAATTTTCAACACAAACCTAATTTTCTCTTTCACTCCTATGCAGTCTTGAAAGGGAAAGACATCTTCACACACATTGTACGGGCACCACATGTGAGTCTCTTTGAAAGTCTCTCTCCTTTTAGTTGTGTTAGAAAGTGTTCCATGGTTTCATTTCTCCTCAGAAGTTATGTCAGATTCTTCCATGTGGTTAAAGACAGTATTTTGCCTTGTGTCCCAGAAACTCAATTTGATTAAGCCTAGATTTTAGCTTCTCTCTTCATAGCTTCCCATCCCCATTCTTTTGTGTTAGTTGCTTGTCATTCTGTGTAGATTGGGGAAATAAATCACCTAAATTATTTTTATCAGAAAAGATGACTCATTCTTGCTTTCCCACATCTGTACCTTTTCTATTATGCAAAAGCTCGCCTGTTTTGAAAGTCTTCAATCATTTGTTTAGTTAAAAGATCTGAAGATGTATGTTGTCTTCTCCACAGTTCAGTTGTGCTGGGGCAGTGGAGTCAGACCAAAGAGAATACCTGGAGACAGCGTTGAGTTAAGGTTTATGAAGACTTCAACAGAAAAGAATGGGATTAAATGAGTCTTATTGCAGGCAAGTGTAGGTTCAAAGGCGGTGTGTTCCACAGGGAAATTACCAGGCAGAGCTGGAGTGTCCAGTGGTGGCCAGCTGGAGCACAGCGCTCCACGGTGCTCCATTCTGCCTCAGGTAGTGCAGGGAGAAGGATCTACAGATTAAAGAGCCTAAGCAGTGACATGGTGAGCTGGCTCTGTTCCCTTGATGACCGGCATTCCACGGAACACTTTGCCTGTGGGCGGGAAGGTGATTTTTACAAACAGCACTAGTTTTCTCAGCTCTCAGTGTCCATTAGATAATACTTATCTGGACATTATGGTCCCCATCAGCTAAAAATGCCCCCTTAACTTGGCAAGAGTCTTGGGAACACAAAAGAGACACTTCAGGGACATGGTGCTAAATGCCCTAGTTTTTCTCAGGTGTGATAGATATGGAAATATTCATTTTTATTTATGTGACTTTAACAACTTTTAATCCAGAGAAAGAGGAAGAGAATAAGGTAAGGAATCAAGGAGAAAAAGGAGAATGAAGCTTTAATAAGGGGTGATATCAAGGAGGACCTCTGGCAGCTTGTGGAAGGGATTGAGTTTGTTTGGGATGGGTGAAGAGGACACGGTCCACTTTGCATGTAACGGGAAATAGCTCCATTTTGTATGAAAGCCTTTTCAGGGTCTTACCTTCAAACTCAGCAGCAGAGTCATTTTCTCCTTCCCCATTTATTTCATGATCTCTGCTCACCTGTGTTGGTATGGAAATATACTCACTTGTGAGCTCTGTAATGTCAGAACATGGGTGCCACAGTGACAGTCTGAGTCCCTCCTGCAATGAGGATGAGACGTCTGAGCCTGGTTTGTTGACTTTTAAACCAGTCCCTGGTCACTGTCCCCACCAGACTGGTGATTTTCAAGTCAACCCTAAGAGTACTGCAGCATTAATAGGGAGGTTGACAGGAGCATTTAAACACCTTTACCCCAATTTCCTGTCAGTAAGGACAAGTACAAAACAGAGGAACTAATGCAAAGAAGCAATTAGGAGGAATTGGGAGGGAACCTTCTGGAAGTCCCTGGAGTGCACAGGGTGTCACAGGGAGAGGCATGGAAGGCACAGAAGCCCAGAGCTGTGACAGCAGAAGCCAGCCGCATGGCCTTGCCTGGGTTTGGGCCAACACAGGCTTTTCTCAACGCCTAGTATCCTGGAAGATTTCAAAACTATGAAGAACTCAGTGTTAGGGGCACAGAAGAGGGCAAAGCCATAGATCTTTTGCATCTTTCTTCTTTCACATATTTTCTAAAAAGTTCTTTCATGTTTAGTGTGTAGCTATACTCCTGTCATTTCCATGTTCTGCAGAACTCTGTGACATGTGCATAAATCAGTTCACACAGACAGGTTGAAGGTGGCCTGCTGTTTGGAGCTATTTCGAAGGGTGCTGCACTAAGTTTTCTTATAAATGGATACTGGTGCACACCACACATGTGAGCATTTTGAAAGCGTAGAGTTCATACAGAATTGCTAGGTTTTAGGATCTGTCTTTCACAAGATAATGTCAAGGAATTTTTTGAAATGATTACAACAATTTATATTCTCAACACCAAAGTCTAAGGGTTTCTATTGATCTATACCCTCATTAATCCCTAACCATGTCAAGATATTACTTTGGGTTTTGTGAATTCATCTTAGTCCCTTAAGCATTTTATTGAACAATAATGAAACTGGATAATATCCTTATTGTCTTTGGCCATTCAAAATATATATATATATTTTTTTTGTGGGTGCCAGGGGTCGACCTCAGGACCTCGCACGCCAGCAGGCGCCCGTGCCACTGAGCGATATCACCGGCCCCTTTTTCGTATGTGGGTACCAGGAGTAGAACTCGGGCCCTCGCACTTGCCAGGCAGGCACTTATGCCGCTGAGCTATCTCACCAGCCCCCTCAAAATATTTTTTTAAATGATCAAATATCTGCCATTTTTTTCTCTGGGCTTATTTGCCTTGTTGGTTTTTAAAATATGTGTCACAGTTAACAATACTGTTTCCATTCATATTCACTATTTCCTCTAAATCTTCAGCACTCTTTCATTTTAAATGAAACTTGTAATTTTTTTTCTAATTTTAGCATTCAAGTGTGTTATACTTTGAGATAACTTTGAGCCAATAGAAAAGTTGTAAAATTAATGCAAACTATTCCCACATACTATAACATAGATGTCCTAAATATTTATAAAAATATGTTGTATAATGATTAAGTCATGTATGTCACCATAAAGAGCTTACTGTATATTTACTATCACCATGGACTTTTTATTGTGTAACCTCAGGTCAATTATCAAAAAGGGGATTAACAGATATACAGTAACATTACCCCAACTACAAGCCAATTTACAACTTGCAAATAATTCCACTTGTGTCATTTATTGCGGAAGACCACCTGGACGGCTGTCCTTGAAAGAAGAGCACTGGGCCCTACCTCCGTGTACGTACAGAGCCGACTAGGATATTTCCTTATCCCCTCAATTGGCTTTAAGCAATGCAAATGGGTCTAGCAGAGGTGCTGAAGTGTAGCCTTTGAAGCAATTGACAGGTCAGTGATGCCCTGCCTATAGCTCCCAAGTAGTATGCATGAGCTAGTGAGTGACTGCCACATCGTCAGCTGAGATTGACCTTAGAGAATGAGGCAGTGACATCTCAGGGCATGACGATTACACATCAAAACTGAAGCACCGACCCCAGAACCCTAGCTACTGCCCCAACCTGTGATACGCAGATTACTCTGTCTGCATATTGCAGAGGTGATTTCAGGCCTGCTACCTAGCCCAGCTCACAGCACTCATGTACTTCCCACATTTCTCTCAGTCACTCCTCCCTGAGCCACTCCCCTCTTCACAAATTAATAAAACCTGGGTTTGGCCCTGGGTTGAGGCCTTTGTTCTAGTTAGCCATTATTCTGACCGGACTTAGGATCCCCTTGGCTCCCCAGAACTACAAATACGCCTTAGTGTCTTTATTCTCACCATGAGTTTCACTGGAAGTGGTAGATTGGAAGTACTTATTGGAATTCCAATAACTTTTCCCTGGGATTATAAATGTGGACTCCTCCAAACTGTGATGGGGTCCAGAGTGTCTTCTATAGTTTATGGTGGATGAAAACAAAATTGTAGTGTAGGATGTAGACTAAGATATGACATTGCACTTAGCTGTTACTTTCCTTTAAACTAGATAAACATCCAAACTGCACTGCACAGTAAAATATACCCTAAACAAAAAGACAAGTTGTAAGCCAAAGTAAATAAAAACCACAATAACAAAAAGTCCTGGTAGGTAGAGAATTAGGTCAGGTGATTCACAGAAAAACCAAACGTAATAAGAAACAAAAATAAGGAAATTCAACCAGATTCAAGAAGCGTGTATAAATGAAACAATAATCAACTATGAGATATTTGAATGTCAAACTTAAAAGAGGATTTAGCATTTTCTAAGTAAGCAGTGGTGAAGGATACATCTTACTTGGTGGGGATACAGTCCTTTATAAAGTGATATATCAATATTTTAAGGCAAATATAATCATCTCCAAACAATTCCACTGAGAACATATTCCTTGGAATAAAAGTATCCCTGTGAAAAACGGTACCATGCTCTAGAATGGTAAGAAGACGGCAAAGGAAGGGCTCACCTCTAACACATGACAGAATGGTAACACACTTCTGCCGTGGAAACTGAATCGTTTATAAGACAGAAGTAAATTCATATTAGATTCCTTCTATAAATAGCCGTGAGTAAATGCAAAGGAATAAGATACAGAAATTTATATATAAAGGACGATAGAAAATAGAATGTTTAAGTTTAAAAATATTACAATACAAGACACATTGCCATCAATCTTCCTCAAAATGCTCCCCCTCACTTTGAACATAGCCCATTCTTCTTGCCAATTTCTGAAGCAGCTGTGGACTCCTTTTCCCGTGCTTATGAGATGTGTTGGGAAAGCACCATGAATGCTGCTGTAAAGCGGCATCTAAGGGAAAGTCAGGCTCTTAAAAGCATGACAGGGGCCGGTGAGATGGCTCAGCAGCGTAAGCGCCTGCCTGGCAAGCGCGAGGGCCCGAGTTCGACTCCCGGAACCCACATACGAAAAAGGGGCCGGTGATATCGCTCAGCGGCACGGGTGCCTGCTGGCGCGCGAGGTCCTGAGGTCGACACCCCAGTACCCACAAAAAAAAAAAAAAAGAAAAATAACCATGACAGTGCATCCTTATCCACTTTATTCACTGGAACCGACACTGTACAACTTCTGACTCTCTTCCCCAAGAGCAAAATGATCATGAAAGGTAAACGACTCCACACAAATTTGAGCATATGATTTAGTCCAAACTCTGCCGCTGTGATAGAATAACCTAGACTTGGAAAACTCGTGTAAAGTAATTACGTAAGTTTATGCAAGTAGTGTGATCAAGTAACCAAAATGTAAGACTGTGGCCATCTCCCTTACTATAGCAAGCTTGAAATAAATAGTCTGAGTTTTCTCAGATGGTTTGTTACTGTTTATTTCCACATATCTCAGGAAACCTTATGAGAAATAAATATGGTATCCAGTCATGGTTGCATATATCTGTAATCCCAGCACTCTGGGAGGCTGAGGCAGGAGGCTCAAATTTTGAGGACAGCCTGGTCAATTAAGTGATATAGTGAGATTCTGTCTCAGAAAAAAAAAAATTAAAAGGGCTGGGAATGGAGCTCAGTGCAAAGGCCCTGGATTCAATCCCCAGTAAAATCAATCAATCAATCAAACAATTAATCAGCTGGTTTGTAAATTCATTTGAAATAATCCTCACATGGTTGGATTAACATTTATTTGACATAGTTTACAGCTTAATTTTTGCATATCTGTTTCCATCTTAGATTATTAATATTCTAGCTTTTGTTGGGTCTATGTAAGAAGGTACTCTTCAGTAACATACCTTTCAGAGGCACTCTTAGCATCACAACTGCATGTAGATGCCTCTTCATATAAAAAGAGAGAAGACAATCTGATGATTAGAATTTTATTTCCTCCATGTCCTGTAAATAAACAATACTGCAAGATCCAGTTAGGTGGACTCTGGATGGCCTTGGGACAGCTAAGTCAGCCCTCATTCTTCTGTGGTTAACAAACATACCTAAAATTGGGACTTAGAAAGTGCCAAGCCACTGAAGTAATGGTAGCACACCTGGAGATGTAAGGCTAGGAGTCTGCTCAGCCTTTGAGGTCTGTGTGGTGAGTGGAGACACAAATGTGCCGGAACTGAGAAAAACTCTAAAATCAAACTGAGGTGGGGGGTGATCTGCCCTGCTCCAAAACCCAACTAGGAACTTTCCCAGATGAAAAGGGGCAAATTCCAGGCGGCAGCAGACAAAAACATGTATAGGTAGTCACCAGAGCAACCCACAGTTACATTTGCTTTATCAGCGTGGTGCCAATCGCGCTGTAGGTGGACACTCCACAGGGCAGTGAGATGCATCCTCGAGGACGGTGGGGAAGAAGGGTGCAGGCCCAGATGGAGCGCCCCCCACACACGGGATGAAACCAAGAGATTGGGTCCCCAGGAATACTACGGTGCCATGAAAGCGACGCATGTTTCCCCTCTGTCTGGGTGAACTGGATTTCTGTCCCCAACATGCTTCCCCCTGTGTTCAGCAAAGAATAAAAAGATGGATTCTCACTCCAAGGTGCTTCTGTGGATCCTCCTGACAGAAAGCACAAGAACCCACGGAGTGGATGACGGGTTTAGGTGAAAGTATGGCAATCCTAAAGCTGTCTCACTAGAGAATCTACTCAAATCCTATCCTTGTCTTTCTACATGTGCCCTTTCTTTCATTTCATTTTCTTTTTTCTGCTCCTGAGCATTCACCAGAATATTTCTAAGTGATAACCTGAGATGGCTGAAATTCCACAGTAGCCTGTGAGTTAGCCACTTCTACATGGTGTGGATTCATTTGGGAAAATGAACTTCCAATCCGATTGTATTTAAATTCCTGGCATGATAAAAAAAAACTTCCCAAATCCTAGTTTATTAAAACATTCACTCTTCTCCTGAGCACACACATTCCAGCAATCTGTGTAACTGATCTGTCAGTCCATGTTTTGATTAAGGCAAGAGATACAAAACTATGGTCAGAAAAATCTAATACACCTCAACTAAAAAGGCTTTGAAAGCTAATTAATATGCTTACCTTAAAAACTACTTTTGAAAAATAAGCCTATTGACAATATAAGAAGAAATTTGTCTTAATAGTGAATGAAGGAAAGATAAATATTGGTCATCTAATGGTTTACATGGAATCATCCTTTAACATTTCTAAATACAATCTCAATCTCTTTTCAGAATAAATTTTATACTATGAATTTTTTTTGTCTTTTTGAGACAGGATTTCACGATGCAGTTCAGGCTGGCCTTGACCTCACTGTGTAGCCCAGGCTGGCCTCGAACTCACAGCAATCCTCCTGCCTCACTCTCCAAGTGCTATGATTACAGGCATGTGCTACCATGCCTGGCTATACTATAATTTTGATTAATGGACCTGACTTCTATATTACCAAATAAAAAGAAACAGGAAATTCCCAGATTATTTTACATAATTCTGAGTCTTTAAACTTTTGTTTTATGTACACAAGTGTCTATTTTATTTTTGCACAATCATAAAATATTCCCATGAATATGAATTTTGGTACAAGTCGGCGTGCCTTAATTTAAGTTTCAAAATGGAATTACATCTTTCTGATTTTACCATCTTATAAGCAAGGTTATCATAGTATCATAGTTTATAATAGCCAGGATTTACCTTCTAATGATTTTAAATTTATAGACATCTTTCGTTTTATTTAGTGGTCAGGTAATTTATTATTTCCAAAATTAATTGTGTCTGCTCAGTTCAGTATCTTGACACGAACTGTTTGTCACCTGTCCCTGCCCTTTCCACTTCCCAGCTCCAACTCTTCACATGTGCCTCTTTCTATCCTTGGCATACTCTCCCAGTATTTGGCACTTAGTGCAGCCTTGTAAGTATTCACTTCAAAGATTAAAAATAAACAATTGAGGACTCTTTCCCTGAACGTGAAAGACAAATTTACTAGATAATTTTTTTTCACAGACACCTATACTTAAACTAACAGTCATTATAATACATCGAATTATGTGATAACTTGTACAAATATGATTAAAGTCTTTGTACTTGCTAATGTTGTCCATATTTTATAGGCAATTGTGAATTTAAAATATTATGATAAGGTGCTTAATAATCATTTTAGAGGGCCTGGGTGCTGTCAGGTACATTTGTTATTTTCAAATTTCCAAAATGTTTAGATACTTGAGAATTCCTCCTGCCTTCATTTGTCTCATACAATTGAAGTATTAGGACTAGAGTAAATCCTTTGCGTGCAGTAAAACCCAGATCACAATTGCAGCTTGGGCAGCTCTAATACATTACGATATTTACTATGTGCTCCTAATTTCACAAATTCTAACACAAAGACAAAAGGATGTCTTATCATCATCGAAGTGTGTTGCACCTTCTCTGATGGCTGGGATGACTGCATCTGTGTACTTCATGGAACCACCAAATTATCTAATACAGTGTGCTCTACAGGGGTCTTAGCTTCATGTAAAGGGTGAAGGAACGTGTGAAGGTATCAGAAAACAGCGATGGTGAAACTTTTAGAGATTTCAATGATAACAGCCCACTGTGGCACACGTGCCATAGGTTCACCACCACTGAGATAACACAATGCAGCAGAACTTGTGAGAAATCTAGAGAAAACTACCTGTTCCCCCAGCAGGGAAAATAGGACCTGGAAGCAGAGTTATTATTACTGATGAGGACAAAGGGGCAAAACACAGGGAAACACATTTCTAGAAGTGCAAAGATGTTTATCACCCATAGCCTTGGATTGTCAAAGAAAGTGGTATAGACTACCAAGATGGAAGAGAGGGAGTAGAAGGTGACAAAGGTGCACACCAGGATCAGGATAGTTTGGGTGGCTCTGGCCTCAGGGGAGACTCGAGGGGAGCAGTGGGCACTGTGGATATACTGAACCTGCCTCTTGTGTCTGTAGAGGGTGCTCACCATGGAGGCACTGGCCCAGGCCATGAGACCCAAACACAGACCATCAGTGCAGCAGAGCAGGAACACATATAGTGGAGTTGCTGTGGTGCCAGAAACAAACCCTGAGCAGAACCCCAAATTAAATCTCTTAGTGAAATTTCTGCTGCTATGATGACCAGTCACTCTCACGATAATCATGATGTTGAGAAGCAGATGCATGAGCCAGCTGAGTGAACAGCAGGGCCTGATGAACTTTGTGGCTCTGTGTTTCGGCTTCATCCACCTGGTGCTGCTGGGGCTGATTGTGAGTGCTTGGAAGCAACTCAGGAGGCAGGTGGTGTTCAGGGAACTCCCTCGGGAAATGCGATTCAAGTAGACAGTGAATTTACATCCAGTATCATCCAGTAAATATTTCAACCCGAATTGCCTCATTGTCTGAGGAATTCCTCTTGACATAATAGTCAAGGAGTTGGCAAAGGTCAAGTGCTTTATTATCTGGTCTGTGGGCATCAAATTCTTTCCAGTGTATACAGAGAAGAAATAATGAAATAGAAGCAACCAATTGCCTAGAATTCCCACAGTTGTCTGGGAGAAGAAGAAAATACCCATTGCCAAGTTCTCTGGAATCATTTTCTTTCCACCTAAAGAAAAAGAAAATTTATTAGAAGAAGAGGTTCTGCTAATAGTTGACAGAAATATCAAACTCTCATTAGTTTTACCAAAGTAGCTTAAAGCAAATACTCATCTCTTTATCATCATTACAAATCATTACCATCTATAAATATCTTAAAAGCTGTCATATATATTAAGAAATATTTTATGCTGATCTCTCATTATACACATTTAGTGATGTTCATTGAGAAACAAGTAGTCTCAATTTGTGAAACTTCTGTCAGTTACTTGAGAAGTTTCTCTTATGCATACTTTTTTTTTTGTGTGTGTGGGTACTGGGGGTCAAACTCAGGACCTCGCGCGCCAGCAGGTGCTTATGCCGCTGAGCCATCTCACTGGCCCCTCTTATGCATATTTTAAGCACTGTTCATTGTGACTAATTCACACCCTTTTTAAAAAGAAAAGTTTATCGTTGCCTAATTCTTCTTTAGGAAAAAAATGCAAATATCCCATATAGAATACAAATAAACTGATTACAGTATTTGCTTAGTAATACCTCTATAAAAATGTTTTGATGGGACAGAATGATTGAAATATTTAAACAAGACCCTTATCTTCATTTAAGTCAGGCACAAGAATGTAAGACATCAAAATTGCAATTGCTAAAAATATTGTCATGTAGTCAGTATTATAAAAATTTTAAATATATTTTAAATTTATAATAAAGAAAATATTTAGAAATACTGAATTATCTTATTTAGTTTTTATTTATTAATTATTTATTTTTGCAGTACAGGGGATTAAACGCAGGATCTTTGCACTGAGCTACATTCCCAAACTTTCTTATTTATTTATTTATTTCAATTTTGAGACACGGTCTAGGTTACTAAGTTGCTCAGGCTGGGATCAAACTTGAGGTACTCTTGTCTCAGCCTCCCAGAGTCCCAGGATTACAGGTATGCACCACTGCTCCCTGTTTACTTTTAAATCAGCTTTTAAAACTGGCCTGAAAATTTCAAAAATGACAATTAGTAATAATTCAGTATTCTTCGTAGATGTGAATAACAGGTATAGAAATATTGCACTGTAATTTCAACTCATCAAATAAAGCTTAACTTATAGATGTTCATGAACACAAATAAAAACATGAGGAAATAGGAACTAAAAGTTTTTAGCATATAAAAGGATTAAGTAAATAAAGATGCAAATAATGTACATACGATTTATACTAGATGTGAATTCTCATTATTGCAAATAAATCAATGTACTCCAAAGCATTCTCTACATTAAATAAAATTACAATTAAAATTTTAATTTATAGTAAAACTAACCAACTTTATTTAACAATTAATTAACTTTAGTTAATTAGCTTTGACTATAATTTTAATTAACTGCTAAGATTTAAAAATTCAGAATGCTTCTGAAAATCACACATACTAGAACTCAAAACATAATACTTGCAATCATGTATGTTACAAGGGATTAATATTCAGAATGTCTGAAGAACTCCTCCAATGACGCAGCAAGTGCATCCATGCTCACAGATGAGGGCGATTTCTCTGTTGTATCGGTAGAGTTGCAATGTTCACAGCCAACATGGCACAGGCCTAGGGACACGTAAGACAAGGTTCAGAATCCAGGGTCCCAGTGATGGCCTTCTGTTTCTAGCTGTAGAAAACAGACAGAAAAGTGTTAGACCAGAGTGTGCTATGGGAAGCTTCTGAGTTGGAGTTTCCTTTGGTGACAGCAGTGCATGATATGAGACTGTCATGTGTGGCTGTGGAAACCCTGGACAACAGTGATGATGACAGGAATCGAGAAAGCCAGTCGTAGTCTCACATGTTTTACAGAAGACGAGGGACACAGCTCTGAGCATCATAGGTGAGAACTGTGTGTCCTGCACAGGACAAGTAAATCTGGATCTCTAGATAAATCTAAGTGTGCTTTAGCAGAAAAATGCAATAGAATATGGCTAAATATCTGTGACATCTCAAACTAGGCAAACCAACAAGAGAAAAGGCCAAGTTTTGAATCTTAATCTTCAAAATTCTAATTCTCTGATGTATAAATTGCTGATCACTGTGTATTTTTACCGTATTTGGTAAAATTGAATGTACAAATGTGAAAAATTGGTTGAATCCCTTCCTGTAATCCAACCACTCAAACACAAAAATAGAAATTAAAATTCATGAAAGGCACAGAAATTTATGAGCAAAAGAAATAGAGCAAATACATGTCAAGAAACTTAGGATGAGAAAAATTAAAGGTGTAAAAATTGGAAGAAATGGCTGAGCATAGTGGTATATGCCTGTAATCCAGCTCTCAAGAGGCCGAGGCAGGAGGATTGCCATGAGTTCGAGGCCAGCCTGAACTACATAGTGAGACCCTGTCTCAAAAAAAAAAAAAAAAAAAAAAAAACACAGAAAAAATAATAGGAAACATTTAAATTTTGAAACAGATAAAAACACTTCTTATAATTGATATCTAAAATAATTCTTCTGAAATAGTCCTTCTTTAAATTCTTATATCCTTGCTTTAAGGCAGAAGAAACGTTTTTTCCTCCTCCTCTCCACACTGATGTTTTTCTCTGTAGAGACACAATACCAAGTTTCTAAGCCTGCTCTGTTCACCCAGGCAGAGATATGTTGGCCATATTCCACAAGATGTTCTGGACTAGGAGCGTGTCTGCCTAAACTGAGAGCTTCGTGCCTACTGTGTTGTTTGCCAACATCCGCAGGAGCGCATTACAATGCCTACACCACTTCAGTGTGTAGAGACAACATACAGTGTTAAGAAGACAAAGGAAGAACCAATGAAATACAGAAATACAGTCATTATATTATAAAAACCTGGCCCAAATGTATATTAAATATTTCACAACTGCATCTTCAAAGAGGAGGGAAGGGGGGAGGACAGGATGTCTGATAACCACGACCTTCTCCTCAACTCAACTGAGGAAGACTTCCTCATCATCCTACCATGAATAAATCCCTGTGAAGAAGACTGGCCAACTCCAGGAAGCGCCCCCAGATGGTTGCTCATTCTTCTGTGTTCCCACACTTGGAAGTTTAGAGCAGGGCTCCATGCTCATTTAATACACCTTCTGGGATTAGGAGTAACCATGAATTAGGAAAAGAGTGAGCAAATACATACTGTAAAGTGAGAAAATGTGACAAAGTACACCAAAGGAGGGAAGGAGAGAGGGAAAAGGGAAGGGAGAAAGAGAGAACATAAACCAAGTTAGATCATAGATTACAAAATCAGAATCCCAGAAAACGAGACTCCTAGAGTTATAGATACAGTTTTCTAACTTGGAAAGTATGAATAAGTCATATTTCATAAGATCATATTTCAAGTCAATCATTTACTCTTTCTAAAGAGAATGACAAAGTAATTCAACCAAAAGATGGGGAAGAGAGAGCTCTAAATGGAGAAACTAAAATCTAAAATCCATACATGTAGACTTCTAGGTAGACTTCTAGACAGTGGGCACCGTATTAAAAACCCTCAACAACATGGGAAAGAAACTAGTGCAACTGCAGACCAGAATGTGAAAAACAGTGCTTTATGTAATGTAATTGAAATTACATGGACTTCTAAGAACACTAATCCCAGCAGAACCCTTACGAAGTCTTAGTAAGCAAACAATGGCCTTTGTGTCCTGACGTTGAGAAAGTTGTAAAGAAAAGGGATTAGAAGCGGAGTGGATCCACAGGGAGGAAAATACCTTCAGCAACAGCAGCTCCGGGACACCCTGCTGCTGGGCTCCGTGTGGAGAGCGCCTCACTCAGTCCCAGCCGCATCAGGCTCTGAGCCTGACCTTCCTTTCCCACGTTACTGACCCTGAGGATGACCTGTGAGGCTCCATTCCTAGAGGGGACAGGCAGCAGGACTATGCCTTGAGATCTGAGCGTGACCAGATCACTCCCTGACTGTCCTAGAACACTGCCTGTGCTTACGTCCAAAACTTCCTCAGAGCAGTAGTATTCCAGGGCGAGAATGGCCCAGTGATCAGCTGTTTCCACTTGGAATTCAATCGATGACTATTTTCAGTGTTCCAACTGTGAGACGCAAAGAATAATCAGTAATGACATTTTTCCACAAAATCTCCTGAAGCAGGAGGGTGCAAACACTTCTCACAAGTATAAACTAGAGGAAATACACTGAAAAAATCCTTGTTTCATGAATTTTAATCTCATTTGATAAAATGAAGACTTTTGTGAAATAGCTATGTAAATATACATTTTAATTCAAATGATTGAAGACTACTAGCTTTCAGTGGAAAGAGAAGGTAGAAAAGAGTAAGATAAGAAAAGAAGAAAAGGAGGAGGTGATATCATGGAGTAAATATACATTTTAATTCAAATGATTGAAGACTACTAGCTTTCAGTGGAAAGAGAAGGTAGAAAAGAGTAAGATAAGAAAAGAAGAAAAGGAGGAGGTGATATCATGGAGAACCTCTGGCAGGTGTGGGAGGAATTGGGTTTTTACAATGTGTGGTACATTCTGCTCCTAACAGAAAATAGCCTCATTTCATGTGAAAGCCTTTTAAGGGTCTCACTTTCAAACAGCAGTACAATCACTTTCCACTACCCTCTCTGTGTCTCAGGTTTCAGGCCAGCTGTGTCTTGTTAGAAAAGGAAAAGCTACTCACCTGTGTGCTCTGTGATACCATAACGGAGAGTGTCACAGTGAGAGTGTGAGTCTGCCCTGTGATTGGGAAGAGACACTGAGCCCTGATCTATAGGTTTGTTATTCCCTGGTCTCCTTTCCCACCAGATCAGTGATTTTCCAGTCAACTCTAGGTCCATGACAACATCTACCCAGGGGCTAGGGACTAACTTGCCAACATGCTTGTCCCAATTTCCTGTCAGTAAAAACAAGTACAAATTAAAGGAGCAAATACAAAGAAGCAACCCAGAGGAATAATGAGGGAAACTTCTGTGAGCCCTTGGAGTGTGCAGGATGTCACAGGGAGGGACATGGAAGGCACAGAGTCCAGTTTTGAGCAAGCAGAACCCAGATGCATGGCTTTGTTGAATTTGGGCAATGCGAAGGCCTTCCCCACACCTAATATGAAGGAGGTTTTATGCTCTGAAGAATACCAGCATTGGGGGATTAAAGAGGGAGATGGCAAGGATATTTTCTGTCTCCTTTCTTTCAAGCAATATTTTCTAAAGGATTCATTCACATTTTGTGTGTGGCTGTAGTTTATTCATTCTTATGCTCTAGTGAACTTCATTGCTTGCATATAAATCAATTATAAGGACAGTTGATGGCTAGATCCTAGGTAGTACTCTAATAAATGAGGCTTCTCTGAGCTTGCTGGGAAATGGACCATGACATCCACACACATGCATTTTGAAGGTATAGGCTTAAGAATAGAATTCACAGGTATTGAGTTACATCTTTCTCAGGATAATGGTAAGCAATTTTCAATATGATTACAAAAATTTACTCTTTCAAAAGACTAAGAAAACAGTACAAAGAATTAATGAATTGAAGAGTTGGTTCTTTGAAATAATAAATAAAATTGATAAACCCCTAGCCAACCTTATCAAAAAAGGAAAGAAAAAACTCCAATTCATGCAATGAGGAAGAAAAGGGTGAAATCACTACAGATCCTGTGGAAATTCAGAAGATCAATAACACCTACTTTGAAAATCTTTACTCACATAGGATGGAAAACACAGAAGAAATGGACAGATTCCTAGAAATGTATGAATTACTAAAGCTGAATCAAGAAGACATAAAAATTCTGACTAACCCAATATCAGTTAATGAAATTGAAAATGTAATTAAAAACTGAACAATGAAGAAAAGCTCACGTCCTGATGGATTCATGGCTGAATGCTACAAGAAATTTAGAGAAGATTTAATGCTGATACACCTCAAACTCTTTAATGAAATTGAAAGGTAAGCAATACCCCTTAACTCATTCCTGGAGGCAAGTATTACCCTGATACCAAAACCAGAGAAAAACCCAAACAAAAATGAGAAGTACAGGCCAATCTCTCTAATGATCATGGAAGCAAAAACCCTCAATAAGATACCAGCAAACAGAATACAGCATATCATCGAGAAGATTATATAACATGACCAAGTAGGATTCATCCCAGGAATGCAGGGATGGTTCAACATATGGAAATCAATAAGTGGAATATACCATATTGACAAAGCCAAAGACAAAGAAACAATCATTTCAATAGATGCAGAAAAAGCTTTTGACAAAGTCCTACACTCATTCATGAACAACAACAACAAAAAAAACCCTACAGAATAGATGATCCTTACCTCAATCTGATAAAAGCTATCTATGACAAACCAACAGCCAGCATCATACTAAATGGAGAAAAATTGAAAACTTTCACTCTGAAATCAGGAACAAGACAAGGGTGTCCACTATCACCACTCCTATTCAATATAGTTCTGGAAATATTAGCCAGAGCAATTAGACAAGAAAGAGAAATGAATAAGGATAGGAAAGGAACAAGATAAATTATCACTTTTTGCAGATGACAAGATACTCTACATAGATAACCCAAAAAACTGCACCAAAAGACTTCTAGACATTATAAGATAATTCAATAGCATAGCTGGATACAAAGTCAACACTCAAAAATCAATAGCACTCTTGTACATAAATAACAAACTCACTGAGAGAAATTAGGGAAACAACACCCTTCATAATAGCACAGATAAAAATTAAATACTTAGGAATCAATCTAACAAAGAAATTAAATAATCTATATATTGAAAATTACAGTACTCTGAAAAAGGAGATTGAAGAGGCTATCAGAAAATGGAAAGATATCCTTTGCTCATGGATAAGAAAAATAAACATAGTGAAAATGGCCATACTCCCAAACTGTTATACAGATGTAATGCAATCCTGATCAAGATACCATTAGCATATCTCAAAGAACTCGAGGAAACATTCCTATAATTCATTTGAAAGCAGAAGAGACCTAGAATAGCAAAGGCAATGCTGGGCAACAAAGGCAAGGCAGAGAGGATCACAATCCCTGACTTGACATTATACTACAAAGCTACTGTGATAAAATCAGCATGGTATTGGCAAAACAAACAAACAAAAAAAAAAACAGACTTGAGGATCAGTGGAACATATTAGAAGATGCAGACACAACTGCAAACACACTCAGCCACCTTATCTTTGACAAAGGTGCCAAATATATTCCCTGGAAGAATGATGGCCTCTTTAATAAATGGTGCTGGGAAAACTGGCTTTCCACATGCCAAAGGCTAAAACTAGACCCATGTCTATCACCATGCACTAAACTAAAGTTGAAATGGATCAATGACCTAAATATTAAAACAGAAACACTAAATCTATTAAAAGAGAAAGTAAGTAGAAATCTTGAGGACATAGGGGTAGGCAGAGAGTTCATGAACAAAACCCAAAAACTGCACTGGAAACATTTCAAAGAATCAACAACTTGGATCTGATCTCATTAAAAAGTTTTTGCATATCAAAATAAATCACCAACAGAGTGAAAAGACAACCAACAGAGTGGGAAAAATTTTAGCCAACTGTCCCTCAGACAAAGGACTTCTATCTAGAACATATAAAGGATTGAAAAAAATCAGACCTCCCAAATACAAAGACCCAATCCAAAAATGGGCATCTGAGATGAATACACACTTCTCAGATGAAGAAATACAAATGACAAATAAATATATGAAAAAGTGTTCAACACCATTTGTCATTTGAGAGATGCAAATTAAAACAATACTGAGATTCCATCTCACTCCAGAAAGAATGGCTATCATCAAGAAATCAACCAATAACAAATGCTTTATTGATTGTATGTTTTTTGTCTTTGGCTTTGTCAATATGATATATTCCACTTATTGATCTGCGTATGTTGAATCATCCCTGCATTCCTGGGATGAATCCTACTTGGTCATGTTGTATAATCTTCTCGATGATATGCTGTATTCTGTTTGCTAGTATCTTATTGAGGGTTTTTGCTTCCATGATCATTAGAGAGATTGGCCTGTACTTCTCATTTTTGTTTGGGTTTTTCTCTGGTTTTGGTATCAGGGTAATACTTGCCTCCAGGAATGAGTTAAGGGGTATTGCTTACCTTTCAATTTCATTAAAGAGTTTGAGGTGTATCAGCATTAAATCTTCTCTAAATTTCTTGTAGCATTCAGCCATGAATCCATCAGGACGTGAGCTTTTCTTCGTTGTTCAGTTTTTAATTACATTTTCAATTTCATTAACTGATATTGGGTTAGTCAGAATTTTTATGTCTTCTTGATTCAGCTTTAGTAATTCATACATTTCTAGGAATCTGTCCATTTCTTCTGTGTTTTCCATCCTATGTGAGTAAAGATTTTCAAAGTAGGTGTTATTGATCTTCTGAATTTCCACAGGATCTGTAGTGATTTCACCCTTTTCTTCCTCATTGCATGAATTGGAGTTTTTTCTTTCCTTTTTTGATAAGGTTGGCTAGGGGTTTATCAATTTTATTTATTATTTCAAAGAACCAACTCTTCAATTCCTTAATTCTTTGTATTGTTTTCCTAGTCTCAACTGTGTTAATTTCTTTTATACAGCATATTGTTGGATCTTCTTTATCCATTTTGTCAGTCTGTCTCTTTTGATTGGTGAACTGAGGCCATTTACATTGATGGTTATAACTGATAAGAATTGACTTATCTTTGTGATGTTATTTACCTGCTCTTGTTCCCCTGATTTTCCCCTCTGTTTAATTGCTTGCCTTGCCTGGTGGTTTCCTTTTGTTTTTGTTCTTGGAATTGTGGTCATTTTTATCTCTGTGTATAGTATCTTTCAGTACTCTTTGTAGTGTTGTTTTGGTGGTCATGAATTTCTTGAGTTGTTCTTTGCCATGGACGTATCTTATTTCTCCATTAATTTTGAGAGATAGTTTTGCAGGGTACATCAATCTGGGTTGGAAGTTGTTTTCTTTCAGGACTTGATATACTTCACTCAAGCTTTTCTTGATTTGGAGGTTTGTGTTGAGAAGTCTGCCCTGATTCTGATTGGCTTTCCTTTTTAGGTGATCTGTTTCTTTTCTTTAACAGCTTTTAATATTCTGTTCTTGTGCTGAATTTCTGGGATCTTGATTATTATATGTCTGGGTGTAGATTTTTTTGGTTATGGCTTATTGGAGTTCTATATGCCTCACTTATCTGTATGTCAGATTCTTTCCCATGCTTGGGAAATTTTCTGCTATTTCTTCTGCAAATAGTTTTAGTTTTTTTATGGCACTTGTGTTGACAGTCCTGCTTTTTCATTGACACCTATCTGTCTTATAGTATTTTTCTTTGCATCATCTTGCAGCCATTGAACTGTTATTTCCTGATCCCTTGTTATTTTTAAGAGATTTTTCCTTTTGTGATCACTAGCTGTGATCCTGTCTTCAAGTTCTGAAAGTCTATCTTCAGTTTCATTCAAGCAGTTTTGCCAGCTTTTAATGGAATTCTTAATTTCCTGGATATCTGTTTGAATCTGTTTCATGCATTCTATTTGTTTACTATATTGATCATTCATGGTTTCCATCATTATCTTATGGTCCTCTTTTGTTTTTTTAATCCATCTCTACTCTAGATTTGTTGAGCAATTGCTTTATGATTATTGTCACTTCTTTTTTTACCTAAGAAATTATTTCTGATCTGATTTCCTCTATAGCCTCATGGATATGTTTCTTTACTTTGGTTGCTATCATTTCAGAAATTTCAGGTGTGTGTCTTCCATTTTCCTCTATCTCATTTCCTGGACTTGTTCTGCATAGGCTGGAGTTCTGAGGTTGCATTTTGTTTCTCTGTCTTGTCATTTTCTATTTAAAAAGTTTTTATTTTGTTTTTTATGTTGATCCTTGTAGGTTTTGGTAGTAGGTAGCTTTACTAGTATCCAGGCTTCTCTAGGTAAAGTCTGTCCTTCGGGGATGTCTTCTGTGTGTGGGAGGTTCTTGGTTTGTGTCTGTTCCAAGATCCTACCTTCCCAATTAATTAAGAGTGAGAGGTTGACATGTGTTTGGCTCTGTGCACAGTCCTTTGGTGCTGGGGTGTGGCGAGGTTATTACCCCAGAGCTTCCCAGTATTGTTGCAGAAATGACAACAACTGATTGCAACAGGTATGACATCCTAGCTAAAAGAGTATAATTAGCAATAACAGTAGCATCAAGCACAGTTTAGAAGCTAACAAACCATGGTAACTATTAATTTTGTACCTTTTAGCATAGGAGCAAAGTCCACAGTTATATAACATAACAGATTGTAAATTCAGAGCTTGTATGCAAAGTGTTTCTCCTTGGTAGAGTGGTTTTACCCCTTGGTGTGGAAATTTAAGAAGGAAAATGGATAAAACAGAGATAATTGAAAGAAATAAAGTAGAAGTAAGGCTGCAGGACAAAGGATAATCATGCAAGCTTTGGGAAACTAGAGAAGAGGGCAGACGAGAAAGAACAAAGGAGTAAGCAAGAGATTATTGAAGTTAACCAGAAAAATTAGAGAGACTATTCACTTATATGAAAATATGATTAAGTTTAGAGAGGTAAATTGAGGAAAGGGGGAAAGAAGACAAATAGATTGGGACAAAAATATAGGTAAAAGACAAAAAAAAAAAAAAGAAAAGAAAAAAGGAAAAGGAAAAGGAAACAAACAAATCAGCAAGGAAAGAGAAAAATAAAATAAAATAAAACAACAAAGTTCCTCTGGTGTTCACCGAGAGCCCAAAACTGCTGGATAACACTTCCACGCCTGTGATAGTGTTTGTGCTGGATTTGAGGCTGATCTTGGCCTCTAGGTAGGGGGGCCTGGGGTCAGAGTTTTCAGCCAGTACTTTCTGTATGTTCCTTAGCAGCCTGTTTCCTTACCCTGTTTCTCTCAGCCTCTCTCTTCCCATTGTTGTGCTGCTTTCAGACAGAGACGGGGCTGTTCCCTGTCCCGTGCACTGCTGGCTCCTCCTGGTCCTTGCTCAGCCTCTGTCCTCTCAGGCCATTTGTTGCAGGGTGCGGTGGGCTGCTGTGTGGTCCTCTGCTTCTGCTGTTGCAGCCCAAGGCTGCTCAGTCCCAATTCTTGCTCCTCTCCTGAGGGGGAGTGCTGCCTTCCCCCCTGCCTCTGATGCAGTCTATAACTCTACCGGTGAGGTGGGGGCTGCTGTGGGTGCCTTTCTGCTCCTGCTCCCAGGGTGGGGACAGCCCCAGGCTGCACAGTCCCATGGTGCCAGGCTAATTTCCCACACCTCTCTAACTAGATCACGGGGGGGGGGTAGCTGTTCTATTTACTATGCACCCCTGTAGTCTTTAATCTTGTTCCCACAGGTTCCAGTTAGCTCTCTGGTGCACGAAATGAAAGGGAAGAAAAGGAAAAGAGAAAAGGAAAACTCATCGATCTTCAGGGAGGGAGGAGTTCATTCACTCCCGTGTGTCGGCGGACTTTACTGCTTGGCTGGAGCGTCCTCTGTTTGGAGGAAGGCAGAAAAGGCAGAGGACCTTATATCCCAAGTCTTTTCTGTATGACTTGATGTAGCCACACTATTTTTGCAACAGCAAGCAGAAACACTGAAATGACGCACAAGATTTGGAGTTAGATTTATTTACATCGACAGGCACTGATCAGGATCATTCCCAGAATAACAGGCCCTGATCTCTGATGGCCTAGGGCTTTTATATGATGCACAAACAGGAGATACAAATGAGGTACACAGGTGAGACAGAACAGCCTGGCAGTTCTTCTGATTAGCTAGCAGAGTGAGATCATCGGTTACAAGGACAGATTAATGATCATCAGTTTATGAAGCTTGGTACAATGGTACAGTCAGGCATCCTTTATGTTCAGTTATGCTCTTGTGGTTACAGGGATCAAGAAAGTAATTACAAAGCCATGACGCAGTTACAGAGGTAGGCAGTTTCAAAAGAGCAAAGTTTTAAAAAGAACAATTTCTCTTGCATAGTTTTTCCCTTTCACTTTAGTATGTCCTTTTTTCTTTCTTTCTTCTTCTTCCTGCTTCTTCTTTTTCTTCTTCTTCCTCTTCCTCTCCTTTTCCTTCCCCTCCTCCTCTTCCTCCTCCTTCTTCTTCAAGTTTCCAAGTATGGCAGGCAGTCATCCCAATTTGGAAACCCACTGGCAGCCAGGTGGGCTGGCTGACCATTTTATTAACTCCTTTATCTGTGTTTTGCTTGATCTATGAGTCTCTTATTTCAAATTGATTTTGGTTTCAGGGTGTATGTCCTCTTTCTTCCAATTACCTGTGTTTTTAGTTGAACATCTCTGAGTAGTTCTGAATGAGGCTCCTCCTCTATTCACCCATGTTTTCTCAGCTGGAATACTTAATTGAACAAACAGCCATGTTCCATGTGCGCTTGACCTGTACATATTTTAGTGGAGTGAGAAAATAAATAGAAAGCATAACCAGGAAATTACATGATATACTGTCAATGGATAAGTACTATACAAACAACTATCTGAGTATGTATTCATACCCATTACATAGTCCCAGTGGCTGAGGAGGAAGATTCTGATGTGGAGGGAACATTTTGGGATCCAAGTTTCTCATGCATCCTCTGGTGACGATAGTATGTGGATGACTGGCGGAAGCTTCTGTGGCAAAGGGTGCATTTGTAGGGCTTCTCTCCTGTATGAATTCTCTCATGAGCCCGCAGGTTTGTTTTGTGTGTGAAGGACTTTCTGCATCTGCTACATGTAAAAGGCTTCTCTTTCTTGTGAATCATCTGATGCACACGTAGATCTGATGTCTGGAAGAACCCTTTGTTACACTCAGCACAAACAAATGGCCTCTCATTCCTGTGTCTTCTTTGGTGGGCTAATAAATGGGAGAGATACCTAAAGGTCTTGGGACATTCTTCACATTTGTATGATTTGGGGGATCCATGGAATCTTTCTTGGGGCCCCGCACTGGTGGAGTTTCCTTCATTGCTGCGGTGGGTAGGGACAGGCTCAGGGGAGGACTGGTCTGACCTAGAGGAAGATCCTGGTCCCACATCCATAGGTACATCTTGGTAAGAAGGTCCCTTCTGGGACTCTTCCTTTAACCCACACGTGCTTAGCCTTGCTCTTCTGGAGTTGTGTATATTCTCCCAAGTAACACCTCCATCTTCAGGTCTAGGACTATTCTCTTCTGGGATAATGAGTAGGGAAACTATTTCTTTTCCTGGATTAGTAATATTTTCATTTACTTGAGTCATTTCCCAGGAATTTGTGCAGCCATCTTCTTTACATTCACTTCCTGTGGAAACAAAGAAGTCACTCAGTGAAGGTTGTACCCCAAAAAGAGTCCATCTAAAACATCTCTGTGATGTGCAGATTCACATGGCTCACCTTGACTTGTTTCCAAAGGGGCATTTTGGGAAGCCTGGAAGGGTGTCCCCATATTCTCTACTGTTAAGATTTTTGCTGACAACTGTTTTGTGAGATGAACAATGACTTCTTTTAAGGACATATCCTCAGAAAAGAGAGCTTCCTGTCCCTGCATGCAGACATGGACCTGTAAACAAAGCCGGATGATGGCTGCATATGAATCTGTTATGTGACAAAACCTTTTTGGATAACCTACCCTTAACAAACATTCACATGACTTTTGGCTGTGGGTTCCCACATTCGTTCTCTCTGATGGTGTCATTCTCAATATTCACAAGTTGTTATGATTCTAAAGTCACTATGGACAATGTATTTGCAAATATTGAATCATTGCCCCTAGGGAATATACAAGTTTTCTGTGAAATTCTAGCCACACTATTTTCTTCAAATGATAAATACATAACCTTGTTTTATATGTATCTATTTCAAGATGTCAAGTTTAACATGTTCTTCATTAGTTAATGTGAACTCATGGCTTATAGCACTTCAACTCATTCTGCATGAAATGTATCCAACACATGTATTATCTCCATGAGGTGCCTAACCAAAAAGTTTCCTTCACTTAGAAACTCTGCTAGACAGGATTTCAGTACTATATGTGGGTGCCATTTTAAGCAAAATTATGAACAAAAATTGAAAATGTGGCATAAAATGTACTATGAAAATGACATTTGTTTGCACCTTACAAACTGAAAAGTTCAGTGTGTCCTTGTTCAACCACTTCTAGGAATGCGTGTTATCAGGCATTTTTTTCCCCTCACACTGCGTATGTTTGCCAATGACTGAGATGTGTCTCAGGTACTGATTTTGACATTATAAGTATGTAACAATTTTGAAAATCAGGAATCTAAGAAAGAGGGTCCATTGTAATTACTACTTTAGTACATCCTTTCTAATAAAATTATACTGTGGCTCCTTGAGGGATGAACCAACTCTTGTCTAAGGCACTTCTTTTTCATCTTTGAGGTCTCTGCTCAAATGTTTATTTCTCAGACAGACTTCTGTAACTGTACCAAGTAAACTAACCCCACAAAACAATCAATATTTTTGATTGATATAAATCCTGTAGAATAAACAAATATATACCTTTCTGCTTTTCCTCAATAGCTTAGAGCAGTAGAAACTCCTTGGTGAGGAAGAGTGGTGGGGAAAGTGTGATTTAATAACTAGATCTGCAATAAACTTTTGTCTACTTTCAGGTAACTCTGAATGACTGTACTTATTTTTTCCCACTCTCTCCTCCAGATCAGAACCCTTTACTTACTAACACAAGTGGCTTCATACAATCGTCTGTCAGGTCTTCCATTAATTTCTTCAGGTTTTTACCACTTGATTCCCATTTCTTTTTCAACATAGACTTGTCCCTGCAGTGTCCACTAAGCATAAACTGCTCCAGGGCTAACTGAGCAATAATCTCATCCTTGCTATGTTTTTCTGGCTGCAACCACGAGTGAAAAAACTCATAGAGTCTTTGTAGTTCCTTCCTTGCACATGCGTTATCACTGTATTGAAATGAGTTGAGCTCAGTGCTTGAGAACTCAGAGATCTCTCTCTCTGGGACAGCAGAACCTTGGGTTGATTTAAACTCTAGAGTTTCTGATTCAAGGTTGTTTGAGGAGGGTTCATGGGAAAATGATTTTCTGAGATCTAAAGCCATTCTATGCAAATGTTCTCAGACTCAACTTTGATGACTCAGTCCCTGCTGTCGTGTACGTCTGGGGAATCTACTTCAACAATTGCTGGATGATTAAAGGCTGTAAGCTAGAAATAGAAAAGATACAAGATTAAAGACAAGTCAAACAAAATTTCAGGACCACTTAGCTTCATGGATCAATTCTCAGACATTTTTAAAGAGATCATGATAACCTTGCACAAATTCTACTAAGGGGAACATCCCTCATTTTCATTAATGAGGTCAACAATTCCCAGATAAGAAAACCTTACAATTATATTAAAATAATCCACAGAAAAACATCTGCAAATCAAATCCAATACTATATAAGGAGAACAATAATATATCACTGACAATGAAATTAATTTTAAAAATCAAGAAATGTGGGACCGGGGCCGGTGAGACGGCTCAGCGGCTTAAGCGCCTGCCTTGCAAGCGCGAAGGCCCGAGTTCGACTCCCGGATCCCACATACGAAAAAGGGGCCGGTGATATCGCTCAGCGGCACGGGTGCCTGTTGGCGCGCGAGGTCCTGAGGTCGTCCCCCCGGTACCCACAAAAAAAAAAAAAAAAAAAAAAAAAAAAAAAAAAAAAAAAAAGAAATGTGGGACCGGTGAGATGGCTCAGCGGCGTAAGCGCCTGCCTTGCAAGCGCGAGGGCCCGAGTTCGACTCCCGGAACCCACATACGAAAAAGAGGCCGGTGATATCGCTCAGTGGCACGGGTGCCTGTTGGCCCGCGAGGTCCTGAGGTCGTCCCCCTGGTACCCACAAAAAAAAAAAAAAAAAAAAAAAAAATCAAGAAATGTGGGTTAAAACTTAGTCACCTTGATATACTATGTTAGTGGAATGTAGAGGAATACAATATAGTCATCTCAGTAGTACATTAAAAATGAATGCTAGTATTCATTCTTAAAGTGTTCTGTAAACTTTAGAGACCATGTCCCCCATCATCTCTATGACATATTAGACTGCTTTCTAACCAACTCAATGAAGAAGATCTATGAAATGTCATTTGCAATAGCCCCAGTTTTGTTTACAGAACAACATTCAATGAAGATTAACTTCAGTGAATTTAGTGAGGTGACCAATAGAAGGCCAATTAAAAATGAACTGATTTTTTGTATTATTGTGTTATCACAGGTCATTACAATGTTTAAAAACTTTTTCATTTATCTTCACATTAAGCATCAATATCTAAGAACAATTATAACAAAATACATGCAGGATCTTTACAAATACAAATATAAACTATCAATGAATATATTATAGCAACCCTTACAACCCTGTCATTTTCTTAAAGAATTTACTTTAGAAAACTTTTTTGTTTATTTGTATGCAGCATCTGGAAGCACAAAATTACATTATCAACATCATTTAGGAGGTGGGACTTTGTTTTGACATAGGGTCTTGCAGCGTTATTTAGGCTGGACTTGAGCTAATGATCTCCTACCTAAGCCTCCCAACTGGCTGGGATTGTAGGTGTGCACCAGGATGCTCAGCTTTAGATGTTATTTGAGGCAATATTAGAGATTAGGGTAGCTTCATAAGAGGCTGCTATCTCCCTTATGGAATGAGAGTTCATAAGTACATAGATTTCCAGTTTTTAGCTGATGATATTCCCTGGAAAGTAGTTACATAGAAGAGTTAGCTTTTCCCCATGGTATACTTATAATTTTCATAGTTTCATGTATATGCATTAGACTTCAATAAAAGTACTCATTCAATATAGTAAGTATGGTTTGAAAGTTTAACTGTGGTCTTAAACTTGCATTTGAAATCACTAAATAAAGGCCATGATCTGGGATTAATATGTCTGTATCACTCACTTGTGTGTTGCAGGGGCAGAATACCTTAAAATTTAAAAAGAGGAGAGATTTATTCTGGTTCACAGTTTCAGAGGTTTAAATCCACTGCTGACTGGTTCCAAAGCAGAATCGCCATCGCTGTGTGGGGCATGGTGGCACATACCTGTAATCCCAGTACTCAGGAGGCTGAGGCAAAAGGATCCTTGCAGTTCAAGGCCAGGGTGGGAAAATAGTGAGTTCAAGGCCAGCCTGAACTACAAAGGAAGACCCTGCCTGAAAAAATAAAATGGGAAGAAGGAAGGAAGGAAGAAAGAAAGAAAGAAAGAAAGAAAGAAAGAAAGAAAGAAAGAAAGAAAGAAAGAAAGAAAGAAGAAAGAAAAAGAAAGGAAGAAAGAAAGAAGAAAGAAAGAAAAGAAAAAAAGAAAAGAAAGAAAGAGAAAGAAAGAAAGAATCATTGCCAAAGGGCCTGGCAGGAAGAGCCCAAGAGCAAGGATCCAGGAACCCCCACAGTCCCCAGGGGCACACCCACACGACCCACTCAGAAACACCCAGATGTGTGTCCCTTAGTCCAGTCAGGTTGACAATCAGGATTAATCATCACACTTTTTTTAATTATAAGAAATTAATATTAGAAAAAGTAGGGGTCGGTGAGATAGCTCAGTGGCATAAGCGCCTGCCTGGCAAGCACGAGGTTCTGAGTTCGACTCCTGGTACCCACATACAAAAAAAAGGGCCGGTGATATCGCTCAGCGGCACGGGCGCTTGCTGGCGCGTGAGGTCCTGAGTTCGACCCCCGGTACCCCCCCAAAAAAAGAAAGAAAAAGTAGATAATTCACAATAGACAAAATATAGAAACGATTTTGACTCTCAACTGATAAATGAATAAAGAATATGTGGAAATATCTACATTGATAGAGATATCTACAGTGGAATAGGATTCAGCCTTTTAAAAAGATAGACTGTCTTCTTTGCAACATGGCCAAATCTTGAGTACTTTGCATTACAATAAGTGAAATAAGCAGACACAGAAAGAAGAACATATTGCGCAGTCTCACATATATGTGGAATCTTTGAACTCAGAGAAACAAGGAATGGAAATGTGGTTCTGGGGTCTGAGGCTGGGTAACATGGAGGAATGTTTCTCAAAGGGTCCACTTTTCAGCTCTAAGATGGATAAACTCTGGGGACCTTATGTCAGCATGGTGACTATAGTGATGTCCTGTACACTTTAAGTTTGCTAAAAGAATGGATCTTCAGTGTTGAACTACACACAAAAGGGTGACTGAGGTAAACTGCCTTCATTGCGGTAATCACTTCACAATGCATCTTTGCATTAAATATCGTGTCGTATTATTACAGACAGCTCACTTAGGTAGAAATATAGTGGGCAGTCAGACAGGGCTGGGCCCTCGAGGGAGTCAGAGCAGGAGATGAGAATCCATCAGGGCTGTGGCTGGAGGCGCCTCTGAAGATTAAAGTCACAATGGCTAGATTTGCATACTTTTCTAAGGGATGAACGGGGTTTGGGGATTATTGGTATCACTCTTTCGAGATTTCTCACTATCTCGTTAGGGGTGGGCCATCCTCTCCCACCCACTAAGACTATAAGACTATAAGATTAGAGGCAAGGGGCTGGTGAGATGGCTCAGTGGCACAAGCGCCTGGCAAGCGTGAGGCCCTGAGTTCGACTCCCGGTACCCACATATGAAAAAAGGGCCAGTGATATTGCTCAGCGGCATAGGCGCCTGCTGGCAAGCTCGAGGTCCTGAGTTTGACCCCTGGTACCCCCATGAAAAAAAATGATTAGAGGCAAGGCCAAGACTATAGATTATCAACCAAGGTTAATGACATCACTCATGAACCTTGTTACCATTAGATCAATATTACCTAAGCAACTAGACTTACAATCTTATGGGTTGATCATAATTTTGACCCTTGTTGTACCCACCTCATGATTTCACTCTATAAAACTTCCTTTGAGAGGTGGGCTTGTCGGTAACCCATTTGGGATCCCCTCCTGTCTCTCAGGATCCATTCCTATTCCCCATTCCTTTTCTCCAATAAATTTTCCTACTCTTAACCTCCATTGTTTCTTAGAATTCATTCTTTGACTTTGAGGAAGATGAACTCAGCATATTTGACATCTAGCATTTTCCTTGTATCAGTATAACTTAAATTTACACAATCTTTGCTTGTCCATTATATCTCAATAAAGTTGAGGGGGCAGGAAAGAAAATATTGAGGAGGGGGTAAAGAAAAAGGTGAATGAAATAAAAAAAAAAGCCAGTCCAGAACCCCTACAAATGTCACCTTTTGTTTATCTGTCTGTAATCCTGTGTTTTCCTCAAGAATGCATTCTCTAGAAGCGGTAAACTGGAGTTTGCATGGCTCAAACTTGATCTGAGACCTAGGCAACTAGAGGCTCATTGTTTAAAATGTCCAATAGATAAAAAATTTAATCCCTCTTTTATTATATTTCTCTATTTTTTGTATCCTTTCCCCATTTTATGTGATTAACATTTCAAAGATTTTTTAATTTTTAAAAAAGGCAGACAGGTAAGGTGGCACATGCCTGAAATCCTAGTACTCTAGAAGGCTGAGACAAGATGATCATAAGTTTAAGTCCACCTCTGGCACCTTGGCAAGACCCTGTTTCAAAATAAACATTACAAAGGGCTGGAGATGGGCCATTGATATAGCTCAGTGGCATAAGCACTTGCCTGGTAAGCGCAAGGTCCTGAGTTCAATTCCCGATACCCACATTAAAAAAAAAAAAGGGCTGGGGATGTGTAAAGGTCCACTATTCAGTCCTGACTACTACCTAACAAGAGGGGGAGGAAGAGAGAGAGAGGAGAAATTTCACACCATAAAATCAGAAAATGAGGGTGTTTGGTTGGAGTGATACATGGGCACATGAACATATGATTGATTTTTGTTTGTTGGTGTCATTTCATGACCCATTTGTTAATCTTAGGTCTAATCAGACTAGCCGTGCAAAGATGATGTCCCTTAACCCACCCTGTGAACATTCTTGTCTTTCCCTAATACTTTTATCAAAAATCTTCTAGTCAAACCGGGTATGAAATGTTAATCTGTTCAAGTCACATCCTACTTCACTCCCTCCAGGGCTCCAACTTGCCATCAGGAAAAAGTACAAGCCATTCATTGTCCTTCAACACCTTCCTGGGCTAGCCCTGAGCCTGTAGGTCTATTTTAGGTTTTGTGGCTGATTCTCTGGATCCTGGTAAACTGGTAATCATTCTCTCTCTCTCTCTCTCTCTCTCTCTCTCTCTCTTTCTCTCTCTCTCTCTCTCTCTCTCTCTTTCCCTCTCTCTCTCTGTCTCTGTCTCTGTCTCTCTCCCTTCTTCCCTCCCCTCCCGCCCTCCTCCTCCTCTTCTCTCTTTCTCTGGACTTCACAGGCTTTCTCCTCCTGGACTACCATCTCTCATTCTGCAACAACTCACAGGCCACAGGTTCACACTTGGAAACATGCCCTTAATCTTACATAGACAGAGGTGTACAGCATTATGGCTGACACCTTGGAATTCAAAACCAGGCTTGTTGGGGGGAGTTCTACCATGAAGTACGATATTCTATGTTGCAACCCATGCATGATACCCATCAAGTCTCTATCTGGGTCATGGATCTCCAATCTCTAAGGACAACCAGTTCCCAGAATGGTTATAGAGCTCAGAGTCAACATGCAGGAAGCACTTAGATCCATTCCTGGCAGCTGATACTGCTAATACAGTGCTAATACAGTAGAAAGGGCTGCTGGTACAGTGGCCTCCTCTTAACCAAGCCTTTGCCTTCCATAGATTCAGTTACCCATGGGATCAGCCAGGATCTGAAACTATTAAATGGAAAATGAAGCCAGGTGTGGTGGCACATGCCTATAATCCCAGCACTCAAGAGGCTGAGGCAGGATGTCTGCTGTGAGTTTGAGACCAGCCTGGGCTACATAGTGAGTTCACAGCCAGCTTGAACTATATAGCAAGGCTCTGTCTCAAAAAAAAAAAAAAAAAGAAAGAAAGAAAAGAAAAATTCCTGAAATAAATTACTCATACCTTTTAAATTGCATGCTAGGTGGGTGCAGTGGTGCAAGCCTGTAATCCCAGCACTCGGGAGTCTGAGGCAGGAAGATCGCTGTGAGTTTGAGGCCAGCCTGGGCTACATAAGTGAGTTCAAGGCCAGGCTGAGCTGCATGGCGAGACCCTGCCTCAAAATAAAAAAGCATATATAGATATATATTCGGGCTACTCTGAGCAGCATGATAAAAATCTTTTTCCCTTCTATTCTGTCTGGACTAAATTGTTCCTATTTGCAGTGAATATGTGCTGTATGAGCCGCCTGGGTGTTAGTCACTAAACAGCCCTTTCGGTTACCATCTCACTTGTCCAAGTAACAACATGTTTTGTGCTCAAGCACCTCTTACTTTTCTCAATAATAGCCCCAAAGTGCAAGAGCAGTTATGCCGGTAGTTCAGATATGGTGAAGAGTAGACATAAAGTGCTTCCTTTAAATGAAAATGTGGAAATCTTTGACCTAATAGTGAAAGACAACATAATATGCTGAGGATGCTAAGATCTATGGCAGGAACAAAGCAAAGTATATGTAGGGTTCAGTATATTCCTGGCTTCAGGTATTCCAGTGGGTCTTGGAATATATCCTGTGTGCATGAGAAGATATTTACTATAGCTGATAGTCACATTTTAAAGTTTAGTCACCACCTCCACTCCAATCTACTACAGACCAACACTTCCATTAGACGCAATAAAAATGAATCATTAGAAGCATGTCATTAGTGAGATACCAAAGCCGTATTCAAAGATTTACCCAGGAGAAGTCTGTTTCAGTAATTCCGGATCTTAACAGAGTCCACAACATCAAGCCCTTTGAGTCAAAGCAGTTGTCTCAGAAGACCATGCCCTTCTCTAAGGGGACCCCATAAGTTTGTAACTAACCCCCCATAACTGTGCCTACACACAAGCACAGGAATGGCGAGTTTCGCTCCATTCTGGAGGCTTACCTCTGTCTAGGCAGAAATCAAATGGTGTAATCCTGGGCTCTACACCAAGCTGAAGGGTGGCTGGCTTCCCACTCGGGTTAACCTGCTGTGTCTTCCCAATGCAACTTCCTTATATACAGCCTGGAATGCATGATTTACTTAACTGCATGATTGGATGAAACTCATCTCTTGCTGGGATTACTGCCACTCCTGGTCTCCAACACCATATTTAATGCCACACCCCCGAGAAAAATAAACCATGCACATATTAGTACTGTTTCTGCAGTGAAATGTAACGACCTTCGTACTAAATGGGACATCAAGACTAGCATTAATCTCACATAAATTCTAGCCAAGTGACTCAATACAAACTTGTAATTATTTTCAGAGATTTATGGATTGCAAATGTAGCAGCTGAGGGCCAGTGTTCTCTTTCCTACATGAGTCTCCAGTTAGTGGGACAGATGAGGCCACCGCCCCTTGAGGAGGAGGTGCTCCCTTCCTTTCTGGCTTTCTCCTTTTCTCTACTTCCTGTCTGCCAAGAGGTACGAAACTTTGCTCCAATACACCCTGTCACTAACCATAAACTGGACATCTTCCCTCCTGTTGGGTTGTTTCTGTCAGGTATTTTATCACCACAGAAAGCTAATGCAACCAACATTGGGAATTACATCTTGGATCCTCTAAACACACTGCTGTGTACTGGTCAAACTCACCAGGGAGTTTGATCCGCCTTTGCTCTCCACAGCCTAGAGAAATCTCCTGCTGTATTTAACATATATATTCCTAATCTTTTTTGTTTTTGTTTTTGTTTTGTTTTGTTTTTGTGTGGGTACCGCGGGTCAAACTCAGGACCTCGCACGCCAGCAGGCGCCTGTGCGGCTGAGTGATATCGCTGGCCCTATATTTCTAATCTTGAGAATTAAATTTTTCTCACAGAATGAGGGAGTGAGATTTTATGATCATTCTTGTTATGGAAATATGTGTCAAAGGAGTTCTGGGCATGATTTGTCTTTCAAGCCGTTTTTGTTTTTTTGTTTTATTTTGTTTTTTAAGGCAGGGTTTCACTGCATAGCTCAGGCTGGCCTTGAATTTACAGAAATCTCCCTGCCTGAGCCTCTGGAGTAATGAGACTACAACCATGCACCACCACGCCCAGCTCTTTCAGGGCCTTTTACAATCATTTCCCTTCAAATATTCTTGTTCCCAGCTGGGTGTGGTACTGTAATCCTGTACATCTGTAATCCTGGCTACTCAGGAAACTGAGGCAGAAGGATCAGAAGTTCAAGGCCAGCCTGGGCAGTTTAGCAAGACACAGTCACAAAGTTTAAAAAATAAAAAAAGGACAGTGGATGTAGCTCAACACACCCTCAGTTTAATTCCCACTACTACAAAAAATAATTCTTATGATTAGAGATATTTCTGGAAAAATGTGGCCAGATTAAGATTAGTTTGGTCTGTTTTTCTCTAAAATCCCTTTCTGGGTCACACAGTTTATCTCCACCTATATTTCTTGGCATAATTGATTGTTATAGGTTGAAATGTGTCCCCCAAATTCACATGTTGACATCTTATTCCCAGTACCTTAGCACTGGAAAATGACAGTGATCATAATCCCAAATACCACATTCCTGAATCCTGAAGGCTTAAAAGCCTTAAACTCTAAAATCACAAAAATCACATCCTGAAAATAAAATCTCAAGCAGCTGGGTGTGATGGCGCACGCCTGTAATCCCAGCAATAAGGAGGGTGAGGCAGGAGGATCGCTGTGAGTTCCAGGCCAGCCTGGGTGACACAGTGAGTTCAAAGCCAGTCTGAAATACATAGTAAGACCTTGTCTCCAAAAGCTACAAATAAATAAATAAATAAATAAATAAATAAATAAATAAAATCTCAAGTGTTAAAATGTTGAAAGCCCAAATTTCCAAAACTGTAATTTTTGTGGTTAAAAAAATATAAAAGCTATATAAATGTGCCAGAAAGCTAAATTTTGAGATACAGCAACAATGAAAACTTCAGTTTAAAAATACACGGGCGTAGTGGCTCACGCCGGTAATCCCAGCATTTGGGAGGCTGAGGTAAGAGGATGCGTGCGAGTTCGAGCCCAGACTGTGCAACATGGTGAGCTCAAAGCCAGCCCAGACTACAGAGTGAGACCCTGTCTCCAACCCCCCAAAAAAGGAATCACATACCAAAAAGTAAAAATACATTATCTGGCTGCATGAGAATTCCTTCCAACTGGTGAAATTCCAGCTTTTCACAAATTAATGCTACATTTGCCTGAAAAAGCCAGCTTTGAGAGGCAGCTGAATTCAGGTTGCCAAGTTCAGCATTTTTTGCACCCTGCCTGATTGCCATGAGTTTTGTTGAAATATTGAGTCAAAAAGAGTGAAGGAGAAAAAGACAGGACAGGAAAGAAAGAACATGGGGAAGTGGAGGAGTGTGTATGCCCTGCACGTGCAGGTGAGGAACCTTGACCCAAGGTCTGGGAATATTCAAATAAAAAATCTGCAGTGATGGAGAGTTTTGTATGAGGGTAGAGTGAGCGGATTATTCATATTTAACTAGTGGATCCTGTATCTCTTGACTATTCCTGATCTTAGAGAAGCATGTGAAGAAGATAGTGGTGGGGGTAACATTAACAAAGTAGAGCCCATGAGAAGTGTTTTCAATCAGATTGAACACTGATAACAATTCGAAGGTATTAATGAAATGAACAAGAAAAATGTTTGAGGCCATCACTGATGACTCCAGATGCTCCCTCTCCGAAGCCAGCTTTTCACTAATTAAGTGACCAGCTTGAAAGTGAAAGTAACACTGAGACTATGGAGGGTAAGGTGAAATCAGTAATTTAATTTGTTGAGCATCTCTGTGTTTCACTGTAGTGTTGAAATATTGGGAGAGCCTCAAGTTTCTCTGGTTTAGCGTGTGTGTGTGTGTGTGTGTGTGTGTGTATTAGTGCTGTCAGAGATGTTATTAAGGAATATTTATTTTGGTATAATCAGAATGTGGCACATTATAGAAATGCACTTGAATCGAGAATTGGATGAGTTTGCTGCACAGTGAGACATTTTGTCCCAAAGAAGTCAATATCATGAATCTTAGCTCAAAGAGAATCGACTTGGGTTGATTGGAATCCTGTTTTGAAATTGTGTCCTCCTGTGCTGGATCCAGTTTGACCTGACCATAGCCATCTTGGTTGGAACTGCCATTTTCTCTGTCAGGTGACTCTGGTACACATCCCAAATCCTGTAGGACAAATAATGCCATTAACATATTAGAGTGTGGTGTCCCAGCCACTGACACCTAGTATGTTTCTTACCTGACATTGGATGTATTAGCAGTTTTTGAGAAAGGCTACGTACATTCTAGTTGGCCTGAGCCCATCTTTTGTCTAGCTTGGCCCTTGGGTTCAAGCCACGGTACACATATATTCATCTTTTTTATTCTTATGCAACTGGGGAATGAACCCAGGGACTTCACACTGAGCTATATCCCCAGTACTTTTTATTTTCTTAATTTTTGAGGTAAGGTCTCCCTGAGTCATTAAATTGCCCAGGCTGGGCTCAAACCTGTGATCTTCCTGCCTCAGGTTGCCAGGGGGCTGGGATTACAGGTGTGAGCCACCAGGTCTGGCATAAATTCATCTTATATGAAACTTCCTTGTCATATTTTTATTATATGAACCAAGGTTTGTATGTTCCCTATGCAGCTGTCTTTCATTATCATAAAATTAGAAATCAGATTTTTAAAGCCTCCATTTGTTATTTTTTTAAGTTTTGAACTATTACAGATCTTTTGCATTTCTCTATGTGCTTTATAATTAGTTTAATTTTTAGAAAACAGTTATTATGACTTTAATGGAATTATGAAAGAACTGAAATCTTAAAATATTGAGCCTTTTTGTCAAGATACGACATATTTCCCCATTTACTTAGGTGTTTTGGGTATTACAGAAACTTGTTTATAGTTTTGAGCATTTTGTTAAATTTGACTATTTCAGTTAGTTTTTATCCCCAAGAGTATAATTCTTATATTTTGGGTTTCACTTTCCAATAGTTTATTGGCAGTATACAGAAACAGAAAATCTGTATTTTGACCTTTTTTTCTGTTACCTTGCTAAACTTAGATCTGATTTTTAGTAACTAAATTCGGATTTTTTTGTAGATAATTATTTCATTTTTATTTTTATTATTTTTATTTTTATTTTTTATTTTTTGGTACTGGGAACCGAACTCAGGGCCTTATGCTTGCCAGGCAGGTGCTGTGCCACTGAGCTACATCCTTGGCCCCTCATTTTTTTTTTGTGGGTACCAGGAGTCGACCTCAGGACCTCGCGCTTGCCAGCAAGCACTTGTGCCACTGAGCGATATCACTGCCCTTTTTTTCCTTTATGTGGGTACCGGGAGTCAAACTCAGGATCTCGCGCTTGCTGGGCAGGCGCTTATGCTGCTGAGCTATCTCACTGGCCCCCTCATTTTTAAATATAGCATTTTATTTCTCCCATATCATCTTCTCATCCTTGTATTGTTTACTTATGTCAAGTTTGAACTCAGGTACAGTGGTTAAACAGATGTAGGGGGGTAGACCCCTGGCCTGATTCCTAGCATGAGTGGATAACGCCCAGATTTCTACTGCTAAGTGTGTTAACTGTAGGTGTATCATAGATGCATCAGTGTGAGAAACTTTAAGAATTCTGATCATACACTGATTTGTATTTTGTGAATTCCTCTTACTACATCAGTGAAATGATCCTACTTTATAATCTATTAATGTGCTATATTACATTAATAATATATTTTTACTTGTTAATTGAGGCTTTCATTCCTGATCATTTTCACTAGGTTTCACTAGGTTATTCATTAGACATTATCAACCTTGTAAGGTTAATAAAACATAAATACTGAAGAACTGAGTTAATAATATATATTGCGGGGCCGGTGAGATGGCTCAGTGGCTTAAGCGCCTGCCCGGCAAACGCGAGGGCCCGAGTTCGACTCCCGGAACCCACATACGAAAAAGGGGCCGGTGATATCGTTCAGAGGCACGGGTGCCTGTTGGCGCGCGAGGTCCTGAGGTCGACCCCCCGGTACCCACAAAAAAAAAAAAATATATATATATATATTGCTCTAAAAATAATATCTGTATCTATCATTTGCCCATCCATGTTTCTATGTACCTTTCTAGCTGGATTTAAAATAGTTTAGGAACTGGGCATAATGGTGCCTGCCTGTAATCCTACCATTGAGGGAGGCTGAAGCAGGAGGATCACAAGTCTGAGTCCACCTTGGGACACTTAGTGAGACCCTATCTCAATCAATCGTTCAATCAATCAATCAATCAACAGGATCAAGGATGTAGCTCAACCAGTGGTAGAGCACCCCTTGTTCTCTAGTGTCACACAAAAATGTTGTGGGATTATAGTTATATACTTTTACTCTCAAATATGAAGTATTTGAAATTTAAAACACAAAAGTTCTTTGCCCCGTTCCATCCTTTTGAGATTTTTGGACATTATACAGCAGTATATATACATACCACTAATCACAATTCTTTACTATTTATGCTATAAATAATAATCTTAGGAGATTATTAGAAAATGTGTAATGTTCTTTTATATTTACTCATGTATTTCTTCCACTTCAATTTCATTGAGTAGATACAGTCTGGTTTTCTCATTTTCTTCTGGCTCAAATTTCCTTTAATGCTTTTGATATTACAGGTGTGGTAGCAATAATTTTTTTTCTTCTGAAACAGTCATTATCTTGTCTTTAAAGTATATTTTTCCTGGAGAAGAGTTATATTGTGGATGCTCTTACAGCTTTACCTGTAGCTGAAGCCAAGGTCTGGGGAAGTCAGAATCCCACTGTCTCCTAAACACACCTTGCTTTTCACCCGAGCACGAGCGTGCGGGTGATTTTCCAGTAACAGGGGCTGTTTGGTACAACACAACCCGGGGAGCACCGGGACCCTATTCTGATCTAAGGCAGGAGAGATGTAATTTATATAGCTTTTATATTTTTTTAACCACAAAAATTACAGTTTTGTGTCAAGTAAATAAAGAGCCACTTACAGGCTTTACCTTCATTTTTGTGCAGTTTTCCCAGTCTTTTCTTAAGTGCAGCTATGGTTTCAATATTTATAGCCACATCCAAAATTCATGTCGAAACTTAATATTCAGTGTGATAGTGTCAGAGTGGGACCTGTGGGAGGCGATGAGATCATGAAGTATCCCTTGTGAACAGATTAGGGCCTCTATAAAAAAGGCTTCAGTCTTTCCATGCCTCCCACTGCACGAGCTCACCATGTTACACAGAAGTACCCTTAACACCCAGCCCTGGATCTGCCAGCAGACAACATGCAGCCATTTCCTTATCTAAAGCAGTAGTGCTATCTGTGCTTTGGTTATTACAGAATTTACCAAATATAAAATATGGACAGCTGAAATGTGATTTTCAATAAATCATAATGTATATACACTAGGAGGTGTTAGAGATTGGGGTAACAATTGCCCTGGTAAATACAGATGATATTAAGAATGTCTAGCAGTGATGGTGAACCTTTTAGAGCCTTCAATGATACGAATACCCCATTGCGGCACACACGCCATAGGTTCCCCACCCCTGGTCTAGAGCATAAAAATATTTTAATATGTAAATATGCCCTCTGAATATTTCAAATTTATTAAAATTACCATCATTTTATTGAGCCCCAAGCTCTGAATTATGTTGTATTACTGATAGCTTTTCTGTAAGAACAAAGATACATTTTAAAGGTTTCATACTGAAAATAGAATTTGACTCCAAAATACTCCAAAATAAAATGTCAGCAAATTCCATTTCATTTTAATGGCGTTCTTTATTATTTTAATTTTTATCTGACACATAAAGATTGTACAGCTCAATGGGGTATCATGTGATGTCTGATACATGTATATACTGTGTAATCAAGTTAAACACAAATATCTCCTCTAACACTTATCCCTGTAAAGGCAAAAACATTCTGAACGGTTTCTTCTACCTTTTATATACATAACAGAACTGCTACCTATAGTCACCCTGCTGTGCAACAGCACACTTGACTTTCTTAGTCCTAACTGCAATGAAATATCCACTGATCTTTCTGTCTGATGGTTTGTGAGGAAAGCAGCTGTAAAATGATTTTCTTTTTTTGAGACAGGGTCTCACTACATAGTGCAGGCTGACCTTAAACTTGCTTATGTAGCCCAGGCTGGCCTCAAACTCACAGCAATCCTCCTGCTTCAGTCTCCTGACTGCTGGGATTACAGGTGTGTACAACCATGCCTGGCTAAAATTTGATTTTCTCTGCAAGAACTGCTTGTATTTCAAATATTTTGCCTTTTTTTGTTGTTATTGTTGACCTGACACATTTAAATGAATTTATCCACATTTTCAACTTATAGGTTATCTTTCATTTTAAATGAAAATATTCAAGGATATAATTATCAAAACATCAAAATGACATTTAAAACATGGGCAGTGTGTGCATTTTCAATTATACCTGTATTAAACTATTTTTTTAACAAATATTCAAAATTTGCACCTTTTAAGTCATTTTACTGTGTTGCATATTTAAGTTCTACAAGTTATTTGCATTACTGGATAACCACGGTAAAAACAGAATGCTGTGTTTCTTACAACTCTCCCAACTCCATTCAGTGACACCATTTTGATAGCTTGAAACTGGCCATGACTAAAGGATACACACCAGGAAAATTGGCAAACACCGCAAAACATGGCCTGATTTATTGTATTATCTAATAAATGATTTTGTCTAGATGTAACAACATGAAAGAATATGTGAATATAGATTAAACTTAAAAGCGTGTGTGTATGGTCATTCACTGTGTATAGCATGAAAAAGTATTGAACAAAAATGAGCTCTTAATAAAGATAGAAACAGGTGCTAACAAAGAAAATATGCCCCTGGGTGTGATGGTGCACACCTGTAGTCTCAGCACTCAGGAGGCTGAGGCAGGAGGATCACTGCAAGGCCAGCCTGGATGGCGTAGTGAGACTCTGTCTTAAAAAAAACAAAGACAGGGGGCCGGTGAGATGGCTCAGCGGCTTAAGCGCCTGCCCAGCAAGCACGAGGGCCCGAGTTCGACTCCCGGAACCCACATACAAAAAAGGGGCCGGTGATATTGCTCAGCGGCACGGGCGCCTGCTGGCGCACAAGGTCCTGAGGTCGACCCCCCCCGGTACCCACAAAAAAAAAAAAAAATACAGAAAATGAACACTTTACCAATGATACACAGATAAAAAATTCATGAAAAAATGTCCATCACAAATCTGTACAGAAATGCAATTAAAACTACTGCACTTTCTAATAAGATAAATTATAAAAAACAGATCATACTAATTGTTGGCAAAAGTGTGGAAGAAATGCAATTCCCATAGTCTTAAGTAAGCAAAAGCAAACCACCACTTTTGTTCGGTCAGTTTCCTTAAACATCCACCTATTCTGTGTCTCAGGCATTGTACTTTGAGTCATTAACACAAAAGAAATAACCTAAATGCTCACAAATACATGGATAAACAAATGTTATAGCCATAGAAAATGGCCTATTCAATAAAAACAATGAGCAACTCATACAAGCATTGAACAACCTCAATTATGTATCATAAACGAAACTAGAAAAAACATTTTGCCTTAAGTCATACAAAATTCTAGAAAACACAATGTTACATAAGGAAAATTAATGGTTGTTTGAAGGTCAAGGATGTGAGGAAGAGATTTAAAAAGGGGATGAGGTAAACCAGAGGTGACCTATATGTTCATTGTAATAATTACAATCATGGTTTGTAGGCTTATTATAAGGTTTGGTAACCCAAGATTGACACAATTTCTTTCCTGATGACTCTGCAGGGGAAACCTTGCCTCAGTGGCAGCAAGTACTAGTGAATGACGCAGTTCATTCCCACATAAGATGAGGGTTTGGCCACAAAGCCACTTCATTAGAGTAAGGCATCTCCCTTCCCTCTAGGTGTGTGTTCCTGGCCTGTAAAAGTGAACATCCATAAAGTATACTGGAATAAATACATGAAACTTCCAATTTTTTTTTTTTTTTTTTTTTTTCCCTGACAATGACTTCAGCTATGGATCAGATACACATCCCTGGAGATCATGGGAATTTTTGTGCACATCCCACAATTACTAGAACATTTTACAAGGAACAAATTGCATGTACTTTGCTGCTGTCTCCATCACTCATTAACCCAGCGTTTTTGTACCTACTATGATTCTCTCTGGTCCCTGTAATCTTAGAGTGACACAAATTTAATGAGTTATGGGTATCAGGGCACTTGACTTCTCTGCAGAACCTGTACTCCATGGTGCTAGACACTGTATGTATCCTTTGTAAGCAACAAGCAAAAAATAAAAAAAAATTAAAATTAAAATTAAAAACCCAGGAAAGAAAATCTAAAACTAATTTGTCTTGTTTCTAGGAACAATGGGGGTTACAACTTTCTGCCTCCTGAAGGTGTCCCCTGAGCTCACAAATTCTGGCACTCAATCCATAACTTAGGAAGCCTAGAGGTCAAATCAGGTAAGACAGCTATATTTTCACATTATTCCTCTTGTCTCTGAAGTACCAAATTATCTGAATTACACCCCCCCACCCCCAACCAAGTTATTTACTGTTTTGAAGACATCTCACACAGTAAATAGAACTCCAAGATTGCATTAACTTAAATAATGAAGATTTTATTATTACAAAAATATAAGCAGGTAGTTTTCAGGTTGGTGACTTAGAAGCTGGAAAGAAATCCAGTGTCAGAAAAGCTCTTCTTGACAAGCTGCCCAAACACACTTACCTGGGTCTCCAGTACTACCTGGGTCAAGTTCATGCCCTAACTTGCAGAAGAACAGGAATGAGAGCTCAGACTTGTCATGACTTCATCCAGCAAAAGGGAAGCAGAGGCCAGTTCCTTTGTACACGCTGGGGTGGTGACTGGTGCAGTGTAGACTTGCAAGTGTAGAAGTGAAAAGCTCTCTGCCTCAGAAAAGTGACAAATGGCGAAGCCTCTGCACAGGTTAGGAAGTTAAACACAGCTGCTTTACGCTTCTATAGACCTGGAAATAAAGGGGACTCTCCCCACTTCTTCAAACTTTGAGGGCTCAATTCAGATGGACGGCTCTCTCAGTTGATCCGCTCCAGTGTAATATTAGTACAAGGAATGTGTGTGCTCCATACACAGCTAAGGTCTTTCTCCAGTATGAACTCTTTGGTGTTGAGTGAGAACAGATTTGGAGCTGAAGGATTTCCCACATTTACTACACTGACAAGGTCTTTTTCCAGTGTGAATTTGCCGGTGTTGAATAAGGCTAGAACTTTGGCTAAAGGACTTCCCACATTCACTGCACTCATAAGGCCTTTCTCCAGTGTGAACTCTCAGGTGTTTAATGAGGTTAGATTTGCAGCTAAAGGACTTTCCACATTCTTTGCATTTAATAGGCCTTTCCCCAGTGTGTACTCTCTGGTGGTTCCTAAGGTTGGAGCTATGGCTAAAAGTTTTCCCACACTCTCCACACACATAAGGCCTTTCCCCTGTGTGGACTTTCCGATGTGAACTGAAGCTGGAGCTCTGCTTAAAAGACTTCCCACACTTACTGCACTCATAAGGCCTCTCTCCAGTGTGAAGTCTTCGGTGGTGAATGAGGCTGGAACTTCGGCTAAAGGATTTCCCACACTCACTGCACTCATGAGGCCTTTCTCCAGTGTGCACTCTCTGGTGGTAAATGAGGCTGAAGTTCTGGCTAAAAGATTTCCCACATTCACCACATTCATAAGGCCTTTCTCCAGTGTGAACTCTCTGATGTTGAATGAGGTTGGACCTTTGGCTAAAAAATTTCCCACATTCCCCACACTCATAAGGCCTTTCTCCAGTGTGAACTTTCCTATGGCTGTTGAGGCTATAGATCTGACTGAAGGATTTCCCACATTCATCACACTCATAAGGCCTTTCTCCGGTGTGAACTCTCTGATGGATAATGAAGCTGGAGTAGTAGGTAAATAATTTTCCACACTCACTGCATTCATAAGGCCTGTCTTCACTGTGGACTTTCTGGTGCTGAATCAGATTACATCTTCGTGTACAGGCTTTCCCACACTTGCTGCACTCAAAAAGCCTTTTCCTGGTGAGGACTCTCTGGTCCTGAACCAGTATGTTTGTGTGGCTGAAGGCTTTTTTGCATTCTCCCCAGTTATAATGATTTTTCCCACTGTGAAAGGCCACCTGGCAGTTACTTGGTTTCTCCCCTGTGCGAGTGGTTTGTGGACAAGGAAATCCCATGCTGGCCAAGAAGCCCCTCCCAACTCCCTTGCAAGTAAAAGGCCTCCCTGACACATGGACCATGCAGCTCTTTATAAATGAGGTTCTGTCCACAAAGCTGCCAAAGGGTGCCTCTTTAATGTGCTGCCTTTGGTGCTGGGGAAGATTATTGGTGAAGTAGAACTGTTTCCCATAGGTGTATGGTTTTTTCCCACAATGTGTTCCATAGTGCTGAGCCAAGTGCAGAATATCTCTCAAAACTAGGCCACAAATTTCATAAGCAGAGGCATTCTGGGAAGATGACCTTTCTTTTGGAGTCCTGACCTGTGACGATACCACAGAAAGGCCCAGCTCAGAACGTGCAACCTCATCTTCCACTCCACATGAACAACCTGAAAGCAAAAAAGTAATGATGAAGTACACGCTGCCTTTATTAGGAGGGGTCAACACAATCACAAAAACACATCTGACACAGGAAAGAACCAGTGCATGGAGCTGTTTTCAGGAAAAGGAGTTGGGCTTAGGTTGTGGAAGCAGCTGCTCTACAAAATAGGACCCTTAAGGTCATAGAGGAGAGCAGGCCTTCCCAGACTCAAGACTACGGAGGAGGCACAGTCCAAGACGAGAGGCTTGTTCTACAACTTATTTCCTTGTCAACTGGTTTTAGCTGGACTGTATCAGCTGGTGACGTGATGTTATAAACTATAGATCCAGGCCCCCTACATAATACAACTATACTTTTGGGACACAGTAAAAGCAGTGTTAGGCAGAAATATATGCTGTAAATATATCAAAAAGCTTCGTAAGTCTACCTTTACACCTTAAGGACCTACAAACAGAAGAACAAATTAAACATAAAATTAATAAAAAAAGAAAGAAATATGAGAGCCAAAATAATTATAATAGAGAAAACAGTACAGAAAAATCAAGGAAACTGAAAGGAGGTTCTTTGAAATGGTTACCGAAATTGATAAATCTTTACATAAATTAAGAAAAAATGGCAGAATCAAATCACTAAAATCAGAAATAAAAGTAGGGGGAATTACTACCAATTCTACAGAAACACAAAGCATTGTAAGATAGTACTAACGAGACTGTATAACAGTGGGCAAATTCCCAGGTACACAAAACCTACCGAGACTGAGTCATGAAGAACATTCACAAATAGTAGGAAGACTGGACCAGTAATCAAAAAAACTGACCAACAAAGAAAAGCCTTGGATCTGGTGGCTTCACTGGTGAATTGAACTAAACATTTAATGAAAAACTAACACCTGTCCTTAATGCTCCCCCAAACTGTAGCATAAACACTTCCAAACACATTGTATAAGGCCAACAATACTTTGATTCCAAAACAGAAAGACACTATTCTTGATGATTGATGTAAAAATTATCCACAAAATACTAGGAAATATCTGAATTATGCAGCATATTAAAGAGAATATACACCATGACCATACAAAATTTACTCCCGCAATATATGGATACTTCAACCTAAGAAAATCAATTAGAAGAAAAGGTAAAGGAAAAAAACACATAATTATACTAACTATTGAAAGACCAAAAGCTTCCTGGAAGAGCAGAAACAAGACAAGAATGTCTGCATCTACTCCACATAATATTTGAAGATCTAGCATGGTAATTAGGCAAGAAAAAGAAAACGGATCAGAATGGTAAAAAATCCAAACTTATTTCTGTTCACATGTGCCATGTAGAAATCCTAAAGACTGTACCAAAAAAACACAAAAAAACACAAAAAAATTACAGGGGCCGGTGAGATGGCTCAGTGGCACAAGTGACTGCCAGGCAAGCGCGAGGTCCTGAGTTCAACTCCCAGTACCCACATACAAAAAAAAGGGCTAGTGGTATTGCTCAGTGGCACAGGCACCTGCTGGTGCGTGAGGTCCTGAGTTTGACCCCCGGTACCCACAAAAACAAAAACAAAAACAAAATTATAGCTAATAAATTCAGCAAACAGATGTAAAAATAACACAAAAATTAGTTGCAATGGTTATAGAAATTCAAGGGGGGTAGGGAGTGGTCCAGGCCTCAGCTGGGGAGGGTAATGGACTACAACTCCCATAAACTCTCAGTGGGCTGTGAGCCAATTGCCCCCCATCCCCCCTGGCCCTGCACCTGCATGGAATATCCTGAACTGAGAGAAGCAGGTGAGGATAGAAAGCACTGGGAAGAGAGACAAGGAGCAGAAGAAGGGAAAAGAAAAGGAGGAAGAAGGGAAAAAAGAGACTACAGATTTCTCCCTTGGCCTAGAGCGGCCCTTAAAGTGCCGTGAGGAGGGCAGGCGGGGCCCACCCCAGAACTAATTGCCGGTGGTATCATGGCATCCGGAACAGCCCTCCCCAAAAATATGAAGGTGATGAGGACTCTAACATAGTGTTACATTTAAAAGAGTATGCAAGACGAAACCATTGGTGGAATCCAGTGTTTGGCCACCAGTCAGGACCTATGGTAGAAAAATACTCAATAGCTACCCAGATTGTAATGGATGGCATGACTGGCTGGTGTGCAGGATTTTTGCTGCAGAAAGTTGGAAAACTTGCAGCAATGGTAGTAGTCTTCTCCTACAGAGTGCCAGTCACAGTGGTTATGTCCAGATTGAATGGAAGAGAGTTGAAAAAGATGTAAACAAAGCAAAAAGACAGATTAAGAAACCAGCAAATAAAGCAGCACCTGAAATCAACAATGTAATCAAAGCAACAGAATTTATCAAACAGAACATTGTGATATCCAGTGGATTTATGGGAGGGTTTTTGCCTGGCCTTGCATCTTAAGGACTTGAATGTTCCTTCCTAGTGGATCCAACTGTGACAGCAGGGTGACCTCTCAGCAGCACATGCCACCAGTCTCTCCAGAGCAAGAAGAAACAAATCGCTGGACAATACCAAATTCACAACTTAGCATTTTGCCATCTGAAGTTTGAATAATAGCATTCTTGAGCAAAACATAGCTTCTGGCATTTTTTCAAAACAAAATTCGCATCTGTTTAGAAACTGACCAGTAAGATATCACTATTACATATGGATATGAGAAAAAAATCTGTTGGATCTATCTCCCCATGAAATATTATCCTTTTTTATTTAAATAAGATGCTTGCTGTGCTTGACAGTATAGTGCCAATAGTTAAAAATCTGTCTTATATGGGGCCGGTGAGATGGCTCAGCGGCGTAAGCGCCTGCCTTGCAAGCGCGAGGGCCCGAGTTCGACTCCCGGAACCCACATATGAAAAAAGGGCCGGTGATATCGCTCAGCGGCACGGGTGCCTGTTGGCGCGCGAGGTCCTGAGGTCGACCCCCGGTACACACACACACACACACACACACACAAAATCTGTCTTATAGCTTCAATAGTAGGGCTTTCTTTCTTTAAGATGTGTTTGCAATATACTTGAAGAGCTGTAACGCCCTTTTGTATTAGAAAAGAATTATTAAAGATACTAAATAGATTCTGATGTAATAGTAAGTCCTTAGGTTGTTTTCTCCTTGCATTTCTTCCTTGCACTACTTTTCAAAAAAGGCTCTTCTAAGGAAATACTACATGTCTAAAGCTCTTTTTCCTTGAGTCTGTAGTTTTAAAAATATCTTCTCATATGTTACCTTCTAATTTTTGTATTTGTTTATCCTGGCAGCCTAGGCAAAACATATAGCATACATGTAGTTCAGTCACTGATTCATTTTATTAGGTACTGAAAGTAACTCTCTTTTTGGTTTCAAAATCCTAATTATTATTTTGGCCTCTTCTTACTGTCTGAAGAATTGACTTTCTATGTAATCATGAAATTGTAGCTATGAGACTGTCTCCTTGATGAAGTCTGAGATTAAGTACTATGGCTTCCAGGCTTTTCGCAGCACTACGTTTCTTGAACACTAGGCCAATTTACCTGTTTCTCGGGGCCAACATCATACTCTCTCATCTTTTTACCCCCAAAACCTTTCCAGATTCTTAATTTTGTCCACAGAATTCTAGATTGGAATTGCGAAAAACAGAACAATGTGGGCTGGAGTCTTCAGATTGGAAAGACTTCAGATGCTGTAGTGATACTATCTTTGTTTGCAAGGAAGTTTCCATAGTACATATTGTGTTATAAACATGTGACATTTCATACTTTGAAGACTGGTTACAGGCCTTCTGCTTTCATTTTCCTGAGCTTCCTTAAAATTGAATGTGGGATCCACTTTTAATTTCTTCATTTGTTCTTATTAATACCTCAGATATAATGCTAAATAAAATTCAGACTTTCTTAATGTGAAAAAAAATCAGTTGCTATACACTATAGCATCAAAAAGAATATGATACTAAGGAATTAACCAAAGAAGGAAAAATTGTGTACTATAAAAATGATAAATATAGCCAAAAGAACTAAAGAAGAATAAAAAAATAAGATATCACATGTTCATGGATTGGACTAGTTAATATTATTAAGACATCTATAGTACCTAAAGTGGTCTAAAGTGACCTACAGATGAATGAAATAGCCATTAAAACCCCAATGTTGGGGCCGGTGAGATGGCTCAGCGGCGTAAGCGCCTGCCTTGCAAGCGCGAGGGCCCAAGTTCGACTCCCGGATCCCACATACGAAAAAGGGGCCGGTGATATCACTCAGTGGCACGGGCGCCTCCTGGCGTGCGAGGTCCTGAGGTCGACCCCCCAGTACCCACCAAAAAAAAAAAAAAAAAAAAACCCCAATGATATTTCTTAATCTTTTTTGGAAAATAGAAAAATCCATCCTAAAATTCACATTAAAGGGTTAGTGAATAGCTAAAATGATCAAAATGTATTGCAAATAATAATTAAGTGTTATACTTCCATAAAGAGAGACATACAGATCAACGATGGAATAGAGTCCAGAAATAAACTCTCAAATGTCTGGCCAATAATTTTCAACAAAGGGGGATAAGACTGAAAGGGCAGACTTTCTAATCCATAAGGCTAGGAAAACTGAATATCCACATGCAAAAAAGTAAAGCTGGAACTTAACTTGACCTCATATACAGTAATTACCTCAAAATGGACCAAGATGGGCATGGTTGTGTATCACTTTAGCCCGAGATCAGCTTGGGCCACATCGGTCAACCCTGTCTTACCATAGTAAAATCTAGTCTGACCAAACAAAATAAAACAAACAAAACAAAACAAAGCAAAGCGAAGATCTAAACGTTGGAACTAAAATTATAAAACTCTTAGAAGACAACAGAAGAAAAGCTTCATGACATGGGATCTGTCAAGGATTCCTTCAAAATGATGCAAAGAGAATTAAAAAAATAGACAAATGAGATTTTTGTGGGGAGTGGCTGAAGCTGGAGATCCATCACACATGCCCGGTTAAAGCAAGGCCAGCCCCAAGAATAAGGAGTGCCTGAGGCAAGCCACATAAACAAGCTGTTCCAGCTCTGAGAACATGGAGAGCCCCAGGCAAGCCAAGCAAACTAGATAGGCAGAGGGGTATCATGTGACATCAACCTGCCTAGTTTATAAATAAACACGCTGCAGTCATTGGGCAGTTCTTTTCTCCCATCAGAAGAAAGGGCTCCACCTGACCTCAGCTTTCTGTATTCTGACACTTGTCTTTATTTCTTCATCCTCCACTGACTGGCCCCCGGGAAGTTCGAGAGCTGTGCTGGATGCGGCAGATCTTATCAAAACAAAAATTGTGTACATAAAAGGACACTGTCAACAAAAAGGCAACCCATGGAATGGAGTAAACGTTTGCAAATTACATAGTTTTGATCCAGAGCACATCTGATCCAAACCATGCAGCAAACTCCTAAAGCTCGACAATAATAGTCCAAATTAAAAAACAGGCAAGAGATTGGAATAGAAATTTTCTGAAGACATACAAAAGGCCAATTAGCTTGTCCCACTCAATATCACAAATCTACAGGGAAATTCAAATCCCAACCACAATGAAGCACTATCTTACACCAATTTGGATGGCAATTAACCACAATAATAGAAAATAAATGTTGACAAGGCTGTGGACAAAGTGGAACTTTTGTGCATTACTTTAAAATAGTACTACATGGTGCAGTGAAATAAAAAACGCATGACTGCTCCCAAAATAATTAAAAATAGAATTATTATATGATCCAGCAATTCCACTTTTGCATATATTTTATGTCCAAAGGAATTAAAAGCAGGAACATGGAAAGATATTTGTGCAACCATATTCACAGCACCATTACTCACAACAGCATCAATGTAGAAACAACACAAGCATACACTGATGGATGATGGACAAATACGATGAATTACATATATGTAATGGAATATTAGCCTTAAAAGTAAAGGACACTGGGCCTCATCCTACAACACAGGTATACCTTGAAAATACTATGCTAAGTGTTTAAACAAGCCAGATGCAAAAGAACTATTGTCTGCTTCCACTCATATAAGGCACTTAGGTCAAATGTACAGAGACAGGAAGAATACTATGGCGGCTGCCAGGGGATGAAGGGAATTACTGTTAATAGGTTGTTTCAATTTTGCAAGAGGAAAAAACTTGTGGAAGGGTGGTGATAATTGAACAATAATGTGAATTATTCCACTGAACTGTACACTTACAATGATCAAAGTAGTAAACTTTGTTAAATATCTTACCACAAAAAAAAAATGAACAAATGGCACCTTAGAGGAGGTTCTTCCAAGAACAATCTATATCAGGCTGACAACGTCAGTGAGAAGATTTTACAGCATAGTCCTGAATGGATAAATGTCAGGTGTAGGTGTGGGGAGTGGGGGAAGCTGGAAATTGATCACACATGAGCTCCTGCTCCACCCCAAGGGCCAGCCAGAGAACAAAGAGCAACAAAGAAGCAACAAACAGTAAACAAGTTGTTCCAGCCCAGAGAACACCTAGCCCCAAGGCAATCCAAGCAATGGGTTGCTAGGCAAAGGGGTGTCACGTGACACCAACTTGCTAAATGTATAAATGAACACACTGCCTTGGTCGAGCAGTTCCTTTCCTCCCATCAGGAGAGGGCTCCAGCTGACCTCAGCTTTTGGTCTCTGGTCTTTTTTTCTCCATCCTCCTGCCGCCCTTCCCCCCGGGAACTTTGAGAGCTGCGCGGGATGCGGCATATAGGAAGGGAGACAAACTTGGATGCGTGGACCTAGACAGTTACCAGACTGGGAGAAAAACTGTTTGAGATCTCTGTGGCTCATTACAAGATTACCGATCCTGAACCCTCACCTTGAAGCTCTGGAGCAGCAGGTACTGTGATGAAAGGGCAACAGGCATGCTCCAGGTCCACAGCACCTGCCCAGGGAACTGAGGAAAGCAACAGTGCCTACGATCCAGATCTCAGAACACAGCTGCTCCTAAGGAGGAGAAAGGCACTATGCAACCCTGAGGACAAGAATGGGCATGAAAGACTTACCCAGAGAGGACGTTAGTGACAAGTTCTCCAGCATCACATCAAGGTACAGGTGTCTCTGGGCCTCATCAAGAAGATCCCACTCCTCCCAAGAGAAGTACACAGCCACATCTTCAAAGGTGACACTACCCTGGCAAGATAGGAACTGCTGAAACCACGAGCACTGTTGCTCTGAAAGACCCACAATTCACATCCCATACATCCACCCTGATGACCATCTTCCTCCCAAGGTCCCCAGACCTGAGGAGTCATCATACTCTGGTGTCATCAGTACCAGCTCTCTATGTTCATTCACTCCGTTTTCCATTCTGTAACCAGACAGAACCTGTCAACACCTGGAAAAGATAACCTCCCTCCTCTGACCCAAAGTTCTCACTGCCTCCACAGTAGCAGCCTAACTTCACAGGCACTCCTTCCAAGCCTCCCTCCTGTCTTCTCTTGTCCAGAGTTCATTGCCAACGAAAAGAAGGACCACAGTTCCCGAAACACTCTCACCTCCAAGGAGTTCTGTACGCTGCTTTCTGCGCACCTGAGAGAAGCTTTCTTTGGTGGCCCTAAATAGGAACTCCTCCATGCAACTCTGAGCATGAACGCAGGTCCCTGACCTTGATCCTCCAGGGTCCTAGCCTAGAGTCACCACATATCAGAAGAAAATGTGGGTGGCGGTCTGGAGCAGTGACTGACTGCGACACCCTTCACTTACCCACGCAGGTTCCAGCAGCAACTCAGCAGCCATGGGAACCTGCAGGAAAGGCCAGGCCAGAGAGACACGTGGCCATGGGGTGCTCCCTGGGCCCCGGAGCTACCCCAGAGCCAGGTAACCGGGCCCAAGTCGACTGTCCAGCCTTGTGCCTCGGTGCCTAGAGTAACTGACCTCTGTCAACTGTGTGGCCATGAAAGCAAGCATAACGACCCATGTCACTGTTCCCGCACCCCTCGTGAGCGGCCCTCGGGGACTCTGCAACCCCTACGCAGCCCGCGTCTGCACGCCCCCGAGTCCCAGGGCGAGGCGGGTCCTCCCCATTGTCCCAGTAGCTGGGGTCCGTGCGGTGACCACGCGGGCTCGGGCTCCCGGTTCCTCCCAGCGGGGAAGCGGCGCTCACCTGGACCGGGCCCCTCGGCGCAGCTGCCGCCATCTACTCTGGGGGCGCCCGGGACGAGCACCACCGTCCCAAGGCCGCGGCGCCCCGCCCTCAGGCCTCGGTCAGTCACTGCGTCTCAACGTCGGACACCAGAAGGGCTGACTGGGGACCGACATCAGCCGGCGCAAAACGACCGCCACGAAGGCGCCGGAAGTCCCGCCCCAAGGCTACGCCCGCACGCGACCCCTGCCCCGGTCGCCAAGGGAGCCACGCACTGCGTAGCCGCAAGCGCTTCTGGGTAACTCAGTGCCTGTCCCTACTGCGACGCAGCCAGCAGCCCGGTTCCCACCAGCGAGAAAAGAGACACACTGTGGAGGCGCTGGGTTCTGGAAAACAGCGTCTGCGACCTCTCCCGAGAGCTTGCGGATGGATGCTTGGGATTGGGAGAGTCGGGGTGTGTGTGTGTGTCTGGCGATTGCTCGCACTAGCTACATACCCATCCCTCGTTTAAATTTACAGTTTTTGTTATTTTGAGACTGGGCCTCGCTAAATTGCCCAGGCTGAGCTGGAATTTGTGATCCTCCTGCCTCGCCTCCCAGAATGCTGGGATTAAAGGCTTGTGCTACCACGCCCAAATCTCCAGTGGGAAGGATCACTTAAATCTTATTTAGAGGTTGAGACTCCTGCAGCAGAGCCGACGGGCCCTCCTCTGGAGGTGGAAGCGAGTGCAGGTCGCAGGCAGCCGTGTGGGCTGCATAGATCGAGTCCAGACGTGAAGAACAGCAGGGCGGAGGTGGAGGGGCCGAGGGTTCTCCTGGGTAGGGACGTCCGTCGCGCCTTAGTTCTTGACACAGGCCACGCCCTGCCTGGAGAAACCAGACCACTGCTGCTCCTGCGCTCTGCTCTGATCGCAGCAGATGGAAAACAGTGACTGCTGCTGCCCAGCGCCAGCCGAAGCAAAGGCAGCTCCTAAAACATGACGCTGTGTCCTTATCCACCTCACTCACTGGATCTGCCACCCTGCGACTTCTGGTTCCTCCCCAAAGTCAAAACTCCCAGGAGAAGGAAACGTTTTGAAACGATTCAGGGCATCTAGGCAGCCAGAATAGCGCAGCTAAAGACACTCAGAGAAGAGGACTGCAGAGGGGCAGAAAGTGGCAAGGACGATGGGATGAGTGCGTTTTAAGTGAGGGGGACTAAGGCAATGCGTCTTTTAAGTTTTAAAAATTTATTTTGTAATTTTTATTAGTGCAAGTCTGCAGTGCATAATGATTATATTCCTCGCGGGGGTTGGTGCAAATACATTGCGCATCTCTTTTTACTTCTTCCCGCTCCCTCTCCCTTATTTCCATCTCTCAGTCGTCTTATTTGCAAAGAAACAAATTTAAACATTCGTCGTGTGTTCTAAGCACATAGCGCGCCTCTGGACAGGTTGTCTGGTGAACACTAAGCCACAGCTCGTGTGCGGAGCCTTGTTTTGCTCTGCTTGCTGAGAGCACCTGGGACAGACGTTTTTTTTTTTTTTTTTTTTTTTTTTTTTTTTAATGGGGGTACCGGAAAGGAACTCAGAACTTCGCGCTTGCCAGGCAGGCGCTTGTGGTGCTGAGCTATATCACCGGTCCTGGGGCAGATTGTTGCCTTCACCCCTAATGGGCGCCCCACAAGCTGTGCTGCTATAGCTGACCCCCCCTTCCGTCTCAGGGTGCGTACCACAGCGCCATCTGTATGCACCATGGAGTCTATTGTAAATGTATTTAATGCCACTTAGCCTTATATTTTAACTGGTCAAAATGGTAAATTTTAAATTGTTTGTCTTATCACAATTTTTAAAAATGCTATTGTATAATCACGGTGTTTTCTTTTTCCCAGAATTTAGTTCCAGACTGAGTGATGGGAAAAGATAGTTGCATAGGTATTACCTTGTGTAATTCCTCCATTCTAAAGGTAAATGGAAAATATTACAAAGAAACGGGCAGAATGTATACGTTACTGATAAAGGAAGACTATCCAAATAAATTCATAGTCAGGTGGGACTCAGACTGTGAGGTAGGAGCAAGTGTCATTATAAAAGGAAAACTCCCAAACATTTAAATTAAATGTAAGGTCACTGTCACCAATATACCTACCAGTGGTTAGAGATTCCAGCATATGTATCAAGAGCTATAAAATTGGAAATCCTATTTTCAAACACAAACTGAAAGAAGCCAACCTAAACATACATGTTGATAATCATACGGTTTAGTGAGGACTGTCCAACTTGCAGCTCACAGATCACTTGCCATACTTGAAAAAAATATAAAAATAAAAATGTTTTAAAGGGAGTTTTGTTACTCAGCGACATTGACTATATTATATGTGGCTCACAACAATTTCTCTACATTTACTGCAGCCCAGGCAAGCCAAAAGTATGCCACAATACATAGAAAATCTACAGGACAGGTAACAGTAAAGCACTACTGAATTAATGATACAAGTTTGCTAAGGGAGAAAGCACTTTATCTGTCTTCACCGCTTTCTGCTCTCTCTTCCCCGACATGTCATTCTGGTGCTCTCTCAGACTCCTTGTTTCCAAAATACTGTCGCTAGTCCTTATTTTTGGTCTTATTCCAATTTTCCTGTTTACCTTTAAGTGTCTGTACACTTGTTGATTTTTCCCTCCTCTGTACTCACAACACTTTTTCAACCTTTCATGTATGCGCACACACACGTGCACACACACTCAAACACATACACCATTATCTTTGTTACTGGCTCTCAATTCATCCCGCCCATCCCTTTTTTCCTCTAATCTGTAATCTGTACCTTTCTCTTACTCCTCCTCTTCCTTGTTCCTCTGACTCTATTTCTTCCTACTTCTCTCCTGATGATTCCACTTCAAATAACCCAACTTAATGTTTCTTGCTCCCATCTTCTTTCCTAGGTTTGCATCTCCACTTTCTTTCCTTTTCTCCTTTCTGCCTTCCTTGCTATTCTCTGTCCTCCCCTCTTATATATCTCCTCTCTCTTAGTTTTCTCCATTTTCCGGGTATCTTCTACCCTTCTCTTATTTATTCTTAATAAAGCTCTGAAAAGATACATTTTCTTAATGTTTTATCAAATATTCCTTTATCCTACAGTGTATAAACAAAAGTTCAAATACATCTAAAATAGATAAGTTTTTCACAACCTGATAATGGGATCAATTATCTCTTCAAAGAGCAATATTGTAAATGATTCCCATGAGGACAACACAAGGTCCTGGTTTGCAGGGGCTGAGGTGAGGAGCTCAGTACAAGCACAAATTACAGGCAGACTCCACCCATAGGCACACACATGCAGTGACACCTACGTATGCATGAACACATGTACATATATATATATATGTATGTATATATGCACACATATATACATATATATACACACATATATACATATATACACATATACAAATATATACATATATACATATATACAAATATATATACATATATACATATATATACATATATACACATATATACACATATATACATATATATATATACATATATATATATATATATACAGACACATGTCCATTGATATTGGAGTATTTGAAGACCCACACAATAAACCCAGTCAATACATTAGATTTCTTTGTATAAATGATGTAAACATCAAATATAAAAATATAATAATTCTAAATACAATAAGAGCATTACATATTTATTACATGAGAAGTTGTAAGGAAGATGTTGGTGGGAGTGTAGACTGATGCAACAACTGTGGAAATCAGTATAGACATTCCTCAAAAAGCTAGGATTAGACGTCCCATTTGACCCAGCTATTCCCCTTCTTGGTATATTCCCAAAAGAATTAAAAGCATCATACCATAGTAATATATGTGCACTCATGTTTATAGTGGCACAGTTTGTAATAGCTAAATCTTGGAAACAACCCAAATGCCCATCAACTGAGGAATGGATAAAAAGATGTGGTCTTTGTATACAATGGAGTACTACTCAGCCCTAAAGAAGGATAAACTTGATACATTTATAGGTAAAGGGATGCAATTTGAGACCATACTTATAAGTGAAATAAATCAGTCTCACACATGTTTACATGTATTGTCTCCCTGGTGTGAAAAACTGAAAGAGTAGATAAGGTCCAAAATGTACAATAGATATTGTGAAATGGAAAGAAATTGTTCAAAAGGAAAGAGGAACTAGGGTGGGGTAAAGGGGGAAGAAAGGAAGGGAAAACAAAAAAATATATAAGATAGTTATACTACTAGTTTCTCTTAGTTCATTGAAAAGAAAGGTTTGTGCTAATATCATTTGGAGAATTTTTTTATGCCCATATGTTTTACTCTGAGCAGCTACTTTGAAGATAAAAATACATAATGTATTAACTATTGTTATTCTCCTATTACTTTGTTTTCAAATTTTTTATCTTTTCCATAAAATAAAAAAATGGTGTTACTGGGAATAAGGTTTTCATGAAGAGATTTATTTAAGATACAAATATAAAATCACAAAGTCATGTAAAGTTTGTTTTGAAGAATCATCATGTTTTACAAATGTATTCCTGATTACATTTCTTTTACATCTATTTTCCCCCATGTATTCCATAGAAAGGGTCTAATTGCATTGAGCACCTAATCATGAATACTGCAATTGCCCAGATTTGTGGCTCTAGGTACAACTTGCTCAGAAAAGGAACCAGAGATTTTGGAGAAGGAAGCTCGCATGTCGTATGTCTTAGTTACTTTTCTCATTGCTGAGACAAAATACCTGACACCCGAAGTTAAAGGAGGAAAGGTTTATTTAGCTCACAGTTTGTAGCGGTTTCAGTTCATAATTGGCTGGCTCCAAGGCAGGGTGGCTTCACAAAGGAGAGCAATTCATGATGGGCAAAAGATAGCAAAAGCAACAAGGGAGAGAGGGACCAGCCTCTTTCTGTCCCTTATACTGTATGCAGGCTGCCCATCCTTGGGTGGGTATAACACTCTCACCCTTAATCCCAGCACTGGACCATGAATCAATCAAAACTCTAGATTCAGCCACCTCCAAAAAGTCTGCTCCCCATGACCACATGAGGCTTTCGGGGGACATCCAGACACAAATCATAACATCTTGGACACAAAACAAGGCTGAAGAGCCATTACCAGAAAGACAGCAACACAGTGCAGGCTGCTGGTCCTGTTTAAAAGATCCTGAAGCCAATCTGAAGGTGTATTTATGGCCAAAGATCAGAGAAGTCACTATACCATGAAGAGCTGAAACACATTCTTTAAATCAGAAATCCTTGTGTCCCCAGTGATAGTATGAAATTAATAACCTGACATTGGATACCCTTGACGTGTTTGAAGGACCAACAATTCTAAATCCTGTATTAATAAATAACAACATTTATCCAGGTTCCTGCACAGAGTGTGTCTTTCTTGGCAAATTATGATTTGATGAGGGAAAATTCTACATATAGAAGAATTTGTCTACAAAAAATTATTCCTTGAACATACCCCATCCCCCCGGGTAGAAAAATTTTATCTGATACCTTTCTGAACCCAGTTTGCTCACATGATACTTTCAGTAGATCTTACTTTACAAAAAAATTATAAATGATATCAAAATAAAGAATTGAATGCAACACAAAGAAGATACTTAATATATAATTTATACCACAGAGGATGGTGTCCTGGATATTTCCAGTACCCATTTAATCAGGTTGATAAAAGACGAACAGTCCAGCAAGTTGTGTTAAGAAGAATTCTAGAAAGTAAATATCATAAAAATTGATTAAATACTTGTGTTCTTTATGAGACCCTGTCTCTTACTTATCCTTCTGGTTTAATCGTTCTTTCTACTCCCTTTCACACAAGCCAAATACTAAGTGAGTTTTTTCACTCTTAAATAATTTCCAATAATTTTAATCTGTTTAATTTTTTATTATGGATCCCTGGATAAGTATTTCACATCATCTTTTTTTTTTCTATAAAAATAATGGATACAGATCAAAACGTACTTTAGAATTTTTTGTGTGGTATAACAATTGCAAAGTTTCAGAGCTTTTCTCAGTACAGATTATTAGACGTGTAGTTAGATACTACTCATTTACAGTTTTAACACATAATTTTAACTCATATGGAAATTGATTGTAAGACCTTGAAATTTTATATTTTCCAGTTCTTTCAAATGAAGACAATTTAAAATAATAACTTTTATTTCAACACTTTCAAGTGTTTTTATTATATTCAATAAATTGTGCAATTAAAATTAAAAGTAAAGTTGGGATGAAGAATCCAGGGGGAAATGGATTGATTCTTCCTGAACACCAGACACTTGTTACGGTGGGAACAGGGGGAGTGAGCTAATGCAGACTGAGCAAAATGACTGAGGACAACATTGAGCACATTTTATGAAGGGAATGGAAGGTGTGATTAGGCCAGGGAAGCAACGAAGAGAGATGGTGCTGTGTACCTGTAATGCTTGTGCAGGCACAGACAGTGGCGTCTGACACAGAGATAAAGGTGCAGGACCCAGGAGCCTTCCCCTTCTAGGAAGTGATTATTGCCTTGTCTGCCATTACCCTGTCAGGGTCTGCACAGGGACTTCATATTATCTCTGGAAAAACATTTGTGATATGTGCATATTGATGTTTAGTAGTAAAGTTACCCAAGGAGGTCAGAGGAATAATGAGGTAGCAGAAATAATGACAGAAGGGCTCACTTTTGCCATCGAACAATGATGAGGTGTCAAATTAATGTCAGCAGAAGATATGAGCTCTAAGGAGTGGGAGGACAAGGGCAGTGTAGGTCTGTGTTGGGTCCTTCCTGTTCTGAGTATCTTTTCTTCATTCATCCCAAATTATTATTTTGCACACATTGAGTATCCCTTCTTCATTCCTTCAAATTATTCCTTTCCACTCCAAGAAATTTATACAATAACAGCCACAAAGTGAGAGGGACAGAAAAACAGCAGAGGAGATTTGCCTGAGGGTCAAACTCTCCTGTTTTGTTTCAACTTCCATGTGGAAAAACAGCTTAGAGCTTATACCTGTGTCCAGGAGGACAAACAAAAATTTAGATAATTTTATTACTGTGCCAAAAAGTGATGAGGCTGGAAACAGCTGAGGGTAACTAATTCCAAGACTGACAATAAGCACAGCAGTAAAAGCATGCTTTTTTTTTTTTTTTTTTTTTAGTTTTTCCAGTCGGTGGGTGCAACAGTCCAGAGTCCTATAGCAAAAAGCAAGGTTAGGGCTATAGAGTCCTAGGAAGAAGAGGGAAGCCAATAAAACATCCCAAAGTCGGTGTCCTCAGGCTTAGGCCATGTATATACCTACCAGCTTCTGGGTGTGACAGGAGCAGGGCTTGGAGTTCTCTGGTGATGGAGGGTGGTCTTCAAGGGGTTGGCTGGGTCAGGTGATGCCTCCCAATCCTCAATGATGGCAGGGTGGGCTCTCTTGATGTGGGTGTGATGTATCTAAGGCTGAATCTCTGCAACTTTAACAGCTGTGGGGGTGAACCTAGTGGGCCCAGGTGAGCATCGAACATGAAAAGCCATAGGAAGGTCAGTCATGGGGCTTTGGTTTCATGGCAGAACTTAGTTAAGGATGTCTTCAAGGTCTGGTTTATCTGTTCTGACTTTCCAGAGCTCTGAGGCCGATACGAAGTATGCAAGTTTTATTTTAAGCAGTTTAGCAAGGTTTTGAATGAATTCTGCCACAAAGGCTGGGACACTGTCACTTCCTAGGGACAGAAGGAGTTTATATCTGGGAATAATTTCTTGGAGCAATGCTTGACTGACCTCAGAAGATATTTTATTTGGGTGGGGAAGGCTTCTACCCAACCAGAGAAAGTACAGACTAGGACCAGAAGATATCTGTATCCTTTCTTAGGTTTGACTTCTGTGAAGTCTATTTGTATATCTTCAAAAGGTGATGTTCCAGTCAGTTGGATCCCTGGAGAAGGACTAGGCCTTTGAATCAGATTATTTTGAGTGCAGGTTTGGCATCATTGGCAGACAGTGGAGCAGATGCTGGCCAGGCATGGGATGTAATTACAGTGTCCTAGGAGTTCTTCCATGGCTGTTTTTCCCCCATGGGTTAAATTGTGGTGTTTTTGAACCCAGGTATAAGTCGTCATTGTGGGACTACTGTCCATTCAGGACTGTCCACCAGGGGCTAGTCCTTTAGTGGCTTGCTATTGTTTTCCCCAGTCATCATCTTCCTTTGTATATGCAGAGAATTGATTTTTTATTACCATCATGATGTGAGGAGGAATGTCCATAAGTTCTAGGTTTGCTTGTACAATGTTTTTGTCCCAGGATGTTCCCTGAGTAGCTGTTTTTGCAAATTTGCTTTACTGTTTCCTAAGGAGAAGAGATATTTGAACTTTTCATGTCCATGGCAGTGGGCAATTGCCACTTTGGTGGGTTTTCAGAGAGCAGCAAGAAGTAGAATTTCTTGTTTTTAATGATCTTCCTTCTGTTGAAAGCCATATCTAGAGTCCATGTAGATGTTTCAGACAAATTGAGGGCCTATATGAGGGCCCATATTTTAGCTCGCTGTGCAGACAATCCCTGTGGGAGAGTTTTGGCCAAAATAACTTCATCCAAGTTGACCACAGCACATCCAGCCTGTCAGACTCCATTCCTAACAGAGCTACTTCCATCCATAAACAGTGTACTCAGTACCTGTCAGAGGGCCCATCTTTAAGTCTCGTTGTCTCAAGAACAGCTTATCGGTCAGTACCAGGCAGTCATGGTCTGGAGGCCCCAGCTTGGTGGGCAGGTACATGGCAGGATTGAGTGGTTTTATCACTGTAAGAGTCAAGCAAGTATTTTTGCATGAGAGTTCTTGGTACTTGGTGACCCACCTGTTGGAGAGCCAGTGATGTCCATGGTTATTCAGGAGGCCCAGTACACCATGTGGGACCTGGATGGTTAGGTCTTGGCCTAAGGTGAGCTTGTCAGTTTTCTTGATTAGGAAAGTGGCTGTTAGAGCACAGAGGCAAGGGGGGGCAGCCCTTAGTGACTGGATCCAAGTGTTTTGACAGGTAGGCCACTGGATGCTCCCAAGGGCCAATACTTTGAGTAAGCATCTTTGAAGGCATGTCATTGTTTAACAACAAACAAGTTGAATATGCAACTTACACCTGGAATTCCCAAGCTTGGGGCTATAGAAAGGGAATTTTTAATGTCACTGAAGGCTTTTTCTTGTTCTGGGTTCCAGTTGAAAGTGTCAGAGTGTTTTCCAGACAAGGCATCATACAATGGCCTTGCTTTTTGTGAACTCAGGGATCCAGATTCTGTAGAAGCCAGCAGTTCCAAGGAATTTGCAGTTTCTTTCTGGTGTTTGGGACCAGGATGGAGCACATGACCTCTTTTCTTTCCAGTCCAAGGGTATGGTGTCCCTGATTTAAGTCAAATCCCAGATATCTGACTTTTTGTCAGGCAGATTTGTGCCTTTTTCCAAGATACCTTGTAGCCAGTTTCTGTCCGATGTTGCAGCAGAGCTTTTGTGTCTTCCCAGTAGGCAGCTTGGGTGTCATTAGCCAGAAGATCATCAATGTATTGGATGAGGGTGCAGTTATATTTTGTGCTGGGAAAACTAGTGAGATCAGCTGTGAGGCTTCTCCAAAGAGGGTGAGCAACTTCTTGAATCCTTGGGGGATGTGAATCCAGGTCAGTTGACTTTTGAGTGCAGAACTGGGGTCTTTCCATTCAAAGGCAAAGAGGGGCTGGCTGACAGCAGCCAACCAAAGGCAGAAGAATGCATCCGTTAGGTCTGGGCAGGTGTACCAGCAGGCTGTGGGTGGCAAAAGACTTAGGAGAGTATAAGGGATTGGGACTGCAAGGATGGAAGGCAACAATGGTGGTGATGATGGCTTGGAGATCCTGAACTGGATGATATTCCCCGTTGGGTTTCTTTACAAGCAGGAGACGTGTATTCCAAGGTGATTGACAGTCTGAGTATTCCATAGTCCTGAAGTCTCTGGATGTGTGGCTGGATTTCTAGTCAAGCCTCTCACGGCATGGAGTATTGTTTGATGCAGGTGGGGGTTGCCCCAGGATGGAGTTAAACAGAGGCAAGTGGTTGATGGCCCAAACTCAAGGAAAGAGAGTCTTGAGAATTTCTATGTTGGTTTCTGTGTGTGTCCATCAATTGCCATTCTTTTTCTTGGGGGACAATGACAACAAGCAGGAAATGTGTGGAGCTGGAAAGGACAGAGAAGCAGACTGTCCCAGAGAGAAGGGTAGCCCCTTAGATAGGATGTCTCTCCCCAGGAGTGGGATTGGTCACTCTGGCAAGTAGGTATTCTTGTCCCCACTCTCCCTTCTCTGCTTCTTAGCCCCCATGCAGTGAACAGCTTTCCTCCACCATGCCATTCTGCCATGCCATTTCTGGCTTGGAGTCAGCCAACCATGTACTGAATTTACCGAAACTATGTGAAAGTAAGTCTCTCCCCATTTAAGTTGCAGGTGTTGAGTATTTTGTCCCAGTAATGGGAAAGTGACTAATACAGAAAATTAGTACCAGAGAAGTAGGGCTTGTACTATGACTGTGCCATGGAAGCTAGAAGTGTTTTATTTTTACAGAGGCCCACAGCTAAGATTTTGCCTTGAGTCTCAAGAAACTTGGTCTCAAGAAACAAAAAGACTTGGTCTTTTTTGCAGTCTTGGTCTTTTTGCTGAAACCGTTTTAACACTTTGGTGGCTCAGAGATTTAACTAAACGCATTTTGCATGAGATGGATATGAGCCTTTGGGGGGGCAGGAGCAGAAAGTTATGACTTAGATCTCACATATCCCACAAGTCTCATACAGAGGTGGCACCTCCTTGGAAGAGGCAAGTCACTGGGGTGGGGGGAGGGTGTAACTTAGGAGGATATATTCTTAACCCCAGCTTCATCCTCTTCTCCTGTCATGCAGTGAACAGCCTTCCTCCACCATGCTGTTCTGCCTCACAGCCAGCTGACCATGGACTGCATCCACTGAAACTGTGAGCCAAAATTAACCTCTTCTTTAAATTTTAGGTGCCAGGTATTTTGTCCCAGTGACAGAAAATAATTAATATCAAGACCATAATAGCTCTCCAATCTCAGAGTTCCTGCCTGTGCAATTGAGACATTAGAGGAAAAACCAAGGGAAGTGTAAGAATCCAAGAAAATTAAATTTTTTGCTGGGCCAATAACTGTGACTAAGAACAACAGCCCTGGAAATCTTGAGAATTTCTATACACCAATTCATAAAGCTAGTGACTGGAATATTTGGGGTTGTTTTTACAATGGGCACTTTCCTCTACTGTTTACTGCAGTCTCCCTTAATTCCAATTATTCATACCTTTAAAAATTTGTATTTTTGTTTAGTGACATTTCAAGTACTTCTATCACTTACCTGTACATCACACCTTGGCTTTGGAGAAAGCGGTCCTGAAAAAAGCTTCCTCTCAGAAGTGCTGGGAAATATGGGACATATGCTATAAAAAAAGACACTAAATTCACAAGGCTCACCGCTGCCAAACTCTGCAGTCTGTCACAATGGTAGCACCCTCCGTCAAGGTGATGTACGGGACCTCAAATTGTGAAGTCAGACTCACAAAGATCAAAATTATGACCTAAAATGTTTCTGTCAACAGTGGAATTTAACACCAAAAGTGGACTGAGACCTTCTCGTCACCAATCCTTTTGAGGTACATGACGTTCCACAAATGCTATTCAACTTTTCTGTCTGGAAGTCTAAGTCTGTTTTCATTCCATCCCAGATTGTTGGGGAGAAATGCAGATCAAAGGTGGTTTAAATTATAAAGCCTTTATTACAAACCAGAGCAACATGAGACAAATACTTTCCTGGCCAGGTGACTCAGAGGCAGGAAAAGTCCATTACAAACTTCATGTAACAGCCAGGCACAGTGGCACATGTCTGAAAGCCCACCTATTATGGATTTAAAGCCAATGATCAAACAAGTCAACAAGTTCAAGGCCTGCCTGGGCAAAAGAGCAAGACCCTGTCTCAAACGAAGTCATGTAAGACCAATAAGGTCCATAAACAAAACAGACATTCTCTGTAAGCCACCAAAACATAGCTCAAGCCCTCTTGGCTAACAAGGGGACATTTCTTTACCTAAAATACCAGTCAGGAGACCTCAGGTGTCTCACAATTCACTACAGATTGGACAAAGTGTGCAAATTCCCACCTTCCCTGTGGATGGTTTAGCAAGCTGGAGAAGTTGAGAGGATTTCAGCCATAGGTATTGACAGTGACTAACTCTGGAAAGGAACTTCTAAGCAGGTCAGGATGTGCAAAACAGTGTTTGAAGTGTCCCATATACTTGGTATTCATAAGATATTTTCAAGTTCAATATCTAGCTGATGAATCCTAGTGTGTTAAAGCTCCCCTAAAGTCTTCCTGCAGCATGAATTTTCTGGTGCCGAATGAGGTGGGAGCTTAAGCTGTAGGCTTTCCCACATTCACTGCACTCATATGGCCTTTCTCCAGTGTGAACCTTCTGGTGCCGGACAAGGTGGGAGGTTCTGATGAAGTCTTTCCCACACTTGCTGCACACAAAAGGCCTTTCACCAGTGTGAACCCTCTGGTGTGCAATAAAGTCAGAGCTTCGACTAAAGAATTTTCCACAATCAGTGCATTTAAAAGGCTTTGACTCTGTGTGAATTCTCTGATGTTTAATAAGGGTATATTTGTGGCCAAAGGATTTCCCACAATCACTGCAATCATAAGGATTTTCCCCAGTGTGTATACTCTCATGTTGAGCAAGTGTGGACTTGTGTCTGAAGACTTTCCCACAATCGTTGCATTTATAAGGCCTTGCTCCATTGTGAACTCTCTGGTGTACAATTAAATTAGAGTGATGGCTAAAGTATTTCCCACATTCACCACACTTGTAAGGCATTTCTCCAGTGTGGATCCGTTTGTGTTGAGTAAGATTGTCTTTTCGACTAAACGTTTTTCCACATTCACTGCACTCATAAGGCTTTTCTCCAGTATGGATCCTCTGGTGTTGCACAAGCGTAGCTTTGCGGCTGAAGGCTTTTCCACATACACTGCACTCATAAGGCTTCTCTCCACTATGGATTTTCTGGTGCTGGGCAAGCGTATCTTTGCGGCTAAAAGTTTTCCCACATTCGCTGCACTTGTAATGCATTTGCCCAACATGAAAAGCCTCCCTATTCTTGGTGCTCCTGGCCGTCTTCCTCTTCCTATGGGTGACTTTTTGCTGTTTAACACCCAAACTGCTCTGGAATTTTTTCTGCTCCACCTCACATGTAAAGGGCTTCTCTGACAAGTGAGGTTCTTCACAAACTATCCAGTTCTTTACCAATGAGGCTTTGCCTTCATCTCTTTGTGAAGGTCTCTCTACAATGTAATGCTTTAGATTTGGGTGAAAGTTTGCGCTGAACCAGAATTGTCTCCCACAGGCTTCACATGTGTAAGTTTTAGGTCTGTGGTATGTTCCCTCCTGTTCGTCCAGGTGCAAAATATCTTTCAAGATTGGGCCACATATGTCACAAGAGTGAGCCACCTGGGTAGACAAACCTGCTTTAGAAGTACTAAAAGGTAACGCTGCTACAGAGATGCTCTCCTCAGCAGGTGACTCTTCATCCTTCACTGCATACCAACAACCTAAAAAGATAAAAATACTGTTGTTAATACATTATGATTTTAGCAGGAGGGGACAACATGTGTGTCTAATATTCTCAGGATTCTATGTCCATGTAGTTGTTGGCAGGACAGGGCAGCAATCAGGATCAAAGTCTGATGTATAGTACTGGGATCTAAGGGTAACAGATGTGGAAGGCCTTCTGAGAGACAAAAACATAAGGATGGGTATAGTGCATGGAAAAAAAAGTAGGCAGAGTCTTCAACCTAATGGAAATAACTTTTAGCAAGGCCTGAGGTGGTTGTTGGTGACAGGTGAATGCTATGCAAAAATTCATACCCAGGCCTAGAAATATCTACTTGAAAATGACTGATGTTCAAGGACTATATGTGCACATCTGGTAACACTGGGGTAGTCCAATACTGGAGTACTACAAAGGGAACAGTAGAAAATCCTTCAAGTAAAGGGTTGGACAGGGAAGCCCTGGGTTGGAAGTAAGTGTCCAAATTAGGGAAGAAAAGATAGAAATAAAGTACGGCTTCCAGACTTAGCATCAAACAGTACTGAGCACAAGGCAGGTTCCTGGTACTATCCGAACACACTCCTTCATGCTCACTCACCAGGGCCCGTCCAAGCCCCTCCTGCTGTGGTTAGAGTCATGCCCTCTCAGTCAGGCATCCAGGGTTCTCCCTTACAACAGTTCAGCAACCACAAAGGATCTGGAAGATATAAGTCACTGGGAGGATACAAAGATAGGAGAGGTAAGTGAGAAAGCACTAGCCCAGAGCAACAAACCCATGTAAGACACCAAAAGAAGAAATACTATAAAATCTTGGATTGTAAGTAACTTGTTCTGTGGGTGTTCCACAAGACAAGCAAACATTTCTAATACATTCTAACTTGATAAACAAGTGATGTCTTGCAATATGAGTATATGATGCCAAATGTCACATGATCACAGCTGAGTCAATGGTTCTTCTCCCACAATCCTCGCTGCAGAATTGTGGGTGATCATATGCCAACCCCAAAAGGTTATGGAAGGAGAAAAAAGGCAGAGGAATCCCTCATTCCAAATGAGATTAGCAAGATGTGTAAATGTGGGAAACAGTGCAAAATTTTGTAGAAAAGCACCACCCAAACAAGGCTGCAGTAATATGATGAGTCTGTTTAACAAAAATGCATGTAACATTTCCATGAAATCCTCAAAAGGAGGCAAAAGCAAGTGTCACTGGATAGGATCCTTGTTAAAGGTGCATGAAAAGAAAACTATTCCATTGAGCCAAAAGATATCAGTGATTCCATTAGTGACAGTGAAAGTTGTCCTACACAATAACCCTCCTCTCATTTCCCTCACACCAGCCACAAAGTTTTGCAAAGGTAAGCGCAGGTTAATTTATTTTTCTTTATATTTTGTATTTTATTATTTTGTATTAGATTACAATATAGTGGTACCTTGGTTCTTGAACTTGATCCTTTCCACAGTTCTGGTCACAAACAAAGTTGGATGAAACCAAATCAAATTCAATGGTTAGATTAAATACTGACCTTATGGGGAAATTTGATTCGGTTCTCATCCAGTTCAGTTTGTGATCAGAATCAACACTGTATTGTTATCCTTTTTATTGAATATCTTTGGGTTGTGGAACAAACCATCTGAGTTTTTATTATTTCTTATGGGGAAATTTGCTTTGATATACAAGTGCTTTGGATTGTAAGCATGTTTACAGGACAAATTATGCTTACAAACCAAAGTTTTAGTGTACAATAAAATGAAGGCTATCTTAACTATCTTAAAGGAATAGCCCAGAGGCACAATGAACCTAAGAACTGAAATTCATGACAGGTGGATCAAGGAAATGTCAATTAGAGAAAGGTGGCAGAATCTTAACCCCAAAGGGGTCATGACTGTGGACAGCCATCTCAAGACGGCAAGCAGGGTGTCATCCTTTGGGTTAGCCTTGAGACCTCTGGGTCCCAAACCCTTCCTGGCAAGGTTTCCTGGAAGTAGTTAGGGAACACAGAGAGCAAGGAGACAACACATAACACCTGAGCCTTGGCATCCAAAAGTCCTATGTCAGGGAGTCAGGGAAAACAGGAGTGCCTATGTTCCAACTATGAAAAGACCAACTCCTGGGGAAAAAAGGAACAGCTGAGCTCAGCCCAGAAAACTGGGGAAGGTGGGGCCTTAGTCAGGGAGACCATTAAGGCACAGAAAGCACTGAATTGTGATTCTAGTCCCTCAGTCTCATCAAGCAACTTCCACTTCCTCCAGGAAAAGTATACAAAGTCACTGTCAAAGGTCTTGGGTCACCAAAGTCACCAAAATGGCCTTGGGTGAAATGGTTAAAACTGTCCTTGGCTTCAACTCTCCTCTCACCTCAAGGAACCACAAAAAATAACACGTTTAATGACTCCTCCAGTAAATCTGATCTCTAGATCTGATGCCTCTCACCTGTGAGACCTCCAGCACAACTTCCACCCCAGAACCCCAGACCTGAGTGTCCACTTGCCTAGGTGCTGCCTCCACTGAAAGACACCTTAATTTCTGAGCCCCTTGAAAGATGGTCCCTGCTCTAACCTATTTTCATTCTTTTAGATGTTCGGGAAGAGAAAAAAAGACAGTTGGATAGCACCTCATTCCCTATGTTCACAAGCACATCTGAATCAGCAGAAAGCCTTGTTGCTTCTATCTTCAAAATTCTATCCAGCGTCTACTAATTTCTCCACCTCCAAATCCTCCAGCCACTGCTGTGGTCAAGTCACCATAGCCTTCTTGTCAGGTTCAGTGAAGCCTCCTCCTACCCGTCCCACCTCACCCCAGTCTGTTGTCCCCAGTGAACACAGGAACGCTTAAATCCTTGAAGGGTCACTTTCCTCTGCCCTGTGGAACCTGTATGGCTCCCAGGGCCCTCGCATTGAAGATGCTCCACTCACCCCGTGGGTGCAGGCACCTCCGATAAGCACCCAGCTTGGCGCAGCCTGGCACTCGAGATTCGCAGTCGTGCGCCTGGGCTCCTGCGGGTCCCCTCGCTGTCACGCCGCCCTACAGCCCTGGACGCAGGTGTCTGGAACGCCGACCTCCCGCCCGCGAGCCTGTCCCGGAGCCGGGCCTGGGCTGCGCTCACTCGGGCTCAGTGATTCAGGGCCGAAGACCGCGAGGGGTGAAGGTCCGAAAAGGCTGCACCCACATGCGCTAGGCCCATTCCGAGGCCTCTGCCGTGCCTAGACCTGCAGGCGGAGGCGGAGACTTCTCGGAGCTGCCACCGCCAGCCTCTTCTTAGCAGGGACACCGTCTCCTCTCACTCTTTCCTGCGCCTGTCAAGTTCCGAGCGACCCAACTGTCTTGTCCGCTACTCCGATGGTTCCGCCCCAGGGCCAACAAGATGTCTGCTGAGAGGAAGATTCCGGAAGTCCCGCCCTCACGCCGAACGGCGCAAGACCTTCTGGGTAATGTAGTTCTCAAGGGCAATCGCCCTCAGCGATGCGCTGGCGCGCCTGCCTTCAGGCTAAGGTCATGATACTAATTTTCCTAGTACTGTTTGTGTATGCTCATCCCCGTAGTCACTTTCGGGAGCCAGGCTGACAGACAGACTTAGCTGGCCAAGGCTGGACGTCAAATTAGCTCCCCGCTCTTTTCAGCTGTCTCATCTAATTCCTTTCCTGGATCTAGTTACCCTGGCATTTTCAAGAAGCTGAACACAGGGGATTTTTCTCGCTGGGGTGTCCTGGCTCTGGACAGCTCCTTTGTAGGGAGCAGAAAGTGGCTCTCCCCGCTGGGCAAACCCCTCTTTTTTGTGGATTTTGATGCAGTACACAAACTGTAAAACTGTACAAAGGAGCCTCGTTGGCTTTTCTGCAGTCACATTGCTGGCTGTGTCCTGGCCTATTTCACCTGATTACCTGACCAAATAGCCAAACCCGTAACACTACGCCTTTATATACTACCGAACTATTACTGCATGTGGTAAGGGGGCCCTTCTCTCAGATAATCACACACATGGCCCTCAGTTTAGCCCATTGACTACTCTGTCTAGTACCAGTATGAAACTAAATACTGTTTCTGGCTGCACAGCAGCAGCCGTCTATTGTGCGGCAGGCCCATGGCTCAACCTATCTGTATACCAGGCACTTGCTGGTATTGCTAGCAGTCTCTTCTCGTAGGGGTCTTCTTTGGTTCCTTGGGTAGATGGAACAATGGCAGAACATCCTCTATATACTCCACCCATCCTAACACCTGCTGTAACTCAGAAGAAAGGGAAATCGTGCTCTGTACTCTGTTACTCTAAATATGCTCTCTGTTAGGCCAACACTGGCACTTAAGTGACCTCTGTCTTAGGGACAAACATCTATAAGGCAGCCACCTGGCCAATGGGTAGGTGCCTTGTACCTTTACAGAGGCCTCCCTGGTGACTGACTCACAGGCCTGCAAGGCTACATATGCAGGTGCTACCTGCTTCTCTATGAAGGAATAGCAGACCTCCTCCCTCTTCTATAATTGTGACTAAAACCCTAAAGGCATGCACAGCTGTTCTGTGTGCTGCCATAAATCCCAAACAGAGCCCTCTGCAGTTGCATGAATGTCCAGCTAATAGGGGTGCCTGGGATTGGCCATGTGCAGCGTTTGTGCCTACTGCACAGCCCACTTTGCCACCCCAAATGTCTGCTCAGCATCTCCTACCTGGCCTGCTTGGCATCCTTTGCCCTGTCCACCTGTTTAGCATCTTCTGCCCTACCTCAAGCTATACCTTTTTTACTCAGGTTGTACAAGAGTTTTAACTTCTGGGCTAAATGGGCAATAAAAGCCCTCCAATAGTCCTAGGAATGGGCCGGTGAGACGGCTCAGTGGCATAAGCGCCTGCCTGGCAAGCATGAGGGCCTGAGGTCGACCCCCGGTACCCACACACACACACACACACAAGAAGTCCTAGGAATGTTTTTAACTGTTTCATTGTGGTAGGGCGAGGACACCTATAGCTTATGAATAACAGCCTCTGGTACTGCCTCTGTTCTGCCTGACCAGACACTCTCAAACACTTGACAGAGAGCCCAGGTGCCTGGACCCTGGCCTTGCCAGTGGCCCATCTACATGCTGCCAGGCACTACTTGACACCACCAGCAGTGTGCTCCAGACCTGCAAAAGAATCAGAGGTTAACAGGATATCATCGATGCAATGAATAACCACGTGTCTTGCAGGGCTAGACATGCAGCCAAGTCCTCTGCCATCAGCCCACGGCACATAGTAGGGCTGTGCAAGTAACCCTGTGGCAACACAGTGAACATTCATTGCCTTTCTTCTAATGTTAAGGTGAATCGTCCTTGGCTCTCAGCAGCTGTGTCTGCAAAGAACATCATCATTTGTCATCTCAGCCCCTAGAGGATGTCCATTCCCAGGATGTACTCAGGTAGCAAGGAGATGTGTATGGTGTAGGCTCAATGAGGCAGACAGGATGCACCAGAGTCACACTCACTGGTTTTACTTTGATGGCAAAAATAATCCTTTAAATCGTGATGTCAAGTGTTTTGTCCCAGCAATGGGAAAGTGACTAATACAGAGCCCTCATCTTTCAGCTGTTTGCTCAGCCAGGTTCTCATCATGGAATCATCTGCATTAATTATGTTTGTTATTTTCTGTGTTTCATGGTGTTTTTACATTTTAGAAATCTTTTTGTATGAGGGAGAGACTGCCACTCCTTACGCTAGCTAATTCCTAAATGTAGTAAACAATTTACTTGGGATAATAACTGCCTCTCATAGGCAGGCTAACCATCCTCTTCAACTAAGTCTTACACAATAAGCCAGTATTTCCCATGGCCTAAATCAAACCAGGGCCAGGTATCAGGCAACTAGACTCCACCTCTGGAAACAAAAGGCCACTGGACTTACTCAAACTAACTGGTCTTCAGCTGTTTGCTGTGCTTTGCCTTCTCCATGAAAAACTTAAAAGATCTGGCCTGGGCTTTCCCATTGCACCTGGTTCTGCTCCTCAACCAAAATCTGGTGTTCCTCCTGTGGACTTGCATGACATGCAATGCCTCTCATTTCTAGCGGAACTGTAAATCACATTTATTGTTTTTTTTCTTTCAATTGTGTTGGCCTCTACATGTCCCTACATCTTTGTAAATGAAGATGCTCCCACAAGCAGCCTCTCTAGGTGTAGGGAAAAATGAAGCCTAAGATGGCTACACTTTGGTTCAAGCTGTGTATAGAGGGGGGTGACTTCTGGTGGACACCGACCTCAAGTCAGCAAGATTTCAGTGCAGGTGCACCTCGTCTCAATGTAAATAACTGATATAATGAAGGTTGATTCTGGCTAGTGTAAATAACTTATGTAACCAAGGTCATTACTGGCACATGGCCCCTACTGTGTATTTTGGTATCAGGTAGACTGCCACGAGGGCTGGGGGGCAGATTAAACAGCTGAGACTGCTGTGAGAATGGGTGGGCTAGGGGCCTGAGGACTGCCATGCAAAAGCACCTGGGAATAAAGATGTTTAATTCAGTCCACAGTTCTTCAGGCTGCCTGAATCTCAAGTGAACCCCCCAGTCTGAATCAGTGACAAGACAACTGGTATAGTGCAGCAGGGTTTATCACAGCCCAGGCCAAAGCAGAAGCCTTGCTAAGAGGAGGCACCTGTGGCAAAGGGTTAAAAGAAGACACCAGGCTGAGCAGAGTGTTGAAAGAAGAGATATATGCTGCTCGTAAGTTACGTCCAGAAAGAATGCGTGCTGCTGAGATAACAGAGCTCACCTACACAGAGAACACAGGAGCTGAAGATGCCAAACTGCTTCCATGCAGGAAGGCCCATCTGGTGGTGATACAGGAATTGGAGCGGTGAGACAGCCCAACGAGCCCCTGAAGGTAAAGAAGAGCAGCAGTGGAGCCAGGATAGGCCCAGAGCCTGTTTCTGGGATTTCAGGCCCAAGTGTGGAGTCCATGCAGTTACAAACAGAATCTAAATCCAAATTCAAGTCAGAGCTGGAGGCAGGCCCAGGACCCAGGCCAGAGCACTACAAGGAAAGCAGCAGGCCCAAATGACTGAGTTAAGGCTCTCAGACCTAAAGATGGAGTGACTTATAAACAGTGGCATGGACTCTAGAGAGACTGTGTGTACACATAACTGATGCACATCACATGGGGTATGATGTGCATGGGACAATCACTGCCTGACAGTGACAACAGAGGCAGCCAGTGGGGGCTGGAAGGAGCAGCTGGACTTGGCAATCCCCAGGAGCCAAGAGGGGGAGTGAGCCCAAGACCAGGTGGAAGAGGCAGCCACAGTACAGTCATGAGAGATGCTGAGGGGTGCAGAAAAGAGCAAAAAGTTCAGGCCGTAGAGAAGCGGGAGCCCAAGCAGACTGAGAAAGCTGAATGATGCGCTGTCAACTCTTTAGAGACAATTTTGCCCTGATGGAAAGTTCCAGAAGGGGAAGGTTCCCCGTGGGAAACAAATGATTGAGACCTGGGCCATACACGTGCAGGATTTCATGGCCTCTGGGAATGATGCCATGCCAATGTTTAATTTGTTTGGGGGCAGAGCCGAGGTGTCCGGTAAAAGGCGATGCAGGACAACTGGAGCCTCACATTATGGTTGTTATTCATTGGCCCCCCACAAGTGTACAACCTGTTCTCACATGAGTGGACGCTGTCATAATCTGTAGCCTGATTTATGGCAATCCTGATGTGTTCCCAGGCAAGATGGCCTGCATAGCTGAGACTCCAAAGTTATTGGAGTTATGAGAAGTGTATACTAGAAATGCATTCTAAAGGGATAATTCCAAATGACATTATATCTGGGAGAATAAGTGGAAAAAATTCTGGTAACATGCCTGGAGACAGAATAGTTCTGAAATGATCAGAAATGATAAAAGATTAGGAAAATGGTCATGAGACTTCATAACACAGTCCTTGTAGTGTATGTTGGAAAATATATATTACAAAAGGTAGATTATGTTGTTGTAGCAATGATTCGTGTAAGGTGGATGAATTAAAAAGAGAAGGAAGAAACTTTTGGTTTCAGAAACAGCTTAAGTATATATCAAGACATCAAAACTGTACACCTCATTTATGCAACTTTATTTGTAATAGTCCCAAACTGGAAACAACCCAAATGTCCATTAACAGATGAATGGAAAAAATGGATATCCACAGAACTATTCAGCAATAAAAAGAAAGAACCACTCACATAAATATTACTGAAAATCTCAAAAAATTATGTAAAACAATACTATAGGGTTTTTTTCTTCTTTGCAGTAGTGGAGATAGAATCCACAGCCTTAGCACTGTGCTTCTGAACTTCAGAGCTTTTAATTTTTTTGAGACATGGGTCTCAAGTAGTCATTAAGTTGCCAATGCTGGACTTCAAACTGTGATCCTTCTGTCTCAGCCTCCAAGAGTGCTGCACATTTTAGGTGTTTACCACATGCCCAGATTTTTTTAAAGAGGTAAACACTTTATGATTCCAATCATATGCAAACAAATCTATTGTGAAAGAAATAGACACTTAGAAGTCCATGGAGGACCGAGAGAGATTATAAAAGGACATAGGGTAATTATGATGATGAAGGACATGCTCATGATCATGATAGTTTCATGGGCTTTTACATTCACTGAAACTTATAAAATTAAACACTTTATGTGCAGTTTTTGCAAGCTAACTGTATCTCATTAAGAGTTTTAAGACAGGTTTAGAGTGAGAACTGCCTCAAAATATTTTTAAAAATAAAAAGATTTAAAAGTGGCTGTGGATGTCACTCCATAGAGCACCTGCCTAGTAAGCACAAGGCTTTAGGTTCCATCCCCAGGGCCACAAAAAAAGGTTAAGGAATATAAATTGTTTAAAATAAAAATCTATATTCTTCCACTCTTTTGAGAAAACCAGAAAATCTGGTGCACCTGTAAGTATGCTGCCATCTCTTCCTCCATGCCTTAGGTGGAGCTGCTCAGCATCAGCAACAGAACTTATCGGTAACCAATGAATACCATTCTAGAGTTAACAGGAATGCTGGCAGGGTCATAAAAGCCATGTCCCTGAACCATAGGATCGCTACTGTCATCTTCCTGACTTCAGCAAAAGCCTTGAGGTGAACAGCACATAGAGCTACTGAAATCCACAAAATTTATAGATTATTAGCCCTGAAAATGACCTCAGCTATGGAGAATAAACAGGTATCAAGGCCCTGAAAATATCTGTTCTTGCCCATCCTGCACAACCCCTGTGGATACACGTCTAGAAGACAGAGAATCCCTCTGGTGGCTGCATCTACTCCTCCACCGACCCAGAGTACCTGGGCCGACTGTGTTCTGATGCCTGAGTTCTGGACTTTGGTATTTGTTGCAGTGTGTGGCCATGGTGGTGTACAGGATGAAAGATTACTTGGCAATGAGACTTAGTTCAATCACTGAAAGGCCCAGAGGGGCTATCTGAACCAAGAGTGCCCAGCACTGGGGAGACTCTCAGGAGAAGCCCCAAAGCTGACAACTCTCTGGCTTTTATTTAGAATACCAGTGTAAGAGAAAAAAGTAGAAGAAAAACAGTTTGGGCAAGGAGTTGTCTCAAGGCAGTTTTTCTTGGGAAAGGAGGACAATGGCCAAATTTCACTAATCTAAACTTGTTGTTTAAACTTTTCTTTCTTTTTTTTTTTGGGGGGGATAGGATCTCGCTGTGTTGTTCAGGCCAGCCTTGAACTCACTATGTAGCCCAGGCTGGCCTCGAACTCATGGTAATCCTGCTGCCTCAGCCTCCTGAGTGCTGGGTTTACAGGCATACACCACTACACCCAGCTTAACCATTTGCTTCTCACAGAGCCTATGCACTTTTGCCCCACAGTTTAACAATTCACTCCTCAGCCAAGTCCCCCACAAGTATTCATGGCAGCTGTCAGATATGGAAAAATCTTTTTGGCAGTTCTGGGAATCACGTGACACCCATACAAATGAAGGAAGTGGCTCATGCTTCTCTCAAAAGCAATGTAGGATGTCAAAATGGACCCTCCTCAGCATAGTCTGTGGGTGTATAAGAACCCAGGCCACAGAGAAGGCAAGAGCCCCTGCAGTCATTCCTATAAAGCCTTCTGTGGTGTGACGTTCCTGACACTACAAAGGTCTCCATATCATTTCTCTGAATGAATTTCTACCACTAGCTGTGTGTCCTAAATTCAATTCTGACCCTACCTGGGGTCAGTGCAGAATGCATGTGAGTCCACCCAGCCTTCAACAGTGTTGCATCAACACTTTTGTTTCATCATCATCATCCACTGCATTCACCCCATTTTGAAAAAACCATCTAAAAAAACTCACTGTGCTGGGACAAGTCCCTTGACACTCCTTGCTGTGCTTCCCCACTATTTTTAATTACTTTAACTTTTTTGAGGTTCTATAAAACCCATACAGGGAAGCTGGAACAAATATCCTCTGTGAATAATGCTCGGCAGGGGCTTAGTTATTGGTGACCTATGAATGCTGTGCCATTCTTTTTTTGTCCAGGAACAGAAAAATTAAATTGCAGATGAGTAGCTAGGACTACTTCAGTGAACATATTCAGTGTGAGTCAATACTGGAAGACACGGCAGAGACGGCAGTGGAGAAGAATGGATGGTAAGGAGAGGCAGAAATTGCAAAAAAAAAAAAAAAAAAAAAAAGCCAGGAAGTGAAATCAGACTAAAAAAATAAGCTGAAAAAAACATAAAAAACAGGGAAGAAAGCAGAAACGATGTGTGGACACTGGCATTAACATCAAACACTGGTTTAAACAGGTTTCTGGTGTGATACGTATACAACCTGAGGTCACACTCTCCCCCAACTGCTATTCAGAAAGCCCAGCCCTCTTTCAGCTTACCTCATCGTCGCTTGAGACACTTCCCTCCTGTGATGCACAGAGGACTCCTTGAACCTCAGTTGAGCATTTATATGAGTCGTGGATAGTGCAAGTTCTTAAGACTAAGTCAGAACAGCTCAGTGCCCATCAGTGTTCCACAGCGACTTATCACATGACAAAACGCAGAAACAAAAAATAAACACCACAGAAAGAACCTCAAGTGATTTTACAATCTTGGTGCTCGTAAGTAGTGCTCAGGTCAGCACAGGCAGAAATGAAGAACTGTCAACCAGATGAGCAGGAACCCTACGATACAGAGATGCCATAGATCCACGATCCTTCCTGGCTGGACAGTCAACTAACCAGGAAAAGTGCAAGAAAAGTAGGGCCTATTAGGCTCACTGCAAAAGAATGACCCCGAATTCTTCCCTATAAGCTCCAGGACAGCAGGTATCAGGGATCCAGTAGAGAGAAGAGAGAAGTTCATGCAAACAGTAAGCCCTATCATTGATAGCATCTACCCAGGAAAAGAAGAACTACTGCTCACAGCCTGGACATGAGGATAAAGCAGGCCCTGATGACGAGCAGAAAGGCAAAGTTTAGCCCTGGGTCCTGGGGTGGGTCTGAAGATCTTACCCACTGCGGATAGCAGTGCACAGTTCTCCACCATCACATTATGGTAGAGGTGACTCCGAGTCTCCTCAAAGAGCCCTCATCCCTCCCAGAAGAAGTGCACAGGCACATCCACAAAGGTTGTATTGTACCGTCATGATGGGGACAGATGAAACCATAGCCTCTCACAAGGACCCACAACCCATCTTCCCACATAGCTGCTCCACGTCCATCCTCCTTCCAGGTTCCCAACTTCAGAGGATGTACCACACTATGAGGCCACTGGTGTGTTCTCTTGTGACTACATTTATCACATGCCCAGTTCTCAGCAAATACAGACAGATGGGCAGATAAGTGCCATGTAAGTTCAGGAATTGGGCTGCAGAGCCCCACTACTTCCTGCTAGGCAATGTCCTGGGGTCCTCCCTATCATACCTCACAATACACTAAAATCTGGGTTCAACCATATGTCTCCAATACCAAGGACCTAGGGCTGTCAGTTCTCACTCCCTCTACACACACACACACACACACACACACACACACACCATTCCTTAGTCCTCATTTTTTGCATCTCCAGAACCCAGGGTTGCACTCAGTTCCACCACCTCTCTATCCCATACCATAATCATCTTCTTGGACTCACCCATGTTACACAGCACAAGCATCCAGAAAATGCTTGGCAAACTCAAACACGATCCAGTACTACCCAAAACCTGCAATAGACTTCAATGCTGGGGTCAGCATCTAATGCTGCTTTCAAGCCCTTCCTGCATGTCTGATCCTTGCCTCAATGTCAGTCCCCCAGAACCACATGTGAGCCTTAGATGTCATGACTCTTCTACTTCTGCGCTGTACTTGCTATCTCTCAGCACACACACCCCTCCTCTCTTCACTATGTTCTCATTAAAAGTCTAGCTTCATTAATCCCTGTGCCAGGCATAGTGACACAATTGACCACATTCTCATTGACCTTTTCTAGCAGCAAGAGTAAAACACCCCAGACCTCTCAAAGGTTCACCACAAAACCCTAGCAAATCTTCAGTAAATAAGCTGCAACCCCAGCCTCACTACCACCTTGTCTCAGTTACTTCTATGCCTCTGTATCAGTCTCATCTCTCCTCTTCCCTTGGAAGTCCTCACCATTTGCCAGCCCATCCTTCACGTACACAGTCCCATCATGGCTACTTCTCTCTCAACTGTGTCTGTGATACCCATCACCCAACCATCTGCCCACATAAGAGAACCGCTCCTTGGGTCTCACCTTCTTTGTGGTCTGCTAAAAGTACTACCATCATAACCTGAATTCCTCACCTACATGTTATCTGCAGTTTCACACTGTTCTGCACAGCACTGCCTTTGGATAACTCAATCCTGAGCCCTTCCCCAGATTTTCAAACCTCTGTGTCCAGCCAACCACTTGATGCCACCACAAATGTATTCTATGAAATAGCTCAACTATTACCATGCCCAAAGGCAAAATTCCTATTTCCAATGAAAATCATTCCTACTACCAATGATCCCATTTGATGGTGATCCCAATGCTCTCTGTTTGCTAAAACTAAAATTTGAGAATTCAGGACAAATCTAGGGTGCCTCTCCTTGGGCTCTAGCTCGAGATTTCCTCCTGTTTCCCATACACGAGGGCTGGGAGAATGGCAGGAAAAGAATCCCAGGACACCACAGTCCCTGGGATCATATGATCTAGTAAGGCCCTGGAACACCCTCCTCTTCCCTGTGTATGTTCCACGTTTCTTCAGGCATGGGAACCTATGGATAGAAGCAATCCATTGAGTTTGGAAACCACTGATGGTCTTTCAAAGGGCTCCAGTGTACCCTGTACTTCTGCCCAGTCTTGGAGGCCAGGTGACCTTGGGCTGAGTGCCTAAACTCTATGCTTCAGTCCTCAGTGCCTAAACTCCATGCTTCAGATGTTGGGGCAAAGACTCAACATCTCTGTTTCACTGTCCTAATAACCCTAACTGCGGACCCGTCTCTGTCCGGGGCCAGGGGTCACTCTATGACGGTTCACTTTTGTCACGTGGTACCAGCGGGTTGCCTAGGCCCCTAAATAGATTCAGAAGACAGCCAAAATGACCGCCGAAAACCGTTAGCAGGAAGTCCCGCCTCCTGTGACGCGCGTGCACAGAAATGCCCTTATTCTGATCCTTCATTGACTCAACCTGCTGCCTGTCGGTGCAAGGTCCTCTGGGTAGTGTAGTTCACACAGCCACAGCAACCTTGGTCCCAGAGACACTGCCAAGGCGCGGAAAATGGCGTCACAGACGTTAAAGGTGAGAAGGAGGTTTACTACTTCTTCAGGCAGCTGTCTGCAGATTTATAAAAAAAAAAATTATTTCAGACTCCATGACGTTCATCATATTCCAAGACGCCAAGAAGATTATGTCACCTGGTCTCAAGTGATACAAATTTAAATGTAGTCATTCAGGCTTAGTCTTAACCGGAAACTAATAAGCATCTTCTTATTGTTCTTCACGTGGCTGAAGTGTTGAAGAGTCAGTTTGTAAGTTTCAGTGTTTTTCAGTCAGGAACAAGAGACTCTAGACGTGGCCCTGATGGGAAGATCTGACAGTGATTGGGCTGTCTCCTAGCAAGTGGACAAGTGTGGAGCTCTGCCTGTGTCACTAGCTAGCTCTGTTACAGGGACTAGTTCTAAAGTGCAGATAAAATTAAAGGTTATTATGGGAAAGAAATAGAGCTTTCTGCCCAATAGGCAGCACCAAGAGATAGCAAAGCTTACTACTCCACAAAGCAGCCCTAAATAAAGGAAGCATTTTACTTTTAGTGAATCCCAGAGGAGTCATTAATTATCTATGTTTTTTTGAATCTCTCGACAGGCTGAAGTTTAGTTACTGCACAGGACCCAAAATATACTTAGAAATGTGTTATATCCCCCGATCTCACCACCTATATGTGGAGATTATAGTATGGATATGCACTATAATGAGGGTATAATGAAGTTCAGGGTCAATTTTTGGTCAGATGTGTCTCCATCTTTACTTGTACTAGTTTGCGCATCCCACTTTTGTATTTTAAGGAATACAGGGGCTTGCCTGCTGAAACGGCAGACTGATTACCACTCTTATGGCCAAAAGTTGCACTGCGTGCTTGTTTTCTCTCAGGCTGCTACTTTGAAGTTTTGCTTGGTTATTTCTTGTCTTGCCTCTAGTTCCATGAAGACACAATGATTATGTCCTACCCAGACAGAAACAACGTTTTTCTGTGTAATATATCTTTCTTCATATCTTAAGATATATTCAGCTCCCTCCAGGAATATGACATCTATCTCACATGGAAAGCAGCTTAATAGTTGCTATTTTCCTAGGGGATGGTGGATGTAGTGTTCATAGAGCATGCATGCAAAGGGAGCATCAGGACCCCAAGATTAAGAGGGCATCTAGACTCCAAGATAAAGTAGGCATCCAACAAAATCTGTGATCCAACAGCCTATCTGGAAAGTAATGATAATTTCTACTGTTATTGAAGGGACAGTTCTTTATAAGGAATTCAGTAGCTCAGGGGAAAAAGTATGATGTTGAAATTACAGAAATTTGTTAATAATGCTTAACTAGTTATTTAAATAAGGTGTCAAAAGTGTATCTCAGGAAAAATAACTGAAGGGTAAAAAAATTTAAGGCCTCAGAGAAATATGAGAAGATACTGAAGTCTGAGATGAACTAGAATTCAGTTGAGTATGTGACTTTGCTGGAACCATGGTAATTCTGAAGTTATCATTTCCAAAGTGAGATTCTTTTTATTGATTTACATATTAAATAATATCAGCTTGGAGGGAGAGTTAAAGAGATCATTTAGAGTTGCCAGAGGGTAGACATAAGCAAGGAATCTGAAATTTTATATGTATTCATTAAGCATATAAATCATATAGAATTGTTTGTAGTTCTTAAAACAATAGTTATGGCACATATTTAGTAACAATGTGAAAATCAGGATCCAAAATAACAAAATGAGGAACATCCAAAACATACAATTTATACAACATGAAATTCACAAAAGAATTTTGAAAAATGAGCAGGTTACTGTCATATGCCTGTAGTCCCAGCCACTTGGGAAACAGAGGCAGCAGAATTACAAATTTGAGGCCGGAATGGGCCGCATAGAGAGAGCCTGTCTTAATTATTAGTTATAATGATTTGGGGTTGTAACTCAGTGACAGAACACTTGCGTGCCATACACATAGCCCTAGATTCTATCCCCAATACCATAAAAATATTTAAAAATTATAACTTGAGTCCACAAAATTTCTATGCATCCTTGTGAATAGTGGGACAGTATGCCTTTTAAAAGCTATATTTATTCACAGACAAAGTTCCAGCTCATTTGTTTGATCGAAATTGTTAGAAACACAATTATGAACTGTTAGGTACATCTGACTTTCAGGTACAGTAAAAGGAAAATCTCCATCCCATAACTCTCATGTTTAGGAAGTGGTAGACAAATTAAGATGTCACCGGCCAAAAGCTAAGTGAGTGAAAACTTAGAAATTGCAGTGAATCCAGAGCAGGAGCTAAGGTTCAGGATACATCAAAGCACTCTTACATCTGTTTACATTTCAAGGTCACATTTAGACCTCCACCTGTATATAAGTTCTAGTGATTCCTGCTCTATAAAACTTGAAACTATTTGTCATTTTTTAATTTAATAAGATTTCTATTTGTCTACATGGGAGATGAAATTTATCATGTTCAGTGGGTAGGACATTCCACCGAGGGGATGCATTATACCAATTTCAAATTATGTCCTCATTTTATTGTAGTCATCCAATAAGCATTTAAACAAGTTTTGAATAAAACAGTTATTTTTTCTGTGCATTTATCATTAAGGTTGGCTTTTCCATGACTTCTCTAATCTACTTCTCTGCCTCTTATTTATATCGTGCTGAGAGCTCCTTGGATATTACAGAAATGACCACTTCATCCTTCTGCTGTAATATCTCATTGTCTGGTTAATTTTGTAATTGTTTTATTTTCTCATCTATACTTTGTATTATTTATTACTTATGCATTCAACACTTTTCTGTTGCTGGGACAAAATGACATAAGTAACTTAAAGGACAAAAAGTTTCAGAGGCAGAAACTCATGTCAGAAAAAAGCTGTTCACCTAATGGCAGGCAGAAAGCAGGGAGAAAGCAAGAGAACCAGAGCAAGAGGAATGGATTGGGGACAAAAGTACACCTTTCCAGGTCATGCCCGCAGTGGTCCAGCCCCTCCCACCAGGCCGATCCTCCTAACAGCACACTCAGCTAGGACCTCCTCAATGGATTTACTCACAGATAAGCTTACCACACCTATGGTCCAACCCCTTTCCAAAATCACCACCTCTGAACACAGGAGCATTTGGAGAAACGATTCTGATCTAAAACATAACAAACACTATACATTTTTTCATGCAGTTGGTTGACTTTTATGTAGTCAAAAGAGCCACAACAGCTAAAAGCAACATATAACCTTAGATTGGATCCTTGACCGTTTTACTATTTCTTGCCTTAAGAGACACAGTGAACCACCAGACACTGTGGCACATGCATGTGATCTCAGCACCCTGCAAGGCTTAGGACTGAAAGTTGGAACCTAACCTAGCCAACTTAGTGAGACCTTGACTCAAAATAAAAAATAAAAATAAAATTGGCTGGGGATGTGGCTCCATGCAAAGATCTGCAGTTTGATCCGCAATACCACATGAAAGGGGGGAAAATGAAAGAAAGAAGCAGAAGGGGAAGGAATGTGGACAGCTGCAGGCTCTTCTTTGAAAATAAGCAAAGTTAAGAAAGTCAAGTGGTTTAGAAGCCTACAGAGATTAGGTAGGGAGCCATAAACTGTACAAGTCCTTAAAATGTCAAGATCAGAGGCAAACCAGTTAATCTGGTATTTCTCAAATTCTGTAGAGCACTGTTTGATTAAAATATATTTGTTCCACCTGGGGCTTTAGTATCCTCCATGATGTTTGTGTTGGATATGCCCCTATCACCACATCTCTAAGGCTTGTGAAATATTTTTGCTCTGTCAATACTCTGCAGCCATTTGACTTTTATTTTATCAAGAGCAAAAATGTGGGGCCAGTGAGATGGCTCAGCAGCATAAGCTCCTGCCTGGCAAGCTCGAGGTCCTGAGTTCAACTCCTGACACCCACCAGAAAAGGGCCGGTGATATCACTCAGCGGCACGGGCACCTGCTGGTGTGCGAGGTCCTGAGGTCGACCCCGGTACCCACAAAAAAAAAAAAAAAAAGAGCAAAAATGTGGCAAGGAATGGGTGAGGTGTGCAGGCTAGAGAGATATGAAGTAGCTTCCCTCTGAAGGGAATTGACAAGGGAGGAAAGAAAGGTATGGAGCAACAGAGTCAGGTGTAGCTACTGTCCACACACAACTGCAGGCAAAAGACAAGTTCAAACCCAGCACAGTGTCACCCCTTCTCACCTCTTACTCACAAGGGACATGTGCCCACCATGAAAGTTCCTGATCTCAAGACAAAATTAGTGCTGGGAAGTCATGAAGGAAGACACCTCATGCCTCCTTGTCTGAGGTTGTACTTTCTAAAGAATTTCTATAAAATTCCACAAGAAATTTCTTTCTGATCTACATGTAGCCTATCTGTATGCACGGATATCTGCCAAAAATTTCATCTTTAACTTTCTTTAAAGCTTCAATAATTGAGACAAGATACTCTGAGTACACTTTCCCAGCCACAGTATCTATGAGTTGAGGGCAACTTCTGCCTTATGTTTCGAAGAAAAAAGACTCTGTCTTGATGGAGCTTGGATTTCTCACACTATTGCCAGTAAAATCTCCCCATGCCTATACCTTACACTTACAGTTTACTATGCATTCCCATTGCAATGCTGTACTATGCACAAACAAGCATTAATTGTGGGAGAATCCTCTGAATGTTACTCATGTGGCTACCTCAAACTCTCTTGCTGGGAGCAGAATCAAGGCTGGCTGACTCCCAGGACTCTCACCCTACTCCAATATGGCAGCTACATGGAATATGAGAGAGGCAAGTCCTAAGAGAAAGATAGATCAGGTGAGTGGTTTTCACTGTTCCAGGATGACCCTCTTGACTAAGCCCACAGGAAGAAATGACAAACATGATGAAAGTTCTCAGGAGTGTGTCTTGTAAGAACATCACCATGGTCCCCACAAGCAGTGACCATGTCAGTGTCATGGATTCCCAGCACCGTCAGCCACCTGAAATGTCAGTCAGAGGGAAGAGGCAGAACTTGGGTAACAGGTAAATCATGGATGTGGACAAAGTCTCTTGGGTGGGAGGAGGCTTCAGGTGCTGGGGCTTTGGGGAGGAAGCAGCAGCAGCAGAGAACCCAGCACTGGCCCCAGCACTTTCTTCAGGACAATCAGTGCAGCAGAAGACTTCATGGCTCAGGTGTGAGGAGATGGTGATAGCTAAGAGAGAGGCAGACGATCAGGACTGAACGTGCACTCAGTGATGCGTAGAATACTCACAGGACTTTGCACACTGTTGTGCTCATGGTCATACTTTCTTCCAGAGAAAGGACTCAAAGTAAAATCAAACAAGGGAAGGGGCACCTGCAATTAAAGTAAAAGGCTCAAACTTTTAAAATTCTTTGCCAGTGTAGTCACAGAGACTGAATTTAATTCTTCCAGCAATGAGTTGTAACAATATACGCAAAATGCTGTCTACCTAGGAAGCCCCCTAGTGACACAGTATCCAGGCGTGAACTGTAGGCTGATGAACTACAAAGACTTTCCTAGCATTTATCAAAATTCTGATGGCCTAGAAGCAATGTAGGTGTTGAGCATAAAATGTAATGTGTGCAAAAGCAGTTGAAACAGTGAACTAATCTTATCACAGCATATGAAAACCATTCCCAAACAAGCTCCTGGTGCAAGCCAATGACTAATGTTACAAAGAACCCTTTCAAGGAAGGACTGTCTCCAGGGTGCTGTGTAGATTCTTTGCTACCCACCCCTCCTAAATCTGACACACAGATTATTTCAGCTCACAAATATATATCCTTCTTGTGATATGACATGGAACATCTTTTCATGTCAGTGAGACTTTGTGACAAAATTTCAGAGATTTTTACAAAGCATGAACAGATTTTAGTCTTAAAACAATAACAATTATAGAATGAAATATTAAAATATATAGAAAGAAGAAATAGGGGCCAGTGAGATGGCTCAGCGGCGTAAGTGCCTGCCTGGCAAGCGCGAGGGCCTGAGTTCGACTCCTGGATCCCACATACGAAAAAAGGGGCCGGTGATATCGCTCAGCGGCACGGGTGCCTGCTGGTGCATGAGGTCCTGAGGTCGACCCCTGGTACTCACAAAAAAAAAAAAAAAAAAAAAGAAATATAATGAAGTGAGTGAATAGACAAGGTGTTTAGGATGGCTTTCTGAAGGACCCTGGATCTCCAATTGAATTTAGGATCCATGTGTGTTTTCTGCAGTTTCTGTGCAACATGACTGAATGTTGCATTATTTCATTTACCAAGCTGGCATTTCCCAAACAGTCTGTATCTGTGAAGAGGTGTCCTTCTTCTCTGTGCCATCAAATTCTTCATTTTTTGCTTATTGCTTTTTGTCCCTTGTTTCCTTCTTCATTTCTTTTTTTTTTTTTTTTTTTGGGTACCGGGGGGTCGACCTCAGGACCTCGTGTGCCAACAGGCACCCGTGCCGCTGAGCGATATCACCTGCCCCTTTTTCATATGTGGGATCCGGGAGTCGAACTCGGGCCCTCACGCTTGCAAGGCAGGCGCTTACGCCGCTGAGCCATCTCACCAGCCCTCCTTCTTCATTTCTTGTGAACTTCAAATACTTGCAGGAAGGGAATTGAATCAAATAGATTTTCATGTCTTTCCATTTATAACTAAATATGATGAAGTAGTCATGTGCCTTCCATCCATCCAATATCCCTCTCCTTGTAGGTAGTTGCCCATTGCCGGAGGGCTTTTACCTACAACTCATTAGAGGATTATTACCAGGACCAACTAAAGTTTATGATCACTAATTGCAATGGTAACTTCCAACACTTTCAAAAATATGCTCCCTAAAATATCATCATTCTTTTAGACAGTTTCTTGGTTTTGGAATTTATAACACATTTCTCCATTTTTCTTTTTCCTCCTACATAACAATAGCTTATCTTCAGGTTTTCTGGAAGATCCCATTTTGCTGGCCACATTATGTGTAAGGATATTTCTCTGGGACATAAGGAATCATAAGTTTTAAAATATAGGAAAACCCTTCTCATGTAAGGTCACAATCCACTTGGACTTATTCCTTTCATTTTCAGAGTTTCATGATTCGCTATTTTCTTCTCCCCTCCCAGTGAGACAGGCACTGTCATTTTCCATGCATGACAGAAAAGTTTCCCTCACCATTGCTTCTTGCTTCTCCTTGAGAGAGCGTTGTTAATTACTAGTAATTGTCTCTAATAATTAAGAAGCAAAAGTTTTTCAGCGGCATTCTCAATTCCCTGAGCAGGCGCTGTCCTTTCGGTACCAATTGATTGGATAATCACAGCTCTGGAGGGAAGTGAGCTTAGACAACTTCAAATTATCTCTGAGGACTTTGTTGGATCCACATCCCTCATCCTCAGTGTCCCCCTTTGTCTACCCTCCTGCCAAAAGTCAACATATAGTTCACTATATATTAGTCTGGGCGACGTGGGTTCAGAAGAAAACACCTCTATATGTGGGTGATGTGATGAAAGTGATTCTTCTAGACCAACATGGCACTGGCACACTAATATGAGCTCCAAACCAAGAGAAGGGACATTTTCTAAGTCATAAGTGAGACTTATGAAGTGAAGTTTCAGGTAAGAAACCACACATTCATCTGTGATTCCTCCTGCTGTCATTGGTGGAATATTAAAGGACATCACTTGGTAGTGAGAGATATGGCAAGGAGACCTGAAGTATGAGTTGCTTCAAAAAATCCTGCAGTTACAATTTGAGGCTCTACTGCAGGAGTGACCGGAGCCGTGCAGTTCTCTCCAGTGTGTGATCACCTAGCCGCTGTGTATTAGAGTGAATTGTTGGAGGGTGAACATTTACCGCTCTAACAGTAAGCATCATCGGATGTGATTACGGGACAAAGATTGGTTCTCCGTGGACGTGTCTGGTCCTAGAAGTAAGTCTCCTTCTTGAAGGAAGAGAAGCAGTCTTCAAGGGAGAGATGATTTCCTGAGAGCAGGTTGCAGGAAACAAAATCTTGGTGTCTTTAGCAGGCATATGATTCCAAATGTCCTGCAATGAGAGTCTCCGTCTTCCTGAATGTTTTCTAGTCCATTCCTCTAGTCTACTTATTAAACTTCTGCTCCTTCATTTTCCAAACTCATAGGTCTCCATGGCTTCCAGGATACCTTTGCATGCTGTTCAGTGAAGAGTTGAATTTTGGGTATGCGTGTGCATGTGTGCTTGTGTGTCTGTGTGTTTGCACATATTGCCAAGGAAGGAATATTTAAACCCTGTAGTAGACAAAGGTAAAGATGTAAAGGTGCTGATATACATTAAAGTTAATGAAAAAGGCTGGAAGAAAATTAAAGGCTACAAAGACACAACGTAAAGTTTTGTAAAGCGGGAGGTGTCTAAATTGACATACATTGTGTTATTTTCAGTTAACGCTTCAAAAATTGGGACCTCAACCACCCCCACTGAAATTTCCACTGCAAGATTTCATAATTTGTATCTAGAGTCAACAAAATTGTCTCATGTGTGGGTGACTTTTAACACTGCTTTGTTTAGCACAGGCACAGTTAACTTTGACATGACTCTGAATTATGCGAAAAACATGTTTATTTTAACATTTCCATTGTCATTACCTCTGTCCAGAGATCCAGCCTCTCCCACCTCTCACTAGAGGAGCATCTCCAAAATACCCTTCCCACCGTCAGACATGGGTATGTTGTGAACTCTCTTTTGGGGGACTCTGAATTTTGTCAGTAGACTATGTATCTTGCATTACCATTAAATTTAAAAATATAAATTTTATAGAATATTTGATAAATGGTAATGTATAATCCTTCTTATTGACATTTAATTATTCTTTAAATAATTTCAGTCTTATTTCCCAGTTCAAATTTACTGATCTTTTATAACATTTTTTCAAAAATGTTTCTATCAAGGAATCAAGTGTTCTGTCAAGGAAATATACTTATTTATAGATTTTATTATTGTTCCAGCAATGAATATTTCTTGTTACTACTAAATGCTCTCAGTATAGAAATTTAAGAATGTTTTAATATAACAATTTTGAATATATTTTATGTTATTCGATGCTAAGCTATATAACAGCTATTGTTGTCATATATGATTTCGAGTGTCATTAATTCAACTAAATGTAAAATGCAGGCAATTAAATAATCTACAAAATATAATTTAATATTTTTGCTTTAAAGTATTTTCTATTTTACTTTCTATGCCATAATTGCTTTGATTAGGTTTAGGCTTTTAAATAAATGCTGTGATATCTTTGTATATTTGCTCCAAAGGAAATAAGACTGATTATTCAAATTCACCTCCCTCATATGGAACTGCATTTACATTTAATACTAAAATTTACTTACGAAAATTACTGCTACTTTTTAACTACAAAACAGGCAATCTATGTAGTAATTTAGACTCATAACGTCATACAAATGGGATGCTGACTAACAGAATAAGTACCGAGTCATCAAAGGAATATTTGACCAAAAGACTGTGGAGAAGAATATTTTAACAGAAATAGAACTAACAATAGCATATTATATAAGGACAACATAAACACAGATAAAGCATTGAAAATCCAAAATACCAACAAAAATATACACTATTCTAGTTGAATCTTTTTCTTTTTTTTTTTTTTGTGGGTGCCGGGGGTCGACCTCAGGACCTCACATACCAGCAGGCGCCCGTGCTGCTGAGCGCTGTCACCGGCCCTTTTTTCGTATGTGGGTACCGGGAGTCGAACTCGGGCCCTCGCACTTGCCAGGCAGGCACTTACGCCGCTGAGCCATCTCACCGGCCCCTCTAGTTGAATCTTGAAAGAAGTACAAGAAATATATTTTTGGAGAAGTCATGTGGGAGTGGGAAATAATGGTAGTAAACGATGGCCTTAAAATTGCTTTGAGGAAACACACCTGGACATTTCCCCCCAAGCTTTATTGACTTTGAATGAAATTATTGGCCTGATGACTGATTGTCACCCAACGGCCTGGCAGTCAGAATCATCTTTGTTGCTCAGACAGGAGTTGGAATCCTGGGAAACATTTTGCTCCTTTGTTGTTATGTCTTCATTCCCTACCCTGAACAAAGGCTAAAACACATGGATTTGATTCTCAAGAACTTAATTTTGGCCAGCTGTTTGGTTCTCTCCAGAGGAATTCCTCACACAATATTAGCCTTGGGCTGCAATACTCTATGGGTGATACTGGGTGTAAATTGGTCTTCTGTCTTCTCAGGGTGGCCCGGGGTGTGACCCTTCGTACTACCTGAATCTTGAGTGGCTGCCAGGCCATCACAATCAGCCCTAGCTGCTGCCAGTGGATGAAATTCAAGGTCAAAGCCCTCAAGTACATGAGATTTTCCATTACCTTCTGCTGGATTCTTCACATGCTGGTAAATAGTGCTGTTCCTGTGTATATTACAGGTGCAAGGGAAAGCAGCAACCACACACATGGTAGAGATATAGGGTACTGTTCCATTATAAGGAGTGAGAGAATGACATCCTTATTGCGCTCTGTGATATTGTCATCCATTGATGTGTTGTCTTTGGGGTTTATGGTGTGGGTCAGTGTCTTCATGATGCTCATCTTGTACAAACATAAGCAGAATGTCCCACACATTCACAGCAAGAACCTCTCTCCCAAATGCTCTGTGGAAACTAGAGCCTCCCAGACCATCTTCATTCTACAGATCACGTTTTTCTCTATATACGCCCTATCTTCATTCTTTACTTTTTACATGTCTTACTTTGATAAACCCTGTCAGTGGCTGGTGGACACAGTGCACTTTTAGCTGTCAGCTTCTCCTGTTTCAGTCCATTTGTGCTCATCTGCAGGGACCCCCATTTCTCCACGCTCTGTTTTGCATGCTGCCCAAAGATGAACAATTTCTGTAAGCTGATCATGTATTCTAAATGTCATTATCTTTCTTGTTGCCGAGACAAAATACTCAACACACAAAGTTAAAATAGGAAAGGTGTGTTTAGCTCACAATTTGTAGAGGTTTTGGTTCATAGGCTCCAAAGCAGGGTGACATGGCAGAGATGCATTACATAAGAGAACAGTCCATGGCAAAGCTGGGCAAGCAGAAGGCAGCAAGCAGCATGCAACAAGCAGCAACCCTCTTTCTGTCTTTTATATTTTGTCCAGGCTACCCACCCTTAGAGAAGGTAGCACTCATGCCCAATGTGGGGCAGCCTTTATCCTAGCATCACACCATGAATCAATCCCAGCACCACATCCTTGATCCCAGCAGCACACACCCTAGATCCAGCTGCCTCTGAAAAGCCCCACCTGTAACAACATGAGGATTTGGGGGGATATCTAGATAAAAGCCATAACGGCCATAATTTATGTTTCTGAAGATTGTCTAATTCTAAAGATCATATGTTTCTGAAGATTGTCATTTTCTCTCCTTATATTTAATTGGTAACTAAGTATGTTCAAGAAAGATTGTAGACACAATCAGGAAAAAGAAAGATTAATACAGTAAATTTATTTGTACCTTGGCAAATGGCCATGCATGAAACAACAAGGGTCTCCTTTTTCCTACTTTGCAGTGTATACATCTAACAAGCAGCAGAGCAGAACTTGTGGTTTTCCACTTGGTTTTGTGCGCATGTATTTCTTTTTATCAGCCCTGCTTTATCACTCTCCTATTCTGTAAGCATATCACCTTTTAAATCTTCATTTGTCATACAGAGATTATAAAATCTACTCTTCAGTTTGACTCATTTGATAATGTGGTGCATTAACTATTGGTCAACTTGTAACACCCAGCTGAAATGAATCAGTGTGGTGCTGGGTGTGGAAGGCCCACCTGAGGATTTTTGCCACCATCATAAAAGAACTGGGGGGAAGATGGTGTGCTTTTGATTTTCCTGTGAAGCTTGTCACACTGGTTTTCCTGATATGGAACGCAGGTGTTCTCATCATTGGAGGATCTTGTGTCTTCACTGTCCCCGAGGATGGCTGCGGTTCTCTTTGGGGGAGCTCTGGTCCTTACCTTAAGCATTGCTTCCAGTCTCCAGCACAGACCCCTCAGCCTGCCGGCACAGATCCTTTGCCCCGCTGGCGCAGACTTTCTAGCTTCCACCACTGACCTTTGGGCCTTCCCAGTGCAGATCCTTGATACAGACTTGCATGAGACATTGTCGTGGGCTCTAGGCCTCCAGCTGGACTTGTGGAGGACATTGCCATGGGCTGTAGGTCTTCAGCTGGACTCGTGCAGGACATTGCCATGGGATCCAGGCCCTCAGCTGGTATCTTTGATTTTTAGTGTATGGACAGATCTTTTGCACTCTTCTACATTTGGCTTTTTGTGTGACTATTATAAAATAATACTATTAATTATGTGTCCTGTATTAAATCTCTTCACTTGCAAACTCTGACTACAATATATAAATATAAAAAATGAACTCCTAAAAACCTGATACTCTTTCCTCAGTCTGACTCATGGTTGGGCCAGAAATGACTTTTGGAAAATATTTATACCAACTCTTCCCCCAGGTTTCATTCAGATAAGGGTTGTACATCACTGGTAATACAAGAGATTGCTATTATTGAGTTCAAAATTCACTGGGAACTGTTGGTTGAGCTCAGGTGAACTCCAAACCCAACTGCAGATGGAAGGAAATCATCCTGTAATGATACTTTTGGAGCTATGAGATGGCATCACAGAATATTTTGATAGAAGGGCAGAATTAGGAATGAGATGTTGCTTGTTCATACAATCCAAACAGGAGCCTCATAGATATGCCCCAGAAATGTTATCTATATTCTCATGGGATAGAAGGTGGACCTAAGAATTTTGTTCTGGTTTTGATTCTTCTGGGTGCATTCACTACATTTCTCCAGATGAACAGAAGCAACAAAAAATCACGTACAATTATGCAAGGAGATTTATTAGATAGACTTACAGTATTAGAGGCAGGAGGATCTACAATGGCTGTCCACATGGTGAAGAACCAGATGCGCCAGTAGCTCCTCAGCCAAAGAACATGGAACCTGCAACAGAAGAGGGAGGTCATGAGTGGAGAAGCTATCCAATGTCAAAGGCTTGGAAACTCATGGGGGATTCACCAGTGGGAGTCTGTGTTGGAAGGCAAAGGCACTGGATACATTGTAGACTGATGTTTAGATGTGACTGCAGCAATGGGCACATTTCCCCAAAACACTGGGGATCAATGAAAATGGTCACACTTCCTCCACAATTCACTGTTTTATTGCATCCAGGCTACAAGGCTATTGTTTTGTGCCACTGTAATCAGGGATGGGGCTTCATCCCTCAGTTTCCCAGCTTAAAGGTTAGTCATGCAAGTACACACTCAGAACTGTGCTTTATTAATCTGCCAGGGATTTCTTAATCCATTCAATTTTACATAGCATGATTAGGAGACACCTTCCACCCCTTGTTGCCTTGGCAGTTCTCCTCATATCCTTAAGCCATACTTCATCTTCTAACAAAATTACAAGTTCATAAGTATGCCTGACATCATACAATGAATATTTGTACCCTATGGTCAATAGATAGGAAAAAATGAAAATGGAAATATACTCATTCCTTTCACAGAATAAAAGGTAAATTTTTGCATGATGGTGCTTTCTTTTCAACATACATCCAAATTTATAATGCAGATTTTATAATACTTGAGTACTGTAATTAAATCAATCGTGATTTCTTATGGTACACTGAAACAAAACAAAGATAAATACTACAAATGTGTAGGCATATACATGCCTATACATGTATGCCTATACATGCAGGTATATAGGCATATACACCTGCACGGGCATATTAACAAAATCAAAGACAAATAATCATGACAAGTGCAATTCTCCTTTCTTTCACCGGGCACACATTTTGGGATGGTATTTTAATTATCTTCTCAACCCATTCTGTACTCCTTCAGCCTTCTGATGGACTTCAGTGGGTCTTGGTTTCTTACCTGGCCTGGTGAACCATATCTTCATTCCTGAAGGTTCTGGGCCATTTGTCATTCTACCAGATTAGATTCTTGTAGTTTCCCATTCATGTTAATAACAGGATTAATTAACATTAAGAATTTCCTTGAGGGGATTCCTGTACTCCAAATGTTCATTTCTCTCTTCATTATGAAGTAAAAGTTCAATTTCCTCTTGATAGTCTGGATCAACCAACTCCAGAAACACTGTAATTTCTTCTTAATGTGTTGAATCACAGGCATGAGGAATACGACATAACCAGAAATCTTAGCTTCCACTTCAGTGGAATCACTGATATGTCTCCTGCTGGAAGCCCTCCCTCCTCTGGATCTCAGACTTCTAGGCTAATAGGTCATAAATTCTCAAAACAGGAATGAAAATTTTCCTACTGGGTCATTTGTGGTAATGGTGAGTGGTACCATTCCCACTTCCACTCCTTGATTCCTGGACTCACATATCCTGGCAAGAAAAGAAGCAGGATCTTATATGGAATACTGATTCCAAGTATGCAGAGACTGCTATATTTCCTTAGTCCTGAAATGTATTCCTGCTTAGTTGGTGTTGTAACCACATCTTCCAAATGTCATTCTACCAGTGTTCTTTCAATCCAGATGCTTCTGGATGGTAGGGAATATGATAAGACCAGGAAATTCATTGAAAAAGTGTCCTTTGCCACATTTCACTGGACATAAATGATTTTCGTTTGTCAAATGTCATGGTGTGTGGAATGCTATGACAGTGCATGAAGCTTTTTGTAAGTTCACTGATGGTAGTGAGGGCAGTAGCATTATGTGCAGGGAATGCAAATCTACATCCAGAATAATGGTCTCTCCAGTGATAAAAGGGGGGTACACTTAGCATGGCAGAAATGGTCCAGTATAACCAATCTGCCACCAGGTTGCAGGCCAATCACCATGGAGAATGGTGTTGTGTTGAGGACTCATGGTTGGGCCCTGAGGCATGCGGAGTGGGCATGCAATAGGGGATGGAGTCAGCTCACCCAACAGGACTGGAATTCTGTGTTGCTGAACCCAGGCTTAACCTCCATCACTGCCACCATGGCCACACCATTTTTGATCCAATGAGAGGAGTAGCTGATGAAATAGCCTCACTGCTATTCACAGAATGAGTACTGTTATCCACTTATTAGTAAAGTTCTCCTTTGCTGAGGTCACTTTTTGGTGAGCATTCATGTGGGGCACAAATATATTTACATCCGTCACCCATGTGCTGAGGTCTATCTGTATACTTCTTTCTGAAATGTTTTCACCAATACTTTTGCCAACATGCTACTTCCAAGTCCCTGATCATCAGGCCACACCATTGGCTATAGTCCATGAATTTGTATATAGTCAATATCTGGCCATTTTTCCTTCAGGCCCAAATGAATGTCTTTGTGCTTTTCAAAGTTCTCCCCCCATGAAGTTTTCATTTCTACACCTTCTTTCTGGGATGCCCCATGAAGAGGAAGTAATATCACAGCTGTCCCAAATTGAGTGGATTTGAATAACATGCACAACCATCTGTAAACAAGGCTGTTTTCATTTTTTCCTGTCTATTAACCATAGGGTATACTGCTAAGGTCATAGGTACATGCTGGGGACAGAGGAAGCATAGAAGAGATAAGAACCATAAGCTAGTGGGCCAAATCTTTATGGAATTTACCTGAATCTTAATGACTGATCAGGCCTGATCATGGCCATTCCAATTCCACTTAATGATGGACTATTGCTGTGCACGTCTAATTTTATGACTGAGCCTGGGAGATAGCACCTAGTTCATGATGGAGATCTCAGATGGTTATTTAATTTGGTGTTCCAGTGTCACATGCTCACTTTCCTCTGCAGCCCAGCACCAGGATAGGATCTATTCTCAAAGGGAGAGTAATTGTCTGAAGGTGAGAGCTAAGTCTTCTTGCAAAATCCTAAGTCCTCTCCATGATTCACCTATCAGCACTGCTCTAGGCATGAAGAAGCATTCCCATTGGCACTGATGTCTCAAAATCCATTAGGTCTGCTGGATCATGTGGCATAGGTGGCAGAGCAGCCTGCACAGCAGCCTGGACCTGCTGCAGAACCTTCTCTTGTTCTAAGGTCCACGCAAACTACAATCTTTCTGAGTCGCTCAGTAAATGGGCTGGAGTAACATGGCAAAGTGAGGAATGTGCTGCTTCCGAAATCCAAATAGTTTCACAAGGTGTACATCTTTATTGGTTGTAGGAGAATCCAGTGGCAATAGCTAATCCTTCACCTTAGAAGGGGTATGTTTGCATGCCTCCACACCAGTAGACTCCTGCAAATCTCTGAGGTAGAGGGTCCTTAAATTTTAGTTGGACTTATATCCTATTCTTTGATGCACAAATGATTTTCAAATGCAATGTGGATTCTTCCTCTTGTTCACTCGTTCCAATCAAAATAATTTATCAATACGAGAGACCTGAAAATGGTTGCTAATAAAATATTTTTAAAATTTAAAATAAAAATTAAATGGCCCATTGTGATGCCCTGTGGAAGAGAAAGACTGTCAAGATCCCTGTGAACCAAGCTATGATGAAGGGCTGGAGATTTACTATACCCCTCATGTAAGATAGTAAATGTGAATTTCCGGTCTTGTGAGCTAGAAGCGAATTGCTTCTGGTGGACCTTAGGGATAAATATAGAGAAAAAAAAGCACTTTCCAAATCAGGAGCTGCATGCCAATCACGAGAACATCTGTTATGGGGTCATCCATGGAACCCATAACAGGTGCAGCAGATGCATTTAGAATCTCTTTGTTAGGCTTACAATATTGCAGCAACTATCTTGAAGACACATCTTCTGCATAGGCCAAAAGAGGGAGTTAAATGGGCATATGGTGGGAACCACCATTCCTGCATCTTTCAGTACTTTAGCGGTTGTACTAATCTCTGCAACCCCTTGAGAAATGAGATATTGTTGAGCTACTACTGGACCTGATAGAGTCAATTCTAGTGGCTTATACATGGACTTTTCCAACGTAATAGCCCTCACTGGTCAGGTTAGGAAACAAGTTTGGAATTCTGTCAAGAACTAAGTTTAGTGAATTCTGCATTCTGTTCCAGGGTCTGATCAGATCCCAAGATACCTGTGGGGGGAATGGCAGGGGATATAGAAAGACAAAAGACAATATTCAAAGTACAAGGGGGCTGGGAGGAACCTGCCTCTAGTGGACAGGCACAACAATCTCCACGGTTGACCCACTTTTATTAGCAAGCAAAAAACACAGGGAAGAGGTGGTGTACTTTTCATGGAACAGCAACTGTAGTAAATGGGGAACAAAGAAATGGAGAACAACTCTGTCCTCATATCAATATGCCTGCATTCTTTAATAAAAGTGTCTTCAGCAGATGTCATCTTGCCTTAGGAATGCTGGGGTTAGGAGCTTTCTCCATGCAACCAGGAAGCATGGCAGCCTTCACATACTGCTCTGTTCCTAAAGCGAGGTCACTCCGGCCTGGAGACCACAGGACCCCAGTCATGTAGCCTGGTCCACAGCATAGTAAAATACTATTTCATATCCCCTGGTCCCCAACAGTTCCCCCTTTTTGTTTCTGCAACTGTAAAAGTTGAAAGAGTGCAACTTCAGATTAACTAGCATCTAGGCATTGTCTGGTTTGAAGTCCCCTGTAGCAGACTAAGAACAGAAATAGAAGACACAAACATATTAATATAATCAATCCAGTGCAGAATCCAAAATGGGCATTGAGGTTATTCCATGGTTTAAACTTGTTCCAATCTTGAATTTGCTCATCAAAATTATGGGTTTGTTGAGACATAGATAATACTTCCCTTTGTAGGGCTTCTAAATCCATAGTAATAGCGCTGTGCAGAGCATACTGTATATGCTTTTTTATATGTTCCCAGGGGTGAGTAGATTGACTATGAGGTGGAAGAGTTATATAATAGTGAATGATGTTAAAATAACACTGAAGGCCTTGCTGTAGCTGCAAGTTCTCTATTTGATCTCCCATCCACATAACACTAGTTTCTAAGACACTTATCTGTAGCTGCAATTTTGCATCAAGTGTTGTACATTATCTGCAGTTTTGGTCCAGTTCCCTACAAAATGAGCAGTCTATACAGAGTGAGCAAGAGCTACATGACACAGCAATACTGGAGATTAACAATAACAAAGACAATTCCAGCAACAATTAAGTCCAACATTCTTTTTGTTCTATGTATGAGATGGCTAATTAGAGATTGTAGCAGATGGATGCCAGGAGTGTTGGCCCATGGTTCCATAAGATTCATGGGCATCCAGACCCCAGGCACACACCCCAAGACTAGCAAAGTCTTGTTCACTAGGGTTCCAGCTGATACACACCGGCTCACCATACATTCTCTACACGTAAATGAGGTAAGAGTCCATTCAACAGTCCCATATAAAAAATGCAAGGATTGTACGTACATATGGAAAACGTGTGGTTTTACCTTTCTGAATTTTTTTTTTTTTTTTGTGGGTACCGGGGGGTCGACCTCAGGACCTCGCGCGCCAACAGGCACCCGTGCCACTGAGCGATATCACCGGCCCCTTTTTCGTATGTGGGATCCGGGAGTCGAACTCGGGCTGTCGCGCTTGCAAGGCAGGCGCTTAAGCCGCTGAGCCATCTCACCGGCCCTGAATTTGTTTTTTTTAATTAAGTTCATTGGTACATTTTAGGTACACATAATAATCACATTCATCATACAGAATTTGTACCTGTACACGATATAACTTGATTCTTTTTTCTGCCATTCCCCTACACTCCCTTCAACCCCTCTTCCCCTCCTTATTTACAAAAGCTTTGTTTCCATTTTTTCCTTCTTTTCTCACCTTGTTCTTTTCCCTTCCTTCCTTGCCCCCTTCCACCTCCCTAGTTCCCCTTCCCACTTGAACATTTTCTTCCTATATCAAAATATCTATTATACATTTTGGTCCTTATTTACATGTTAGGTTTCTCTAACCAGAGAAACTATGTGGTATTTACACATGTATGTCCTATTTATTTCACTTATGATTATGGTCTCAAGGTGCATCCATTAGAAATATCTCAAGCTTATCCTTCTTTATGACAGTGTAGTACTTCATTATAGGAAGAAAACCACATGTTCTTTATCCATTCATCAGTTGGTGAGCATTTGGGTTGTTTCCAAGATTTAGCTATCACAAATTGTGCTGTTATAAACATGGGTGTGCATACGTCACTGTGGTATGATGCTTTTAATTCTTTCAGGAAGATAACAATAAGAAGAATAGCTGGGTTGAATGGAACCTCTAGTCCTAAAATTTTGAGGAATCTCCACACTGATTTCGACAGTGGTTGCAACAGTATACACTCCCACCAACAGTGAAAAGGGGTTCATTTTCCCCCACATCCCCACCAGCATAATAGCAATTCTTTCTTGGGTGAGATGAAATCTCAGTGTTGCTTTAATTTGCATTTCTTAAATTACCAATGATGTTGAACATCTTTTCAAACATTTACTTGCCATTTCTATTTCTTCATCTGAGAAATATCTACTCATTTCAGATGCCCATTTTTATTGTTTTTTTTTTAATTTGGGGAGGGTCTGATTTTTTGAATTCCTTATATATTGTAGATAGTAGTCCTTTGTCTAAGTAAAATCTGGCAATTTTTTCCCACATTGTGGGTTGTCTCTTCACTCTGTTGGTGATTTTTCCTGCTGTGCAAAAGCTTTTTAGTAAGATGAGATTCCAGCTGTTGATACTTTGTGATAATACCAGTGCAATCAGGGTTTTGTTCAAAAGTCTTTGCCTACACCAATGTATTCAAGAGTTCTACCTATTCTATCTTCCAGCAGATTTAGTGTTTCTGTTTATTATTTAGATCTTTGATCCATTTCAATTTTAGTTTAGTGCCTGGTGAACTATATGGGTGTAGTTTTAATCTTTGGCATGTGGAAAGCCAGTTTTTCTAGCACCATTTATAAAAAGGCTACCTTTCTTCCAGTGAAAGTGTTTGGCACATTTGGCTAAGTATGTCTGGAGTTGTTTCTACATCTTCTAATCTGTTCAACTGATACTCAGGTCTGTTTTCTTGTGTTTTCTCTTTTTCTTTTTTCTTTTTTTTTTTTTTTTTTTGCCAGAACAATGCTGTTTTTATTAGAGTAACTTTGTGGTATAATTTCAAGTCAGGGATTGTGATGCCCTCTTGCCTTTGTTGCCAGGAATTGTCTTTGCTATTCTAGGTCTCTTCTGATTCCAAATGAATTTTAGGATTGTTTTCTCTAATTCTGTGAGATATGAAACTTTGATCAGGATTGCATTAAATCTGTACAGCATTTTTGAAAGTGTGTTTATTTTCAATGTGTTTGTTCCTCCTACACAAGATCAAGGGATATCTTCCCATTTTCTGATATCCTCTTCAATCTCCTTTTTCAGAGTACTGTAGTTTTCAATGTAGAGGTCTTTTACATCCTTTGTTAGATTGATTCCTAGGTATTTCATTTTTTTGGATGCTATTGTGAAATGTGTCATTTCCCTAATTTCTCTCTCAGTGACTTTGTTATTTGTGTACAGGAAGGCTATTGATTTTTGAGCGTTGACTTTGTATCCAGCTATGCTACTGAATTTGCTTAAATCAAATCATTTTTTTAGTGGAGTTTTTGGGGTCTTCTATATAGAGTATCATGTCATCTGCAAATAATGATAATTTCACTTCTTCCTTTCCTATCCTTATTCTTTTTATTTCTTTGTCTTCTCTAATTTCTGTGGCTAATATTTCCAGAACTATATGGAATAAGAATGGTGACAGTGGACATCCTTGTCTTGTTCCTGATTTTAGAGTGAAATCTTTCAGTTTTTGTTCATTTAGTAGGATGTTGGCTGTTGGTTTATCATAGATGGCTTTTATCAGATTGAGATGAAGTTCATCTATTCCAATTTTCTGTAGGGTTTTTTGTTATCATGAATGGGTGTTGAACTGTGTACATTTTCTCTGCATTTATAGAGATGATCATATGGTTTTTGTCCTTGGCTCTGTTAATATGGTGTAATATATTGATTTGCATATGTTGAACCATGCCTGCATCCTACTTGATCATAGTGTAAAATCTTCTTGATGATTTTCTGCATTCTGTTTGCCAGTATCTTATTGAGGATTTTTCCACCTTTGTTCCTTAGGAAGATTGGCCTGTAGTTCTCTTTCTTGGTTGGGTCTTTCCCTGGTTTTGGTATCAGGGTAATGCTTGCTTCTAGCAATGAATTTGGGAGTACTGTTTCCCTTTCAATTTCATTAAAGAGTTTGAGAAGTAGGGGTATTAGGTCTTCTCTAAATTTCTTGCAGAATTCACCAGTGAATCCATTTCTTTATTGGTAGGTTTTTTTGTATTACATCTTCAATTTCACTGACTGATATTTGATGATTTAGAATTTTTATATCTTCCTAATTCAGTTTTGGTAATTCATATGTATCTAGAAATCTATCCATTTCTTCTGCATTTTCCATCTTATTAGAAAACAAGTTCTTGAACTAGGTATAGATGATCTTCTGCATTTCTGCAGAATCTGTTGTGATTTCACCCTTTTTATTACTAATTGCATGAATTTGAGTCTTTTCTTTCCTTTTTTGATAAGGTTGGCTAAGGATTTGTCAATTTTATTTAATCTTTCAAAGAATGAACTCCTCAATTCATTGATTCTTTGTATTGTTTTGTTAGTCTCCATTGCATTTATTTCTGCTCTGACCTTAATAATTTCCTATCTCATATGACCTTTGGGCTTGATTTCTTCTTCTTTTTCTACAGGACTGAGTTTCAACATTAAGTTGTTTATTTGAGCTTGGTCTGTTTTCCTGATAGGGTTATTCATGACTATAAATTTCCCTCATAGGACTGCTTCCACTGCATCCCATAAGTTCCATTATGTTATATTGGCATTATTCTTTAATTGTAGAAACTGTCTAATTTCTTCTTTAATTTTTTCTGTGACCCATTGGTTGCTCAGGAGGGTGTTATATAATTTCCATGTTCTTATGAAGTTCTTGTGGTTTCTTTTGCCATTGATTTCCAATTTCATTGCACTATGGTAAGATAATATACAGGGAATAATTTCAATTCCTTTGCATTTACTTAAGCATGATCTATAAGTTAGTTTGTGGCCTATTTTGGAGAACATCCCATGAGCAGCTGAGAAGTACATGTACACTGATGTTGTGAGTTAGAAAACTCTGTATACATCTACTAAGTCCATTTGTTCAAAAGTTAGGTTCAGTTCTAATATTTAATTATTGATTTTTTGTCTAGCTGATCTGTCTATTTGTGACAGTGGGGTATTGAGTTTCCCCATTACGATTGTATTGGTGCTTATTTGACTTTTCGTATCTGCTAATATTTGTTTTCTATAGTTGGGTGCACTGGTATTTGGTGCACATATTTTTATGATTCTTATCTCTTCCTCTTGGATTATTCCCTTTACAAGTATGTAGTGACCTTCTTTGTCTTTCATAATCAGTTGGCTTGAAATCCACTTTCTCTTCAAACAGAATAGCTATTCCTGCTTTTTTCTGGGTTCCTGTCATATGGAATATTGTTTTCATCCTTTGATTTTCAGTCTATGAATTTCTTTTTGAATTAAATGTGTTCCTTGTATGCTGCATGTTGGATATTGCTTTTTGAGTCATTATTCCAGTCTGTTTCTTTTGATTTGTGAATTGAGACCATTAACATGGATGGTTATAACTGCCATGCATTGACTTATCCTTGTCATGTTATTTTCCTTTTGTCAACTACTGTTTTTTCCCTTAGTTTAATTGTGTGCCTTGCCTGGTGGATTCATTCCGTTGGGGTTTGTGGAGTTGTAGTCCTTGTTCTCTTTTTCTAGAATGTCCTTCAGAGCATTTTGATGTGCTGGTTTGGTGTTCATGAATTTCCTCAGGAGTTCTTTGTCATGGAAGTATCTTATTTCTCCATCAATTTTGAAACATAGTTTTGTGGGATACATCAAACTGGGTTGGAGGATGTTTTCTTTTAGGGCTTGAAATACTTCACTATAAGCTCTCCTTCACTTGAGGGTTTGTGCTGCGATGTCTGCCATGATTATGATGGGGTTTCTTTTGTAGATGATTTGTTACTTTTCTCTAATAGCTTTTAATATTCTACTCGTGTTGAATTTCTGGACTCTTGACTATTATATGCTTTGCTGTAGATTTTTTTATCATGGCTAATTGGAGTTCTATATGCATCACTTATCTGTATGTCAAATTCTTTTTCTCTGCTAAGGATGTTTTTTGTTTTGATGTCTGTGAACAGGTTTTTAATATCATTCGCACTATCTCCTGCTTTTTCATTGACTCTGATCAATCTTATGTTATTCTTCTTTGCATCACCTAGCAGCTTCTGGATTGATTTCTTGTGGTCCCTTGCTATTTTAAAGAAATCTTTCTTTTCATGATCTTTAGCCCCCATCCTGTCTTCTATATCTGAGATTCTGTCCTCACATTGCCTCATTATGCTGTGGATACTTTCAATGGAATTTTTAATCTCCTGGGTATCTGTTTGAATCTGTTTCATGCATTCTGTTTCTTTCCTATGTTGGGCATTCATGGTTTTCATCCTTTTCCTAAATGCCTCTATTTTTTAATCTGCATGTTTTCTGGAGTCACTAAGCATGTCTCTCATTACAGTGACCATCTCTGTATTTATCTCAGAAATTATTTCTGATTTGATTTTTTTCTACAGTCTCATTCATTTGCTTTGTTACTTCCACTGTTACCACTTCAGAGAGTCCAGCTGGGTGGCTCTTAGATTGTTCCTCATTGCCTCCTGAGTTTGCCTTTGGTGAGCCGGACATCTGGGGTTACAACTTGTTTTTTTTTTTTTTTTTTTTTTGTGGGTACCGGGGGGTCGACCTCAGGACCTCGCACGCCAGCAGGCGCCCGTGCCGCTGAGCGATATCACTGGCCCTTTTTTCATATGTGGGTTCCAGGAGTCGAACTTGGGCCCTCGTGTTTGCCAGGCAGGCGCTTACGCCGCTGAACCATCTCACCAGCCCTGCATCTTGTTTAAATGTCTTCTCATTTTCTATTTTTTCTAGTTTAATTCCTGGGTTGATGCTTGTAAATTGCCTATGGTAGGTAGATTTATTGCTAGTATTTAGAACCTTTAGGAAATGACTATGTTTTAGAGGTGTCTTCCAGGTGTAGCTAGCTTTTGGGTTTTGAATCTGTTGCAAGATCCTACCTGTTCAATTTATTGGGAATGAGAAGTTGCTGCCTACTTGGCCCAGCCCCTTGTCCTTTGGCACTGGCCTATAGTATTTTTTATGACCCTTAGGCAATCTCAGTCTTGGTATGTCAGGAAGAACAACTGGTTAGAACAATTATATCAGTTTGCCTAAAGTGGTACAGTCAGCAATAAAAATAGCATCAAACACAGCCTAGAAAATGATAAACTGAGGCAACTATTAATTTGCCATCTTTAACTATATGAACTAGATTTGTGGTTCTATAACAAAATCTAAAACAAACCAGAAAATTCTATGTAGTAAATAATCCCTCAATATGGCAATTTTACCGTCAGGGAGAAAATTTAAAAGGGGTTGCGGGAAAAATAGAGAAATAGAAGAAAAGGAGATGATTAGGTGCAAGGCTGGAGGACAAAGGAGGACCACACACACTTTGGGAAACCAGTGCAGAAGACAGGAGGGAAAGAGAAGGAAGAAATAAAAACAAGAACAGAACAGAACAAAAAACTAGAAACCACGTTCACACTTATATACAGAGAACAAACAAGAAAAAACAAAAATCAAGAGAGAAAGAAAATAAGAAAATAAATAAAGAAAAAAAATCCACTTCAAGATGTGTCTCTGCTGCCACTTGTAGACAATGTGGGCAGACAGAGTACAGATCCATGTTGATCAATCCTAGCAAGCCAGCGGCAGCTGCACTGCAGGGTACTGGATAATCCCACTGAGCCTGTACCCCTGTCTGCACTGAAGTTCAGGCTGGCCTCTGGTTTTGAGGCTGGAACCAGACCCACCCTACAGCAGTCCCCACACCCCCTGCAGGATTGAACTCAGCTAGGACCCAGTACCTGGAGCCAGCAGCTACTCAGAGTCCCAAGTTGGCTCCCAGACAAATGCCCTCTCTTGTGAGTTGTCTGAAAGGGGACAACTTACCAGCCACTGCAGTCCACTGCATCCACCATTCTGCTCCATTGTTGTGCTTCTCCATGGAGGCCACTGGGGTCACCAGCAGTCACTGTGCATTTGCAGTTTCAAGCCAGCCCTCCAGGCAATAAGTCTGGGCTCAGGGAAAAAGTGCTGCCTGCCTACTCCTTCTTTGTTGAAGTTTCTCTCTTTGAACTCCCCATGGGCTTCAATTTTCACTGCAGAGCCTTCCTGGGTCCTGGGAGCCCACTTCCCTGCTACTTCTCTTCCTTATGTTGCTATATTCCTGTGTCTGGATGCCAAACGTTGAAGAGGCTCTTTCTTTGCTGCTTACCACTCCACCATGTTCCCAGAAGTCCTACCTTTCCAAATTTTGGTACTAGAAGTGTTTGCAATAAATTTGGTTAAATGTCCTTTCCATTGTTGACCTATATAATAGGGAAGAGCTAATTTCCAAAAGATTTTTTGAAGGGGTTCAGGCTTGCCATTAGTGATGGTCTATGGCAATTGGGGGCTGAAGCCTGATTCATGACATGCTAATTGCCCTTCAGCACCAGTATATACAACAGAGGTATTCCTTCCATAGTAATTAGTGTACCAACACAACAGGCCTCATGCCAGTCTGAACGGTTGTTGTCTCTCCCTTCTAGCTTCCCATAAGGGCCACAATCTATAAATTAGAATTGATTTAGGTACAGTTCTTGCCCCTTATCTCCTATAAAGGAGGTCCCTGGTGTGTGTGGGGGCAGAATCCTATGTGTCTCCCCAAGATGTATATTATGTACATTGGGGAACATCAGGTGTAGAGGATCCACTCCCCTGAAATATTAATGGATCCCATTTCCAAAAATATTAATTGTTCTTTATAATGGTCCATCCATTCCTGAGGATAAGCAGGCAGGCAATAACTATATTGCAAAGATTTTTGTTCAACACACAAGGATGGATGTTAAAAGTGTGATGTATAATTTATAGTAAAATTAGAATCTACAAAGCCTGGAGCCATTAAGGGTCTTTGAACCCAATCTAACTGATCATGATAAACCTCAGGGGTAAAATCAGCCTAAGTGAGATGTCTTAGCAGAGAGGTTTGGGTACATATGCCCAGTATTCTTTGCCAGACACTGCACTTATATATACAGTGCAGGCAGTGAAAGCCATCATGGTGATGTGGTGTACACAGGAGGCCTTGTCTCATCACAAACTTTTCAGCTTCCTGGGTTGTCTTCTTCACTTTGCCCCATGTCATGTCCTTCATCACCTGTGTGGTCTTCAGCAGCTGAGGTGTCTCCTGCTGGGTCATCTGAGAGAAGGCTCACACTGGTGGCCCTGGTGGCAACAGAATCCACAGTGGGTTTGGAGATCTCTCTCCATGGCCACACATTCTGGAATGGCATCCACCACAGTGTTCCACTGTCTATTAATACACAAACATATAGTCATCCCCGTATTTTTAACTGCACTGGCCCATCCCACCTTCCTGTTTGGACGTCTTTCCACAAGACTTGTGCCCTAGGAGAGCTCATTGATTTGTCCTTTTGCCAATGAAGTTCTGATGGAGTGTATTTACTTTCTGCAAGCAGGTTAAAATTTTAAGTTAAAGGTAGCAAGATCTAATTGTACCTGTGGAGATAACTGTACTGCCCTTTTGGTTTCTGTACTTGTGTTTTCAAGGAAAGGTGTTCTCATTCCACTATGACTTGGCCTTGAGGGTTACATGCAATACCTGTACGATGCTTAATATGCCAGGGTTGAAAAAAAAGGATAAGGCCTTGCTGATGTATGAGGGTTCATTTTCAGTTTTTATTGTATGAGGGACTCCCATAGCAGCAAAGGCAGATAAACAATGCTGTTGAACTTGTTCCACCTTTTTGCTATCATGGCAGGTGGCATGAATCATGTGAGAATAAGTATCTATAGAAACATGAACATATTATAACTATCCAAAGGACAGGATATGGTAACATCCATTTGCCAAATTTTATTCTGTTGAAGGCCTCGGAGGTTGCATCCTTCAGCAGGAATGGCACGAGGGATGCATCGGTAAGTAGGGCATGCTGAGATAATTTTTCTAACTTGCAAGTGAGACAATCTAAATTCTTTTATTAGACCTTTGCAATTTTGATGATGATAGGAATAGGACTGTCTTACTAAATGAAAGGAGATAACATAAGCTACCAGTGAATTGGCCTGTTGACTGCTGTAGGCTAAGGGTCCCCAGTAAATTAGAATGGGACCTAATATGTCCAATATAAAAGGTGGCACAGTGACTTTGAAGCACTCTGCAACCTGAGAAACAGATTAAACAAGGGAGTGTCTAGAGTAGCTATTAAACTAGCACTTTCCAGCTGCTGGGTAATACTACATAAGGTGAATCAATAATGATACTTATAGGGATCAATTTAGTAAGATCTATGATATAGAAAATGGTGGTAATTTCAGATTTTTGAGCTGATAGCCCTGGGGTCAAAATGACATGTTGAAAATTCTTGCTCCAAATAGCTGCCTTCCCCATACATGAACCATCTCTGTAATGGTTGATACACTGTATAAATTTGAGAAGTCTAGAAGCTTAACTAAGTAACTCAGTAGTTCTACATCCTAGGGGGTAGAGGACATGCCCTTGCCACTCTAGGCTGTTGTTCATTGTGTCAATTTGAGTTGAGAAGTTTAACTAAGTGACTCAGCAGGGGGCCAGAGTCCTCACTTTGTAAACATCCTGAGCCTGTGCAAGAGGAGGGCATGGAGATGGTGTGAGTGCTATACCTGCCCTAGGGCAGGTAGCCTGCATACAATATAAGGGAGGAAAAGAGGCTTGTTTCTCCCTTTTGCTCTTGCTGCTTTTGCTGTCTTCTGCCACCATGAAAGTTTGCCCCTCTGCCATGCCACCCTGCTTTGGAGCCAGTTGGCTACGGACTGAAACCTCCACTAAATGTGAGCTAAATAAACCTTTCCCTCTTTAATTTGGGGATCAGGTATTTTGCCTCAGCAATGAGAGAAAAGTAACTAAGACAATGTGTAAAATAGGTTGGTGCATTAGAAAAATGCACTGAGTAATTTAGGAATTATACATGGATATTTTAGAAAAAATTGGAAGATGGGGTCATTTGGAAAATGGTTATCAATGTGTCTTATAAAATCAGCAAAAACAATTTGCCAATAAATAGCTTGCTGTAACAGAATTAAATGTTGAGATAACATCAAGGGCAATATAATCTGCGAGGGGTCAATGCAGATAATTTATTAAAATGAGTTCTTCTGGCTACTATTATTTTTGCCATTTGTTCAGTATATATATATATTTTTTTTTTTAATGTGGGTACCAGGAGTTGAACTCAGGACCTCATGCTTGCCAGCAGGCACTTATGCCACTGCGTGATATCATCGGCCCTTTTTTTCCTTTATGTGGGTACCAGGAGTCAAACTCAGGACCTCGTGCTTGCCAGGCAGGCGCTTACGCCACTGAGCTATCTCACCGGCCCTTGTTCAGTATATAAATGTAAGGTTTTTATTACTTGATTAGGAAGGTACAGCCATTCAATAGGAAACAATTGAGAATTATAAAATTGTCCTAAAAGCCCAGGAGGGGAAAAAGCCCAGGAGGGGAAATGTGGGGTGTTTAAAACATATAAAATACAAGGTTGGTGGTTGTTAACTCAATATACCTGTCACTCCTGTAACATTTGTTCAACCAACTGTAATTAATTTTGTGCCTCAGGAGTTAGTTGCCATGGCAAATTACTTCGAGGGTCACCTTGTAGAGTATTATATAGATGCTTTGATATATAGCAATAGTTAATTTGGGTCAAATCCAATTAATATCTCCCAATAATTTTTGGAAATCATTTAAAGTTGATAAACAATCTTGCCTTACTTTTATCTTTTGGGGTCTCACCACCCACTCTGTAAGTAGGGTTCCCAAATACAAATAACGGCTAGAAGTCTACACTTTATCAGGAGCTATGCACAGACTATGACTCTTAACATTTTTCTTAATGGTGGCAAACAGTGTATGTAGCTCTATTTGGGATGCTGTGGACAACAGTATGTAATCCATATAATGGATAATATAAGCCTGAGGATATTTCTGTCAGCAGGCCATAATGCCCGACTTACAAAATGCTGGCACAGCATGGGGCTATTCATCATTCCCTGAGGCAAAACTATTCACTGATATCTACTCATGGATTCCTTAAAATTGACACTAGGTACAGAGAAAATAAAACATTGACAATCAAGGGGATGTAGATGGATTGTGAAAAAACAATATTTTAGATCAATAATAATCAGCAGCCATTCTTGGAGGAGAGCTGTGGGGGATGGGACGCCAGGCTGCAAGGCCCCCATCGACTATAAGCAAGCATTTACAGCCCTTAAATCCTGTAACAATCTCCACTTTTTGTATTTCTTTGGGCTAACGAACACAGGAGTGTTCCACAGAGAACAGTCTACCAGTTCTAAATGTTGTAATTGAATTTGTTCTTGTATTAATTGATGTAAATATACTTGCTTCTCTTTATTTAGGGCAGCTGATTCAACCAGACTGGGGTGTCTGTTTTCCATTGAAGTGGCAAAGCAGTTCTGGGGGGAGAAGCATCAATGGCCCCTATCAGAAAGGGGAATGATACCCCATTCCTGCATGATCTAACTTAGGAATTACTAATAATGTTTTGGGGCTGCCATGTGAATTTTTTCCCAGTCCCAAGCCTGATTGATATCCCATCATTTTCATAATCTGCTCTGCTACAGTTGTGGGCCCACTGGTCAACATAATTCCCCATTCCTTTAAAAGATCCCTTCCCCAAAGATTTACAGCCCCATAGGAGCCACATAAGTTTGAAAGACATGGCCTGATTTTTCTGGTCCTGAGTAAGGTATGGGAGTTGCACTCTGTTACCCCTGCTGAGGTGAAGTACGCCCCACTAATGAGGTAGGGGTGGCTTTAGTAGACCAAAAGGGAGGCCATTGCTCCATGGCCATAACAGGTACATCAGTTCCAGTGTCCAGTAAGCCCTGGAAATACTTTCCTTTTATTCTGATCCTGTACATCAGCCTTCATTTAGCTCCTGAGTAAATTTCTTTAGAAGTGGTGCTACAAAAACTTACCCCCTTCCTTTTTTGTTTTCTATGTTTAATGATGGGAACCCAGCTACAGGGAGAAGTATCAGCCAAGCAATGTAATCATTGGGTTTGAAAACCCAAATATCCATAGAATGGGCTACAACTGGAATTTCTCCTTCATAATCGGAGTAAATTACCCCAGGTGCAACAGTAATGCCCTGTAAATTTATCCTACTTTTCCCCATAATTAATCCAACATTGCACTCAGATAATGTTCCCATATTCTCGTGGGTATTTTTGCTGGCTTATCTCCCCTGACAAGGGTGACTCTGGGCTGTGGGGAGGTCTAGCCCTGCACTTGCTGGCATTCCAAGAGTGAGGGAAGCAATGTCCCAGCAGGGACACAAGAAGACTGCTGCTCACTGAGGTACAGAAAAGGTACCTGTTGATTAAAGGGCCCAGGGCTGGGCCCAATTTCCACTTCCTGTAAGGTGAATACCATCTCTATGATATTTTGAATGGCAATTCTTTGCCCAATAATTTCCTTTATTGCATCAAGGACAAAGACTGGGAGCTGGATTGGTATTCCCTCCTGTGGGGGTGGAATGGTTGCCCCTGACTTGGATAGAGCAGTACATTTTTTATGAATATGTCCTGTTTTCCTGCAACTGAAACACTGAACATTGGCATTTTTGTTCCCCTTTGTCAGACCTAAAATAGCTTGAGCTAATATAAAGCTGTTATAAGACTCAGTAGCCAAAGTTTGACAAGCTTTCAGATAATTTCCAAGAACTTTTTGTGGCCCCGACTGCTCCAAAGGCTTGTTTTCAATCTCTATTTGCATCCTCAAAAGCCAACTGAAGGATGATAATTTTGGCTGCTTGTGAATAAGGGATCTATTTGTGGACAGCCTCTTGTAATCTAGTAAAAAACTGAGCATAAGGCTCTCATAACCCCTGTAAAATATGCAAAAAGGACTGGACTGGAGTACCTTCCTCAGGAATTGTAGCTTATGCCCATTTCATCATCAAATTTATCTGGTTATATGCTTCATTAGGGTATGTCAATTGTGCAAGGTTTGCATAAGGTCCCATACCCAGCAGCACATCCTCCAAGATTTCTGGTCTTCCTACAGCCCTCTTTCTGCCTGCCTGGTCTACAGCAAGCTTTTGTAGTTGCACAGTGAAATGGAGATATTGACCTGCCAATAGACAGGAGTGGACAAAATGTCTAATATCTTGTGGGGCCATATGCAGAGCTCCCCAAAATGAACTCCAAAAGTCCTACTGAAAAGGGTCCCTGGACTCCATTATTCATTACACTCTTTCAATTCTTCCAAAACTTTGTATTCTTATCCTATGATGTTTATGCACTATTTGTTGGGGATTATTGGGGTATTCTCTAATGGTAATAGGAAAAAAACAAGTGCCATCCTAGCTTGTCAAATAAGCTGCTGGTACTTAGACAAGCAAGGATGGCCCCTACTAGCCTCTGAGAATTCCGGGGGTGTTGGCCAGGAGAGTGTGTCACTACTTTCTTCCTGGTCTTTCCCTTTTCCCTCATCAGAGGGAGCAGTACCAGGTGTGACAACCATTGCAGCAAAGTTTCCAGTACAAATTTCACTAAACTCCAAGCTGAAAAGGTGTCTGGAGCAAACTGTTCTCACCTAGCATGGGCCCTTCTTAAATTATTGCTCACTCTATTCCCATTTTCTGTGTCCAAAGTTCCCACCTGCAGCAACCATGGGTTATGCTTAGTAATATCTTGCAGCACTTTTTTTTTTGGCACCAGGAATCAAACCCATGACTTTGTGCTTGCCAGATGGTGCTGTGCTGTTGAGCTATATCCCTGGCTTGCAGCATTTTTGAAAGACAGTGGGTACTGATCTGAGCCCCGGCCTGTTTCAACAAAATACACAGCGACTCTACTGACAAATGCTCCTCTGGTTACAAATTCTGCCCCATTATCCCAGTTAAAAAAGCTTTTCCGTTGCACTACCATTTACTTTCATTTTGTGGGCAGACTTCCTTCTTCCTTCCTTTTTTATTGAATCCAGGCTACAAGCCTTTCTGTTGATGCCATTCACAACCAGGGTGGCTCTTCCCCCATTGGGTTGCTGACCTAAATGTCAATCATCCACAAACACATCCAGAGCCTAATCCACTAGGCTTTTGTTAATCTATTCAAGTTGACATATCATGACTAATTGTAACATAGAAAAAAGATCATCCTTCATGGAGACAGGAGATGTCACAGCTTTGGTAATGGGGATCACGGCCCATGCTAGACTGGTGAGGATAACTCCAATTTGGAGGCTCCAGTTTCTCAATAGATTTCTGTCTCAACTCTTCTGTGGCTTTTCTGATGGTACTACTGCCTTCTTGATATGCATCTAAGTTCTTTCTGAGAAAAGTTATTCACTTTTACTATGATGACTTATAAAATTTTCTAAAAATAATTAAATCACTATTTTACTAGATGTTTTTCCACAATATTTCCATGGTCTGAAATATTCCTGTGTTATTTTGCTGGTTGGTTTGGTGTTTCATTTTTTTTCTGTGATATATGTATTAATTTCATGAGCTTTTTCTTTTATAAGTCTCACGCTTTGCCAACATTCATTCTCTCTCCATCTCTCTGTCTCTGTCTATCTCTCTCTCTTTTCCCCTCTCCCAATCTCTATCATCTTTGTCCCACCTTCTTTTACATTTTAACTGACACATATCAACTGCATACATCTCTGGGATAGAATGTGGTAATTCAATCATGTATATAATATGTACTCTTCAAGTCATGATAACAAGTATTTCCTGTTCTCTCTTTTCTCTCTTTCTCTCCATCATTTAGGATACTCCGTGTTGTTCCACAAAATGTCTTTTCAATTCTTGTTCTTTTCCTTATGTGGTCAGCCTCTTTCAAAATCATTTCAATTTCTTCCTACTTCCTAATATCTATCCTAGATTTTGCTCCTTATTTACACTTTGTGTTTCTTACACAAGAGAAACTGCAATATTTAAACCTCTGTGTCTGATTTATTTCTCTTAAGATTATTGTTTTGAGATGCATCCATTTACCTAAAAATGTTTCAACTTTATCCTTCTTTAAGGCAGAGTAGTACTGCACTGTACATAAATACCACATTGTTTTTATCCATTCATGTGTTTATGGGCTCATAGCCTGTTTCCAAGATACAGGCATTATAAAATTTGCTGCTATAAGCATAGATATACATGTATCACTGGGGTATGATGACCTTAACACTTTCAGGAAGGTACCTAGTAGGAAAATAGCTGGATTAAATGGAACATCTAGTTGTAGTATCTCCATATTGATTGTCATAGTAGTTGTGCTGATTTAAACTCCCACCAATAATGGAGAAGGGTTCCTTTTCCCCTACACCCTCGCCAGCATTTGTTATTGGTCCATTTCTTGATGATGGTCATTCTTTCTGGAGTAAGATGAAATTTCAGTATTGTTTTCATTTGCATTTCTTGAGTGACCAGCAATGTTCCCATGAGAAGGGGAATAATGGGGGGGCGGGAAGAAAGGGAAGAAAGAGAAGAGGGATTTTAAGACAGAGAGAGTTAAAGGGGAAAATGGAAACAGCTTTGTAAGTGGTGAAGGGAAGAAGGAGTGAAAGGAGGGGAGTGAGGGAAAAAGAATTGTGATATATTATATACAGGTACAATTTCCCCATGATGAATATGATCATTACATATGGCAAAACTATACTAAAAATTAAATAATTTTTAAAGAATAAAAGTACTTAAAAAGCACACTGTTCCAAAATATCTTCAAATATCAAAAATGTGTCCACAGTTAACAATCTGAGTTAAAAGAACTCTTAGAATTGGAAAAATAATCATTTCAAATAAATCTGCATTTTTTCCAGTTTCTCTAGGAAATGTTACCAGAACCACATGACTCACACCATCTGGTGTCTGACAGTGCAAGTCCATTTAAGCTTTTACAGCATCTTAGAAGGAAAAGGAGCCTATGCTGGAGTAAGAACAAGTGACAGAGGCTAAGGTCATGTCTTTTCTTGATCATGAATTTCATTTGGCCTGGCCCACAAGCATGCTCCATCTGGAGACTCTAGTTTGCACTGTTTTGTGGTTCTAATTCTGTATAAATCCTGGTGTTGCTTAGGTCACCTATAACATTTACTTCCCTTTCAAAACTATATAGTAGATGAATATATGTTCTCTTTTGGAAAAAAAAAAAGCAATGTCACTTTTGGTTAAGCACCCTGATTCTGTTAGATGGTTTTGTGTACTAATTATTATGCAGAATTCACAGACAAATGCCTAACATGCCTATACATTTCATTCTTCCCACACATCCATTTCTTCAGTGAAATGTTTCATCAAACTCTTTATCTCCTCTGTGGATATGTGTCTGATCTCTCATCATCACTATTTTTCCAAGATTTTTAAAATTGTACTCCCACTTGGTTTGGCATAATCTCAGTATGTATGATCTTTTTTTTTGTGTGGGTACCGGGGGTCGACCTCAGGACCTCACGTGCCAACAGGCGCCTGTGCCGCTGAGCGATATCACCGGCCCTTTTTTCGTATGTGGGTTCCGGGAGTCGAACTCGGGCCCTCGCGCTTGCCAGGCAGGCGCGTATGCCGCTGAGCCATCTCACCGGCCCTGATCTTTGAACTATAACAAATTTTATTCTTTTCTCCATTTTTGATATGGCTTCCTTTTCTTATTCCCACACGCCTACCCCTCTCTCTGCATTCCTGGTAATCTATTTTGTGAAACTGGTGTATAGCCTCCTCGTGAGATTTGCTTTATCTTTTCATATGAATTTACATACATTTCTCATCATTGTTTAACAAAAATGCTTTTATCCGTTTTATTGCTTTCATCTTTTTGCAGTGCTTCATTGGACTTCAAATAATTTAAATGGATGAGTTATTCTATGTCTTCAGTCACACGCTGACCCTCATTTTAGCATTTATTAACAATTTCAAGCAACCTCAGTATAAGAATTTTCATACATGTCATTATGAATGGATTCATTTATTCCAAAAAATTGACTTCCCCGAGTGAAATTATTCATGGATGTCTATGTGTATGTTCATAAGGGGCACTCACACAATGCCTTCTAAAGAAGTGTGACATGATCAATGTGTTGTACTTTTTCACATTCCATCCAGAAAATAGATGAGACCACTTAAAAGTTTTGTCCTATAGTAAATTTAGTAGTCCTATAAGCATTTACAAAGGTTTTGAAAAAACTGGTTTTCTGTTTCTCATTTAGACTGAATTTTCTATGCCATTTTATCTAAGTCTCTGCTAATATTTTATATTGTGCTGGGATCTTAAGATATTACAGGTGACTGTCACTATTCCATGGTGACCCCTTTGACCATGACCACAGAGAAAAATAAATGTGATGAATATCCTTAAGGTGTGTCTTGCAGGAACAGCACTTTGGCCTCCACAAGCAGTGAGCACGTCAGAGTCAGTGATTCCCAGCACAGTGAGGCCACAAGAAATGTCAGTCATAGGGAAGTGTCTGAACCCGGGTTGGAGGTGAATCATGAATGTGGATAGTGGGTGGGAGGAGGACTCAGGGAATCAGGAGGGGAAATTTCTTGGGAGGAAGAAGAGGCAGCAAAGAACCCAGTCCTGCTTTTAGAACATTCTCTAATAGACCAAGAGAAGGAACAGACACCGTGACTCACATGTGTGACGACTCTAGTAATATAAGGAAATGTGGAGTGCCAGCACTCAGTCTAGGCTCAGTGTTTTCATAGCAGACTCACAAGACCTACCACACTGTGATGCTCATGGCCAAGTTCTGTTATAGAGAAAGGAATCAAAGCAAAACCAACAGAGGAGAGGACAATGCAGTTAAGCTCAATGATTCAAATTTTTAAGAATGCTCTTCCAGTGGGGTAGCAAATGCTAAATTCAATTTTTCCAGTGATGTCTTGTAACAACATATGCAAAATGCTGTCAACTTTTTAAAGACACTCATTAGTGATACAGTGTCCAGGGTGTTCACTGCAGGATGATGACCTCGGAACTCCTCCCTAGCATATACAAAAATTCTGGATGCCTAGAAGGAAAATAGATGTGTAGCACAAACTATAGTATGTGCAAAAAAATAGTTGAGCACTAAGAGCTGACCTTATTAAAGAACATGGCAACTGTCCCAAACAATGACTTCCCAGTGGAAGCCAATGACCAAGATTGTAAGCAGATTTTCAAAGATTAGCAGTCTCAAGTCTGCTCTGCTGACGCTTTCCTGCCCACACCTAAATCTGACACACAGATTACTTCAGCTCATGAATAAACTTTCTTCTTAACTTTCCTTTCTTCTAAACTTTCTTCTTGGGCTTTCTTATGTCTATTCATTTCGTAACTTTTCTGAGAATTTCACAAAACATTGAAAAATTTGTTTTAAAATAATAAGAGGTATAGAAATAAAATATTAAGGGTGATAGAAAGCACCAAAATAGTGAAGAGAGTGTAGAGACTCAGTATTTTGAATTGTTTTCTCAAGGATTGTGGACTTTGAATAGGATTTGGAAGCAAATGTGGTTTTGCAGTTTTTGTAATGCTTGTCTGGACACTACATTGTTTTCTTTACCTTACTGGAATTTCCTAACCCATTTGTATCTAGAAGAGATGTCTTTCTTCTGTGTTAGCAAATTCTTCTCTTCATTGTTTGCATTTTCCCCATTCTTGCCCTCTTTACTTCTTTTGAACTTCAAATACTTGTATGATAGGAATCGAAACAAAGAGGTTTTTCATGTCTTTTGCTTTGATATCCAAATTGTTTGAAACAGTCATTTGGATTCCATCCCTCCATTATCCCTCTCTTTTTAGGTGGGTGCCCATTGCCACAGGGCTTCTACCTACAATTTCTTAGGAGGATTCTGACTAGGACCATATAAAGCTCATAGCCACTAATTGCAATGGTAACTTTCAACACATTAAAAGTATTCATCTTAGCATCTATTCTTGTTTTTGGCCACTTTCTTCATCTTGTAAGTAAATTTCATATTTTCCATTTTTCTTTTTCATATTACATACTAACAGCTCACATTTAGATTTGTGGAAGATCCCATTTTGCTGCCCATGTTATGTGTATGGATATTTTCCTGGGAGCTACAGAATCACAGGTTTCACAAATTATGAGAAAACATCATAAAAGCACCAAATCCACTTGGATTTCTTCCCTTCATTTTCAGAGTCTCATGATTGCACTATTTTCTTCTCCCCTCCCAGTGAGACAGGCACTGTCATTTTCCATGGATGACAGAAAAGTTTCCCTCACCATTGCTTCTTGCTTCTCCTTGAGAAAGCATTGTTAATCACTAGTAATTTTCTCTGGTAATTAAGAAGCAAAAGTTTTTCAGAGGCATTCTCAATTCCCTGAGCAGGCGCTGTCCTTTCTGCACCAATTGATTGGGTAATCAGAGCTCTGGAGGGAAGTGAGCTTAGGTGATGTCAAATTATCTCTTAGGACTTTGCTAGATCCACATCACTCATCCTCAGTGTCCCCATTTGTCCACTCTTCTGTCAAAAGTCAACATTTAGTTCACTATATATTAGTCTGGGCAACATGGGTTCAGAAGAAAACACCTTTATATGAGGATGGTAGGATGAAAGGGATTCTTCTAGACCAACATGCCACCAGCACACTGACATGAGCTCCACACCAAGAGGATGGATATTTTCTAAGGCAAAAATGAGACTTATAAAGTGAAATTTCCGGTAAGAAACACATCTACGTTTCCTCCTATTCTCATTGATAGGATAAAGAAAGCCACCATTTGGTACTGTGAGGCATAGCAAGGATAACTGATTTATGAATTAGTTTAAGAAACAATCCTGGGGGCCAGTGAGATGGCTCAGCAGCGTAAGCGCCTGCCTGGCAAGCGTGAGGGCCGGAGTTCAACTCCCAGAACCCACATACGAAAAAAAGGGCCGGTGATATCGCTCAGCGGCACGGGCGCCTACTGGCGCACAAGATCCTGAGGTTGACCCCCGGTATCCACAAAAAAAGAAAAAAAAAAAGAAATGATATTGTAGTTACAATTTGAGGCATTATTGCAGGAATGACTGGAGTCATGCACTGTTATCTCCAGTGTTTGATCATGTAACCACTGTGTATTAGAATAAATACTGTTGGAGTTAAGCATTTATCACCTAACGTTGATCTTCTGATGTTATTAAGGGGCATGAGTGTCTCTCTGTGGATGTGTCTGGTCCTAGTAGTAAGTCTCCTTCTTGGAGGGAGAGAAGCGGTCTTAAAGGGAGAGTTGATACACTGTGTGCTTGCTGCAGAAAACAAAATCTTTGTGTCTTTAGCAGGCATATAATGCCAATATGTCCTGTACTGAGTCTCTGTCTTCCTGAATATTTTCTAGTCCATTCCTCTAGTTTGTCTATTAACATTCTGCTCTTACAGTTTTCTCACTCATTGATCTCCATGGCTTTCTGGATACCTTTATACGTTCATGGGGTGAAGAGTTGAATTCTGTGTGTGTGTGTGCGTGTTTGCGTGTGTTGCTAGGGAAGAAAAACATTTAAATTCTGTAGCAGAGAAAAAGGAAATCTCAGGGTGAGTATGTTACAGTAAATGAAATGAAGGTCAGTTCTCAACTGCATAGAAATAATTTTCTTTATCCATTCATCTGTTGATGGACATAAAGACTGCTTCCAAGATTTAGCTATTATGAGTTGCATTGCAACAAAAATGTGTATGCATGGATCACTGTAATATGTTGTGCAAGATTTCACAGTTTGATTCTAGAGTCCACCAAATGGTCACATGTGTGGATAAATTCTAACCTTGTTTGATTTGACAAAAGTAAGGTTACCTGCAATGTAGACAGATTTGACACTACTACTCTGAACAATCTGAAAAAAATGTTTGTTTTGACATTTCCACTGTCATTACTTCAGGCCAGAGTTGACCCTGTCCTATCTCTCACTATTAGAGCATCCCCAAATATACTTGCCCCCATCTGACAAGCATATGGTGTGAATTCCCTTTGGAGGACACTTAATTCAGTGTCCTCCATATATGCATCTTGCATAAACACCAAATTTTAACATACAAAATTTATAGACTAATTTGACAAGTAGTAAAGCATAATTCATCTCATTCATGTGTGATTCATTTTAAATGTGTTTAGTCCAATTTCCCAGTTCAAATTTATCTTTTTTTAAAAATGTAACAATTTAGAAATGTCATAGAGCTTATGAATGTGTAAGTTACATTAATCATTGTGTAACCCTGGAGGTCTTTCCAAAAATGGTTCTATGCAGGCACAGAATCCATCCAGTAACATTATTTATTTATGGATTTTATTATTACTTTAGCAATACACATTTCTTAGCCTTACTAATTTTCTCATTATAGACATTTAAGAATATTTAATGTAACTATTTTGAATACGTTTCACATTAACTGATGCTAAGATATATTACAATAATTGGTGTTGTATATAATTTTGACTGTCATCAGATCTACTAAGTGTTGAATTAACCCTATACATGCTTTTGAGTAGTTGCTATGGTATTTTTGTAATGTTGCATCTAAACAAAGTAAGAGTGAAATTTCAGCTTTTCTGTCCTAACATAGAACTATACTTATAATAAATACTTTAATTTAATCATGAAAAAATATTCTGTCATTTTCTACTACCAAATAAATCATACAGGTATTAATTTGGACTCTTGTGTTTTATTTTATAAAAATAGGAAAATGACCAGTAGAATAATTACTCAACAAAGGAATACTTTTCCAGAAGACTGTGGAGAAGGATATTTTAACATAAATGGAACAAAAATTGGTACATGATATAAGGACAAAATAAAAAAGGAAAACTATTAAAACTCTACACTATGGGCCGGTGAGATGGCTCAGTGGTGTAAGTGCCTGCCTGGCAAGCGCGAGGGCCCGAGTTCGACTCCCGGAACCCACGTACGCAAAAAGGGCCAGTGATATCGCTCAGCGGCACAGGTGCCTGCTGGCACGCAAAGTCCTGAGGTCGACCCCCGGTACCCACAAAAAAAACTCTACACTACATACACATGTACACAGCATTATAATTGAATCTTGGAAAATACAAAGAATGTATTTTGGTAGAAAAAATTTTGAGCAGGATAAAAGATGGTTAGCAGTAAATAATGGACTTAAAATTTCCTTGAGGAAATACACAGGATTTATTGCCTCTGAATGAAATTACTGGCCACACGACTGAATGTCACCCAGCACCATGACAATCGGAACCCTCTTTATTGCTCAGACAGGAGTTGGGATCCTGGGAAACATTTTACTCCTTAATTGCTATTTTTTCACTTCCTGCATTGAACTAAAAGTAAAACACATGGATTTGATTCTCAAGAATTTAATTTCGGCCAACTGTTCGGTTCTTTTCTCCAGAGGAATTCCTCACGCAGCATTAGGCTTGGGGCTGTAATATTCTATGGATGATATTGGGTGCAAACTGGTCTTCCGTCTCCACAGGGCGGCCCGAGGGCTTTCCCTTAGCACTATCTGTATCTTGAGTGGCTGCCAGGCCATCACAATTAGTCCTCGCCACCCCCTGTGGATAGAACTCAAGGTCAGAGCCCCTAAGGACATAAGATTTTCCACTGCTGGATTGTTCACATGTTGTTAAGGAGTACTGTTCCTATGTATATTACAGTTGCAAGAGAAAGCAGTAACCACACAGACAAAAAGCACTTGGGTTACTGTTCTAGTATAACTACCGATAGAAAGATACCCCTACTTCATTTAGTGGTGTTTTCATCCATTGATGTGTTGTCTTTGGGGCCTATGGGGTGGGTCAGTGTCTTCATGATGCTCATCTTGTACAAACATAAGCAGAATGTCCCACACATTCACAGCAAGAACCTCTTCCCAAAAGCCCCCTGGAGACCAGCACCACCCAGATCATCCTCACTCTGCTGAGAACACTTTTCTTTTTATACTCCCGGTCTTCATTCTTCACATTTTACCTCTCTCGCTTTGATAAACCCAGGCAGTGGCTGGTGGACACCAGTGCACTCATAGCTGCCAGATTCCCCTCTCTTAGTCCTTTTGTGTTCATCAGCAGAGACTCCCACGTGGCCAGGCTCTACCTTGACTGTTGCTTAAAGGCAAATCATTGCTGTAAACTGGTCAGAGTACTATCAATGCTGGGATGTACATTTCTGGAGATTGTTCATGCCTAGATTCATCTTTTCCTTTGATGTATATTTAAGTAGTGACTATGTCTAAGTCCCACTGTGGCCAGAATCAGGGAGATAAAGACATCATAGGGTACACTCCATATGATCAGGACAGAAAACATTACAGCAGGAGTAGGAACCATGGGTATTCAGGCTACTTCTTATTTTAATTTTCTCAGTTATTTTGGGGGGAGTCTAATTTTTCTGAGTTCCTTATACTTTCTAGATATTAGTCCTCTGAAGAAAATCTGGCAAAATTTTCCCATTCTGTATGTTGTCTCTTCACTGTATTGGTGGTTTCCTTTGTTGTGCATAAGCTTTTTACTTTAATATGATCCCATTTGTTGATTCTTGGTACTATTTTCTGTACAACTGGGCTTCTGTTCTGGATGTCCTAGCTTATGCCTATATCTTTAAAAGTTTTGCCTAATTTATCTTCTAGCAGATTTAAGTTAGATCTTTGATCAATTTTCAGTATAGAACATGGTGACATATGTGGGTATAGATTCAATCTTCTGCATTTGGATAGCCAGTTTTCCCAGCATCATTTATTAAATATGCTATCCTTCATTCCATGTATGTTCTGGGCTCCTTTGTCAAAGCTCAGAGAGCTTAATATGCCTGGGGCTGTTTCTGCATCCTCTATTATGTTCCATTGATCTACATGTCAGCTTTTGTGCAAGTACCATGTCGTTTCTATCACAGAAGATTTGTAATGCAACTTGAAGTCCAGAATTAGGATGCTTCCAGATTTGCTGTTGTAACACACGATTGCTTTTGCTATTCTGGGTCTCTTCTGGTTCCATTTGAACTTTATGATTGTTTTCTCGAGGTTTTGTTTTGCTTTGTTTTGTTTGTTTGTTTTCAGGCAGTGTGTCACTATGCAGTTCAGGCTGGCCTTGAACTCACTTTGTAGCCAGGCTGGCCTTGAACTCACAATGATCCTCCTGCCTCAGCCTTGTGAGTATACCACCACACCTGGCTTGTTTTCTCTAGTTCTGTGAGGAACGCTGTTGGAATTTTGATCGGGATTGCATTAAATCAGTTTTGGAATTATGACCATTTTGACTATATTGTTTCTACCTATCCAGAAACATTGGCTGTCTTTCCATTTTATGATGTCCTTTTTGATCTCCTTCTTCAAAGTACTGTAGCTTTTATTGTAGCAGTCTTTCACTTCCTTCATTGTGTTAATTACTAAGTATTTAATTTTTCTTGATGCTATTGTGAATGGTAGTGATTTCCTAGTTTCTTTCTCAGTGAGTTCATTATTGGTGTAGAGGAACACTATTGATATTTGCTTGTTTATTTTATATCCTGCTACATTGTTGAATTCTGTTATTAATTCTGGAAGTCTTTGATTGGAATTTTTTCCATCTTCTATGTAGAGGATCATGTCATCTGCAAATAATAATTTGATTTTTTCTACACACAGCTTTTATTTCTTTTTCTTGCCTGATTTCTCTGGCTAATGTTTCAAGTAATATTTTAAACAAGAATGGTGATAGTGGCATCCTTGTCTTGCTCCTGATTTTAGAGGGAAAGCTCTCGATATTTTCTCATTTAAAAACTGTTGGCAGTAGGTTTGTCATAAATGGCTCTTATCAAGTTGAGTTAAGGTCCTTCTATACCTATTTTCTTCAGGGTTTTTATCATGAATTGATGTTGGGGTTTGTCAAAGATATTTCTGCATTGATTGAGAAGATGGTGAGATTTGCGTCCTTCCCTCTGCTCATGTGATATATTACATTTATTGATTTGCATATGTTGAGCCATCTTTGCTTAGTTGGGACGAATCGTACTTGGTTATTTTGTGTGATCTTTTTGATAATTAGTTGCATTCTGTTTGATGGGCCACTTTTTCATTTAACTTTATCTTCAAGACTTCTTGGGCCAAATCACAGTATATATCACTTCCATTTGATGATGGACTGTTGCTATGTACTAAATATATTTTGCATAAAGGGATGGACATCAGTCTTTGGAGCCAGGGGTGGAAAGTCATGGTTTAGATCTGGAATGTCCCCACACACCCCATGTGTTCAGAGGTGGGACTTTTGGAAGGTGACTATTTCACGGGGCTGTATAGCTGACTTGCTCCTAGGAGGTGGGTACTAGGTGGAGGTGAGTCACTGGGGGTGTGACCTGGAAGTGTATAACTCCCACCTTGGTTTGTTCTCTCTCTGCTTCCTGACCTCCATGGCATGGGTAGTTTTCTTCACTGGGCCCTCACTCTGCTTCCCAGTCATCATGACGTGAGTAACTATCCTCAACACAAGACTTTTCTACCCTGCCACTTATAACTTGGAGCCAGCTGACTGTAGACTGAAAACATGAGCAAAAATAAATTTCTCCTTTAAATTGTGGGTGTGAGGTATATGTCATAGCAACAAAAAGGTTATTAAGGCACTATCCTTTCCAATCAGCAACTTCACATTAGATGGAGATACCCTCCAAGGCTGACTGTTAAATCTGTATTACAGTTCTGCCTATTGCATTGGGAGGGCTTGTTTTGTTTTCAGCAATTTCAGCACTAAGGCTAAAAGAACACTCTCCTTCAGGACAAATTTCAAAGCTTTCAGATACTTTATGTGTCTGGATGTGGGAATTTGAATATTAGGATCATTATTTTCCCTTTTGCTTTGTTCAGAAATTCTAAGAGCAACTAGCCAGCATCAATATGTTTTTCACTCTTCCAAAAATCCTCAGAAGTCTGGATACATAGTCACTAAATTCTTTGCATTTCACAAGATGTGAATTAGGATAATTGAATAGAACATGTCACATATTACTTTCTATCTGTGAACACTCCATAGTCATTGGACTTTGATTTGATCAATACAGAATATGTGGCAAATAGTACAAGACAGATGGAGGACACTGAGGCAGCCTTTTGCAGGCCCCAGGGGATTTGACAAGAAGGGAAATAAAAGTGTATAGCAGAGGAATCAGGTAGAGCCACTGTCTTCACAAAATTGCAGGCAAAAATAAGTTACTGGTACACTTTCAAGCCAGAGCAATATCACCACCACCTCAACTCCCACTCACAAGGGATGTGTGCCCTCCATGAAAGTTCCTAATACCAAGATAAAAGGGCTCTCACCAGACCTGGAGAAAATAAGATCTGGGAAGCCATGAAGGAGGACACTTCACACCTCCTTACCTAAGAAAATAGTCTCTCAAGGACTTTTGAAAAGCCATCACAAAAATTCTTTTTGTTCTACATATATTCCAACTTTCCATATCTTGTTGTAGAAATTGATTTCTACAACTAAGTGTAACTTTCTTTAAAGTTGCAACAATAGGGACAAGATACTGTGGGTACACTTGCCAAGCCACAGGACATGAAACAATGATATAAAGACAATTCCTGATGTAGGTTTTTAAGAAGAATGGACTTTGTCTTCAAGCAGCCTGCCTGAATTTCTCCCCTTTCTGCTAATAAAAACCTCCCAAACCTCATCCTCAAATGTAACTTCAGTTTACTATAGGATACACATTCCCATTGTGATGCTCCCGTATTCCAAAACAAGTATTAATCATGGAGAAACCTTCTCTGAATGTTACTCATGTTGACATCTTGCTGTGAGCAGAATCAGGGCCGGCTGACTCCCAGGACTCTCACCCTACTCCAATAAGGCAGCTACATTGAATATGAGAGAGGCAAGTCCTAAGAGAAAGATAGATCAGGTGAGTGGTTTTCACTGTTCCAGGATGAACCCTTGACCACAACTTCAGGGAGAAATGATAAACATGATGAAAAGTCTTCAGGGTTGTGTTGAAGAGGAGCAGCACCATGGTGCCCACAAGTAGCAACTATGTCAGTATCAGGGATTCCCAGCACAGTTGGCCACAAGAAATGCCAATCAGAGGGAAGAGGCAGAACCTGGGTCACAGGTGAGTTGTGGATGTGGAAAGTCTCTCAGGTGGGAGGAGGCTTCAGGGCATCAGGTGCTGGGGCTTTGGGCAGAAAGAAGAGCCAGCAGAGAACCCATCCCTGGCCTCAGCACATTCTCTAGGAGACCCAAGGTAGCAGAAGACTCCATGGCTCAGATGTGAGCAGACAGTGATTGCCTGGGGAAACAGACTATGAGGGCCCAACAGGGACTCCATGACTTTGTAGGAGACTCACAGGACTTAGCTACTCATGGCCATAATTATTACTGAGGAAGGACTCAAGGTAAAATAAAAAAGGGAAGGGGTACTTGCAGTAAGTTCAGAGACTAAAAATTTTAAATCCCTCTTCCAGTAGAGTCACAGAGGATGAATTTAAAACTTTCAGCAATGAGTTGGAAGAATGCATGCACATGCTCTCTACCTGAAAACTCCCCAGGGTGTCCAGGGTGTGGACTGCAGGCTGATTACCTAGGAACTCTTTCCTAAAATTTACCAAAATTCTGGGTGCCAAGAAGGAAAGTAGGTGTTGAGCATAAAATATAATGTGTGCAAAAATATTTGGGTACAGTAAGCCATTCTTCTCAGGGAACCATGGAGATGTCCCCAAACTCAAGTTCCCAGTTGAAGCCTATGAATAAGACTGTGACCAGGCCTTTCACTAAAAAGCAGTCTCAGATCTGCTGAGATAATGTTTCCCTGCCCACCTCTCCTAAATCTGACATGCAGATTACTTAAACTCACTCACAGTGCTTACTTAACTGTGGTGTGACACGCAACTTCCTTTCTTAAGACTGTTAGCCTCTGATAACTTTCCTGAGATTTGCACAAGACTTTTGCAGTTCTCTTCAACAAAAATGCTTTAAGTCTTGAAATAACAGTATGCATAGAAGTAAAACGCTAACGTTTATATAAAGAAGCAAAATAAGCAGAGTACTACTAGTGTTTAGGATTGTTTTCTGAAAAATGGCGAGTGTTGAATTGGATTTGGGAAACAAATATGTTTTTTGCAGTTTTGTATAACATCTGGATATCAATTATTTTTATCCTCATTGGGATTTCTTGCACAATTTGATTCTGTGAATGGGGTATCTGTCAACAAATTCTTTTTTTTTTTTTTTTGTGGGTACCGGGGGTCGACCTCAGGACCTCACGTGCCAGCAGGCGCCCGTGCCGCTGAGCGATATCACCGGCCCCTTTTTCGTATGTGGGTTCCAGGAGTCGAACTCGGGCCCTTGCGCTTGCCAGGCAGGCGCTTATGCCGCTGAGCCATCTCACCAGCCCAACAAATTCTTCATTTATCCCATATACTGCATTTTCTTTATTCTTCTCTGCTTCACTTCTTGTGAACTTCAAATACTTGTATGATAGGAATTGAAAGAAAAAAGAGTTCATGGCTCTACCTTTTGTACTTTCCTGAAGTAGTTATCTGGATTCCATCCCTCCATTATCCCTTTCCTCGCAGGTGTCTGTGCATTGCCAAATGGCTCCTACCTACAATTCCTTAGGAGGGTTCGTAAGTTACCAGGGGCAACAAAAAGTGTACAGCCTGAAATACAATGGTAACTTCTGATCCTTTAAAAAACTATCCATCCTATCTATTGTCTCTTTCTTGGACCCATCTTTGTCTTGAAATTTATTGTGCTTTCCCATTTTTTTCTTTTTCTTCTTCCATACCAACAGCTGATCTTTGTGTCTTTTGTGAGATCCTCTTTCCCCAATTATCAGTAAGGGTGCTTCTCCGGGATCTAACAAATTATGACTTAAAAGTGTTGGCACAAGACTTACCACGGAAGCATGCGATTCACTTACAATCATTTCCTTCAGTTTTAGAATCTCATGACCCAGATCCCACTCCCAGTTAGACAAGAACTGTCAGTATCCATGGATCACAGAAAAGTTTCCCTTGACATTGCATCATGCTTCTCCTTGAGAAAACACTGTTAATCACCAGTAATTGTCTCCGGTAATTAGAAGGCAAAAGTTTTTCAGAGTTATTCTCAGATCCCTAAGCAGGAACTATCTTTTGTGTACCAGGTGATTGGATTATCACAGCTCTGGAGGGAAGTGAGCTTAGAAAACTTCAAATCGTTTCTTAAGATTTTGCAAGCTCCACATCACTCATCCTCTAAGTGTCACCACTTATCCACTCTCCTGTCAAAAGACAAATTTTAGTTCACTATAAGTCTGGGAGACAGGTGAAAGTGAGACACCTCTATGTGAAGATAGTATGTGGAAAGTAACTCTTCTCAACAGAGTTGGCACAGATGCACTGACACAATCACTACACCAAGGGTAAAGACAATTTCTAAGGCATGACTCAGACTTCTGAAGTAAAGCTTCAGGTAAGAAACGCCACATCTATCTGTGATTCTTCCTATTTCCATGGATGGCATCACGACACCATGGTCATAAGAGGCAAGCAGAAGTGCTCATTTTTAGGAGTTATTTCAGGAAACCATTCTGTTGTCAGAATTTTGGGCTCTGCTTTCAGGAAGGATCAGAATCACACCATTTTCCCCGTGTGTGTGACAGTGGGTAGACTCCATACAGTAAAATGCCATTATTGTGTGTGTGAATATTCCTCCTGTGATTATAAAACAGTGATTATGTCTCTATAGGCTCTTTTGGCCCTAGGATCTATGTCTTGTCTTTGGAGGAAGAGAAACATTCCTAAAGGCAGAGAGGATTTCCTGAGTGCAGATTGGAGAAAACAAAATCTTTGAGACTTAGCAGGAATGTGATTTCAACATGTCTTGTAATGAGAGTCTCTGTCTTTATGAATGTTCTCTAACCCGTTCTTCACTCTATTCACATTCTGCTTTTATTTTTCTTAACCACAGTTCTCCATGCCCATGATTCCTTTATCAATTGATGTGAAGAACTGAATCGTGTGTGCATACACATGTGTGTACATGTATGTGCTGCTTTGGAAGAATGACATATTTACATTACTGTATGTAGCAAAGGCAAATACAGTAAAACCTTGGTTTGTGAGCATAACTCATTCCAGAAATGTGCCTGTGGTTCAAAGCACTTGTATATCAAAGTGAAGTTTCCCATAAGAACTAATGAAACTCAAATGATTCATTCCACAACCCAAAATTATTCATACAAAAATAATTACAATACTGTAATATAATATAAAATAATAAAGAAAACAAAAAATATAGAGAAAAATAACTTACATTTACCTTTGAAAACCTTCATGGCTGGTGTGAGGGAGACAAGAGAGAGAAGGGTTCCTGTGTAGGATGACTTTTACTATGACTAATGGAATCACTGCTATCTACTGGCTCAATGGACTCTTTTTTCTTTTGGTGTGACTTTAACAAAAAACCTACCCAATGACACTTGTTTTTGCTTTCTTTTGAGGATTTCACAGAAATGTGGCATGGAATTGTCATTAAATAGATTCATCACTCACACTGCTATAGCCTTACTCAGGTGGTACTTTTCCACAAAATTGTGCAGTTTCTCACATTTTACAAATCTGCATAACCTCATTTGAAGTAAGAGATTTGTCCACCTTTTCCTCCTTTTCCTCTGTAGATGAGCTCTCCTCCATAACCTCTTGCTGTTGAGGGATGATTACCCACAATCCCACACTGAGAGAACCACTGGTGCAGTTGTGATCATGTGACATCTGGCATCATGCACTGCTTGTGTTGCAAGACATCACTCATTTATCAAGTCAAAATTTATTAGAAATGTTTCCTCATCTTGTGGATCGCTTGCCAAACAAGTTATTCATAATTCAAGGTTTCACTGTATGTTATGGCATGCGTTAATGAAATAAAGGTACTGGCACAAAATTGAAAGCTAGAAAGCCACAACCTAAATATTTGCAAAAATTGAAGGAAATATCTACATTATCATTACCTATGGTTGTTTAGCTAACTGCTCATAAACTGTGACCCCAACACCCTTTCCTATAATTTTGACTGCACAATTTCATTGTTTGTATCGAGTCCATTTCCACGTGTGTAGGTGAATTCTAACTCTATTTGGTTTAGAACAAGCATGAGTTACCTGTGTTGTAGAGAGGCTTGACACTACTCCTCAGAATAATCTGGAAAACCTGTCTAACATTTTCACTGTTATTACCTCAGTTGAGTTCCACCTTCTACTATCTCAATATTAGAGCATTCCCAAAATCTTCTTCCCAGTATTTGACAATGCTACAGTGTAACCTATTTGGCGATTCTTCATTCAGTGTTATCTGGGTTTGTTTTTACAGAAATTGCAAATTTTAATAAATAAACTTCATAGACTAAATTGATAAATGGTACAGTCCAATCCTGCTTGTTGACATTGTTTTTTCTCTCATTATTCATAGTCTAATTTGCCATTTCATACTTGCTGATCTTTTATAAAACTCAAATGGAAAAATTTAGAAGTATCATGAGAGCAGATAAAAATCTCAATTGTATTAAACATCTATTGTGCAACACTTGAGATCCTTCTAAAATGGTTCTATCAGGCCGGTGAGATGGCTCAGCGGCGTAAGCGCCTGCCTTGCAAGCGCGAGGGCCCGAGTTCGACTCCCGAAACCCACATACGAAAAAGGGGCCGGTGATATCGCTCAGTGGCACGGGTGCCTGTTGGTGCACGAGGTCCTGAGGTCGACCCCCGGTACCCACAAAAAATAAAATGGTTCTATCAAGGCCCAGCATGTGTTTCTATTTATCAAGTTTATTATTTAAACAATGTAAATTTCCTACCATTTCTCAAGGTTTTCATTATAGAAATATAAGGGTATTAGAATGTAACTGTTTTGGATATATCTTAGACTAGTTGATCCTAAGTTGTGACAACTATTGATTCTGTATACACTTTCTAGCACTCATTTCTACTAAATATTGAATTTATCCTCTACAAATCAAAAGAAGAATTTACCCTCTACAAATCAAAAGAAGAATTTATCCTCTACAAATAAATCATTTAATATTTTTTCTTTACAGTAAGCAGAGTGCAACATATTATTTTGTCATAAAGTCTCACAAACACAGGTGTGTTAAACCCTCATTTATTCTTTATAACATTTCTATTGAATTATTAATTTTAAATTTGAGTTGTATTATTTAAACAATGTGTGCTTAACAGGAAAAAAATCAAAAAATAAAGTATTCTGTTTTTAATATTTGTTTATTTAAAAAAGCATCAAAATTTTCAACATTGACTGGTTTTTGGTGTACAAAGTCTAAAAAGGAACCAAAATAAATTCCTATATGAACTACAAATAGCACACCACAGAAAATAATCTTTGTCAATTATCACACCTAAGGCAGTCTGCACACATGACAACAGCACATTTCATACACATATATGACTTACACTGACACCGTGGGTGTTTTGCTTTCTTGGCCTCTGTAGGACATACTTGACATGTCACTGGTCTTGCTGTTTTATCAGAAATATAATAATTTCTTATTATATTATGCAATGTGTGGTTAACAGGAACATAAAATATCAATAAAACAAAGCATTAAATTCTTAACATGTATTGTATGTTCAGAATAAACATCAACATTTTCACATCGACTGTGTACTTGCTTACAAAACCTAAGAGAAAACATCAGAAATAAAAGCCTATGTGAACCACAATGAAAATACCAAGAGAACACTACAACAAAAATAATCTTTGCTTCAACTGCCACACCCAAGGCAGTCTTCCACACATGAAAGTAGCATGTTCCATACACAAGTATCACTCACACTGATAGCACATATGTTTTGTTTTCCTGTCCTTTCTTGTAGGGCACAGTTGACATCTTTTTGGTTTTCCTGTTGTTGTAGATCTTTGGGATGCTGTGCCTGCCTTTTCACCTGTCAGCTCACTAGTGTGGTCCACAATTTTTGCATAAGTTCCTGGGCAGAAACATTCTGTTTTTCCTCTGCTGTAAATGATTTCCTATGAGTTCCAGTTCCAATCCTCTAAGAAAACTTCTCCATGGTATTTTGCACTTGTTATTTTCTTTATAAAGTATCAAACTATTTATGCCACACATGTTTAGGATTGAGTAAAACACAACCATTGACCAGTGCTTTGTGTTTTCAGTATAGCCGCTACATAACTCATCAACATGTACTCTACCTTTGGTCTTATAGAAAGTTTCCATCTCAGGCTTCTCAGGCTGGGGAACATTTTGCTCCTTTATTGCTATTTCTTCATTCCCTACCCTGAACAAAGGCTAAAACATATAGATTTGATTCTCAAGAACTTAATTTTGGCCAGCTGTTTAGTTCTTCTCTCACAAAATATATTCTTGGGGCTGCAATACTCTATGGGTGATATTGGGTGCCAACTGATCTTCTATCTTCACAGGTTGGCATGGGGGGGTGTCTCTCCTACCTGTATCTTGAGTGACTGCCAGGCCATCACAATCAGCCCTAGCCACCCCCAGTGGATGGAACTCAAGGCCAAAGCCCTCAAGAATGTAAGATTTTCCATTATTCTCTGCTGCATCCTTCACATGCTGGTAAGTAGTAAATAGTATTGTTCCTATGTATACTATAGGTATAAGGGAAAGCAGCAACCACATAGGTAAAAAGGACATAGGGTTCTGTCCTAGTGTAATTATTTATAGAATGACATCCTTATTGCACTCTGTGATATTGTCTTCCATTGATGTGTTGTCTTGGGTTTGTGGTTTGGGCCAGTATCTTCATGATGCTCATCTTGTACAGCCACAAGCAGAATTTCCTACACATTCACAGCAAGAACCTCTCTTCCAAAGGCTCTGTAGAAACCAGAGCCACCCAGACCATCTTCATTCACATTTTTCTTTATATACACACTGTCTTCATTCTTCGCCTTTTATGTGTCTCACTTTGATAAATCCAGTCGGTAGCTTCTGGATGCCAGTGCACTAGTAGGTAGAAGTTTCTCCTCTTTTAGTCCTTTTGTGCTCATCAGCAGAGACCCCTATGTGGCCAGGCTCTGCTTTGTATGATACACACACAAAGACACATACAAATACACACACACACACACGCCTTCTACAAGCTGGTCAGAATACTCTAAAAGCTAGGTAATATGTTTCTTGGGGTTGTCCATGTCTATATTCATTTTTCCTTCTGTATACTTAAGTAATAATCATATCCCAGACAGATTATGAACCGAATCATGTCAAAGAAGGAAGAGCTTTATTGTGAGACCGCCAAGGTGTGCTCTCCTGAGAAACAAAGCCCCTTGCCTTGATCCTTACCTGACCTCTCCTTCAACCCTATTCAGTGAGATATGCAGAGCTGTCTATATTGAAACAGATGTTCCCTTAATTGGCCAAAAGAAGGTGATGAAGTCTGCCCAAGGCACCGGTGAGTCTCAGCAAAAGAAAGGCGGCAACACACAGGTGAGAATAGAAACCCCCCAACTGATGGCTGGAATGGAGGCTTGAGCAAGAGCCTGTGAGATTCCAGGGCTAAGACATGAGATAACATCTAAACTGAGGCCATGGGACTCAGAAAGAATTATATCTTCCTGGCAGTAAAGGTGCCAGCCTTGCATACATAAAGCTATCCATTGTATTGCTAATTGCAGGGCCTCTGTGCCTGGTGCAAAATTGTTGTTTCTCCTTACAGCCAGTGCCTGTGAAGTTTCTCTTCCCTAGCATTCTGCAGTGAGTCCCCACCCACCTCCCTGACTGATACCAATAAAAACCATGAGTTTTTGGATTCATGGCCTTTTGTTCCACAGAGAACATTGGTCATCCCAGAGCTCCTCAACTATACAACTTTCTTTCTGTCTTTTGTACCTGTGTGTCATATTGCCAGATGGGAGACCTGAGCCCTCCACAGGGGTTTCAGTACTTTATGACAACATCTTTTGTATTTTAGCAAATATCCAGGCATGAAACAAGGAAAGTCTCTTTCTTCTTATTTTGCAGTACACATGTCTAAGGGGCAGAAAAGGGAGAGAAAAGAACTTGGTATTTTCCTCAGTCTTTGTCCTCATGTGTTCTTTATTCTTTGGGCCCTGCTAGGTCTCTTCTTCTAGTTTCTATACTTGTCTTGTTTCAAAATCTTAATTTGAGACACAGTGTTTATAAAATTTACTCTGAGTTTTCCACATTTAATTAGATACATAAAACAAACTTCTAAGAACATGAGATAACTTCTTTCATTCTGGCTCATGTTTGGGATAGAAATTACTTCTTTTTAGAAATGACTTTTGCATTGAAACGTGGTTCCATCTCACTCCAGAAAGAATGGCCATCAACAAGAAATCACCCAATAACAAATGTTGGCGAGGCTGTGGGGGAAAGGAACCCTTCTCCATGTTGATGGAAGTGTAAATTGGTACAACCACTTTAGAAATCAGTATAGAGATTCCTCAAAAAACTAAAACTAGAGGTTCCATTTGACCCAGCTATTCCCCTTCTTGGTATCTTCCCAAAAGAGTGAAAAGCATCATACCATGGCAATATATGCACACCCATCTTTATAGCAGAAAAATTTATAATAGCTAAATCTTGGAAACAGCCCATATGCCCATGAATGGACAAATGGATAAAGAAAATACAGTTTTTATATACAATGGAATACTACACTTCCATAAATAAGGATAAACTTGAGACATTTTTAGGTAAATGGATGCACCTTGAGAACATAATTTTAAGTGAAATAAATGAGACACACAAGTTTAAATATCACAGCTTCTCTTGTGTGAGAAGCACAAAGGTAAATAAGGATGAAAATGGAGGGTAGATATTGGGAAGTATCAACTGGGGAAGGGAACAATAGAGGGGGGAGAGAAAAGAAAGGAATAGGGATAAAAAATAAAAAAAGAATGGAAGGAAAATAATAGAAACAAAGTTTTGTAAATTTGGGGGGTGAAGGATTGAAGCGAAGGGGAAAATTAAGATGTACTATGTACAGATACAAATTCCCTATGATGAATGTGATCATTATATGTCAAAAAAGTACAAGTAAAATTAATTTTAAAAATAAAATAATAATAACGACAAGGAGAAAAAAACTTTTGCAACATATACATGACAGCTCCTTCCCCAGTTTCATTGGGATAAGAGTCTTAAATCACTTGGGCACAAGAAATTGCTATTACTGAGTCTAAAGGTCTTTGTAGCAAGTTGGATGCCCTCAAGACTCCAGACATAATTTCAGAGACAAGCAAGCTTCCCTTTCATGACCCATTTGGAGCTCTTAGGGGACATCACACATTTGGATAGGACAGCAGAATTATGGACTTGGTGTTGTTTGTTGGTATCATACAAGCAGGAACCTCATAGATATGCTCTCATGGGATTGATGATAAACTGAATTACTGATGGCAGTTCTGGTTCTGATCTAAATGAGAGTGAGAATTTATAGAGAGAAAGAGCATCCTCCATGAAGGTGACAGATGTCACAACTCAGGTAATGGAGATCACATCCTATGGTAGTGTGGCCCCCTTAGGAAGGCTTCAGCTCTGCTGATGGGTTTCTCTCTCAATCCTTGTGTGGCTTTTATCTTTGAATATACACTTACATGCCTGATATTTATCTGAGCTCCCTCTCAGAACCATAGTTCAATGGCTTACTCAGAAGAGGAGTTTTTCAGTAGAAAGGGTGACTGTGCTCTTCATTCCTCCTAGGAATCACACACAGTGAGTCTAGTTTTCCATCTGATGTCTTCTCTCTGTTGCTGCCTACTGAGCAAAGTTTTTTGTTGTTATGTAAAGACAATTTTTTCATTTGTCTACTCAGTCAGTGTTTCCTGATTTGTTTTCCTCTGCTCTTTTGTTCTTAAGCTCTGAGTAATAATATTTCACTGGACTTTTGCTCATCCGTTTCTCTTTTAAATTCTCTCTTGCCTCTCTCTGAATGCTCTATTTGTTGTTACTTTTAAATCATGTTATCCCTTCAATTTCACTTTAATAGACTTTAATTTCACTTTATATCTCACTATATATTTAATAGTATGTTCCATGGTCTGAAATATTCCTGAATTCATTTGTGAGGTGTTTTAGTTTTTTGTTTTCATTCTCTTTTCCTGAGTCATTCCAATTTCATGAGCTTTCTTTTTTTTTTTTTTTTTTTCTTCCTGTAGGGTTCACTCTGGGAAAACATGGTCTTACTTTTCTTCTATGTCTCTCTCTCTCTCTCTCTCTCTCTCTCATTGATACCTGAAATTAATGTACAAAATGTGTAACCATCAACTGAGAATAACTGTGCATAAATGTGGTAGCATTTCCCAAAATCATTTCAAATAAGCCTACTTTTTTAGATCTGGTAGGAAATGTGCATAGATCCACTTTCCTCAACCCAGCTGGTAACCTACTGAGTGAGTCATTTTATGCTTGACAATGTTTCAGAAAAGGAACCCATGCTAAAATGTAAAGAAATGACAAAAATTGAGATATAGTCTCTTCTTGACTTTGAATTTCATTTAATCTGATCCTCTCAGACTACTCTTTAGACAGGTTTGTATTCCTAATTCTGCATCAATCTTAACGTTTCTTATTTACACCATCAATCTCAAAATTACTATATTGAACAAGTTTGTCCCCTCCATTCAAATTTAAAAATAATCTATTTTTGTTTTAGCACTGATTCACAGCTAGCTTTAGTATCTTAGTGGCCTTTGTCAGATTTTATATGTATCTTTCCTTTTCTTTGGGAGTGCTCTTCATCCATATTATGTAGCTATACAAACCCACTGTACAGTCTCAGGCACAATGATGTGAGTTTTATTTAGCCATCCTAATATGTGGAAATAGAATTAAAAGTGGTGACAGGTGATTTTAGATTTTTCACAAAGACAATGATCTAAACTTACTTCCATGTGCCCCTACATCTGTCCATAAACTTCCAAAAAGGCAAATCCATAAAAGACAAAGGCCGACAATGTGTTCCAGACTGAAGAGGCTGAGACATAGGTAACAAAATGTGTTAACCTAGAATGGATCCCCAATCAGAAATAACATGATATAAAGGAAATATATGGAGCAATTGTGAGTATAGAATGTAATAGTAGTAGACAAGAATGTTTTTTTGGGGGGCCGGTGAGATGGCTCAGCGGCTTAAGCGCCTGCCCGGCAAGCGCGAGGGCCTGAGTTCGACTCCCGGATCTCACATACGAAAAAGGGGCCGGTGATATCGCTCAGCGGCACGGGCGCCTGCTGGCGCGTGAGGTCCTGAGGTCGACCCCCGGTACCCACAAAAAAAAAAAAAAAAAAAAAAAAAAGAATGTTTTTGAACTTTCCTAAATTTAGTAGCAACATAGTGGCTATGAAAAAAAAAGTCCTGATTTTAGACAGTCACCTCAAGAGCACAGATGACAGACAAGGGGTGGGAGTTGGTAATAAGCAGCAGTGGTACCTAGAGGATGAATATGTTGGTGTTCACTAGAATATTACTGTTACAATTCTATGCGTCCAGAAGAATCATGAAAGGAAAATATGCTTTCTTCTGGAATTGTGTTTGGACTTTATATGAAGGCACCCAACTTCTCACTTTCTGACTCAATAATGGCAACAATAATAGTCACACATTAGCTGACCTAAGGCTCTTCTCCCAGTGAATCCAGGGGCACGGGCTACCCGCTGTCTCTGTGCTATATGTATCCCTATATTCTATGTATGAGAACAGAAAAGCATGAACCAACAGAAAAACTGTTGACATTATAACTTCATCGACACCTACCTCAACATTCTAAATTTCTCATGAAATTTAAATTCTGGCATGATCTACATTTTTCTAATCTGCCCCCAACCCCCTCTTTCTTCACATATACTTCCCTCCTCTATCACAAAGAAAAAAGGAGTATTCAGATGGGGACCCCTTCAACTTCCCACCAAATAATCAATAAAGATATTTCTCACATAATCATTTCTTCCTTCCATTCTAACAAAAATAAAACTAAGTCCCATGCTACATAGTGTCACATACCTGCAATCCCAGCTACTTGGGAGGCTGGCAGAAAAGGATTGTAAGTTCAAGGCAGACCTAGGCAACCTAGCAAGACTCTATCGAAATAAAAGACAAGGGTTGAGGATGTACCCCAGTAGTAGAACACTTACCTGACAGGAGTAAGGCACTGGCTTCAATTCCCAGACTGCAATAGAAAAAAGTGAGACTTTCATTTCCAATTATGCACGTGTCCCTTATCTGCATGAACATTTAACCCCTTCTGAGCTGTTCAGTTACTTTGGTCTCATGTTTATCAGTTCTCTCCTCCCAACCACATACTCTCCCAGAACATCAAGGCATATACTTTTGGTTTTTCAAGAGTTAACATTCCTTGACATATTGTTCCCATAGTCTTTCTCTTGCACCTTAGGGAAACTTCTTTAAAAAGAGGTTATTTTCTCCCTTCTATATTTTGAGTATTCAATATCCTCAGTAGCTCACTGCTCAGCATCATTCCATGGCAATATTTCATATAATTGCCTGTACCAACTAAAACAAATCACTAAATATTTGTGCTCAGGTTTTTGAATGAACATTAACTTTCCAACTCATTTCAGTAAAACCAAGGAACATTATTACTGGATCTATGGTAATTGTTTGAACATTATTTCAAACTGCATATCAGATGAGAAAACATCTTCAGTTCACTTTTGCTTTTTCATGAAGCTGCCAGATTCCAAGAATGGGATCCCTTATATGCCACTATACTGGTAAAATTTCTGAGATAAGCAGAGTAAGAAATACAAAGATACTTTATGTTGAAGAAATATTTAATACTGCACTGCACACTGATTTCCATGAGGGGTGCAATCATAAGATACAATTAAAATTATGAGCCAGGCGTGATGGCACATGCTATAATCCCAGGACTCAGGAGGCTGAGGCATGAGGAGCCCCATGAGACTGAGGTGAGCTTGCACTACATAGTGAGTTCAAGGCCAGCCTGAATTACAGAGTGAAACCTTGTCTCAAAAAACAAAAACAAACAAACAAAAAGATTAGCACAGACCTTGTTTGTATGGTAGAAATAAGTGAAGATCACTCAAATGAGAAGAAAGTGCTACTTACTCAGTTTGCTATGGCATAGGAGTCAGTGATCGTTTGTGTTTGTCAGAGAACCAAGGAGAGGCAAAGGAGCAAAGCTTTATAATAAAATTTAAGGGAAAAATATGGAGGTACCCTGACTTGCAGCTGTTGGCACAGGGTAGCAGGTGGTAGGCTGACAAGTAGCACAGCATCTGATATAATTGGTTAGAGGAGCATATGTGGCTTTCTCCAGTTTGTGGGGAAAATATTAGGAAAGCTGTCATTTATTCATGTCCTGATCTTTGTCTTACAGGCCTCTGGTGCATTTTGCATATGGAAATACGTGCTTGGGGCCTGTGCTGCTCTGAAACCACCAAAGACAGAAACACATACTGGAAAATTGTTTCTAGGCTGAGCGGTGATGTATTAGCAGATTGTACCGTTTGCAGATATTCCTTACAGTATATTGTGTCTCATCTCTTGCCTGTGAATAGACCCAAGTAGGGACAGCCAGGCTACATAGCCGTGTCATTATCACACTTACAGGCAGACCTATACTTCAATCAATCCTCTCATTTACGCAATGCTTAATCATGGTTGTTAGCTTGACCAGATTGAGAAGCTTCAAAAACTGCTAAAGCACGTGTCTGGATATATCTCTGAGAGTGTTTCAAGAGCCAATTGGCACATGTGTTAGCAAACTGAGGGGTAACACCACCTGACATGTGGGCAGCACCATCCAATAGGTAGCAGCCCAGATGGGACAAGAAGTGGAAGGGGCAGCTCCCATATGTGTGAACTCAATTATTCTAGAGCAGCACAGTTCTTATTGCTCCCATCACCCGCAGACATTATACTCTTCAGCCTTAAGTGTGGACTCAAACTGGGACTCCACGGAGCATTCAGACCTTTCATTTTAGTCTAGGGCTGCATATTGGTCTCTCTTGTTCTGAGGCTTCAGGCTCCTGGGACTGAACAGCTACTGTTACCCCAGCTGTCCAACCTGAACACAGCCACTGTAGAACAAACCAGTCTCTGATCATGTCAGCCAAATCTGATAGATCTAACATATATACATATATACTCTGTTGGTTATGTTCCCCTAGAGAATCCTAACACGGTACCTAATCTAATGCTTGGTGCAAACAGAGAGGCAGCGTATTAAACATCAGGGAAATGGAAAAAAACAAATCCATAGTGTGGCATTCTGATGGATAAATGCAAATTCAACAAATAAATACAATTTTTAAAAGCCCTAGCCAGGCATGATAGCATATGTCTATAATCTCAGCACTCAGAGGCTGAGGCAGGAGGGTCACTGTGAGTTCAAGGCCAGCCTGGGCTACATAGTAAGTTCAACTACATAGTGAGACCCTTTCTCAAAAGCAAATAAATAAATCCCCTAAGTGGTGTGGAATAAGGATTAACCGAACATAACTACTAAAAGTCACACACACACACACATACACACACGCACACACACACATATTTTGGGTGCAGTTACTCTTGTCTTAAAGGACAAATAGATTTCAGAGACAACAGAGGAAACAGCACCGATGTTTTAGGCATTAAACATTTTTTAATAAAGTTATAATGGTTATGAAAAAACTTTGATGTTCTGGAAACACATTTTGAAGAGCCGTGACAGTCAATTACAAGATGTGGTGATTATAAGTTAAAGAATCCAAAGAATCCAGTAATGTGTGTGAAGACCACTGAAACAAGAATAACTACAAAATGATCAACAGTGACGCCAGATCTGAGAAGAGTTCATAACTCCTCCTCACAGTCCTTTCCGTTTGTGTATATTTTTGAAAATATCCATTAGAAAGGGTGGAATATATCCTTGTACCAATTTTATGTTAAGAGAAATGGATTAAAAAGGCATGGGATAACTTCTAGTTTTAAGCACATATATCAAAATGGACACCACACACCTTACCATAAGACAACTATACTTCATTAAAGCTACCTTTAAATCAAAGCTAATACTCAAAAGTTGCCAATTCTTAAATTATTTTACTTCTATACATATATATCCTTGAAGATATCTGTGACTACTGCATCAATATGGTGAGAATAAAATATGTGTGTTACTGCATATCTCTTCCCAACTTCATATTCAATGATATTATTTTGGCAGCTTGGAATTGACTATGGTGGGAATATTTTACCAATGTAAACTGACAAATACAAAAGCAGGGCTTGCTTGTTATTAAATGACTAGAATTTTTAAAAAGGTAGAGTGTACGTTAATATAGACAACGCTTAAAATATATACTATGATTGTTAACTGTGAACAGATTTAAAAATTAAGAAAATAATTTTTGCAGTACTCAAAAAAAAAAAAAATCACACAAAATTTTTCCATTTACCAAACAAGTCCACAACACCGCTTTGGAATGAGTGAGGTTCCAACACATACCTTTGTTATATGTGTCTATTTATTAATAAAAAAGAACACGACCAACATCCATTTAAAAATAGCAAAGGATACTAACAATTTTTTTTCAAAGAGGATGAACAGGCAGCAAATAAACATATGAAAATATGCTCAATACCATCAGACATTTGAAAATTACAGTGATATGCTACCATTCACCTATGCGAACAGTTAACATTCAACCAACCACGCCACGAACGTGGAGAAACAGCCAGGCGCGGTGGCACGTGCCCGAAATCTCACACTCAGGAGGCTGAGGCAAGCGCACTGCTGCGAGCCGGCGCCCGGCCTGGGCTACACAGTGAATTCCAGGGCAGCCTGAGCTGCACAGGGAGACCCTGCCTCAAAAACAAAGAAACAACGGAGACGCGGGAGTGCTGATAAAAGGGTGTGATCAAAAACTATGGCGAATGTTTGTATTTTAAGACTTATTAAAGTAAAAGATATATTGTTATTGTCGGAAAGTAGCAAGGGGGGTAAGGCAAAGGCGACTCGGCGGAGAGTGGCACGGCCCGGCCGGGCGGAGCCTGGGGCCGGCGCTGCCATGGGAGAGGGAGCGCGCCGTGCGGCGACCGCACTCCCGGTCCTAACGGGCGGGCGCTGCCCTCCCATTGGCTGAGCGCCCGCAGGCGAGAGTCGGGGCGGGGCCGCCGCCCAGGCGGGGTTACTCGCGGTCGCCGGCGCGCTGGGGTCACCGGGGCAGCGAGCTGAGAGCGGGAAGCCGGCAGCCTCGCGCGTGCCCCCTAGCGGCGCCCCGCGTACCCCACCGACCCCTTTCCCACGCGGTGTCCCTGCGTCGTCGTCCACGTGCTGGGGACGGAACCATGCATGCCAAGCAAGCGCTCTGCCCGAGCTGCGCCCCCACCCCACCTGCAGTTAGCCACCGTAAAACGTGGCCTTACCCGCTGAGGCAATGACGTTAACATACGAGTTTTTTGGTTTGTTGTTCTGAGGACTGAACCCAGGGCCTTCGCATTGAGCCACATCTTCATTTTGTAGTTTTTATTTTGAGATAAGGACTCACTACGTTGCCGAGGCTGGCTCCAACTTTTTCTCTTTTGTTGTTGTTTTGGTTTTTTGAGACAGAATTTCGAGTAGTCTAGGCTGGCTTTGAATTCTGTAGCTCAGGCTGGGCTCCGACTCAAGGCGATCCTCCTGCATCAGCCGCCACAGTGCTGGGATTACAGGCGTGCACCACCACGCCTGGCTGCTGGCTCCAAGTTTTTGATCTTCCTGCCTTAGCCGCCCAGTGCTGAGAAGGATATGCCTATTTAACATTTGCTGTTTTAATGAACAATTAAATTAGTCGTGTCATCATTTTAGTAATACATATTCATGATAAAAGTTCAAACAGTAGAGAAACGGGAAGCAAAAAGTAGGACCTCTTTTCTTGCCATGCTGCTTCCCGTTTTCACTTCCTACAGGTAACCTTATTTGGATTACACTAAAAAAATGTGCTAAGCACTTGGCATGTGCCTGGGACTGTGCCGGGCTTGGAGTATAACGGAGTCCAAAGCCGCGAGGTCAGCACATGCTCAGACAGCACCAGGTCTTACTATGTCGCCCAGGCTGGCCTCAAACTTGCAGTGATGCTCCTACCTCAGCGTCCCTAGTGCTCAGGGAAATCATTCTTTTGTCTTCCAGTAGAAGCAGTCCTCCCTTTGCAACTAAGGCCAGCAGAGCCTAAGGTTGCAGAAACAGGAAGCAGAACTTTTGCTGGTGGGTCACTAGGGATAAGAGCAAATGCTGCCACTTCGTTTCGGCCTTATGATTCCTGGACCTGCGAATCTTGGCTGAGGACACATATAACCCTGTAGAGAACAGTGCCCCAGCCCTGCAAGGTGTTACCCAGTGAATGCTACATCTGTGTCTTTACACTGAGCCAGCTGCTCAGGAGTGTGGGGCACGGTAAGACCAGAGAGGCCGCTGAGCAGCAATTCCTTGCCATACTCCTTTCCAGAGAGGCGAGTGCCTTGAATAGAGGCAAGGCTGTTGGGATACCATGATTATGGCTACGGCGTTCTGTAAGCCTAAGGGTGGTAGATTTGGCAGAAGTACTCTGTGCAAAGGAGGCAAATCTTGGCTGGATGTGTGGTGCACACCTGGAATCTCAACACTCTAGGAGGCTGAGGCAGTGACGTAGGAGACAGGGTGTGGCAAAGCTGGCTGGGAAAATAAGCAGGACCTGTCAACTACAAGATCCCAGGACAGCACCAAATACTACTCATGACCCCATATGTGGAACTTCTCGCAGGTTGCCACGAGATGTGGATGGCATAAAAGAGATGAGATGCTAGCAGGAGCCCACTATCGTGACTTCTCACGGTAGCCCACACTGCATTCTAGACGAAGGGTGTACTTTTATTTTTGTATTTATCCTTTCTTCTCTTTGGCCCAAGTTCGCGCTGCAGAGCTAGTTCTTCCCTTACCCCCTCACCCCTCATTTTTCAAATAAACTTTTGGCTCCATTAAAAAAAAAAAAAAAGAAAGTAGCAAGGGGGCCGGTGAGATAGCTCAGCAGCATACAGTGCCTGCCTGGCAGGCGCGAGGTCCTGAGGTCGACTCCCGGTACCCACATAAAAAATAAAAATAAAATAAAAAAGAAAGTAGCAAGAATGATAGGATGTGTATGAAGTGAGGGGAGTATTTCATGAGGGGGTTAATTGCGATGTGCCTTTTACTATAACAACTTAAACACTGTATTTTTTTAATCAGCTCTTGAATACTGTTCATGCCATCAGTTAAGTTTCACAGTTTTTTAAAAAGTGAAACATTCATATAAGACTAAGTACTAGCACAGGAGAAATAAAACTACATACATCTTTAGTTGTTAATAGTATAAAATAGGAAAAAGCAAGCCAACTGTTACTAATGACTGGATAGTGGTACATCAATAGAATTAACTACTACTCGGTAATAAAAAACTGATGAACTAACATAAGCAGTAGTGATGAATTTCAAAATAATCATATAGTGTGAAAACTATACAGAGAGTAAACATTTTATGATTTCACACACAAACTACCCTCCTGTGAATGAAAACTACTGAACACTTGCAAACCTGGGAAAGCAGGGAGATATTCCAACAAGGCGTGAGGTAAATCACGGACACGTTTGTGATCATTATTATGATAGGTTCATGAGTTTTTGTCACAACTCCTCAAATGACATGCCAGAAATAGATTATATATGTCACTTGTACATCAGTAACCCTTATAAAAATTATTCGAAATGAAAATTCTATAAATTCTTTTCTCAAAACCAGAAGGCAGAATAAGCACATGTGGAAAACAAAACAGTACGTCTTTCCTCATAGGAAATAGGGCAGCGCTATCCCAGCATGGACATATTCGCAAACAACGAACACTCCTGCAACAGAACACTGGCTGGATCTGAAAAGCCACTTTCCAGGACTACAAGACTGCCACGATCTCCATCCTCTCTCTCCTACCTCCACATCAATGGACTTGGGGTAAATAATTCAAAGACAAGAACCCACAAGACTTTTAATGTCTGACAATGACTTCAGTGACTGGACATACACAGATCTCTAGGTCTTGGGGATACTCACTGGCTACGACGGGAAGACTTGCGGATACACTTTTACAAGAGACATATTCCAACCGGCCTGCTGCAGGCTGCTCTGAGCAGTATTTCTGTAATAATTTTGCTTTATATCTGGCTATGGCCATCTTATAAGTGACAAAAAAGAATGGGCTGACTGACATCAGGAAATACAGCCCCTGTACAACACTGTGAGGAGCTTCTTCTCTACATACTGAGCATTGTAAGACATCCTTTAGGAACAATGGTGCAAAGCTGTCCTATTCGCACAAGCAGAGGAACTTCCCACAACAGCTGGCCTTTCCCCGTACGACTTCTAGTCTCACAGAAAAGTGTAGGCATCCAAGCCACAAATTTGGACAACAAAATCTTGCCTGCTCCCTATGCTGTCTTGGACAGTAATGCAAACTTGAGCAAAACCAGAATGAAGGGCCGGTGAGCTGGCCCAGTGGCATAAGCGCCTGCCTTGCAAGCGCGAGGGCCCGAGTTCGACTCCCGGATCCCACATACGGAAAAGGGGCCGGTGATATCGCTCAGCGGCACGGGCGCCTGTTGGCACGCGAGGTCCTCAGGTCGACCCCCCGGTACCCACAAAAAAAAAAAATAAAATAAAATAAAACCAGAATGAAAACTACTTTTCTGGTTTTTCTGTCCCTGTAGGAAGGCACAAAAATTGAGATGCCCATGAACACTGTCCATCCTTTCATACAAACAGAACACAAAGTCTGCTTTACAGCCTCCCCTTTTGGTAAACTAAACCCTAACATTAAAGATAGCTTTAACAGTAAGGCATTTATTACTGCACAAACCAGAGCAACGTGAGGCATGCAGTTACCAGTTGGTAAATGGAAGGCTGGAAAAACTACCTCATGTGAGACTGATTAAAAAAAAAAAAACTCTTCCAAGAACAAGTTGGTTATTCCTAGAAGCCACCAGCAGAGCAGTCTGGATCCTACTGTAAAAACTGGACTGCATGTACTTTAGCCAGAAAAGGGACCAAATTCTCCCTAAAGGACCAGGATGTTCGAGACTACCTCCAGAAAATAAGCATACATCTGGTTTTCCTTAGAGTGCTGGAGGTGACTTACGCACTGTGCAATGAAGTAGAGGAAAATGGCTTCTTCCAGAGAAACTGAGAGTGATAAAACTCTGATAACAGCCATGGTCAGTTTAGAATGAGCAGATCAGGTCCTGTAAACCTCCCCCACACTTAGAATTCATGGGGAATCTCACTCTTATAGTTGATGGAAATATGAGACTCATACTCAAGCAAGTGGTTCACTCCAATAGCTCTCTTTTGACTTAATACTGAAAAAAGACACTTCCTACAGGTCTAAGGCCATCCCTAAGTGTGGATTTGCAGAAGCTAAATATAAGAGCTAAATGTGTTAGGTGTTGGGCTGAAGACTTCTCTACATTACAGCTATCATGAGGTCCCTACACATTGTGATACTTTGGGTGGTGAATGAGACTAGAGCACTGGCTAAAGGAATTACCACATGTGTCACACTAATAAGGCCTTTCTCCAGTGTGGACTACCTGGTGTTGAATGAGGCCAGACTTTTGACTAAAAGATCTTCCACACTGCCCACACTCATACAGCCTTGCTCCAGGATGAATTCTCCGGTGCTGAATAAGAATGGAGCTTTGACTAAAAGTTTCCCCACATTCACCACACTTAAAGGGCCTTTCTCCAGTGTGAACTTTCCGGTGTAGCTTTTTGGCTAAAGGATTTCCCACATTGGCCACACCCATAAGGCTTTACTCCAGTGTGAATTCTTCAATGTTGGTTAAGAATGGCACTTTGACTAAAAGAATTCCTACATTCAGTACACTTGCAAGGTCTTTCTCCAGTGTGAACTCTCTGGTGTTTAACAAGGGTAGTTTTTTGGCTAAAGGATTTCCCATACTGTTCACACTCATAAGGCCTTACTCCAGTATGAATTTTCTGGTGGTCAACAAGGCTGGAATTCTGTCTAAATAATTTTCCACATTCACTGCATTCATAAGGTCTTTCTCCAGTGTGGATTCTCTGATGATCATTCAGGTGTGAGGTCTGGCTAAAGAATTTCCCACATTCACTGCACTCCCAAGGCCTTTCTCCAGTGTGGACTATTTGATCAAGCGAGTACTTTCCATGGAAGGCTTTCCCACATTTGCTGCACTCATAAAGCTCTTTTCCAGTGGAGGATACCGGGTGGTGAACAACAGTGTGTTTGTGGGGAGATGTACCACATTCTCCTGACTTAAGACTTTTATGGCTATTAATGTCCTTTCCACCTTCCATGATTGTGTTGGGCTTCTTATTGCTGGGAAAGGCCAGGGATCTGAGAAGGCTCAACATGGCTTGGAGGTCCTTCTCGACTTCCCAGATGGGGAAGGGCTTTCCTGACATGTAGAACAGGCACCATTTCAAATATGAGACACTGTCAGTGGCCCTCTTTAAGGGTTTCTTTGTACTATGATGTTTTCTGTTGTGAAGGGTTATATATGACCCACCTTTAGGCTTCTGTGCCAACAGATCAGCCAGGTACAAAATGTCTGGCAGAACTTGGACACACTGTCCACAAAGACAAGTCTTCTGTAGGGTGGACCTGCCTTACAAGTCTGAACCCGTGACACGCCCACAGAAACCATTTTCTCAGAAGGTGTCTCTTCGTCCTCTGTTCCATGCCCAAAACCTGAGAGCAGAGAATCACTGACAAAATGTATGCTATGTTTGGAGGAGAAAGGCCCATAATACATTCTCCAAAGAATGATTCTATGATTTTATTGAGACTAAGGGAGATAAAGGTAGGTTGAAAGAGAGGCTGTATGGCAATAATGGAGTCCTAAAATTCACAGAACTGGGGAGGCCTTAACAGCTGAAGGAACGCAAGATGGAATAGATCACAGGGTCTTCAACTTACTACTCTGTCAATAGCGTTAAACTACTGTGACACTGTGCTCATGCAGTTATCCTTGAGTGGCCTCAAAGCTCCCGGAACTCATCACACAGCTTTTGGCAGGACCCTGCCTGCTGGTGACAAGCACATGCTATATGCAGTAGGTTGGTTGCATCCAAGCCCAGGAAAATCCAATTGCAACTGAGTATCAAGGGTTCAGGTTTATGCAAGGATACGTGTATGCTTCACCAGGCAATGTGTGTGAGGCTGTGCCAGGCAACAGTGAAGAGGGAGTACCACAGAAGAACAGGTGATAAGTGGAAACCAGAAGGGTGGGGTGCCCTAAACTGGAAGTCAAAGATTAAATGATAAGCCAGAAAAGTATCATGTGTGATAAAGAAAATGTAAAAATAAGGTTTGGCTGGGCACATTTGTACCAAAACAGTAAGGGACACAGGACAGTTTCCTTTTATGATTTGAAAACTGCCCAGATGTCATGGCTTCTTTTATTTGCCATTTACAAGGCCCAGGCTGCCTCTGAAACTATGTTCACTCTCTGAAAGAACGAGGCTTCTCCCGCACCCTAAGCAGTGTCACTACATGGGACCTGCATGAAGCAAGATCCAGGCGAATGAAAAGACAAAACAAGTGGTCAGTACGGATAAAGAACATCTCAGTACACAACAGATCCCAGGAAAGAAATCACTATACTTAAAAAGCAAAAAAAGGACTGTGATAAGAATATCATGGGGCCGGTGAGACGGCTCAGCGGCTTAAGCGCCTGCCTTGCAAGCGCGAGGGCCCGAGTTCGACTCCCGGATCCCACATACGAAAAAGGGGCCGGTGATATCGCTCAGCGGCACGGGTGCCTGTTGGCGCGTGAGGTCCTGAGGTCGTCCCCCCGGTACCCACAAAAAAAAAAAAAAAAAAAAAAAAAAGAATATCATGTAAGTATGGACCAAGACAATGTTTCCAATCCTGCCACAGGCAACCACAAGAGGTCAGCTAGCAGAAAGTGGAAACTTGTAACACAAGGTGCCATGACTGGGGAATCTTCGATTCCACAGCCAGGAACAGGGCAAGCAAGATGAGATCCATTTGTCTGACTGCAAATACCCAATTCCCACACCCAGGTATCTCTGCAGACATGGGGCAGCAGGTGTGAGGGCAGGCAGCTCAGGAACTGCATTCTACAGAGTGGTGCACACAATTCAGTGCTGCCACACATAGCACATGTGCTACAGAAGTGGAGAAGTTCAGAGTCACCCAACCTCTGGCTCTGGGAAGGATGAATTTGCCTCTAGGGAAAATAAGGACAGAAACTAGAGTGAGTGCAAAAGCCTTACCCAGTGACCTGGTAAGTGCAAAGTTCTGCAGCATCACACTGAAATACAGAAGCCTCTGAGCCTCCTTAAGAAGTCTCCATTCTTCCTTTGAGAAGTAAATGGCCACATCCTCAAAGGTCACACAGCCCTGCCATAATGGGGACAGGTCACTCCACAGTCCATTTCTCTATGAGAATCCCAAGTTCCTCTACCTACCCATTCATTCTCTGCGCTCCTCCTGCTTATATTCCCGTATACAAGGAATATCAGCCCTTGATGCCACCGATAGCCCCTCTTATAACTGTCCCGTAGTTACTGTATCCTACAATAACCAAACAGGCAGGTAGGCAGAAAGACACCATCTAAACTCTGGATTTGCCGTATAAGGCTGTACCCCTTTTGACAGACAACTCCTAGGAGTCCCCCATACGATGCCTCTGAGACACAACCAAATGTTAGATTACCCTTCACCATTATGTCCCCAACGCCAGAGGCCTGGGTCCTTCTCTATTCACATCCCTTCTCTATGTGCATATCGCTCTTTGGACCACATGTTCGCAGTTTCCCTTCCGCAGGTACCTCCAAACCCCTGCTCCGTACTTTACTCACCTCCCTGTCCTCACTGCTTGCTTCGTACAGGACATCCAGAGAGTCACTGGCAAATTCAAACAGGATCCAACAGAATCCCAGACCTCCAATGTTCCTTGATGCAATAGGCAGCCCTAGATTCTGCTCTGAAGGACTTCCTAACTCCTTCTTGCTTCAGCTTCAGCTACCAGAACCACCTGTGGATCTGACACCTCTTATACTCTACTTCTGGAGATCTTGATGTCTTCTCATCAGTCACAATCTTCCCTTCCCTCTTAAACCTCATTCATATTCAGGGGATCCTCACATAGTGGAACTAGCATAAGCTAGTTCTCCAGCCTCTTCTCACCAGAGCTCACCAACCCTACAAGGGCTCCATCCTCATGACCTAATTACCTCTCAAAGGCCCCACCTGTTAATACTACTGCACCAAGATTACAATTCCAAAATTTTGGGGAGGAATAAAAACATTCAGCACTGGCCTCAGTGTCATCCTTTGTCTCTGTGACTGCTTTATGTTTCATGCCTTAGAATCCTTGGCCATTGGCCAGTTAATCCTTTATTCCATACCCTTCCTGTGACCATTTCTCTCCCACCTTGTTTGTGGTGTTCACCACTTGTACCCACGTGTTCAAGTACAAGACCCAGACATAGCCTCACCTTCCCTTTCCTAGGCTAACACCACTGCCACCATGATGAATATAACTCTTCCCAATTATAACACATAACTAGATCCCGTGCCCAACGCTGACTACCAGCTTTTGGATGTCTCTATCTTAAACTACTTCAGAAATGCCAGACCCATGTGGCCAGCCATCACCTGACATGTCCACAAAGAACACACTGAAACTTCTTAGATGGAAGATAACTAAAAGCAAAACTGGTATTGCCAATGAAAATTAACTTTACTACCAACTTTAAATTCCAGTTGATCAAGCCTCCATTCCTCTAGATACTAAACCTAAAAGGTTTAGAGTAATACTTTACTAATATGTTTCTGTCTCTTATCCTCAAAATCTTAAGTATCCAGGCAGCCCTAATTAAAAATGAATCCAGAATCCTACCAATTCTTCCACTTCCACAACCACCATACTGATGCAGCCCTATCAATACTTACCTGGACTATTCTAGTAGCTTTCTCCCTAGTGTTCCTATTGTCCCCCTCACACCAACAGGGCTCTCCACGCTACCATAACATAGAGGCTGATGAGACTAGCAAGAGATCAACCTGCTTCTCTAAATTTCCCAGTGCTTCCATCACCTCCAGAATGGACAGTTTCTGAGAATCATTCCAAGTCTGGATCCTGCCATGCTTTCCATCCCCCCAAGATAGAAAGGAGATTTGGTGTCTCATGAACCAGCTCTGCTTCACCATCAAGCATTTACTTATGTCTGTCACAACCTTCTTGTACATTTCATTCCACTGTCTGCCACCAAGAGGAACTACTCCAAACAACCCCCAATGTAGAACCAGAACCCTACGCTTGGGTTTGTTAAGGATCTTTGGTGCAAAGAGTGGATAAGTGCCAAGGGATTATATCCATAAAATCCCCAGTGTGGAGGAAGGACCAGTGAGGGCCTGAGACATTCTCCACTCACCTGTGCGAGGTCCATGTGCACTTCTGCAGTCATGGAAACCTGTGGGAAGAGAGAGGTCATGACAGGTGATCCTCGCAGGGCTCTGAAGCTCAAGGTTCCTTTTCTGTCAGGCAAGCCGGAGCAAGCTTACCTGGGGATGCTGACAGGACCTCTTAGCCTCAGTGTTGAGTCCTCAGGGCTATGACCAGCTGGAAGGCCTTAAATAAGGACTCTACCTTTTTGGTGGTACGGTGTTATCATCTGCCTTCCTAACAGCTAGGAGTTTTTGGAGAAAATTTGAAAAGCTCAACTCAAACCACGTAAATCTACTGTGCACAACCATGGTTCCCAGTGCCATGAATACATCACCTTGTCATTGTAGGAATCAATGTCCCCCGCTCAATCGCCCTCCAAGAATTTCTACACGCCAGGGCCTCCGGCTGTCTCACTCACCACACCTCATCTCGCTAGGAATGGGGATTCAGCTACAACCCCTGATTGCACTGGACACAGCCATCCGTCTGAAGAGCCCTAAGCCGATCCGCTCTGTAGAGCTTTATGACTACAGTGACTTGATGGCGGGTGGGGGGACGACGCGGCGCCCACCTGAGCCGGTCCCTACGCGTGACCGCAGCCATCTGACTCTGCGGGCGACCCGTACCGGGACAAAGGGGCCTCTGCCGCCCCTCAGACCAGCCGCTGGCGGGGGTTCGGGGAGGCAACATGTCCCGAGCGGCTTCCATTCTAGTCACCTCCCGCCAGACAAAAAGTTCTCGCCCTTCGGGTGGCGCGGATGAACTCAGAAACTGCGAAAACGAGCGGAAGTCCCGCAGGCCCGTGGCCGAACACGGAAGCGCCCTTGCTCGAAGGCTCATTGGCTCGATGTGATTCCCGCGGCATTCTGGGTAGCGTAGTTCTCACCGGGCTGTGTGGCGGGTGGGACGCAGCGGATCAGCCTCACCGGAAGAGCCCGAGGCGCCAGGAAATGGTGTTGAAGCCTCTCAGCGCGGGATCCAGTCAGGTAGCTCCTAGGGCATAGGACGCACTCTGTAACGCCCCTTTCTCCTAATCCTTTCCGGGTGCCTCTTGAGCTGAAATCTTGAACTGCTGTGTTGTTTTTCGGACTCAGACCGTTGGGCCCAGGACGGTGGCTCTTGAGGCCAGAGGAAGATTCTAGGGAGGACCTGAAGGCACTACTGGAGTAGACCACAGGCAGGACAGGTGTTGTGGCTGATCTGAGAGATACAAACTCTTCTCAGATATTGTTAAGGGAGAACACCTGACTCACAACCTCTGCGGGGTTGGAGTATTTTTCAGAAACAATTCTCCAGAAAATAAACAAGGAGTGTGGGCCAGATACTGAAAGGCGAACATTACTTCATTAAAATACCAAAATATTCACTTGGGGAAGACTTCAAAGTTTCATTTCCATATCATGGGAAGAATGAAGAAACATTTTGAGAGACAGCACCACTGCAGGGTCATCCCCAATAATTCATGTGATGAAATCTTTCCCCCTCCTAAATATGTATTTGTCACCAGGCTATAACAGGCTCGCTGACTCCCGTAGCAGAAAAAGAATTTCCAGTAAGTGCCAGAAAGATACTAGTAGAGTTTATTAAGCAAAGGCAGAGTACAGTACACACTTAAGAGGGGAGTGGGAGCACTCAAGGAAAGATGTGTTACAAGCAGGATAGAGTACATTTAAAGGCTGTCCTCAAGATAGATGATCTAGGATGTGTATTCTCACTGTGAGGAGACAGTGCAAGCCATCTGTATGTGCTTGAAGTCAAGATACACTGAGGTTGAGATATGCTGTTGCCAATGCAGCTGCTTTTTGAGCTGCAGTAAAGGGCAATTTTTAGGTGAAAAGGACTGGTCTAGTACCTAGGATTTTACGGGTTATTGTAAAAACACTTTTAGGAATTTAACACTATTCTCTGTAAGGACAGAAAGGGGTGGTCACAAGCTAGGGTGGCTGCCAAAAGCAGAGAAAACTTGTCTTGAAGCTGTGGGTTTTTTAAAAAAAATGTGTAACTTTAGAAAAAAGAAGGAGGAGGAGACCGTGGCACCTTCTCCCAGTCCCAGGAACCGCGGCGTGACAGAAGCTCAAATTTGCGGACACACGGTGACAGCCGGCATCCCCGGGGGCCCCCACAGAGGATCGCGAGACAGCGGCGGTGCAGGGGAGCAGTGAAAGACTGCGCTGGCCGGAGCTTTCCTTCCTGATATTCCATGACTGAGATTGACTAAGGGTCACAGAAAATACAGTGGCACAGTACCAAAGAACCAAGGACTGGGCCAAACAGGTAGCAACTTCTCATATCCAACAAATTGAAGAGGTAGGATCTGGCAGCAAGCTCAAAACCCAAAAATAAGCTACACTTGGAAGATACTGCAGAGAAGTAGTCATCTCCTAAGGATCTTAAACACTAGCAATAAAGTAAGCTACCATAGGTAATTTACAAAGATCACCCCAGGAATTAAACTAAAGAAAGAAAAGAAAATGAGATGACACTTAAATAAGATGCAAACCAACACATCCAATTCACCAAAGGCAAACCTAGGGGGCAATGAGGTGGGACAATCCGAAAGCCACCCACCTAGCATCTCTGAAGTGGTAACAACAAAGCAACTGAATGAGGCTCTGGAAAAAATTAAATCAGAAACAGTTTCACAGATAACTGCAGAGATAATGTCCACAATGAAGACCATGCTTGAGGACACTATAGCTGATACAGACAAAAAAATAGATGAGCTTAAGAAAACTATAGAAACCATGAATGCTCAGCATAGGAAAGAAATGGAATCCATAAGGCAGATTCAAGCAGATATCCAGGAGAACAAAAATTCCATTGAAAGTATTTGCAGCAGATTAAGCCAATGGGAGGACAGGATCTCAGATATAGAAGACAGGCTTGCAATTAGTGATCATTAAAAGAAAGAATTCTAAAATTAGCAAGGGACCATGAAAAATCAATCCAGCAGCTGCTAGATGACTCAAAGATAAATAAGACTAATTGGAATAAATGAAAAAGCAGGAGATCGCATAAATGATATCAGGACCCTGTTCAAAGACATTATCACGGATAATTTCCCTGGTAGAGAAAAAGAATTTGCTCTTCATATAAATGAGGCTTATAGAAATCCAACTAGCTACGATTAAAAAAAAAAAAAAAATCTTCAGCCAGATATATCATAGTCAAGATCCCAGAAATTCAACACAAGAGCAGAATCTTAAAAGCTATTAGGGACAAGAGACAAATCACCTATAAAGGAAAGCCCATCAGAATCACAGCTGACTTTTCAGCACAAACCCTCAAGTCAAGAAAAGCTTGGAATGACGTATTTCAAGCTCTAAAGGAAAATAACTTTCAACCCAGATTGATGTACCCCCGAAAACTACCTTTCAAAATTGATGGAGAAATAAAATACTTTCATGACAAAGAACATCTGAGGAAATTTTTGACCACCAAACCAGCACTCCAAAATATTCTGAAGGACATTCTAGAAAGAGATAACAAGGACTACAACTCCAGGAACCCCAACAGAAGGAATCCATCAGGGAGGGCAGATAATTAAATAGAGGGAGGGGGGGAAAAGAGGGGGAACCAACAACAGGAAAATAACATGACAAGTATAAGTCTATACATATCAGTTTTAACCATCAATGTTAATGGTCTCAATTCACCACTCAAAAGGCACAGAGTGGCAAATTGGATCAAGAAGCAAGATCCAACAATATGCTGTATACAAGAAACACATTTAATTCAGAAAGAAATTCATAGACTGAAAGTCAAACGATGGAAAACAATACTCCATGTAACAGGAACCCAGAAAAAAGCAGGAGTAGCAATTCTTTTTGCAGACAAAGTGAATTTCAAGCCAAGAATGATTCAGAGAGAAAAAGATGGTCATTATATCCTTGTAAAGGGAACAATCCAAAAGGAAGAGATAACAATCATAAATATATATGCATCAAATACCAGTGCACCAGCTATAGAAAACAAGTATTAAAGGACATGAAAAATCAAGCACTAATACAATTATATTGGGGGATTTCAATACTCCACTGTCACAAAAAGATCAACTAGACAAAAAAATCAATAATTAAATATTAGAACTGAACCAAACTTTTGAAAAAATGGACTTAGTAGATGTCCACAGAGTGTTCCACCCCACATCAGAATACACGTTCTTCTCAGCTGCACACGGGACATTCTCCAAAATAGACCACATACTACCTCATAAAACATGCTTAAGCAAATGCAAAGGAACTGAAATTATCCCATGCATATTATCAGACCATAGTGCAATGAAATTGGAAATCAATGGCAAAAGAAATCACAAAAACTCCCTAAACACATGGAAATTAAACAGCACCCCCTGGAACAACCAATGGGTCACAGATGAAATTAAAGAAGAAATTAGACACTTTCTACAACTGAATGATAATGACAGTACAACATACCAGAACTTATGGGATACAATGAAAGCAGTCCTAAGAGGGAAATTTATAGCATTAAATACCTATATCAGGAAAATAGAGCAAGCGCAAATAAACAACTTAATGGCGAAACTCGAACTTCTAGAAAAAGACCAGCCTAAGCCAAAAGCTCATACAAGGGAGGAAATTATAAATATCAGAGCAGAAATTAACATATTGGAGACTAAAAAAATAATACAAAGAATCAATGAAGCAAAGAGTTGGTTCTTTGAAAGAATAAGATTGACAAACCCTTATCCAACCTTATTAAAAAAAAGAAAATACTCAAATCCATGCAATTGAAAATGAAAAGGGTGCTATCACGATGGACCCTGCAGAAATCCAGAAGATCATCTATACCTATTTTGAAAATTTATATTCTACTAAGATGGAAAATGCAGAAGAAATGGACAGATTCCTAGATACGTATGAATTACCAAAGCTGAATCAAGAAGATTTAAAAATCCTAAATAAACCAATATCAACCAATGAAATCGAAGATGTAATTAAAAACCTCCCAACAAAGAAAAGCCCAGGCCCTGATGGATTCACTGCCGAATTCTACAAGAAATTTAGAGAAGACCTAACACCACTACTTCTCAAACTTTTTAATGAAATTGAAAGGGAAGCAATACTCCCAAATTCATTCCTGAAAGCAAGCATTACCCTGATACCAAAACCAGAGAAGGACCCAACTAAGAAAGAGTACTACAGGCCAATCTCCCTAATGAACATAGATACAAAAATCCTTAATAAGATACTGGCAAACACAATCCAGCAAATCATCAAGAAGATTATACACCATGACCAAGTTGGATTCATCCCTGGGATGCAGGGATGGTTCAACATACGTAAATAAATAAATGTAATACACCATATTAACAGAACCAAAGACAAAAATCATATGATCATCTCAATAGATGCAGAAAAAGCTTTTGACAAAGTCCAGCACCTTTTCATGATAAAAACCCTGCAGAAAATTGGAATAGATGGTCTTTATCTCAATCTGATAAAAGCTATCTATGACAAACCAACAGCCAATATTATACTAAATGGACAAAAACTGAAAGCCTTCTCTCTAAAATCAGAAACAAGACAAGGATGTCCACTGTCCCCACTCTTATTCAACATAGTTCTGGAAACTTTAGCCAGAGCAATTAGACAAGAGAAAGAAATAAAAAGAATAATGATTGGAAAGGAAGAAGTTAAATTATCATTATTTGCAGATGACATGATACTCTACACAGAAGACCCCAAAAACTCCACTAAAAAGTTGCTAGATTTAATAAGCAAATTCAGTAGTGTAGCTGGATACAAAGTCAACACTCAAAAATCAATAGCCTTTCTGTACACAAATAACAAACTTACTGAAAGAGAAATTAGGGAAACAATACCTTTCACAATAACATCCAAAAAAATGAAATACCTAGGAATCAACCTCACAAAGGATGTAAGAGACCTCTATACTGAAAACTACAGTACTCTGAAAAGGGAGATTAAAGAGGATATCAGAAAATGGAAAGATATCCCTTGCCCCTGGATAGGAAGAACCAATATAGTGAAAATGGCCATACTTCCAAAATTGTTATACAGATTTAATGCAATTCCAATCAAAATTCCAACAGCATATCTCACAGAATTAGAGAAAACAATCCTAAAATTCATTTGGAATCAGAAGAGACCTAGAATAGCAAAGGCAATTCTGGGCAACAAAGGCAAGGCAGGGGGCATCACAATCCCTGACTTGAAATTATACTAAAGCTACTGTGATAAAGCTACTGTGATAAAAAAAAACAGTGTGGTACTGGCAAAAAAAAGACCTGAAGATCAGTGGAACAGGTTAGAAGATGCTGAAACAACCCCAGACATACTAAGCCACCTTATCTTTGACAAAGATGCCAAACACATTCACTGGAGTAAAGATAGCCTCTTTAATAAATGGTGCTGGAAAAACTGGCTCTACACATGCCAAAGATTAAAACTAGACCCATATCTTTCACCATGCACTAAACTAAATTCAAAATGGATCAGAGAGCTAAATATTAAAACAGAAACATTAAATCTGCTGGAAGGTAGGATAGGTAAAATCCTTGAAGACATTGGTGTAGGCAAAGATTTTATGACTAAAACCTCAACTGCACAGGAAGTATCACAAAGAATCAACAACTGGGATCTCATCTTATTAAAAAGCTTTTGCACAGTAAGAGAAACCACCAACAGAGTGAAGAGACAACCCACAACGTGGGAAAAAATGTTTGCCAGTTGTTCCTCAGACAAAGGATTACTATCGAGAACATACAAAGAACTCAAAAAAATCAGACCTCCCAAATTTAAAGACCCACTCCAAAAATGGGCATCTGAGATGAAAACACATTTCTCAGATGAAGAAATACAAATGGCAAATAAATATTCAAAAAAATGTGCAACATCACTGGTCATTCGAGAGATGCAAATTAAAACAACACTGAGATACCATCTCACCCCAGAAAGAATGGCTATTATCAAGAAATCAACTAGTAACAAATGCTGGAGGGGCTGTGGGGAAAAAGGAACCCTTCTCCACTGTTGGTGGGAGTGTCGACTGGTACAGCCACTGTGGAAATCAGTGTGGAGATTCCTCAAAAAACTAGGGTTGGAGGTCCCATTTGACCCAGCTATTCCCCTTCTGGGTATCTTCCCAGAAGAATTAAAAACATCGTACCACAGCGATATATGTGCACCCATGTTTATAGCAGCACAATTTGTAATAGCCAGATCTTGGAAACAACCCAAATGCCCGTCAACTGAGGAATGGATATAAAAGATGTGGTATTTTTATATAATGGAGTACTATTCAGCCATAAAGAAGGATAAACTGGAGACTTTTATAGGTAAATGGATGCAACTAGAGAAAATACTCATAAGTGAAATAAACCGGATGCACATGTGTAAGCATCGTATTGTCTCTCTAGTATGAGAAACTGAAAGAGTAAATAAGATCCAAAATGTACAATAGATATGGTGAATCAAAAAGAAACTGGTCAAAAGGAAAGAGAGACTGGGATGGGGGAATAGGGAAAAGAAAGAAGGGAAAGAAAAAATTGTATTTATATATAAGATGGTTAAGACAGATACACTACTAATTTTACTTAGTTCATTGAAGAATAAGGTTTGTGCCAGTAATGTTTGGACAATTGAATGCTGATATCTGGTACCCTGAATAACTAACTTAAAGATAACAATACATAATGCATTAACCATTGTTACCCTCCTATTATGTTGTTTTGAAATTTTGTTCTTTTTTGATTTGTTTTGTTTTGTTTTTTCTTCTCTTTAAAATAAAAAAGTATAACTTTAAAATATCAATGTCTTCCTCTCCTTTCTATCTGCTTTTTTTCTATCCTACCTCACATTCCCTGCCCAAATATATTACAGTTTACCCTAGCTTCAGAAAGTCATGTCTTTGGAAGTGATTCCTGTGTTCTCCTTATTTGCTGCAAATAAATTTTTATTCTGACAACTATTCTTGGTGTTCTGATTCAGTTACCACCAAGTGGTGGATCCCATTGAGTCTGGTAACACAGCAGGCAAAGGACAAGCAGAATTTTCTGGACATCTTGAGGAGCAGAGATGGCCTCTGGAAAGCCTGCTTTGTGAGGTACCCTGAAGCCCCGCACCCTCCAACCCTCACCCCCTGTCCCAGAAGCACAGCCCCTTGGGGAGAGGCCCTGTAATATATGGGAAAGTGGGTAAGGGAAGTGGCCATAAAGTCTAAGCAAGGCTGAATATGCACAGAAATTTGAGAACACTGGAGATAGTTTTAAGAAAGTGTGAAGCTATTAGGATGTAAGCAAGTTGTCCAATTTTCTTTCTGCTGTAAATGAATTCAGGGCCTAGTGTCATATCTTACAAATAGCTGCTATATAGCCCCAAAGCCTGGGAGAAATTGCTCAAACCAGCCAACCGTAAACTGTTACTTCGCTTTTCCCAGAGAAATCCAACTAAAGGCTGTGGCTGTTCCTTTTTTTCCCCCTGCTTCTCTCTCTGACCACCTGGTGCATCAGCTATGGAAACATGTTTACAGTGTATAATTTGAAGAACTAAGAGTGAAATGGTATGGCAAAGGAAAACTGCTCACCTCATGGAAGCTGGGAAGCACAGTGATAGAGAAAGAACCAGGGAAAAGGGACCAAGGACAAGAAGCCATGTCCCTAGTGACACACCTCTTCCAATTAGGTCCTATCTTCCAACAAGCCCATTGAGTTAATGTCCTCATGACCCAATCACCTCTCTAGGAACCACCTCTGAATATTGCTACATTGGGGAGCCAACCCTTAATTCAATTCAACACCCATATTCTTTAACCCAAACTTAATATTCAAATACAATTCTAACAAGATACATGGCAAAATGCACTAACCTTTCCTCAGAAGAGGAGGTAAAGTCCTTGAGTGATGTTTCCTTTTCCCCATATAAGTTTAATATGACGATGCAAAATTAATAATACATCTACAACATAAAGTCAAATCATCTGGTGCACATAAATGAATAAGACAGGTAAGAAAATAAGATATTTGGTACAAACACACACAGATAAAATACAGAATAGTCATGACAATTACAGTTCTCACTCTGCAAATGGTCACATGGTTGCAGCTAGTATTTATAACTACATTCTCCCACAATACATTCTATATTCTCTTTGCTTTCTGCTAGCACCTCCACTAGTCATTAATTTTCTGGTAGATGACCAAAAGAATCATTGCTGAAACACGGACCATTTGCAGTTTTGCCTGGTTGGGAATACTGCAGATTTTCACTCTCCAGGATTACCCTAAGATGTCTATTGTATTACAGATGTGTTCTTCCATATATTCACTGTAGAGTATTAGTGCAAACTCTCTTGGGTGGACAGGACTCAGCCAGCACTGTGACTTCTTTCTTTGCAGTGCTCAATTCTGGGGGTTTGTTGTCATTTCTCTTTTTTATTGAAATGGTTGATTTCAAATATCAACTTGGTGGGCCACAGATGCCCAGATATTTGGTCAGACATTCTGGATGTATCTGAGAAGGTGTTTCTGGATGAGATTAACATTTGAATCAGTAGACTGGGTAAAGCAGAATTTCCTCCCTAGTGCTAGTGGGACTCATTCAATCACTGGGACAAAATACCTGACACCAACAGTTTAAAGGTGAAGTTTATTTTGGCTCACAGTTTCAGTGGGTTCAGTCTATGGTTTACTGACTCCAGAGCACAAATGGCATCACACAAGGCCTTGTATTTAATCCCAACATGACATGAAAGAAGATGTGCTCTCTCACTCCCCACTCTTGGCCTATTCTGTCCTTACTAATTTAGTAGTTTATTTACCAAAAGTAGTGTCTCCCTCACACTTAAATTTTAAGTTGTTCCTTTATTTCAATTATTGAGATGTGATTGCAGTATATTTTACAAAGGATTTAAGTTACTCAATGTCAAATTGAATGATTTCTCTGGAAAACAAGAGTATTAAAGATGTAATATTTTATGCATTTGGCAATGGGAATGGTCTTCATATAGCTATAAATCTGCAGGGATTTTACATCTTTTCACAAGATACTCAGGTGCAGCCACAAGTTTTATATCGACAGGTGCACCCCATGCCACAAGGAATAATGTGGAGAAACAGCAAATGAGGGTCCAACTAAGCAGGTGGGGAAGGGAGGCAGGTGTGGATCAAAGCCAGTGACTTGCTTTTTCCTAGGAAAGTGATCTGCCACTTAGAAACAGCCCTAGTCCCTTGAAATGTTTTATGTTTAAAAACTGATGAGGTGGCCGGTTAGCTCAGTTGGTTAGAGCGTGGTGCTGATAAAAACTGATGGGCTGGTGAGATGGCTCAGCGGCTTAAGCGCCTGCCCGGCAAGCACGAGGGCCCGAGTTCGACTCCCGGAACCCACGTACGCAAAAAGGGCCGGTGATATCGCTCAGCGGCACGGGTGCCTGCTGGTGCGCGAGGTCCTGAGGTCGACCCCCCGGTACCCACAAAAAAAAAAAAAAATTGTTATAAATACCTATATGTATATCAAACATGTTTGGAGACCTTAGATTTGATGCATGCTAAATAATACTTTGTTCAGGCAAAATTATGAAAAATAGACTGCAATATGTTTATCCAAAATATTTGATATTTTTGCTATGTCTAGCATTTGTCCCTAAGATTAAAGCTAGAGATTTAAAGATCTAAACTCTTAACTAAATTTTCACATATTTTAATATTATTTATTAAATAAGGTATTTTCCCCCAAATAATTCATCATTCACTTTTTTTCCCCTAGTACTAAGGATCTAACTTAGGGCTTCACACATGCTAAACAAGAGCTGTACCTCAGAGCTTCATCCCCAGGCTCTCATTATTCAGATTCATCTTATAGAATGGCCCATTAACTTCTCTTATGTAAATACCTGAAAGCACAGGTCATTTCCAAGTTCTATTCTACTCTATTTTTATTTTATATTTTTGGTAGCAAACTGTAGATATTAGTACATTTCACATGTAGTAAGGTAAGTTCATTAAATTGATTTTCAAAAAAGTGAGCACTTTTGATATTAGTAGAGAAATTTAAGATATAATAACATTTTTGTTGAAATTTTATATTATAATATAGAGTACACTAAATTGCCAACATTTAAAAAATTCTATCTAGGACAATAGATAGTTTTTGCTAGTATTTGAAATAAATTCTATAATTTAAATATGATATCTGATACTTATAAACCAATGTTCATATCAGCACTGTGCATCCATCAACAGGAGTAAAAACTGTATTTTCATAGAAAAAAATTTTTTAATTTTTATTTTATTTTTATTTTATTATTTTTTAAGAACAAGTAAACATTCTTATGTATTAAAAAACTCAAGGAGAAAAAAATAATTCATAAAAAGGAATGAAATTCTGAAACATGCTATACCATGAGTGAACCCTGAAAACATTATGTAAGTGGTATAAGCAACATAAAAAAGAGTAAGTTATATGATTCCATGTGACAACTAATCTTGATTCTCAACTTGATTGACTTGACAGATGTCAAAACATTAATTGCTGGGTATGTATGGGTGGTAAGGGAATCGTGACAGTGGGGACTGTATCCAGTTGTTGGCTTTTTCCATTCTGAGTCTTCCCCTATGTTCTGCTTCCTGGCCACCAAGCAATAAGCAGCTCTGCTCCACCACGCCTTCCACCATGATGTCCCTGCCTTGGAGGCAGCTGACCACGGTCTGAAATCCCTGAAACTGTGTGTAAAATAGATCTCTCCTCCTTTAAATTGTGTGTGCTGGGTTTCATCACGCCAATGGGAAAGCTGTTATGGTTTGCGTCTAGAGGTCCCCCCAAAGCCTCATGCAGTCATGGGGGCGGCTTCTGGAGTTTGTGACTGATTCATGGTCCAATGCTGGGATTGTGGGTGTGAGTGCTACGCCCACCCTGGGGCAGGCAGCCTGCATACAACATAAGAGAGGGAAAGAGGCTTGCCCACCCATTTTGCCCATTTTTTGAACTTTTGATCTTGCTTTTGCTGTCTGCTGCCACCATGAAATGTTGCCCCTGTGCCACGCCGCCCTGCCTTGGAGCCAGCTGATTATGCACTGAGACCTCCACAAACCGTGAGCACCTGTGATTATCTCCTGCAACACATCTTCCTGTAGCTGCACTGAACACCCTACAGGAGCTACAGTTGTGCCAAGGTGTGCACCTGGTCCCATGTTCTAACGTGTGTCATTTCATCATTGCACCTGCAGTGCAATGAGACTGTTCTCTCCAAACCAGCATATGCCTACATTGTTATGCTTACTATATGCAGGCCAAATGACTATGCATTTTAATGAAAAAACAAAAGACACAGCCAGTCACCGTATCTGTGGAAGCACTTTTACAAGACCCACAGTCCACTTCTTTCGCTGCAGTCTTTCACTTCCTACTTGATTAATCACACCTAGTATTTCTGTACCAATTATAGCTCATGCCTGGCTCTCACAGGCTTGAGTAAAACCCGCTATGGAACTACCATAAACACAAAGGCTCATGTCTTTTTTGTAGAACCTGGGGAAAGCTTCCCCTCAACAGGATAGGAAATTATGTGGCTGTCTCTGAGAACTGAACAAATTACTATTCTTAGAAGCACTACCATAACTGACTCCTCCTTCACGGTGACGCCCCCACCCCCACTCCAGCGTTGGCACTGAACCCACAGCTTTGTGCACGCTAGGTATGCACTTTACCACTGAGCTATACGCTGGCCCTCATAGTGACCTCAGATTTCACTAAAAACACAGGCATGAAGGCCACAAATCAGAGTCATAAAGTACCACTTGACTTCTTAGGTCTCATCAAAGAGAATGACAAATAAAAATTACTTTTTGCTCTATGTCCCTACTGAGATATAAAGTGGGGACTTCACAAAAGCCGTTGATCCTTTAATACAGCTCAACTCCCATCAAAAACCATGAATATAACTCAAAAGACTGCAGCTAGATTTCAACAATAAAGAATTTATTAGTGCATAAACCAGAGCAGCATGAGGCTAACAGCTGATGAACAGAAGGCTGCAAAAATCAACCATAAATGTCATGTGAGACCAAGAGTTTTCATGAAGGTCAGCCATTCCTGGAAGCCTCCAGCAGACTGCAGATCGGATCTTCAAATAACAAATGGGTCAGATGTACATTCTAATCAGTTAGAAAAGGGAATGAAGTCCCTCTAAAGGCCCAGGCTCTTTAAGTCTTCCTGCAGGAAATAAGCCAATATTTGATTTTCTTTAGCATGCTGGGGCAACTGAGACAACAGTGCAAGGTGGTACAGAAAAATGGCTTCTACCAGAAGAAATGGCAGGGACAGGACATTGGCAAGGGACTTGGACTGTTTAGAATGGGCACAGAAGCTCCTCTAAGCCTCACCTATACTTAGAACTCAAGGAGAATCTTCTGCTAGATATCTGGAAGTATAAGGTCCAACTTCAGGGAAGTGGTTCCCTCACAAAGGCTAATACTGAAAAAAAGAAATAGCATATTCCCTGCAAATCTAAGGCCTTTCTAAAGTAGGGACTTTCAGGAACTAAATGACACTAGACCTTGAGCCTAAGGTCTCCATAGCTTTCTCCATATTTGTTGCCTTCACAAATCCCCTCCATGGTGTGAGATTTTCGGTGGAGAATGAGACTAGAGTGTTGTTTAAAAGATTTCCCACATTTGCCACACTCATAAGGCCTTTCTCCAGTGTGAACTACTTGGTGTTGAATGAGGCCAGACTTTTGGATAAAGGACTTTCCACACTGGCCACATTCATAAGGCCTTAATCCAGTGTGAATTTTCTGGTGTTCAACAAGGGTATAGCTTTGTCTAAACAATTTTCCACACTCACTGCACTCAAAAGGCCTTTCTCCAGTATGTGTTCGCTGGTGCCGAATAAGTTTGGATTTGAACATAAAAGCCTTCCCACATTCCCTACACTCATAAGGCCTTTCTGCAGTGTGAACTTTGTGGTGTTTATTGAGGGTTGCCCTTTGGCTAAAGGATTTTCCACACTGGTCACACTCAAAAGGCCTAGCTCCACTATGAATTAACTGGTGTTGAATGAGGCCATACTTTAGGCCAAAGGATTTGCCACACTGGCTACATTCATAAGGCCTTGCTCCAGTGTGAATTATCCGGTGTTCAAGCAAGCTGTGACTTTGTGCAAAGAATTTCCCACATTCGACACACTCATAAGGCTTTTCACCTGTGTGAGTTCTCTGGTGCCGAACAAGAGTGGATTTGGATCCAAAGGCTTTCCCACATTCTTCACACTCATAAGGCCTTTCTCCAGTGTGAATTCTGCAGTGTTCAATGAGGTTAGAACTTTGGCTAAAGGATTTCCCACATTCACCACACTCATAAGGCCTTTCTCCAGTATGAACTCTGTAATGTTTAATGAGGGTAGCCCTTTGGCTAAATGATTTCCTACACTGATCACATTCATACGGTCTTTCTCCAGTGTGGATTCTGCAGTGGTCATTCAAATGGGAAGTTTGGCTAAAAGATTTCCCACAGTCACTACACTTGTAAGCCCTTTCTCTTTTGTGCATTTTCTGAAGCTGAGTAAGTGAGAACTTGCAGTAGTAGGCTTTCCCACATTTGGTAGATTCATAAAGTCTCTTTCCGGTATAGATTCTTGGGTGGTGAATAAAAGTGTGTTTTTGGCTGGAAGCTTTTCTTAATTCACCCCACTTGTAATGGCTTATTCCTATAGGAAAAGTCTCCCCAAACTCAGTGATTGTGTTTGACTTCTCATAGCTGGGAATATCCAGAGGCTGGATAATATCCAATGTGGATGAGAAGTCCTTTCCAACCGTCCCCCAGGTGAAGGTCTTTCCTGATACATGCAATCTGCAGCTCTTCCTAAATGAAGTGTTATCCAAGTCTCTTTTCAAGGCTTCCTCTGAACTCTGAGTATTCTGGTCCTGGTGAAAGTTTGTGTGTGCCCCCATCAAGTACGGTTTCTGCGCAGACTGACCTGTCAGTTGCAAAATGTCTTTCAGGACTGGGACACATACTTCACAGGGGTGAGTCTCCTTGGTGGGAGGACTTCTCTTTGGGGTTTTGACCTGTGATGATCCTTCTACAGAAACCTGCTCAGAAGGTATCTCTTCATTCTCCATTCCATGCCAACAAACTGAAAGCAGAAAAGTGATGATGAAATACACACTGACTATGGTGGGAGTGTGTTAATTATTTTACAAAATATTTTGTGACTCTTTTTTTTTTTTTTTGGTGGTGCTGGGGTTTAAACCAGGGCCTTACGTGTGCTAGACAAGTGCTCCGCCAATGAGCTACAACCCCAGACTGATTTTATGATATCTTTTTTTTTTTTTAATGTGCGGGTACTGGGAATCGAACTCAGGACTTTGCGCTTGCCAGGCAGGCGCATAAATGCCGCTGAGCTATATCACGGCCCTGATTTTATGATATCTTAAAAGAAAAGTTTGCTAAAACCATACTTGATGACATGTAACAGTAGTCCTATTACTCAGAAAGCTGAGGCAGGAGGATCATTTGAACCCAGTTCAGGGACAGCCTGGGCAATACAGCAAGACTAATAACAAAACAAACAAAAACCACTTTGCTGGCTGGGGAACTGTTGCTCTCAGAGCAAGGCAACTTAGCATACCATTCAAATGTAAATTAACCCATCAAGAGCCCATACTCCATACCACATTTTCTATACAGCCTGAATGCAATACTCCTCTATTCTAATCATCCAGAGGTTTGGTAGCGACTAGGGCTAGACACTTTGCCCCAAAACCTTCTGAAATTATTCAGACCACCCAATCCTAAACTATTTACCATGCCCTGGCTTTCATGCAGAAACTCCAATAAAGGTTGTGGCTTAATGTTTCCATTCTGTCCTTTCTGCTCCCGACCACCAGGCACTTCCTCAAGCGGCCCTGTTTGGTGTAGTGTTCATGTTCTACTGCCACTGCAAGTAACAAATTCTATCAATGATGTTGACCTTTCTGTGCTGTCATTCAGTTACCTCCATAAGTTAAACTACAGATACAAGCTGAAATAGGAAAGGGGAAGCCTCATCAAATATGTACCAAGGAACAAGTCTACAGTGGACTGTGCTGAGGATGAGGGAGCTAGAGGCAGGGCAAGGAAGGAGCTGCCCAGCAGAATGGGGCATCTACGAACCATAAAATAGGGAGGCCTCACCAGACGAAGGACACAACGCAAGATGTACCACACGAAGGACAAGGAGGACCTCCAATATATTCCTCTGCCAATAGCCTTCAGCAGGACCTGTCCTTTGGTGAAACATGCATGTTGTGCTGAAGGTTGGCAGTGTCTAGAAGCAAAAAAACTTAACTGGAATTGAGTGGGAGACTCCACCATGTTCAAGCAATATTTAATGACATACGCACACCTTATGACACAGGTGTGTGGGTCAGTGTTGAGAAATACTGTAGAGGAGGCAGTGCAAAGAGGTGACCCATGCAGGACAGAAAGGTGAGAGCTGCATAAGGCTGCAGGCTGCAGATGAAATGAGTCAGTAAAGTGTAAAGTAAGATTAAGAAAAGGTAGAAATAAGGGGCTCAAAGGAATTAGCTCCAAAATTCTGGAGGATGCAGGATTAGAAAACAGCCTAAAATGGGTACACACCTATAATCCCGGCACTTGGAAGATTAAGGCAGGAGGATCATGAGTTCAAGGCCAGACTGGACTACATATCAAGACTCTGTCTCAAAAAAAACAAAACAAACGTACTAGATGCTATACCTTCCCCATTTGCCACTCATCAAGGCCAGGTGTCCTTTGAGACCATACTGCCTGTTCAGGGATCTCCCCACATCCCTATTTGTAGGACCACATGAGACCCACATGAAACAAGCGCCAAGGAAAGAGAAGATAGGTAAGCCTCTAGTATTGGCCTAGTGCCACTCAGCACACCAGAGACCATAAGAAAGAAGGTTATTGAATTCTACAAGAAATTTAGAGAAGACCTAACGCCCCTACTTCTCAAACTTTTCAATGAAATTGAAAGGGAAGCAATACTCCCAAATTCATTCCTGGAAGCAAGCATTACCCTGATACCAAAACCAGAGAAGGACCCAACTAAGAAAGAGAGCTACAGGCCAATCTCCCTAATGAACATAGATGCAAAAATCCTTAATAAGATACTGGCAAACAGAATCCAACAAATCATCAAGAAGATTATACACCATGACCAAGTTGGATTCATCCCAGGGATGCAGGGATGGTTCAACATACGTAAATCAATAAATGTAATACAGCATATTAACAGAACCAAAGACAAAAATCACATGATCATCTCAATAGATGCAGAAAAAGCTTTTGACAAAGTCCAGCACCTTTTCATGATAAAAACCCTACAGAAAATTGGAATAGAGGGTCTTTATCTCAATCTGGTAAAAGCTATCTATGACAAACCAACAGCCAATATTATACTAAATGGCCAAAAACTGAAAGCCTTCCCTCTAAAATCAGGAACAAGACAAGGATGTCCACTGTCCCCACTCTTATTCAACATAGTTCTGGAAACTTTAGCCAGAGCGATTAGACAAGAGAAAGAAATAAAAGGAATAATGATTGGAAAGGAAGAAGTTAAATTATCATTATTTGCAGATGACATGATACTCTACACAGAAGACCCCAAAAACTCCACTAAAAAACTGCTAGATTTAATAAGCAAATTCAGTAGTGTAGCTGGATACAAAGTCAATACTCAAAAGTCAATAGCCTTCCTGTACACAAATAACAAACTTACTGAAAGAGAAATTAGGGAAACAATACCTTTCACAATAACATCCAAAAAAATGAAATACCTAGGAATCAACCTCACGAAGGATGTAAAAGACCTCTATACTGAAAACTACAGTACTCTGAAAAAGGAGATTGAAGAGGATATCAGAAAATGGAAAGATATCCCTTGCTCCTGGATAGGAAGAACCAATATAGTGAAAATGGCCATACTTCCAAAATTGTTATACAGATTTAATGCAATTCCAATCAAAATTCCAACAGCATATCTCACAGAATTAGAGAAAACAATCCTAAAATTCATTTGGAATCAGAAGAGACCTAGAATAGCAAAGGCAATTCTGGGCAACAAAGGCAAGGCAGGGGGCATCACTATCCCCGACTTGAAATTATACTATAAAGCTACTGTGATAAAAACAGTGTGGTACTGGCAAAAAAACAGACCTGAAGATCAATGGAACAGATTAGAAGATGCTGAAACAACCCCAGACATACTAAGCCACCTTATCTTTGACAAAGGTGCCAAACACATTCGCTGGAAGAAAGATAGCCTCTTTAATAAATGGTGCTGGAAAAACTGGCTCTACACATGCCGAAGATTAAAACTAGATCCATATCTTTCACCATGCACTAAACTAAATTCAAAATGGATCAGAGATCTAAATATTAAAACAGAAACATTAAATCTGCTGGAAGGTAGGATAGGTAAAACCCTTGGAGACATTGGTGTAGGCAAAGACTTTATGAATAAAAACTCAACCGCACGGGAACTATCCCAAAGAATCAATAACTGGGATCTCATCTTATTAAAAAGCTTTTGCACAGCAAGAGAAACCACCAACAGAGTGAAGAGACAACCCACAATGTGGGAAAAAATGTTTGCCAGCTGTTCCTCAGACAAAGGATTACTATCGAGAACATATAAAGAACTCAAAAAAATCAGACCTCCCAAAATTAAAGACCCACTCCAAAAATGGGCATCTGAGATGAATACACATTTCTCAGATGAAGAAATACTAATGGCAAATAAATATACAAAAAAATGTGCAACATCACTAGTCATTCGAGAGATGCAAATTAAAACAACACTGAGATACCATCTCACCCCAGAAAGAATGGCTACTATTAAGAAATCAACTAATAACAAATGCTGGAGGGGCTGTGGGGAAAAAGGAACCCTTCTTCACTGTTGGTGGGAGTGTCGACTGGTACAGCCACTGTGGAAGTCAGTGTGGAGATTCCTCAGAAAACTAGGGTTGGAGGTCCCATTTGACCCAGCTATTCCCCTTCTGGGCATCTTCCCAGAAGAATTAAAAACATCGTACCACAGCGATATATGTGCACCCATGTTTATAGCAGCACAATTTGTAATAGCCAGATCTTGGAAACAACCCAAATGCCCATCAACTGAGGAATGGATAAGAAAGATGTGGTATTTTTATACAATGGAGTACTATTCAGCCATAAAGAAGGATAAACTGGAGACTTTTATAGGTAAATGGATGCAACTCGAGAAAATACTCATAAGTGAAATAAACCAGAAGCACATGTGTAAGCATCGTATTATCTCTCTGGTATGAGAAACTGAAAGAGTAAATAAGATCCAAAATGTACAATAGACATGGTGAATCAAAAAGAAACTGGTCAGGCCCGGTGAGATGGCTCAGCGGCATGAGCGCCTGCCTTGCAAGCGTGAGGGCCCGAGTTCGACTCCCGGAACCCACATACGAAAAAGGGGCCGGTGATATCGCTCAGCGGCATGGGTGCCTGTTGGCGCGCGAGGTCCTGAGGTCGACCCCCCGGTACCCACAAAAAAAAAAAAAAGAAACTGGTCAAAAGGAAAGAGAGACTGGAATAAGGAAAAGAAAGAAGGGAAAGGGAAAAAAATTGTATATATATATATATATAAGATGGTTAAGATAGATACACTACCATTTTTACTTAGTTCATTGAAGAGTAAGGTTTGTGCCAATAATGTTTGGACAATTGAATGCTAATGTCTGGTGTCCTGAATAACTAACTTAAAGATAGTAATACGTAATGTATTAACCATTGTTACCCTCCTATTATGTTTGTTTGAAAATTTGTTCTTCTTTTGATTTGTTTTGTTTTTTCTTCTCTTTAAAATAAAAAAAAATAAAAAATAAAAAATAAAAAAAAAAGAAAGAAGGTTATTACAAAGATCCTTGAAGGAGATTCTGGCAAAAACACCCATGGTCTATCTAAATACTAATGAGGAAAATGGCCCCAATTCCTGACACAAGGCAAGGTCACCTAGGAGGAAGTGCAGAACTTGGGACATAAAGTCCCACAGATGAAGCTACTGTCACCCAGAGGTCATGGATAAGTAAGGTGAAACCAACTAGGCAGACTCAAGAGCTCTGGATCCTCTCCTGCACTCTTTGGGGCAGCACATTTTAGGCTTCTCAGGCAGGGGAAACAGCTCATCCCTGACACCACGGCACATACGCAAAGACTGGGAAGTCTGTGGGGCCTATGTCTGGCTCTGACGAGGACAGAGCTGCCTCTAGAGGAAAAGTGGACAGACCAGTTCAAGAGCACAGAGTGGGTGTGAGGACCTTACCCAGTGAGGTTACCAGTGCAAAGTTCTCCAGCATCACACCGAGGTACAGGTGCCTCTGAGTCTCATCAAGAAGCCCCCACTCTTCCTGGGAGAAGGAAATGGCCACGTCCTCAAAGGTCACACAGTCCTGCCATGGTGAGGACAGAGCTTTCTGTGATCAGGCTCCTTCTCTCCCAGGACCCCAAGTTCATCCTCCCATATGCTCTCACTGCTCACCCACTTTCTTAATCCGCACCTCTGGGAAGGTAAGGGTGGCGCGGATGCCCACCCTTTCCTCACGCTCCCACTGATTACTGTGTCCTCCCACAGCACCAACAGGCAGGTGGGCCAGGAGATGCCATCTAAACTCCGGGCCTGGCATACAGTAATGGATCCCTACTAGTCAAGAAATGTTTTTGACGATCTCAAGATTGTGGCACTCAGACACAATCAAATGTAGGCTCACCCATCATTGTGATGCTCTCTACGGTCCTTTAGCGCATATTCCCCTCCATGTGGATTTCACCTTTTGTAGCACACCTCTCACACAGCCTCACTCCTGTGGCCACCTCCATCCTCCTGCCTCACACCACAGCCATCTGTGGTGCTCTCCCCAAACTGATATTGGGTCAGTACCACCCAGACCTCTGATGTGCCCAACTGCCAGACAAAGCCCCTATCTCGCTCTGAAAGCCTCTGAATTAGTCTGTTCTCGTTACTATAAAAAACATCTGAAAAAAGCTACTTTACAAAGAAAAGACAGTTATTTTGGCTAATGGTTCTGGAGATACAAGGTCTATAGACCTCATTTAGAATGGCCCTCTGTTTTGTTTTGTTTTTTTTTTTTTTTTGGTACCGGAAATCGAACTCAGGACCTTGTACTTGCCAGGCAGACGCTGTGCCGCTAAGCTGTATCTCCGACAAGAATGGCCTTCCTGATGGCAGTCTTGGGGCAGTCTAGAGCATCATATGCCAAGAGACGGGAAGAGCGTGTGTATGAGGATAGCATGTGTGCATAATCTCTCTTCTTGTAAAGGCATCAGGACTCAATCATGAGTTTCCATGCTAATGATTTACTCGAGTCCTAATCACTTCCCAAAAGCCTCACCTCTAAACATTAAAGCTTCCACCCTCTTAATCCTTTACACTGGGGACTACATTTCAACACATGAAGCCTTGGGAGATATTCAAGCCATATCCAAACCACAGCAGCTTCTCCGCCTGAGTCTTATTCTGCCACCCAGAACCACCTGTAGATCTGACACCCATGGCCCTCTTCCACATATGCCACACTTGACATCCCATCTCTGGTAAATTTCTTCCTCTCCTGCTCACCCTCACTCAATGCCTGGCCACAGCAGCCCTCTACCTCAGGCCCAGTGACACTCCCAGATGAACATGTGTGCCCCTAAGTTTATGCACATGACTAAAACTCCTCAGACAAAGAGTTAATACAAAACCCCAGTGGATCTGAAGCGTGCAAAATAAGCACTAATCCTAGGCTCGCAGTGCCTAAATTACTCCTAGGCTTTCATATTAGTCTCAAGTCCACTCAGCCCTCAGAGCTTTGGCAACCTGCCAGGTCCCCCTCTTTCCTACACTTTCCTCACGGCCAGTTCTCTCCCACATCTGTCTTTGTAATTCCCATAACAACCACTACATATGCAAGCATAAGACCCAGTATTGACCCCACTCTCCTTTTCCTGGGCTACTGGCTGCATTACCAGCAAGACCAAGCTTCCCCTTTATAATTGTGACCTAAGCTACACTGGGCAAGCACTGACCACCACCTTGTGGATGTAGCTATCCTGAATCCCTCCCCGCAGTCCAAGTCCTTTGTGGTCAACTATCCATTTGGTGTCTAAACTAACTGTTGTTTGAAACATCTCAGACTCCAAAGATGTCCCAAAACAAAACCTGATATCCCCAGTGATAAGTGATCCTAATACAAAATTCATGACACTTAGTGGAGCTTCAATACTTCTGGACACCGAACCCAAACACCCTGCTTTCACAAATTCTGACTCTTACTCTCCCCCACTCTCAAAAATCTGTAAATCTGGCCTTCCTCACCTAAAAAACTGATTTAAAATCCAACAACGACCACCTCTATGGCAAACACAGTAATCCAGCCACCATCAACAGTCACCTGGACTACTGCAGGAAACTTCTTATTCTTCCTAGCTCACCCTCAAACTCAGTCTGTTCTACAAGTTGTAGCCACTGGGTGCCTGAGAGGATCTAGATCACATCACCTGCTATCTGGGACGCAAAGGTCCCAGTGCCCAACGCATTCCCAAAGAGACATGAATATCTGAGAGAGTCATTACAGGTCTGACTCCTGCATTCGATTTTAATTCCTATGAAAAACAAAGGAGACCTGGGTTTCCCTAAAACCTTCCTTAAGCACCCACATATCTGATATTTAAGCCTGGGTTTCCCACGGCTTTCTGCAACTGGTTTCCAGCAACGGGAACCACTTCACAGGCTGTATGGTCCTGGGCTTGGTGTCTGTTCAGTCCCTGGAGCCACAGGCTGGAAGAGGGCCAAGAGTGACTGAATATAAAAATCTCAATGACAAAGTGGGGTGAGCACCGGTGAGGACCTGGCACAACACCCGCTAACCTGTGCGAAGTCCATCAGCGCTTGTGCAGTCGCGGGAACCTGCGGGAAGAGGAAGGAGGTGAGAGGCTCGTGACCACTGTGGACCTCCATGGGCTAGGGCCTCCTCGTCCCCTGCCCAGCCCCAGAGCCCAGCGAACCCGGGATGATCCACGAACACAAGGACTCAGCCTTCCGGCCTCGGCGTCAGCCCCTCCCGGGCCAATCTAATACGGAGTACTTTCCTGAAAACTTCACCCGGGCGCAAGCGCCCCGGTTGAGCGACACCCCCGAGTTCTCCCACAGCCCCGCTCCAGGACCGAGACGGAGACTGCACCCGAGCACGCACTGCTCCGGGTTCCGGACACGGTGAGGCCGAGGTCGCCCCGCTCACCCGAGCCGAGTCGCCTACAAAGTCCACTGCCATCGGACTCTGCGGTGGGGCGCTGTCCCGGGACGGCCGTCAACGCCCCTCAACCCGGCCCGCTAACACTAGTAGGACCCCGGGCCTGGGCCCGCTCCCAGCGTTCTTCGGATCCCAAAGCTAAGGGTGAATGAACCGTCTACGGAGCCAAGAAAATGACTCCCGGAAGCAACGCCGGAAGTCCCGCCCCTATTCCAGAGGCGGACGCAGGACCAGACGTTGAGTGCTCATTGGCTCAGCGTCTTGAGCCGTGATGCGCGGCATTCTGGGTAGCGTAGTTCTTACAGCCCCGCCTCCGGCTTCTCCCGGGTCACTCCTCCGGAACCCAGGTCCCCCTGCCTGGGATGGTAGCGCCGGGAAATGGGTTGGCCTAGGGCCGCTTCCGAAGGGCAGGGGAGGGCGACTTGCTTCTTTTAAAGGGGCCGCGGCCGCCTTTTCCTCAGTCCTTTCTGCGCAGGACACCCGGCATTTACCAATAGACAAGTAATACAGAAAGACAAGCGTTTATTTAGGCCCCTGAGAACACAGCAGGGATAGCGAACAATTAGGCTGAGAGGATGGGAGTGAAAGCGCGACAAAGGGACTGAGTTGGCAAATGTAATGTTTTAGAAATGCCTTTCCCAGGCGTCCTGGCCTTTATTGCTCTTACAGGAGCACCTGCGTTGCAGCTAACGTTGTACATCAACGCTGTAATTTGCAAGGGCTCTTGCTTAGGCCTCAAAAAAGACTGTTTAGACTTAGATACGGTGTCTGAATGTTTTAATCATTTTGGGAAAGGTATAACATTAGCTCAGGGGAGGAAAGGGCGGTTTTTGTATTTACTTCTATCTTGCGCTGGTTTTAGACCTCATTAATGCAGTGCTTCATGCCTGTCCAGGACATGCTGGGCAGAAGCATGTTTTCAAAGAAGTTTGGGTGCTGAGAGTTTTCACTGTTTGTCCTCAACAGCCTAATTCTTGTCCCCTTCAACCCACTAAATGGAGGATCTTGGTACAGGTCAAGATGTTGCCAGTTGGCTGTGGGGTCCTTTGCCCAATTCATATGGAGAATTTACAGATTGGGGAATGCAGCTTTACCTTCAGTGCTAGCACTATGAGTTCTTAGTGTTGGCAGACCTCCTTGCTGCTGGAGCAAACTACAGGTGGGCATTGAGATCCTGCCAGCTCCTGGAGACGGTGGCTGCAGCAAGCATCCACGCAATCCCTTAGTCTTTGCAGCTAGCTGCCTCCAGTGTTTCCAGCCTTGGCTCTTGGCCACTTTTGGCACCAGTGGCCTTGGATGTTACCAGCACTTAGTGTTCCAGCTCAGCATGCTCTACTCAAGGTAGAAACCATGAATCGGCAAAAATGTGCCATTCAAAAGATGCTTTATTGGGCAGGTGAGATGGCTCAGCGGCTTAAGCGCCTGCCCGGCAAGCGCGAGGGCCCGCGTTCGACTCCCGGAACCCACATACGAAAAAAGGGCCGGTGACATCGCTCAGCGGCACGGGCGCCTGCTGGCGTGTGAGGTCCTGAGGTCGACCCCCGGTACCCACAAAAAAAAAAAAAAAAAAAAAGATGCTTCATTAGGACTTCTGCTGTAGCATTGGGAATAAGCAGGAAGACTGACAGCTAAGGGTATGAGGAGGTTACTTATGAAAGAGAAAAGGCCCCGGCCCTAGGTGTAACAAATGTAAGAGGCAGAGACCAGAAGAGACCATCAGGCTTATGTAAAGGCAACATGGCATGGAATTTATTTTGCTTGGATTCAGGCAGACAGAAGGCAAAAAGGCCATCCGTAGGGAACAAAGAGAAGCGGGCCCTTTTTATAGGGATTGAAAGAAGGTAAGGGACATTAGGCAGGAAGATTTTAATAAACATCTGTGGTCAAAGTTCTCTGGCAGTCTTGCATCTTAGTGGGCAGAGTCCTTGAAGCATCCAGTGTAAATCTTCAGGTGTCTCTCTGTGATGAGGCTGAAGGACTTCAAGTACTTGGGCTTCAGTGACCAATGTAGGGGCAGGACAGAAAAGAGCAGAGAGAGAAAGAAAAGGAAACACATATGAGCTCAAAAGGGCTGTAGGCCAAATTACCTCTATATCAAAATCTTGACCTAAACATTTTTTGAATTATTTTTATTTTATTGGTACGTTTTAGATATACACAATGATAGCATTCATCACAGGGAATTTGTACCTGTACATGATATATTTTGCTTCTTTTTACCCCATTCCCCTCCACTCCCTTCACCCCCTCTTCCCCTACTTACTTACAAAAGCTTTGTTTCCATTTTTTTTCTTCTATTCTCTTTTTTTTCTTGTTCCTTCTCCGCCCCCCCCCCCCCGGTTCCCCTTCACTGGAACATTTTCTTCCCATTTCCCAATATCTACCATATATTTTGGTCCTTATTTACACTTTTGGCTTCTCAAACCAGAGAGACAATGTGCTATTTAAACATGTGTGTCTGATTTATTTCATTTAACAGTATGGTCTCAAGGTGCAACTATTTAGCTAGAAATGTAACAACCTTATCCTTTATGGCAGACTAGTACTTCGTTGTATAAAATAAATCACATCTTTTAAAACTATTCATCAGTTGATGGGCATTTGGGCTGTTTCCAAGCTATTATAAACTGTGCTGCTATAAAAATGGATGTGCATATATCACTGTGGAATGATGCTTTTAATTCTTTTGGGACGATACCAAGAAGGGGAACAGCTGGGTCGAATGGAACCTATAGTCCTAGATTTTTGAGGAATCTCCACACTGATTTCCACAGTGGTTGCACCAGTGTACACTCCCACCAACAGTGCAGAAGGGTTCCCTTTTCCTCCACAGCCCTGCCAGCCCTTGTTGTTGGTTGATTTCATGATAATAGCAATTATTTCTGGGATGAGATGGAATCTCAGCATTGTTTTAGCTTGCAGCTCTCAAATGACCAGTGATGTTGAACATTTTTTCATATATTTATTTGCCATTTCTACTTGTTCAGCTGAGAAGTGTCTATTCATTTAGATGTCCATTTTGGATTGGGTCTTTAAATTTGGGAGTCTGATTTTTTTTTGAGTCCTTTATATGTTCTAGATATTATTCCTTCGTCTGAAGAACAGCTGTCAAAACCTTTTCCCACACTGTGTGTTGTCTCTTCATTCTGCTGGTGGTTTCTTTTGCTGTACAAAAGCTTTTTAATAAAATAGGATCCTAGTTACTGATTCTTTGTGATACTTCCTGTGTAAAAAAATAAATAAAACCTTTGCCTACACCAATATCTTCAAGAGTTCTACCTATTCTCTGTTACAGCAGACTTAGTGTTTCTGTTTTAATACTTGGATATTTGATCTATTTTTATTATAGTTTAGTGCCTTGTGAAAGACACAGGTGTAGTTTTAATCTTTGGCATGTGGAAAGCCAGTTTTTCCAGCACCATTTATTAAAGAGGCTATCTTTCTTCCAGAGAAGATATTTGTCTCCTTCGTCAAAGACAAGGTGACTGAGTGTGTTTTGAGTTGCTTCTGTATCTTCAAATCTGTTCCATTGATCACTGGGTCTATTTTTGTTATCGTTGTTGTTATTTGTTTGTTTGTTTGTTTTTGCCGGAACCATGTTGTTTTATCACAGTAGCTTTGTAGTAAAATTTCAAGTCAGGGATTGTGATGCCCCCTGCCTTGCATTTGTTGCCCAGAATTGCTTTCGCTATTCTAGGTCTCTTCTGATTCTAAATGAATTTAGGATCATTTTCTCTAATTCTTTGAGATATGCTGTTAGAACTTTGATCAGGATTGCATTAAATCTGTATAACAATTTTAGGAGTATGGCCATTTTCACTATATTGGTTCTTACTACCAAAGAGCAATGGATATCTTTCCATTCTCTGATATCCTCTTCAATCTCCTTTTTCAGAGTACTGTAGTTTTCAATGTAAAGGTATTTTACTTCCTTCATTAGACTGATTCCTAGGTATTTCATTTTTGAATGCCAATGTGAAGGGTGTTTCCCTAATTTCTCTCTCAGTGAGTTTGTTATTTGTGTACAGGAATACTACTGATTTTTGAGTGCTGACTTTGTATCCAGCTATGTTACTGAATCTGTCTATTAAATCTAGAAGTCTTTTGGTGGAGAATTTGGAGTCTTGTATGTAGAGTAGCATATCATCCACAAATGATAATTTAACTTCTTCCTTTCATTTAAATTTATTCCTTTCATTTCTTTCTCTTGCCTAATTGTTTTGGCTAATATTTGTAGAACTACATGGAATATGAGTGGTGATAATGGGTTTTCTTTATTTTAGAATGAAAGATTTCAGGTTTTGTCCATTTAATATGGTGTTAGGGCCAAGGATATAGTTCAGTGGCACAAGCACCTGCCTGGCAAGTGCAAGGTCCTGAGTTCAATTCCCAGTACCAAAAAAAAAATGAATTTCTAAACCCATTTAATATAGTGTTAGTTGTTTGTTTGTCATAGACGGTTTTTATAAGATTGAAATAAGGACCATCTATTTCAATTTTGTGTACAGTTTATCATAAATGCATTTTGGACTTTGTCAAAAGCTTTTTCTGCATCTATTGAGATGATCATATGGTTTTTGTCCTTGGCTTTATTAATATGCTGTATTACACTGATTGATTTGTGTATGTTGAACCATCCCTGAATCCCTGAAATGAATCCTACTTTGTTATGGGATATAATCTTCTTAATGATTTGCTGCAGCCTGTTTGCCAGTAACTTATTGAGGACTTTTGTATCTACGTTCATTAGGGAGATTGCCTATAGTTCTGTTTTATGGCTGGATCCTTCTCTGGTTTTGATATCAGGGTAATGCTTGCTTGAAGGAAGGGATTTGGGAGTATTGCTTCCCTTTCAATTTCATTAAAGACTTTGAGAAGTAGTGGTATTAGATGTTCTTTAAATTTCTTGAAGAATTCTGTGGTGAATCTGTCAGGGACTGGGATTTTCTTCACTGTTAGGTTTTTAATTACATTTTTAATTTCACTGGTTGATATATGAGTTTATTTAAAATATCTATATCATCTTGATTCAGCTTTGGTAATTCATCTGTATCTATGAATCTGTCCATTGCTTCTGTGTTTTCCATCTGATTAGAATACATGTTCTTTAAATAGGTATTGATCCATTGTGATTTCACCCTTTTCATTTCTAATTGCACAGATTGGACTTGTTTCCTTTTATTGATAAGGTTGGCTAATGTTTTGTCAATATTATTTAATCTTTCAAAGAACCAACTCTTTGATTCATTGACTCCTAGTATTGTTTTGTTAGTCTCCATTGCATTAATTTTGGCTCTGATCTTAATAATTTCCTACCTCATATAAGTTTGGGATTGATTTGTTCTTCTTTTTCTAGAAGGTTCAGGTTCAACATCAGGTTGTTTATTTGAGCTCACTTTATTTTTCTGATATGAGAATTTGCCACTATAAATTTCCCTCATAGGACTACTTTCATTGCATTTGATAAATTCTGGTATGCTTTATTGGCATTATTGTTTAATTATAGGAGCTGTTTAATTTCTTCTTTAATTTTATCTGTGGCCCATTGGTTGTTCAGGAGGGTGTTATTTAATTTCCATGTGTTTATGAAATTTTGTGATATCTTTTACCATTGATTTCCAATTTCATTGCACTATGGTCTGACAATGTGCATGGGACAATTTCAATTGCTTTGCCTTTACTTAAGCATGTTCTATGAGCTAGTGAGTGGCCTATTTTGGAGAATGTCCCATGTGCCTCTGAGAAGAATGTGTATTCTGCTGTTGTGGGGTGGAACATTCAGTAGACATCTACTAAGCCCCTTTGTTCAAAAGTTTGGATCAGTTCCAATATCTCTTTGTTGGGTTTTTTTTTTTTTTTGTCTAGTTGATCTATATGTGACTGTAGGGTATTGAGGTCCCCCATTACAATTGTAATCACACTTATTTGCTTTTTCATGTCCATTAGTATTTGTTTTACATAGTTGGGTGTGCTGGTATTTGGTGCATATATATTTATGATTGTTATCTCTTCCTCGTGCGTTGTTCCCTTTACAAGGATGTAGTGACCTAATTTGTCTCTCTTAATCAGTCTTGTTTTTTTTGGGGGGGTACTGGGGGTCGACCTCAGGACCTCGCGCACCAGCAGGCACCCATGCCGCTGAGTGATATCACCGGCCCCTTTTTCGTATGTGGGTACTGGGAGTCAAACTTGGGCCCTCGCACTTGCCAGGCAGGTGCTTACGCCGCTGAGCCATCTCACCAGCCCCTCAGTCTTGGTTTAAAATCCACTTTGTCTACAAATAAAATAGCTACCCCTGCTTTTTTCTGGTTTCCTATTACATGAAGTATTGTTTTCCATCCTTTGACTTTCAGTCTATGAATTTCTTTTTGAATTAAATGTGTTACTTGTATGCAGCTTCTTGCTGGATCTTGCTTCTTGATCTATTCTGCAGTCTGTTTTTTTCTATTGGTGAGTTGAGACCATTTACACTGATGGTTATAACTGATATGTATTGATTTATCCTTGTCATGATATTTTCCTGTTGTTGTTTCCACTTTCCCCCCTCTGTTTAATTACTTGCCTTGCCTGCTGGACTCATCCTGTCGGTGTTCATAGAGTTGAGTTTTAGTCCTTGTTATCTCTTTGTAGAATTTCCTTGAGAACATTTTGTAGTGCTAGTTTGGTGGTCATGAATTTCTTTGTCACGGAAGTATCTTATTTCTCCATCAATTTTGAAAGATGGTGTCATGACCAGCAGGAAACTTTTCTGATGGCAGGGGAAACCCTTACAGACACATTTGGCACACACATTTGGCACTGTTGGGAAGATCCACTGCAGACAAACTGATGCCAGTGTGAAGAGACATTGCAGAACACCAGGCCCCCACTCCTTGATTCCTGGATGCCCAGGTACACCTACACCATCCTCAGGTTCCAGGAAGTTCAAAAATATCTGCAACACTGCCCGTGGCCATGCTATCCCCAGATCACTCAAGACAATGGTTCCTCAGACCACTCACTGGCAACCACCTTCAACACCGAGCAACCACTTCCCTTCTTAAGACTGTGCTCTCCATTCCATGCTGCTCACTGATTCTTTTCTTGGTCTCAGCCTGCTTGCGCCTGAGTGAGAAATAAAACAGCCTTATTGCTGTTACACAAATCCTGCCCAGGCAGTCTCTTTACCCTTCGCCTCTGTTACATCTGGTGGTGTGATTTGGATAGGGTGACCCTCTCTGGAGGACTTCTAAGCCCTATCCCAAGCCTTTTTCCTGACAAGATCACCCTAAGACATTGGTTTCTCAGAAGGCATCCCAGGCATTTCTCGCCATCCACTTCATAGTGGGTAAGTCTTCTATCTCTCCTCTCTCCATGCCTTTAACACTCCCTGCACCTTTAAGAGTTTTCCTCTATCTCCTCAGCCTTTCTTCCCCCTTCTCTGCTGCCATGACTATAGCTGTTCTTCAGCCCTTCTCCTCGTTCTACTCCCCTCACCTGATGAGACAGCAAGAGGCTCATTCTGCTTTCCATATCCCTTAAATCCAGTGCCAGTCATGGAAATTCTCTGGGAAGACAGTCTTCCCTTGGTGGTTAACCAATCATGTGATGACCGCCTTGGTAATCCCCCCACATTACATTATGGCCCTGAGTCCTGACTGGAGACCACTGTGGACCTTGTTGCTCTTCTCATTACCTTTCTCTGCTATCAGTGGGAAATCTTCCTTCCTGTACTTCCTCCACGTCCTCCCAGCCTGTCTCCTAAAAAAAATCTAAAACATCTCTGCCTGTCCCCTGATCTGAAGCCTAAACACCTGATTTTTTTTAATACCACTTGGCCACAATATAAATTTGAAAATGGCCCCCAATGTTCGGAAAATGGCACCATTGTTTGATGTTGCAAGACTTAGATAATTATTGTGGAAAATTGGGCAAATGGTCTAATGTACCCTGTGTCCAGGTGTTCTTTACACTCCGTAGCCTCCCCACCCTGTTTTCCTGTGAACCCTCTCAAATCCTTTTTTTCCCTCCCTCTGCACACCTTCCTCTGGTGCCAACTCATCCCTGACAACAGATCCTACTGATCTCGCTCTCATCAGTGCCCCCCATTTAGCCCCCACCAAGCCTCCTGCCACAGCTGCCACAGCCATGCCCCCCCGCAGAGCCTCCTGCCCATTCGATGCCACCGCCTAACTCTAACACTCTTCTCTCCAAATCCGTCCCCTAACTCTATCCCTCCGTATGCTCTATTTTGCCCCATCTCACTCCACACTCAGTCTAGACTACAGTTTGGCCCTAATCCTTTGGCCCCTGACTCTCAGTTCCCGCTCCATGGAGTGGCAGGAGCAGAAGGAATAGTCCAAGTTGACGTTTCCTTCCGTCTGTCAGACCCCCCGTGTCAGAGAGTGTCTGGACTCTTTCTCATCACACCTCACTCAATATTCAAGAGTTCCAATTCCTGACCCAGTCTTACAGCCTCACCTGGGCTGCTTTAAACATCACCCTCAACTCCACTGTCTCCCCAGATGAATGGGAAAGAGTGTAGTCCCTGGCCCAATCTTACGGGGATGACCACAGGTCATCCTGAAACCTCCAGAGGTCACCTTGGCTGTCCCCTGAGAGGATCCACACTAGAACTATCAGGCAGGATCCTAGAACATAGCCAGTTGAGATCACATAATCTCTTACCTAGGAGAAGGACTTTGCAAGGGAGCCCATAAAGCAGTTAATTTTGATAAATTCAAAAAGATCACTCAGACCAGAGATGAAAATCCAGTCCAGTTTATGGCTCACCTGCCTGCTGCCCTTAGACAATTTGCAATACTAGCTCCAGAGAGCCCAGAAGAGAAACTTATTCTTAAGATGTACTTCAACACTCAGTCAGCCCCAGACATTCACAAAAAATTATCAAGATTGGAGACTGGCCTTCAACCTCAGAACAGGAGCTAACTAACCTGGCCTTTAAGGTTTCAATAACATGATGAAAGTGCTCAAAAGCACCACATTTCTGAGCTGCATATGCTGGCCTCCACTGTAAAAGCTCCCCAAAGTCAACCACTGGGTTGACCACAAAGGGTCAAAGGCACTTCTGATGGAAAGCATCCCTCCAGGGCCTTGCTTCAAATGCCACCAGAATGGTCACTGGGCTAGGGAATGCCTGCAGCCTGGGATTCCCCCGCAAGCCATAGGGGTCCCCACTGGAAATCAGACTTTCCAACATGGGCAGTTACCTATGCCACCTCTGGTCATGACCCCAGGGATCCCTACATGACTCCTTCTCTGATCTTCTTGCTTGGCCAGGGAAGACTGAAACTGCCTGAAGGCGTCAGAGGCCCCCTGGACCATCTCAGATGCCAAATTTGGGGTAACTCTTATAGCAGAGGGTAAGTTCGTGCCTTTCCCTATCAATACAGGTGCCACCCATTCCACCCTTCTTTCTTATCAAGGACCAGTATTTCTGGCCCTGACTACTGTTGTGGGCCTTCTCTGAGCAGGCTATAATGCCCCGCATTGGGTGCCAGTTATTGGGGCCTTGGCCTAGGACTACCAATCTCCTGCTCAGAGGTACAATGAAAGAATAAAACACAGACAAAACATATATTTTTTTAGTTACAAGGAGCACCAGGATGGTCAAAGCCCAACACCAGGCTGAGACCCTCAGGCACGGTGTCTTTGGCTTTGATTAGGTGCACACCTTGATTGGGGGGGGGGTGCTAGTGGGCTGCATGAAGTGGTGGGGGTGAACTGCTGACACAGTCAAGGTTCAAGGATGCATATTTGAAAAAATCACACAGGAGCAGATCATGGTTAACTGGTAGCCTGATTGTCTGCTAACTGCAATTACTGAGCTAGATGGAATTTGCAGGAGTCGAGTCCTTAGCTGCCATGTTATCTTGGCAGGTGCCAAGATATATTTGAGGTGCCAAAACTTCACAGGCTGTTTGCTCGCCTTGGCTCTGGCCATTAGCTTAAAGATCACTCTGTTCCTAAGCCAGCCAGGGGCCTTACCACAAGTAACGTAGGCCTAAGACAGACTCTTAATTTATTTTTATGCAAATTTATTAATATTAATTTTTGCCTGCTTGTACCATTTCAAGCTGGTCCTCAGCATTGTCTGCTTGGTTTCCTACTGTGAATCCCCTGCTAGATAGTGACACGTGGGCCTCACTGGATTGCCATGGTGGGACCCTCACTTCTTCTGCCCAGTGCTATTGTCTTCTTTGATGATATGTAACGTACTAAGACCATTTCTTCCTCCAAACCAAAATGCCCTTTGTACTTGGTTTGAAATAGTAAATCACTGAGGCAATGGAGATTACTGAAAGAGGATTATAAAAAGTGAATTTGTATTCCTATGCTTCCTAAATTAAATGTCTACAGAGACAAAACTTAGAGGCTGTTAAGAAATTCCCTTGAAGTAAAAGTAGATAATAAACTTAAATATGTTTATATTTAAATTTCTATTTGGTGTTCAGATTTCCAACTTTTAAAAATAGCTCTTATTTTAAAATAAGAACTTTAAAAAGAACTACCAATTTTAAGTCATGTTTCATTTATATAGTTTGTGGTAGGAAAATAAAATTTAAAACACATATTTGAGAAAGTTGATCCATTATAAAACTTTGGCAAATTAAGATGTGATCTAGCAACAAAAAATGTCATTTTACATTTAATTTCCATTTATTTCTTGCTGAACCACTTAGCTTTATTTTTATTTTGCATTCCACATCTTCACTCTAGATGACTGTGAAGCTGCCAGCACAGCTCTCTTGTCTCATTGAATTAATATTTTCTTTTATCAATTATTAATTATACAATTTAAATTATTCTGCATTTTGATATGTGAGAAAAATGCCCTATAAATTTTTTCTCCTTCTCTGTACTGACTCTTTGCATATATGTAAAGCTTTTTTTGTCTTTTATCTAATTGGAATCAAAACTGAAGTGACTATCAGTAGTTTTCTCTTTTACATCCTGCGTATTTATATATTTCTAGTTTAATTTTAATTTGTGGCATATTTTTACCTTCATTGTTATTTTATTCTTATGAAATAAAATAGCCTCTGCTATATGAGAATGACTACTAATATCTAGATATCTCTATCTATATCTATATATAACTATTCTATGTAGAATTATTATTCATTGCTTTGAAATGTTGTTTCTATGGCTTCCTATTGTGTAAGGTTAAAATGTGTCTCTATTTACAGAAAAGTCTTAAAAGTGTAATGTGATATAATTAATAAATTATTTCCAATCTGAACCAAATAATTCCACAACTAATTAAAATTATAAGTGACCATGTGTGCTACATTCTATTTTGTGCCACTGAGCTAACTATACACTGTAAAACAGTAAAAGCTTTTGCTAGTGCATTTTATCTTTTTCAGGACAAGTTATCTTCATTGTATGTTTTAAGCGTATTTTTTATTATTTGAAATTACTAGAGGAAATTTTTATGTTACATTTGGTGGTAAACTAATAAGATGTATCTGTTTAAATCTGTTTGTATTTTTAGTACATATTTGCAGCACATGCAGTTTGCAATCATCTTGAGGAGTGGGTACAGGTACATAACAACAGCTTGGTTCTTGTTCTCTAAGTTCCTTTCCCTCCCATCTTCCTCCTCCTCCTCTAAATTCTTTCCCAATTTTAATTGTTGTCTACATTATTACTTTTTTTTTGTGTGTGTGTGTGTATGTATGTGTGTGTGGGTTCCAGGGGTCGACCTCAGGACCTCGCACACTAGCAGGCACCCGTGCTGCTGAGCAATATCACCGGCCCTTTTTTCGTATGTGGATTCCAGGAGTCAAATTCAGGACCTCGCGCTTGCCAGGCAGGTGCTTATGCCGCTGAGCTATCTCACTGGCCCTATATTATTACTTTTATCTCATGTTTATGACATAAAATGTTTATTTTATTGAGGTTTTAATTTTCAATAAATGGCATATATTTATTCCACTTATTTCCCCTTCTCTTCTCCCTCTCCTCTCACATTCTCTTGGACTCCTTCCCATCTGCAAGACATCTATCCCCTTGTTCCCTCTATCCATCCTTTATTGTGCTCTTTGTACTTTGATTTACTCAAATGAAAAATAGCATTCAGTATTTAAGATTGTGTGTCTGGTTTATGTCACTCAACATTATATTTTGCAGGTGCATTTATTTTCCTACAAATTACTCAAATTTGTCTTTCTTTATATCCAAGTAGTATTCCATTATGTATAGATACACTTGCTTTATACAATCATCTGTTGATGGGTATACATGCTGCTTCCAGGATTTAGCTATCAGGAATTGTGCTGCTGTAAGCACTGGTGTATCAGTCAAGGTTTTACTAGAGAAACAGATATAACACAAGATATACAAATGTATAAGAAATTACAAGATTGGCTTACAATGGTCAGCCACAGAGTTGGATGAGGAAATGTGCAGAGGATGTCTGCACTCTGGAAGCTGAAGGGTTCAGTCCAAGGTCTGGAGTTCACTGCAGTGTTTGGTGCAAGTCCGTACCAGGAGGCCGAAGGATCTGAGATTGAAGGCTGTAGAGTCTATGCCAGAAGGCTGAAGAGTCTACACTGGAAGGCTGAAAGGTGAAAGCCAAAGAGTCTGCACTAGAAGTCAGGAGATGACATCCAAGCTGAAGGTGAAGACTGGAGCTCCTCCAAAGAACATAAGCCAGTCTGTCCTTCCTCATTTCCCTTTTATACCATCCTAGGGCAGGTCCTCTACACCCTAGGTTGTAGAATTGCTGATTTAATTAAGCTTCTAAAATTCTCATGTTGACACAATCAATCAACAACTACAATTGGTATGCATGTATCACTATAGTATTGATGCCTTTAGCTCCTTGGGGAAGATTTCTAGAAGGGGGATAGCTGGGTTGTATGGAATTTCTAATTTTAGTTCTTTGATGTATCTCCATACTGATTTCCATAGAGGTTGTACTAGTTTTCATTTCCACCAATAATGTAGGAGGGCTCCTTTTTTACCACAGCCATGCCAGCATTTGTTATTTTTTGATTTATTGATTGCTATTATTTCTGTTGTAAGGTGAAATTTTAAAGTTGTTTTAATTCACATTTCTCTAATAGCCGGGGATGTCAAACAATTTTTTATATATTTGTTGACCATTTTCGTTTCTTCCTCTGAGAAGTATCTGCTTAATTCACTTGCCCATTTCTTGACTGGGTTTTTCATTTTATCTTTTGTCAAATTGAATTATATGAAATACTTGGTTTTCTCTCTCCATCTACAGTGTGTCTCTACTGTTATTTCATTCTGATGTAGATATATTGCTTTTACTTTTACAATAATCCCTACAATTATTTTATGATTTTTTGAAAAATTCTAATTACTGTTATGTAAGAAATCTGTTATAAGCCAGGGATATAGCTCAGTGGCACAGTGCCTGCCTGGCAAGCACAAGGTTGTGAGTTTGATTCCTGGTACAAAGAAAAAAAAATCTGTTATCATTTAAAAGTAACATTGCCTATAGACAAGAAATCTGCTGCTTTCTCATTTTGTATAGTTTTTTGTAAGTCAACAATCACGCTATTAATTCCAGTGATATTTTACATGACTCAATAGTGTTTCTGAAGGAAGTATTTATGAACATAAATGAGCATTTATTATTTTCAAATATGGTAGTAATGTCTCACAGGTATTATTTCCTCCCACTGAAATGACCACAGCAAGAAATCAGTGAGTTGATAGAGTGGTGAGTACTGTGACTGTCTCATTCCAGATACACTTGAAAACCATCCATTTGAATAATCTGTGCATTTCTTTCTTTTTTTTTTTTTTTTTTTGGGTGCCGGAGGTCGAACTCAGGACCTCATGCACCAGCAGGCGCCTGTGCCGCTGAGCGATATCACCGGCCCTTTTTTCGTATGTGGGTACCGGGAGTCAAACTCGGGGCCTCGCGCTTGCCAGGCAGGCGCTTATGCCACTGAGCCATCTCACCGGCCCTGCATTTCTTAAAGAAAGAAAACTTCTCATAGGACATTTCTACCCTTAAAATCTTAATACATTTATTTTTTTCTTAGTTTTGTTTTCATTTCTGCATTTTTTATCCATAACAGCAAATGCTTCTATCCCATATAACAAAATCGCATGTCCTCCACATTAGAGCAGGTTTTTATACTGCTTAGGTTCCCTTAATTCAATTTTCCATATTTCTTTTTTTTTTTTTTTTGTGGGTACCGGGGGTCGACCTCAGGACCTCGCGCACCAGCAGGCACCCGTGCCGCTGAGCGATATCACCGGCCCCTTTTTCGTATGTGGGTTCCGGGAGTCGAACTCGGGCCCTCGCGCTTGCCAGGCAGGCGCTTACGCCACTGAGCCGTCTCACCAGCCCTCCATATTTCAATAGTGGCAAGTTTCTTAAAACAGTATAGATTCTTCCATCATTTTGAAAAATGTGATTATCCGACAACATATTTGAATAACTTGCTCCACATAGAAACACCTGTGTATGTACACTCTCCAGACTGCTCATTTGTAATTTTATCTGGTTATTCTGGAGACTCAGTTTATTTAAAATTTCTGTTCTCAAATATTGAGTAATAAAATACTGTGACAATGAAAAGCAATGACTGAAAGCAGTGTTTACCAACAAAGAAAAATACCACAAGTAGGAACAAATTTATAAAATAATCTACTGAAGTAAAAAGTTATGAAGGCGATAACATGCATACTATAACTGCAAATGCTAAGATAGTGAGAGAATTAAGAGAAGAGTATAATTAACTGTATAGATCAATCACAAACTTCAAATTGAAATATCAGTGATTACCACCTCATTTTATTTCCGCACTACTGACATTAGACCAATGAATTATTTACAGAAAATTCCATGTATGTCATTATGTCCCAGAACAAATAAGCAGGATTATATTTCTCAAGTAAGAATTTATTCATGAAGGTGTCATAGGCATGTATACAATACATAGGTATGTATATCACACATACAATGCAACAATATCATTGAACGCAGGGTCTACTTTCCTAACTTTGCAATTTTTAAAGATTTGATCATTTCAATCAGCCTCTCACCATTGTACCCATGTTATATTTAGTTATTATGCCCTTTAAAGTTTTTAATAGATCTATTAATTTTATTTTTCTGGATTTTTAAAATTTTATAAAGATGCTGGATCATTTGTTTAGGGTAATTTCTATCATTCTGCTAATTATGGCACCCACTGATGTTATTTAACACATCCTACCCTATTGCTAATAAATGCACAGTTTACCCTGGTGGAGAATCCAGGCCAAGATCAGTTTACTCTCATGGTACTTGAGGAAGATCATGTCCTCATTGTCAACAAGAGGCTGCACTGTAACAGCTTTTAATCTTTTCTGTGATGTGATGGTTAATGAGGAAGTCCATATCTTATTGGCATCTTCCCCAAATACATTTCTTACCAGCTGACCATCTTTCACTTCCAGGTCTCACTGGTAATCATTCTCTAGGTCCATAACTGTTTATTGCCATTTGTGCATTTTTTCTTGAAATTCTTTTTTTTTATTTTATGGAAAAAAAAGTAAAACAAAATTTCATAACAAAATAATAGGAGAATAACAATAGTTAATACACTGTGTATTGTTATCTTTAAAGTAGTTACTCAGAGTACAAGATATGGGCAGTATAGAGATTCCTCAAAAAGATAGGATTAGAGGTCCAATTTGACCCAACTATTCCCCTTCTGGGTATCTTCCTGGAAGAATTAAAAACATCGTATCACAGCGATATATGTGCACCCGTGTTTATAGCAGCATAATTTGTAATAGCTAAATCTTAGAAACAACGCAAATGCCCATCAACCTAGGAATGGATAAAAAGATGTGGTCTTTTTATACAGTGAAGTACTACTTAGCCATATAGAAGGATAAACTTGAGACTTTTATAGGTCAATGGATTCAACTTGAGACCATACTCACAAGTGAAATAAATCACTCACATGTGTAAACATCATATTGTCTCCCTGGTGTTCTGTGGTAGAGTCCAAATCAGAGCCCCACCAAGCCTGCAGTAGGATTAGTGCTGGATTGGGTGCAGGGCTGATCTTGGCCTCCAGATGTGTGGGCTGTGGTCAGTCTTTAGCCAGCAGCTTTCTGGATGGCCCACCCATGTCTCTTTACCCTGTTTGTCTTTGTATTGCTCCCTTAGTTGCTGTGGCACCCTCAGGCAGAGACAGCCCCGAGATGGTCCCCGTCCCATGTTTGCCCCTCCCAGACCTTGCACAGCATGCTCTGTTCCACACCACTGCCTTTTCTGTCATGCCGCCCTCCTTGCCCACACTGGTGGTCACAAGTCTGTCCTGTGCTGGTGGTCACAAGTCAGAGGAAGTGCTGAATTCCTGACCCGAGGGTGCTTGTGCCACTGGCCACTGGTCGCAGGGCAGGGAAGTGATGATTTCCCATTCCATGTTCCTGCTGCCATAGATCACAGCTGCATCCAAGGTCCACATCCCTCTCTTGTGCCAGTCATAGGGCAGGAGAGGTTGTGTTGTTTCACTAGCAATCCTCAGTCCCGCACCAGTCCCTAACCTTGTTGTCACTAGAGGTTCCAGTTAGCAATTATGGTGCTTGACAAGGAAAGAAAAAGAAAAAGAAGAAAAAGGAAAAGACAAAGCAAAACAAAACAAAACTGGTGGCCCATAGGGAAGGGAGCGGGCACTCACCCCTGTGTACGCCAGAGAAATTTGTTGCTAGGCTGCAGTGTCCTGTTTGCAGGAAATCAAAAGTGGCGAGGGGCCTTATATCCTACACCTATCCTGTGTGGACTGAGTGTGCCACACCTTTGCAGTCTCTCCACTGGGGGTGCTTCCTGGGATGGCGGTTCCTGCATTTTATAAAGCCCTGTGGTTATGTTTTGTTCTCTCTACAAGTCTCTTATTTCAGATTAATTTTGGTATCAGGATGCCAAAATTCTTCCAGTTACCTGTGTTTTTAGTTATTTTCTCTGAGGAGCTCCAATGTGACTCCTCATTTATCCAGCCATGTTGAAATGGGAGAACACTTTACTGACTGACTTTTGGTAAACACAAACCGTATTCAAACCACAGCAGTCATTCCTTTTGGAGGATAGTGTTGGACATCTCTGGGTTTCCTTTTTAGCCCCAGGCTCCTCTGGACTAGCCCATGTCACAGGATGTTTCCACTATGAATGATAATCATGGACTCGCGCTACCTCAAGGATGCTCCTGTAGATTTCACTGTGTTAGTCCCTCTCAGAGGCAGATTTCCCATGAGCAGCTCACAGCAGACCTGCCCATGTGTCATAGATCAACCTCTTCATTGGCCATCATCTCCAAGATCATGACTAGGGTGCCAGGAGTCCAGTTACACAGGCTTTTTCTTACAAGAGATGAAAGGAGGGAGACACGGGAATGGCAGAGAGAGAGAGAGAGATTCCCCTAACACCTACAAGTAACAAGTGACCTGGACAGCCTCATCCAGGCAATGGGAGTGAGACAAACACTGACAGTGGCTTATGGAGTGCAATTATTAATAAGAACCAAGGTTCTAGAGTAGTCAGACACATGGACCAGCAACTCTATTCAATGTTATCACTTGGCTCATTGTTAAAAGATGTACACAGAAGAATTTTTATAGCAGTGAGTGAAAACTTGTAAGCAACTAGATTCACAGCAAGGGAAGAATGTTCAAACACATTCAGGTGTATTTGTACAATAAAACACCTTGGGGTGATTATTATGATTAACTAGTCTAAGTGTATTTACACTAGATTATGTTGGTATGTTATTCACAAAAATAGTTTATATAATGAATAACAGTCTTTGAAGCTGTGATTACAAATATAATGTAAATAAATACAAAAGCCTCTATTCTAGTATTAGGTCTGCATATTAAAAGATGGCCATCAGGGTGGCCCTGTTCCTCCAAGCATACCTCAGGGAGAGTGTGGATAGAGTAGCTAATGGGTACAATACACACCTCATCTATGAATTCCTGGGGTAATTTTTCTGTTGGGAATAAAATTCTTTCTTTTGGTGGTTTGGGGATGCCCTAGGGGACAAAACCCGGGGTGCCCCATCATTGAGTTACATCGCCAACATCTCCAGCATTTTTGTATTTTATTTTGAGGCAAAGAATTGCTAAATTGTCCAGGTGGGACTCACACTTGCTGTTCTCCTACCTCAACCTCCCTGAGTGCAGGGGTCACGGGGTGTGCACAACCACACCCAATTGAATCAATTCTTACAGGGACGGTAGGTGAGTGACTCTAACTTCTTGTCCATTTGCTGTGAAAAAAATAAAAAGCAATCCGAAAATTCCTCTTCATTGTAAGAAGTGGTCAGTATCCCAGCGCAGTGGGAACTCATGGACCCTAAGTCTCCACCCAGCACAAGACCTTGGATGTCCATTGTTCATCAGATGAACAACTTTTCCACAGTGTCTTAAATTATCAGCCTACAAGCATATTCCCTAATTGTCACGGGAGCATCGGTACAAATACCCGAAGTCAGGTGTTTGTGAAGGATGGAAGAAGTATCAGCCTCACCTCTGAAGCTGAACACATGATGCTGAAACAAATCTGCAATGTTCTATAAGGCACCCATGATAAAGGCTTTTCACCTAGAGTAGTGCTATTAGTAGGTTGTGAAACCCTTTTTTTAACCTCCATTTGTTATTATTATACGTTTGCAGTACATAATGATTATGTTACCTGTAGAGTTGGTACATATACATAAACATCTTAATTAAATATTTTTATCCCTTTCCCCTGCCTTGATGACCAAATCCATTTCTTGCTCTCCTCATTTGAAAAATATTTATCTCCCTACTTCCTATTATCTCTTTTTTGTTTTGCTCTTTATCTACATTTTGGTTTCCCAAGATGGAGTCAAGTGTGGGTCTTAAGTCACTGGGGCGTCACAGTGGGATCCCAGCCTGTCCTTTTGTCGTTTGGCTTCTCAGCCATGGGGCAAGTGGTTTTGCTCTACCATGTGCTTCCACCATGACATGCTGCTCACCACAGGGCTATGCAACAGGAGTAATGGACTGAAACCCCACAAACTACAATCCAAAACACATGTTTTACATTTGTAAGTTATAATCTCTGGTATTTTGTGACAGTAATATGAAGCCGACTACCACACAGCATGTGGTAGGAGAAGAGTTGGTTGCTATTTGGAAACTAACCGAATAATGTGACAGCTTCCCAAAGCATGGGTAGGGGTCCAGCCCCACCGAGGTCTGAAGCCTCTGATGTGCAGCCTTTCCAGGATGGCCACCTTGAGAGACCAGGAGGCCAGAGGAGGAGACGCTGGAGATAAGCGTCTGGATGAGAAGAGTCACAGAAGTGGCCTGAAGGGGCCTCATGTGTACGTTAGGTGGTTGTGTGACACATGCTGGAGATCTGCCAGCTGGGATCTGTGCACCAAGGGGCATAGGAAGGCTTTCACAGTGGTGTGTGCAGATGGAGAAATGTGGGACCCCATGACCAAACCTCTAGCTCCTCTCTCTCTCTCTCTCCCTCTCTCTCTCTCTCTCCTAGCATTGAATCATGACAGGAATGACAGGATTTGCTGGGGCTCCCTTTCCTGCCTCCCCCTTGCAAATACTGCACTCCATTAACAACAGAAAGTGTCTGTCACCCAGAAGTATAATACTGCAGGACACTAAGTAAGGGATGATTGCAAATATTAATAAATATTTATTAATAATAAATCCTCCTTTAAAATAGGTGACCATGGGCCAGTGATGGCTCAGTGGCGTAAGCACCTGCCTGGCAAGCGCGAGGTCCTGAGTTCAACTCCCGGTACCCACATATGAAAAAAGGGCTGGTGATATTGCTCAGCGGCACGGGCGCCTGCTGGAGCGTGAGGTCCTGAGGTCAACCCCCGGTACCCACAAAAAAAAAAAAAATAGGTGACCAAGCCTTTCATTTATCCACCTCAGAGGACAGCCATGTACACTTTAAAGTTATACTCAAAACTCCCTCCTCTAATTTAAACTTTACATTATATTTTTATTATTTGTATTAACTTTACATAACAAATTAAAATGATATAAAAATATTTTGACACTAACAGGTTACTATCACAAGAAATGTTTTAAAATAAAAAACACAAATTTGGATTACAAGGAAGTATTCTGGTGTGATTAAACAGGAGAGAGAGAGATGGAGAGAAAGAGAGAGATTAAGGTATGGGATCATGTGATTGAGGCCAGCAACACTTTGGGCTTGACGCAGAGTCTAAGGATTCAAATGTTATTCTCATCTAAGGAATAACGTTCCAGCAGCATGCAGAGAACACTGACCAAACACCATGATCCTGGGGGCTCTGCCCTTCAGCTGTACCCAATTGGAATGACTGGGGCTGATCATGATGGCCTGGAAGATACTCAAGATGAACGTGGAATCCAGTGATACACCTCTGGCAACTCTGTGAGAATAAAAGACAAACTTACAAGCAACATCATCCAGGAAAGGAGCCAGATCAAAAGTTGCCATTGTCTGAGGGATTCCTTTAAAGAGAACCATCACATTGGCCCATTTCAGGTGTTTGAGAATGAGCTCTGTGGGCTTCACCCTGCTCCTAGTGAAGTCTGCGAGGACAGAGTGGAAAAGGAAAGCAAAGTTCCCCAGGATTCCAAGTTCAGTCTGGGATAGGAAGATGATCCTGGTGGCCCAGTCTCTGAAGGACATTGTCACATTCCTGGGAAGGTCACCCTGTGTCAGAGCCAACCACATTCATATGCATGCAGGACTTTCTTGTTGACATGTAAAATACTGTGCTGCCTACTGTCTATTACTGCGCAGTCATAAGTCATAATAAAATGTGTTTTTCCAATAAGAACCACACAAGGTTTCATTGTAGTCCCTATTCTTTGAGTTAAAGATAGATATTACTAGTGATGTTGTGATGAAAGGTAAAATTTATATTGCCCTTTCTTGGTACTGGCACCTTTCACAGTGCTGGACAATTAATACCGGAGTGAAATTACACAACAGCCCTATGTGAGAGGCTCTAATTTTTTTTTATGTGGGTACCGGGAGTTGACCTCAGGACCTCACGCTTGCCAGCAAGCACTTGTGCCGCTGAGTGATATCACTGGCCCTTTTTTTCCTTTACGTAGGTACCAGGAGTCAAACTCAGGACCTCGCACTTGCCAGGCAGGCGCTTATGCCGCTGAGCTATCTCACTGGCCTGAGAAGCTCTAATGTTGAAACCATGTCCAGACAAATGTACTTAGGTCCATAGATGACAAAGATTTCCCAAGTCCCACCACTGGTACAAGGCAAGACCCAGTGGAACTCAGACTGCCTGGCCCCCAAGAGAACTGAGCCATCAGGTGATATGAAAGAACATGCTTAGTTCCCATCTTAGAGTTCTTCCCGACTTCCATCTACACACACGTGCATGTGTGTAACCATGCATACATGTAGTTACATGTGCACATATAGTTTAAAGTGTTTTTATCTGGTCATTTTATTCTTAGCCCTCTTTAAAACTTTTCCTAATATCTTTTCAATGTCCTGTATATTATTCTATTCACCTATACCACTTATGAATGAAATTAAAATATCAATATGTAATAGTAAAATATTAAACACGGTATCTGGTTTTACACAGGATGTAATGAGTGCACTTGCTGGATATGGGAAGGCAGATAGAAGACTTAACCTTTTTGTTGTGAAATGAGGTCTAAAGGATACTTTCCAAAAGATAATCAGCAATATCAGTATCTTCTCTATGCTCTGTAACCAGAAATATGATTAAAATAAGTATAAATAATGCAAACATCCTTACCAATGTAGCACAGCATATATGTCAATAATACAGACGTTTCCTACCTGAAAGAAAAACAGCGCCTGTCTGTCACCTGCCCAGACACTGGAAAGGTCTCCAAGGAGGCATCTGGGTAGGTGTGGACTTTGGTGTTTGGGAGAAATGGAAATAACAGAATGTGAGTATTGGGGCCTGGGTGACATCAGGCTAAATTCATGGAAGTCAGAGAAATCTTCATAGGATTGAAATTTGAAAATGGAAACACCAGGCTGCCAAATCCTCTTCTTTTTAGCTTCAATCATGAAATGAACTCCTAATTTGTTGCCTCTGCCCTCAAACAAACAAATGAAAATAACCTCTCCCCATGTCAGTGGGCACAGTGTTTCTGACAGAGATACAATAATCTTCACCCCCTTAAACTGCCCTGGAAACCAGAGTAACAAATGTAAATAGGCAATCCAGTCAATGCTTCTCATATCCGCTCCCATAATTCTCTAAATTCTGGGAGAAACTATGCCTTTCCACTGAGTGGCGTCAGAGATTCTCCAAGATAAAGTAGACAGAATGTGAGTTCTGAGGCAGTCACAAGGCATTTTACCCACCAGGACCCATCATGGCTGGGGGAACCCTCACTGATCCCCCACCGTGACGAGCCCCAAGGAAGGGGTCCAGGGTGCAGACGCTCACTTGCAGGCTCCCTCCACCTGAGGTCTACCCCTGGAGAAGGGGACCCTTTCCGCCAGCAGCACTCGCCAGACGCCAGGAGACTGTCTCGTCCTCTGCAGACTGTCAGCCTGAAGTAACCCACTCACCCGTGCAGGTAGAACCCAACTGCCAATGCCAGTGGGGCTGAAGTGGCCAGAGGAACAGGCAGCCCCTGCATGGGGAGCAGTGAGCTGAGATAAGGGTTTGCAGGCTCTGACCTCATCTTCCCATCGGGCTGCGTAATTTTGTCATAGGAGGCCGCGATGACAGTGCCCACATGGGTAGTTGAGACCGTCCCTGAAAAACGCATGTTCCCATGTATATGCAGGAGACACTTTTCACTGAGTCTGAGCATCCACAGAGGGACAGGCTGAAGTGTGGGAGGATTCACTTCTCCTGGGGTCAGGAGCAAAGAGGAGTCCAAGGAGGGGAAAGCAGGGGATGCCAAGGAGGGACTGAGAGCAAAAGGCAAGGCTGCCACTGGCTCTGACTTCCCCAGGTGCCTGTTCCCAATGTCCAACTGACAATTACTCCACAGATTTCACAGATGCCTTTGTTAGAGGAGAAATAGGGGAAACAAGAATTCCACCATTAGATGGTACCCAGCAGTGCTTGCTCCATCCTCATACCATCTGCTCTAAAGATGTAGCTGCACTCCCCTGCTAGAACCTCCACACAAGCTCTCAAAAACCATACAGTTTTGAGGCATTTAAATTTTTATTTACATATATTCTTTTGTTTTATGCTAAAAGTCTTGCTTACCAGTTATATTCATAGACTTTTTATATGTACCAAATTTTTTTTTTTTTGTGGGTACCGGGGGGTCGACCTCAGGACCTCGCGCGCCAGCAGGCGCCCGTGCCACTGAGCGATATCACCGGCCCCTTTTTCATATGTGGGTGCCGGGAGTCGAACTCGGGCCCTTGCGCTTGCCGGGCAGGCGCTTAAGCCACTGAGCCATCTCACCGGCCCATATGTACCAAATTTTAATGACAGTGTAAGATGCACATATATGTATGAACAACACTTCTATATTCCTTTTTTGGTACTGTTTATAAATGCCTCTCTGGTTCAAAGTTATTCAATCAATTTCCAATAAGTATTCAGAAAACACCTCAATAATAAATAATTAAATTGATTTTTACATAATTTTGAATATCACTCACTTTGATATATATTGTGTTTAATGTTTTTCAATAATTATGTGAAATATTTGCATTTGTACTATTTAAACTATACGTCAGGTCACATCGTAAACTCAGTGGTTCCACTCTTACATCCACCTTGATCCCCTCCCCCATGCTTATATCCTTATATTTTAATAATACAGGAACCCTACGCTGCATATGCTGTGTATCTGGCATTTTCATGGAGAAGGTATGGTAGAGAGCAGCCAGCATCGGTGCACAGAGCTCCCCTCTCTCACCCTACAGCTGCAGGCCACCCTGCCGTGCATGCATCACCCCAAAGCAGATGCTGAGGCCATTTTCAACGCAGGTCCTCACTGAGCCTCCTTGATATTTATAGGCAACATTCTATTTAAAATGAGAGTCTAGACAGACCAATCATCTAACGTAGTGATGGCGATACATTCATTGCCATTTGTTTAACTCTTCATTCTTCTTTAAAACCAGTGCCCTCTATGTATTGATGGGATGTGCCCTGCAACTTGGACTTGGGGATTTTCTTCCTCACTCAGACAGGATTGGTCTCTTGAGAAACTCCTCCCTGCTCTGTCTGTATAACTTCACTTTGCTCACTGGACATCACTTGAGACCAACAGATTTGATTCGTAATCAACTGGTCTTGACCAGTTCGATGGTTCTTTTCTCCAAGGGTGTCCCTCAGACATTGGCAACTTTGGGATGGGAATATTTCTTGGAATACTTAGATATAAACTTGTCTTCTACTTTCACAGAGTGAGCACTGGAGTGTCCTTCAGCACTGTCTTCCTTTTCAATGCCTTCCAGGCCATTAAGCTCAACCCCAGTATTTGTAGGTGGATGGAGCTCAAGATTAGATCCCTAAGGTTTACTGGCTTCTGCTGTTTTCTGTGCTGGAACTTACATTTCTCGATAAATTCTTTTGTTCTTTTAAACATGAATGGTCCACTGTGTAAGAAAATCTCAGTGTAGAAATTAATTGTGGACACTGTCCCTGGATAATGACAGAGAGACATGGCTTATTATATACACTTAGATTTCTCCTCTGAGTTCCTCAGTTTGGGTTTCATGACCTGGGCCAGCGGCTCCATGGTCCTGGCCCTGCACAGGCACAGGCAGCGCGTCCAACACATCCGCAGCCGCAGCCTCTCCCCCAGGCCTTCCCATGAGGCCAGAGCCACACGCGCCATCCTGGTCCTCGTGAGCTCCTTTGTTACCTTTTATTCGTTCTATACTATTTTTTTGTGGGTACCAGGGGTCGACCTCAGGACCTCGCGTGCCAGCAGGCACCCGTGCTGCTGAGTGATATCACCGGCACTTTTCTTCCTTTATGTGGGTACCAGGAGTCGAACTCAGGACCTCGCGCTTGCCAGGCAGGCACTTATGCCACTGAGCCATCTCACTGGCCCCGTTCTATACTATTTTGACCATCTGGACGACTCTAGTTTCAAATCACAACCAATGGATAGTGAACAGCTCTGTGATCATGGCCTCATGTTTCCCAGCATTCAGCTCATTTGTGTTTATCATCAGTGACTCCAGGATCTCTCAGTTCTACTTTGCCTGCAGTACAAGGAAAAGAGTGTTTCCTCATTCATGTGCAGGGCTGAGTCTGTTCTCATTCCGTTCAAACAGTCAAGTGAACATTTATTAATAGTATTTGGGGACTTAGATGTCACAGTGTGTGATGCCATATCCAGTGAAGCAATTAAACTTTTTACCTTGATCAATCTTATGAGATTTTTAAAAAGATCATTGTGTACGCAGTTAAATAAAGATTCATACTGTTATCCTTTACACATTTCACTGGAGAAGTTCAGAACATTTTCATAAAGAGGAATGAAGAAAATTCTGAGTTTAAGGCCTAAGTAAAGTCTTTCACTTGGGGCTTTATGGAGATTTTTTGAAATATTTTCTTCTTCTTTTGTTCTTTTTTAAAAATTATATCGGCAGTACATTTTTATGTTGAGCTTTTATTGACAGGGGAAAGTTGATGGGAAAGACCCATGTAAGGAAGCCATGTGCAGTGTCAAGGCAATAAGGTGAATCCTGGTTTTTGCTTGTAGACAGGTCAGGAAGTCAGCAGAGAGGAAAGTTATGGAAGGTCCTGGGCAATCGCTGAGGACAGGCCAAGTAATCTAAACTTTTGTTTAAGAAAAATGATGGGCAACCAGGCATGATGGCACATGCCTGTAACCACAGGTACTCAAACACTGGCATGGGAGGATTACAAGCTCAAGTCCAGCCTGAGCAATCCCATTGTGCATTCATTCCCTGTGACCAGAAAGGAAGAAAGAAAGAAAGAAAGAAAGAAAGAAAGAAAGAAAGAAAGAAAGAAAGAAAGTGATGGACAGTGAAGGGATTCAATCAGTTCAGTGAAAATATCTGTACTCATTAATCATTATTTAGTAAATATTTATTAAAATAAGCTTATTCATTTTTATTAATAATAATGTTTCTATATTATTGTTCATTATTTATCATTACAGTTCATTTTTAAAGCATGGATTGTTAGTTCATCCCACAGAAAACACAACATCAGTGTTTAATACTCAAAATTAGTATTTAGATAATTTTGAATGTATTTCTCTCTGTTATTTTCACCTAAATGAAATATTTTAAAACTCCAAATTCTACAGAAGAAAAGCTGTTTTAAAAGGTTTATTTTATTGAGTATGCTCTGTGCTTTAAAAAAATCTTTTTACTCTTATTATCTGAAATTTCATCTAAGTTTTTTGTATTTCTATATGAACACCTTTGATTATAACATGTAGTGAAAGGTCAGTAGCAATTTTTGCTATCAAAATTATAAACCTTTATATCTTACTTAATTCTAAAATTATCACATTTCTTTTTATTTGTCACATTTTTTTTCATATGCGGGTACCGGGAGTCGAACTCAGGACCTCACGCTTGCCAGGCAGGCGCTTATGCCGCTGAGCTATATCACTGGCCCACATTTGTTTTTTAATAAACTTCCACATTCCACAAGTATCTTTTTCTTTAAGAAAAATACTCTTTGAAGGAACTTTAACATTCATGTATAAAATCACAATAGTGTTTATTCTTTTTATATCACATTTCCAAAACTGAAACAATGATCTGAGTTAAAAATCGATCTGTTAGTGAATTAATATTGCCTTGCCATTTTACATTCATCTGTCTTTTATTTTTAATTCAACATTCAGATAATCTGTATTGATATTTCAGAAGGGATCATACTTCTTGAGTTCAACTGGCTTGCAGCTAATACTTTTTTTTTAATTTTATTTTAAAGAAAAGAAAAAAACAAAACAAATCAAAAAAAGAACAAAATTTCAAAACACCATAATATGAGGGTAACAATGGTTAATGCATTACGTATTATTATCTTTAAGTTAGTTATTCAGGATACCAGACATTAGCATTCAATTGTCCAAACATTATTGGCACAAACCTTAATCTTCAATGAACTAAGTAAAATTGGTAGTGTATCTATCTTAACCATCTTATATATACATACAATTTTTTTTCCCTCTCCCTTCTTTCTTTTCCCTATTAGAGTCTCTCTTTCTTTTTGACCAGTTTCTTTTTGATTCACCGTGTCTATTGTACATTTTGGATCTTATTTACTCTTTCAATTTCTCATGATGCAACTCGAGAAAATATTCATAAGTGAAATAAACCGGACGCACATGTGTAAGCAGCTAATACTTTTGACACCTAAGTTAGGTGTTTTCTTTCTCAAAAATATTTTTAATTGAGGATTACTACTTATACATCATTATGAGGTAACTTTAAGGTAATTCAATACATGTATACAGTTTAAGTAATCAATTCATGTAAATAATCACTGCCATCTTTTCAAACATAAATTATTTTTGTGTGTTGGAAATTCAATACTCTTCTAGTTATTTTCAAACATAGCAGATAGTTTTAACCAATAGTTACCTTACTGTGCTGTAGAAAGGCATAACTAATTCTACCTCTCTGTTTCATTGTTTCATATTTAACTCCTTTTCGTCTCCCTTTTTCCATGCCCTTCCCAGTATCTCGTAAACATTTGTCATTCTGCTAGTCTAAGAAACTGCCTTTTTAGCTCCCACAAATTTGCAAGAACATGTGGAATATGTCTTCGGTGTCTGACTTATTTTATTTTAACATGACCACCAGTTCCATCTTTGTTGGTGTGAATGGCATGATTTCACTTTTTTATCACTGAATAATATTTCACAGTGCATATAACTATAATATTTTCATTATTCACTCATCCAGAGATGAGTATGTAGGTTATTTCTATATTTTAGCTATGGCAAATAGTGCCACAGAAAACACAGAAGTGCCAATTTTTTTGACACGATGATTTCATCATATATAAATATATATATATACGCATATATATACATAGAGAGAGAGAGAGTGGGAGAGAGAGAGAGATTTCTGGGAGTTCTCTTTTTATGCTTTTGGGGAACATCCCTACTGTTTTCCATATTGGCTATACTAATTTAACTTCCCACCAACAATGTAAGAGTTCCTCTTTCTCCTCATCTTTACCAAGATTGGGTTACTTCTGGTTTTTTGATACTAGCCATTCTAACTGAGGTTAGATGACCTGGTAATGTTGATTTTATTTCCCTGGCATCAATGAGACTGAACATTTTTTCACATAGTTTTAGCCATTTATATGTATTTATTTGAGAAATACCTATTCAAATATTCAGAGTATTTTCATTAGGTTATTTGTGGCTTTTTGGTGTTCACCTTCTTGATTTCCTTATGTATTCTGAATATAAGTCTCTTTTCAAATGAATAATTTACAAACATTTTCTCCTATGCTATAGATTATCTCATAACTCTGTTGGTTATTTACTTTGCATTTTGGAAACTTCTTAATTTGTCTATTTTTAGTGTGTTGCCTGTGCCTTTGTGTCCTATTTAAAATTCATTGTCTTGAAGTGCTTTCCTGTGGTATCTTATACTTATTTCATAGTTACAGATTTTATATTTTTGATCCATTTTGGGTTGGCTTTTGTGAACAGGGAAAGGAAGCAACCTAGATTCATTCTTCTGTATATGCAAAACCAACTAGCCAGCATCATTTATTAAAGAGAATGTTTTTCTCCATGATATATTCTTGGAATCTTTGTCAAAAACCAGTTGCCTGGAGAAAGATAGCTTAGATCTATGAACAGCTCTAAGCTCTCCTTCCAAAGCAACAAGTATAGAGCTCTGTGAGAAAACTGGGGTATTTCAAGATTCATGGGTTCACAACCTTCGAGTGAAAGCAACTAGACAAAACCCAGAGAGAGTGGTAATTGGAATAAAAGTGAATCAATTGAAACAATGTGCCCCAGCACCAAACGAACAGCAGGTCAGAAAGGGAGAGAAATAATCACTTCTAATGCAGCAGTAAAAGACAGACATAGCACTTTCTTATAAAGAGATTCCAGCTCAGGATATGGAAATATCTACTACAGACAGGGGATATGACTGCACTCAAGTGATCAGAAGTAGGAGAAAAAATTACCATGATATCCAAAGCCAGTGTCACAACACAGGGAGAAACTCACTTACTAAAGAGCTCACCACAATAGGGACAGAGCTTTCTACACTCACTGACCTATACCTCACCACAACAATAAAAAGCAATGGAATCATGAGAAAACAAGGCAATAAGATGCCTTCAGAAATTCATAACTTTCCAAAAGTTGATCTCATGGGCAATAAAATGGAGAAATCCCAGAAATAGAACTCATAAAACAAATACTTAAAATATTTGAAGAGATCAAAGAAGAGACAAATAAGCATAATAATGAAGAAAATACTAAGATGGTCCACAAGCCTAAAGACAATGTAAAATAAGCAGATGAATGATTCAGTAAGATGACAACTGAAGACCCAGGTATAGTAGTACCTGTCTGTAATCCCAGCACTCAAGAGGCTGAGGCAGAAGGTTCACTTTGAGTTGGAGGCCAGCCTTGACTACACGGTAAGTTCAAGGCCAGCCTGAACTACACATTGAGACCCTGTATCAAAAAAATATGACAAATGAGCTTAGAGGAGAAAGAAATAAACAGCTGAATTGATTAAGGAAGCAATTCAGGATATGAATGACAACTCTAGTAAAGAATAAAAAGGTTTTAAAAGGAATCAAGCTGAAACCCTGGAAAGGAAAAGCTCAACTGAAAGTTTGGGCAACAGCACAGTCAGTCAGAAGACAGAACATCAGACTTGACGAGAATGTTGATGTATTAGAATATTAATTCACCTATATTCAAGTCAAACTGAGAAAATGATCCAAGAATTCATACATGACTCTAAAAGAATTAACCAAAGAATAATAGGAATTCAGGAGGGATTAGGTTTAGAGTCTAATGATGAGATAAACATATTCACCAAAATTATTACAGAATAATACCAAATAGACACTACCAGAAAAGAACCTCTCCATCACACATTATAATCAAAATCCCAGAAGTTCAGAACAAAGACAGAATACTAAAAGCTTTAGGAAAAATTAAAATAATTTATAAGTGCAAACATATTAGAATAACAGCATATTTTTCAACACAAACCTAGAGTTTTTTTAGTTGGAAAACTTTTAATGGCTTTTTCTCAGTACTGGGTATTGAACCCAAGGCCTTCACATTGAACTACTTACGCAGCTGCCTTTTTATTTTTTATTTTAAGACAGACTCTTGCTATGTTGCCCAGAGTGGGCTCAGACTTCAATCCTCTGGCCTCAGCCTCCCAGAGAGCTGGGACTACAGTTACATGCCATAGTTACTTCTTCAATCTCATTACTCATTTTTGGCCTATTTACATTTTCTATTTCTTCTTGATCCAATTCTGGTAGATTGTGTGTATTCAGGAATTTATCCATCTCTTCAAGGTTTTCCAGGTTTTTAAATTTTAATTTTTATTGGTACATGTTTGTACTACATAATGATTACATTCCTTGTGGGAAGTTGGTACATGTACATAACACATATTAATTCCTTTTTGATTGTTTATAGTTTCTTATGATGATTTTCATTTCTGTATTAGCAATTGTACTATCTGTTTTTCATCTGCGATTTTATTTATTTGGGTCTTCTCTCTTTTTTGTTGGTTAGTATGGCTAAGGGTTTGTCAATTCTGTTTATTCTTTCAAAAACCAACTCCATGGTTCATTAATTCTTTGTACTTTTGATTTTGATATTTTTGTTTGCATTCTGCTCTGTTAATCCTTCTACTAATTTTGAGTTTGGTGTGTTCTTGCTTTTCAAAGTCCTCAAGGTGCATTGTTAGGTTGTTTGAGATCTTTCTATTTTTAGATGTATGCATTTATTGCTGTATATTTCTCTCTCTGTATCATTTTTACATTCTTACATTCTCTCTCGGTATCACATCCCACAGATTCTGATATGTTGTGTTGTCACTTTCACTTCTTTCAATAAATTTTTATCCCCATTTGTTTCCATTATTTGTTGGTAATTTGGGGAATATTATTCAAATTCCATGTATTTGTACATTTTCTGCTATTCTTCTTGATAATTTATTGCTTTATTCAATTGTGGTCTGATAAGATACATGATATGCTTTCAATTTTTTAATTTACTGAGACTTGATTTGTTACCTACCATATGATTTATCCTGGAAAATGTTCATGTGCTGAGAAGAATGTGCATTCTGCTACTGTTCAATAAAATGTTCTGCAAATATCTGCCAGATCCATTTGCTCAGTAGTATATTTCAACTAAGATGTTCTGTGTGCATGATCTACCCATTGAGAAAAGAAGGTGTCTAAATCCCCATCTATTATTGTATTAAAGTCTATTTTTTAGACCCAATAATTTTTTCTTTATATATTTAGATAATCTAGTGTTGAGTGCATACATATTTACAATTGTTACATCTTCTTGTTGGCCTTTTTATCAATGTATAATGTCCCTTTTCTTTTTTACAGTTTTTTTTTTTTGTGGGTACCAGGGGGTCGACCTCAGGACCTCGCGCGCCAACAGGCACCCGTGCCGCTGAGCGATATCACCAGCCCCTTTTTCATATGTGGGATCCGGGAGTCGAACTCAGGCCCTCGCACTTGCAAGGCAGGCGCTTACGCCACGGAGCCATCTCACTGGCCCATTTTTTACAGTTTTTGATTTAAAGTCTACCTTATCTGAGTATAGCTCCTCCTACTAGATTTTGGATTCCATTTTGAAGATATATCTTTTTCCAACCCTTCACTTTCAGTTCATATATCTTTACTAGTAAAATGAGTTTCTTGTTGGCAGCATATAGTTGAATGTTGTTTAAAAATCTATTCATCTCTTCTAAATGTGTTTCATTTACATTCAAATATTAATAGATATAAATTTCCTCCTCCTGTCATTTTGTGAGTTGTCTTCTGTATTTTTGTTCCTTTCTGCCTCTCTTATTATTATCTTTGTGATTTGGTAGCTTTTCTATCATGTTAAAGTTTGAATATCTTTTTTTCTCCTTTTGTGTCTGTTCTCATGAATTCTGTACATTTGTGTGTGTGCTGATGATGGTGGTTATCAGATTTAGGAATCCCTTATATATTTCTAGTAGGGCTGGTCTGGGTTGTGAGTTCTAATTGCTTCTGTTTATCTGGAAAAGACTTTATTTTTATCCATTCCATACTCTTTTGGTCTATAAGACTTCATTTGAGAAATCTGCTGTAAGTCTAGTGGACATTCCCTTATATATGACTTGATGCTTTTCTCTCACTGTTTCTTGAATTCTCTCTTTGCCATGCACTTTCAGCATCTTGAGTAAAATACACCTTGATGAAGGTGGACTTTTTTGATTCAAACTAGTTGGGAATCATTTGAACTTATATATGTATGCCCAGTTCTCTTTGAAGATTTGCAATGTCTTCAGGTGATGGTGAAATAGGTTTCAATGCCTTTTCCCTTTACTTGTTCATCTGGAAAGCCCACATGTGAATGTTTGTTCATTTAATAAGCATCCCACAATTCTCCTAGGACAAGTATTGTATGATCTCATTAGTATATGGAATCTAAAAAGTTGATCCCATAGAAATCAAGAATAGATTAGTGGTTACCAGGGGCAAAAGATGGGAAGAGCTTGATCAATAAGTACTAAGCTGCAGTTAGATAGAAGCAATAAGTTGTGTGTTATTGCACAGTAGAGTGACTATAGATAACAATAATATGCTATATATTTCAGAAAGCTAGAAGAAATGGTTTTGAAAGTTTTCACCATGAAGTAATGATAAGTATTAGAGCAGATAGATATGTTTAACATGATTTAAATATTACATGATTTATACAAGGATCAAAACATTATCTGGTGCCTTACTAATATGTATAATTTTATGTTTGTATGTCAGTTAAAACAAATTTTAAAAATTAATATCCGTAGGCTTGTAACTTATGGATACTTCTAAGAAAATATCTTAGGAAATAACATTAGAGATGAGACATAAATGCTGAGTATGAGTGAATTGGGTGGGTAGTTTGAAGAGGCAGAATTAGCCAGGTGAAGGAATCAGCAAGTGAAAAACCCTTAGGTGGAAAGTGTTCAAGTCCTTGATAGAACTGAAAGAATATCTAATTCACTGGTCTAACCCAGAGTGCAGTGCAGGCCAATAGCACATGTTTGTGAATACTTAATGAGTGATGGTTGAGTGAAGCCTGGCCAGTGAATCAGAATCTGTCAGTTGGCATTTCTGTGCATCTTGCTGACTCCATTTCAGCTGTCTACACAGAACCCTCTCATCTTACTCCATACATCTACTGAAATACATTTTAATGTGTGTAATATAAGACCAGATAAACCAGCTTCCCTGCAAAAGAAGTTCAATACCTCGCCTAATAAGAAGCTGTAAGGTGTGGCTGACTCCAGGCTTGCTGGAACCACCAGCTGAGGGATAAATGACATGAACAAGATATGATCTATTCCCTTGCGGTGGTACATCCATCCATTTTACTTCCTTGCAGGAATATGACTTACTAACAGTAAAAGGGACAGCAGGCCCTCTTGCTTGGCTCTCTCCCCCCACACTGAGAAAGAGTTTTTCTTCATATGGGAATATAGCTTAGGCTGGGAAAAGGTATTCCCAATTAAAGGTTTTTAATTGGCCCTTAAAGTAGGTTTAAACTGTGTGGGTCCACTTCATTGTGAATATTTGGTTTTTGGTGATTTGTTACAATGAAAACACTCTAGCCAGGCATGGTGGCACATGCCTGTAATCCCAGCACTCTGAAGGAGGATCACGGTGAGTTGAGGCCATCGCTGCACCAGGAGCAGCAAGGCAGAGCATGGGCAGTTCAAGGCGATAAATGTGAAGCTGGCCATTACAGACGCTGTCCCACGGCCGGGGTTCTCCATGAAAACTACCACCAGAATTACCAAAACACTGAGAGTGGGGGAAAGTATGACTTATCAAAGAGCGCTCTCCATGTCCAAGCCCAACACGCTGGCCCCACCACAGGCGAAGGTTCCTACCTTTCTACATGAAGAGACCCTCCTGACCATGCTGTTCCAACCACCCTGTGCAGGGAGACATGGTGAGGGGGACTGGCATCCACGGTGCAAGAGAACCAGGCCAATCAGTAAGGAGACAGAGATCCCCCAAACAGGACGGGGCCAGGGCCGGGTGGCTTTGGGCCGCTGAATTCCAGCCTCCAGGTGCGGAGCACGCATAGCCTGGGCTGCCCCGCTGTGAAAACTACATTTCCCACAATGCCACAGTCGAGTGGCAACAGGCCGAGCCAATGAACGCTCAGAAGAGGGTCGTTTCCGGGTTGGGCCACGGGTTCAGGGAGGGCCTTCCTGCCAAGCTGCCGTTGGTCCTCAGAACATCTCTTGGGTGTTTTGACAGGAAGAGCTTCAGGCCCCGGAGTCAGACTAAGGTGGTGGCACCAGAGAGACGCGAGGGGAGGGTCGACCCCGCTGCCCACCAGCTGGTCCGAGGCGTAGCTGAAGTGGAGTCGATGGCGGCGGCCACGCCGAGGGCCCCAGCCCAGGTGAGCGCCCACCAAGCCCGGACCCCCGGTACCCGCCTCCGACCTCCGTGCCGGGCGGAGAGGGGCTGTGTACGGAGTCCCGTTCCGGAGCTTGGATCAGAGTTAGAACAGCGTGGGGAAGGGACAGGGGCCCAGAAGGCCGCGTCCTTGGCAGGGTCCCGCGGCTGCTGAGTCAGCTTTGAGGACGAGCCAAGCGTCCTGGGGTCACCGAGAGCCAGGGCTGTGCGGGATGCGGGCAGTCCTGAACCCCTGGGGCCCCCACCATGCTCACTTTGCCACTCACGACCTTCTTCCCGCACACCCCATGGCTGCAGAACGTGAGTGGAGGGTAGGTGTGAGCCTACTCCATCTCTGGAATTGTGTCGTTGATCTCTGCCTGACACTCTTCCACCCCGTGCGCCTCGTGACCCTGAAGAAACCCCAAGCCAAAGTTGGAGGTTATATGGATAGTTTCTCTTGCAACCCTTAGCAACTAATGGGGTGAAAGATGAAAAGTTCCCCCTGACATAGGTCCCAAAATGTGGAAATGCAGAGACATGAGGCTGAGCTTGGTCAGGGACCAAGCTGAGTGATTCTAAGGTTTTTGGTTTTAGCAACTAGAAGGATGGAAGCTCCATCAACTGTGATGTTAAAATTGATCATAGAACTAGTTTTCATTGGAGAATATCAGGAGTTTTGTTTTGGGCCATTTTAAGAGTGAGACATTTGAGCTAGACATGGTAGCACAAGCCTGTAACTCCAGCTACCCTGGAGGTTGAGGCAGGAAATTTCCAAGTTTGAGGCCACCCTCGGCTTCCTTGAGAAAAGTGGACATGAGCCATTTAGGAGTACGGGGCCAGTATCCATGCCTATTCACCAGGCTTTGGACTCAGTAGAATTTAGGAGTGCCCCTTGGTGTGTTAGGGAATTTCAGTCAGAATAGTGGATTAGCTTGAGGGTCACAAGTGCTCATGTGGTAGGATCACTGGGTCTGGACTGGAGCGCCTTTGGGGAATGGCATTGAATTATTGTTAGATGAATAAAGGAAGGCTGGGACTAGTGAGAGGACATCAAATACAGCAGAAGTGGACGAAGGCCATGGGGGTCTGATTCCCCAGGTGGTTCATGGTGGCTGAGACCAAAGCAAAGAACCATCGGGCAGGGAGGCATTCAGAGCAGGATGTAGCCTGCCTCTGATGGTAGGAATCATCAAAGATCTGGGCAGTAATGGGTTCTGGCTCCACCTGCTCAGTTGTCTCTGGACACCTGTGCCAAGCAGTCAAGGGGAGACAAGGGAGATGCCTGTGGTTTGGGGCAGGGGTGGAGGTGGGAGTCCCCCATGTGAGAGGACCATGGTCCAAGGAGAAGTGCACTCAGAGAAGAAGTGTGAACTTAAGACCTCCGAGCCCTGGCATTTGGGACATAAGGATGAGCTCATATTTGACTGTGTGTAGGAGGAACAATCTAGGGAACCCTAGAATAATTGCCCAACAAAAAGGGGTTACCACCTTCTTTCACCAGGTCCAGAGTTGTCGATGGCTTCTCCAGACACCTCACTGCTGGTGCTGTGGGATAGCACAGTGGCGATGAGATCATGATAAGAGATGTGAGCCTCCTCAGTTGGTGCTGGGGTTTGGTGTCTCCTCTGCGTTGTGAGATAGAGGAGACGGGGTGGGGTACACATGGAATCCTAAGAGAGAAGTCGATTGCTGAATGTGTCCCCATCATGACAGGGCCATGTGACCTTTGAGGACATCGCTGTGTATTTCTCCCAGGAAGAGTGGGGGCTTCTGGATGAGACTCAGAAGTTCCTGTACCTTGATGTGATGATGGAGAACTTTGAGCTTACCACCTCACTGGGTAAGGCCCTTGCACTCACCCCAGGCTCTGGGATTCTGTCTGTCCTCTTCTCCCCCAGAGGCAGCTCTGCCCTTTCTGCAGCCAGACTGTAAGCTCAGCCAACTTCCCACTTTGTTCATGAGCTATGGGGGCCAGCACTTAGCTGAGTACACTGCCTCAGCCGCCCTCGCCCTGCCCTCTGCTCCAATGTCTGTCCCCTTCTAGATGACATTTCCTTCTAGCTGCCTGTGTCAGAAATTGTAGGCACTGTCATGATCAGTGCTTGTGTGGACCGTGGACTCTTTGCCAGACTCTCCTTCCAGAGTTTCTGTAATACTCATTTTTTTTCTTTTTTCATTTTTATTGTAATGATCTCCTGTATGTTGAGCTGCCTCAGCCACTGCTGATTGCTTGCCTTCACTGGCTTTCTGTAAGACTTGCCTTATTAACTTCACATGTGGTTAAACAACTAGGGGTGTGGGGATACCTGGTTGTTCCCCAAGGTAACCATAGGAATATGGTCTCCAAAGAAGCTTTGCCTAGATCAGTGGCAGCTGGGAAGGGCATGATATCAGGATTGTATTTAAATCATGCCAGGGACCTGCAGCATGTCCAGTAGTATTCTGGTGAAAGTGCCACATGCCATTCCCCATTAATTTCTTTTCTGGCTTCTCACTTCGTCTGTGAATTCTGGTCCCCAGTTGCCTCAGACATTCTGTTCTCTTGGGCCCCTCCAAGATGCCTCTCTACAGTGTTTCCTACACTGAGCCGCACTCTATATGTGTGTGTACGTTACCATTAAACAGTCCTGAATATGTGATACTCAGTTCCAACTGGAATTCCCGGGCCTGGACACAACCAGCCTTCTGCACAGCATGCATGTGTCTCCAGGGAGAAGGTCCTGCTGAAGATCCTTACAGGTGACTGAGTTGGAGACCCTTCCTCTCCTTCCTAAGGAAGGCTGCCTCTCTTCCTCATGTCCTCTGCTTGGCCAGGCTGCCCTCGTTCTGTGATTTGAAGATGTCTAGTACTACCACACAGCCCCTTTTCCAGCCTTCCCTGAGTTCCCCCACCCCAGAAAAACCTATGGACTCAGTTCTTATTGTGTGCATGATGGGGTTTCCTCTTCACTGAGGTGATGTATATCCGGGGATATATTTTAATTTGTGATCACTGAGTGGCAACATGGAAAGTCAGTGACATTGAAAGAAAAATTGTTACTTACATTTCTGAGAAAAGATGCAAGTCACATAGGACCTCACGAAAAAGTGCTCATTGACAGAAAGCAGAAGCAAGTGTGAAGTACACATTAGACCACAGCTTTTATTAAGGGTTTCTGCAGAAAAGCAGCTCATGGTAAGCATGATTGGATTGAATAATTTGGTGGAATTTGAGTCATAGGGCTGGCATTAGGTTTTTGGCATCTGGCCCCAGGATAGTTTTGGCCAACGAATATTTCCTCCTGTGAGCCACATAGAAGAAGTAGCTTGGAGTAAAGACTCTGGATTGGTTAGTTGCCATATGACCAGCAGGCTCCTGTCCAAGCCCTTTGCTGTCTATAGGAATTGACTAAACTCAGGAGCAGTGGTCTCTCCCCTACCACAAGATTCCTTAGGATGTTGAAACATCATTACATACAGAAAATTCAAAGCATGATAAATACAATTAGTCCTCAGATATTTTCACATTATATTAAAGAAACCTTACAGTGATAATAGAGAATTTTTAGAAGTAGGACATTAATTTCCCTAAGTAGGATAAAAAAAATTTAATTATCAGTGTAAGAAAGGAATACAAATAGAATTATAAAAAGTCCCAGAAACTAGGGACTAATTTTCTAAAACTAAAACTAATTTTCCTATGGCATTCATCAAATAATTAGGCCTGAATGTTTTTCCAACTGTACCTTGCTAGAGATGTAAAGTGTGTTAAAAATATGCTATTGTCAGGGTGGCACGTCCCGCAGTTATTTTGTTGAGGATATGAGCCAACATCTTTTTAGAGTGTTTATAAAGATTAGTGGCATTCTTTGTGTCTTCTTTGTAGTGTAGAGAATTTCAGATAAGAGGCACAGACAGTCTTACAAAGTATAGGTAGAGTTTATTGCAAAATGATAGATTTCCAGGGCAATAGAATATACTTTAAAGTGTGAAGGTGGACAAACACCAAGATGACAGTTGCACCAAATGAAGTCTCAGGCTACATTTGTGTGATCAACTGGGTCTTCAAAGCATATTCCTTGCTTCCTTGGAGGTCATTGTTCTTTTACAAGGAAAATGGGCAGTGTAGACCAACTTCAGAGGGAAGATACCTGTTTGCTCCCTGGTTAATTTGTCTTGAGACCTTAGGCTTTTTTAATCCCACATTCATGGTCTGGAGTTTGCATGGGCCATGGGACCTATCAGCACACTCAAAGGAGGTTACATACTCCTGTGCTAACATTTGAAATCAGAAGCTGTTGGATTTTATCTGCTGCTAATGATTAAGCAAATGAAAGAAAAGGGAAAAAAATATCACTTTGTCTTTTCTTTTCTTCTAGCCCCAAACTGCCTGTGTCCAGGCCTGCTAGTCTAACTTTCTGCCTAACAGGTCATGTTGACTGATTCAGATAATTTTGGTGAGCTTTAGGAAGGAGGCTGGCCTTAGTTTTCCAGTGCTGGGGCCTGGGTAGTTAGGGCAGAGGTGTGTACTCCAAGAATGGACAACCCATAATACTGTGGTCTGCAGTATTGTTCTGGTTTGGGTCGTTATCATACAAACTGTATTCTCCTTTTGCTGTCTCTTGAGAATCAGCTAGCCCTAGGGTAGAGGGGACAGTCTCCTTGGCCAGCACCATTTTTTAAGATATCAAAAAAATCTTAAACGAAAACATTTAAAACACAGTAACCTTCTACTAGAGGCAATATGCATTTCCTTCTTTCTCTTCTTTCAGTTTGTAGGCATGAAACAGAGGATGGAGAGGTACCTTCTGTGCAGAGTGTTTCTGTAGAAGTGTCACAGGTCAAGACCCTAAAGGCAGGTAAATCAACCCAGAAAGTGCACCCCTGTGGTGTCTGTGTCCCAGTCCTGAAAGACATTCTGCATTTGGATTATCTACCTGTACAGAAGCAGTACTTTCTTAGGGCATGTGCAAACCATCGCCAGGAAGAGAAGCATCACGGTGCAGAGAATCTGTTAAAAAGAGATACAGACAGCGACTCTTTTGTGACAAGCTGTTTATTCCATGTACCAAGGAATCCCTTCTTCTGTAGGAAGATTGGACAGGACTTCTCAGCTAAGTGGGGTTGTCTTCGGGCCATACCCAAAGATCAGAAGCCAAACAAAAACACAACAGGTGTGGAGGCTATTCACATTGGAAAAAGTTATTGCATATCAAATCAATGCAGAAAAGCTTCCAGCCCCAAACACATATTTTTTCAGCACCCAAAAATCATTAATACAAAAAGATATTTTGAGTCTAGCAAATGTAGGAAAGCCTTCCAAGACAAGTACTCACTTGTTCCACTCCAGAGGGTTCACATTGGAGAAAGGCCTTATGAGTGCAGTGAATGTGGGAAGTCTTTCAGCCAAAAAGCCACCCTTATTATACACCAGAGAGTTCATACTGGAGAAAAACCATATACATGTCATGAATGTGGAAAGTCTTTTAGTCAAAGCTCTAACCTCATTGAACACTGCAGAATTCACAGTGGAGAAAGGCCTTATGTGTGTGGGGAATGTGGAAAAGCGTTTGGCTGCAAATCCAATCTTGTTCGGCACCAGAGAACTCACACAGGAGAAAGGCCATATGAATGTGCTGAATGTGGAAAGTTCTTTAGGCAAAGCTTCAGCCTTGTTGAACACCAGAGAATTCATACCACAGCAAAGCCTTATGAGTGCAACCAATGTGAAAAATCCTTCAGTCAAAAAGCCACTCTCATTATACACCAGAGAGTTCACACTGGAGAAAGGCCATATAAGTGTGGTGAATGTGGGAAATCCTTCAGCCAAAGCTCCAACCTTATTGAACACTGCAGAATTCACACTGGAGAAAGGCCTTACGAGTGTGGGGAATGTGGCAAATCCTTTAGTCAAAGAGCCACCCTCATTAGACACCAGAGAATTCACACGGGAGAAAGGCCTTATGAATGTGGGGAATGTGGGAAATTCTTTAGACAAAACTTTAGTCTTGTTGAGCACCGCAGAATTCATACAACAACAAAAGTTTATGAGTGTGTCCAGTGTGGAAAATCCTTTAGCCAGAGAGCCACCCTTATTAGACACCAGAGAGTTCACACTGGAGAAAGACCTTATGAGTGCAGTCAGTGTGGGAAAGCCTTTGGGTACAAATCCAAACTTGATCGACACCAGAGAACTCACACTGGAGAAAGGCCATATGAGTGTGCTGAATGTGGGAAATTCTTCAGGCAGAGTTACAGCCTTGTTGAACACCAGAGGATTCACACTAGATCAAGGCCTTATGAGTGTGGCCAGTGTGGCAAATCCTTTAGCCGAAGAGCTGCCTTCATTAAACACCAGAGAGTTCACACTGGAGAAAAGCCTTACAAATGTGGCGAATGTGAGAAAACCTTTAGTCGAAGCACCAGTCTTATTCAACACTACAGAATTCACACTGGGGAAAGACCATATGAGTGTGGCCAGTGTGGAAAATCTTTTAGACAAAAGTCTGTCCTCGTTCAACATCAGGTGGTTCACACTGGAGAAAGGCCCTATGAATGCAGCAAATGTAGGAAATCCTTCAGCCAACGCTCTAGCTTCTTTCAACACCAAAAATGTCACCATGGAGAGGCCTCATGAAGGCAGCAAATTCAGGAACTCTCTCAACCCAAGGTCTAGCATGACTTAGATCCTGAAAGCCCACAATTGAGATATTAGATCTGCAAGGAATGTGCTGTCTGTTGAATAAGCCTTTGTGAGGGAGTTATCTGCCTGAAGATGAACCTCATACTTCCAAGCATCCAGAGGGGTGAAGTGCCCTGTGATTTCCATGCATGTGTGAGGTGAATGGGAGCTACTCTGCACATTCTACACTTGTCTTTGGGCTTGTCAGAGATAAACTGCTGCCATATTATTTCACAATATGAGATATTATGTGCCTCTAGCTCCTTGCACAGAGTGCACCACTCTTACCAGAGAAGGCAGATATCTGTGTTCTTCCCTTCCCTCAAAGACATCCCCAGTGGCCTGAAACCAAAGAGTTACTTTTTTTTTTTTTTGAGTATATAAAGGGTCTGGCCATGTTTTCACTAGGATGGTCTGGGTTCAGCTGGAGGCTTGTAAGGAAGGCATAATTTCCATTAAATTTCCAGTTGCATGAAACTCCTGCAACTGATGTTTACAGAGCCCACATCACTAACCAGTATCATCTTACCATATTGCTCTAGTTTTGCTCCAGAGGTTGTGTTCAAGCCTTGGGTGCGTGTACTATCAACCCTGATTGTGTGAAAGGTTGGACAACTTAATCTAGACTGCTACTTTGTGTGACTCAGCAGGTAAACTCTAATGCCAGAGATAATTTTCCTTCCATTTTGCTTAACTTACACTGCCACCAAGACCTCCAATGGGATATGCAGGGCTCCACGTCATAGGTGTGATACTCAATGCCTTTGTTATATTCGTTTGTACCAGTGGTCACCCTGAAGAGGCAGCATTTAATGACTACATTCAGCACTTTCGGAATACCCTGCATTTACTCCATTATTGCCACATGATTGCACATAATGCCCAACACCATTGAGGGTAAACCTTTCCTTACATTCTACAAAGAGTCATGGGCACTCATGTCCACATTTCCATATGTTGATATCAGTAGTAAGATGCAGGGTCAAGGCATGAGCAAGAATTAGTATGGCAATACAGAACATCATTAATAGGTGAAGAAGCTGGCAGAAAACCAGATGGAATATGCTGCTGGAAGAAGGGTTGAAGGGAGGGGAGGGGGATGGGAAAATAACAAGTTGTATTATGTACAGGTACAAATTCCCTATGATGAATGTGATTATTACATCAAAAGTGTACCAATAAAATTAATTTTTGAAGAAATACGCCTCAAGTTCTCTCATATATGTCTCTCCACAACCACACTACTTAGGACTTAGTATGTAGGACTCAGTATGTCCTACAGTTTAGGAAGATGTTAAGATGTTCTTTTTTTTTTTTTTTTTTTTTTTTTTTTGGTGGGTACCGGGGGGTTGACCTCAGGACCTCGTGCGCCAGCAGGCGCCCGTGCCGCTGAGCGATATCACCGGCCCCTTTTTTTTTGTATGTGGGATCCGGGAGTCGAACTCGGGCCCTCGCGCTTGCCAGGCAGGCGCTTACGCCGCTGAGCCATCTCACCGGCCCAAGATGTTCTTAAGGTTTTGCAGAATCTTACTGTCTTTCTGAGGTGCTCACCTAAATCTAAATGCTATATAGGCAAAAAGACAAGGAGACAGAATGAATTTCCATTATGTGGGAGAGTAAGGATATTGTCTGGTAAGTTTTGCTGTTTTCCTGCACTGGTACAAGGGTTCCCTTCCCTAGGGTTGAGGAAGAAGATAATGGAGTGAACATGGGTTTGTCAAACTTGGTTTCCAATAAAAGAGATAGTCTCTTGGATATTTTATTAAAAATTTACTGACGTGTGACTGATATAACCTGGACATATTTAAAATGTATAATTTGGAAAGATTTGTCATCCATATAAACCCATGAAACTGTTATTATGATGAACATACTGAAAATATGTTTGTGCTCTTGTACAATATTGCTGGTTTACCCAGGCCTTTGTGTGTCCAGTGATCTACTTTCTTTCACAGTGGATTACTTTGTTTTTTACAATTTTATATGAAATTATGTTTGCTTTTTCTATTTTTTACAGTGGGTAATTTTAGATTCGTTAATCTTGTGTAAATTTTCTTTTCATTGCTGAATAGCCTTATGTTCTAGGGACATGCCACTGTTGGTTTATTCATACGTTAGTGGGCAGGTGAGTTGTTTCCAGTTTGGGGCTGTTAACAAAGGTGCAAAGAACGCAGGCATACAATTCTTTATATAGAAAGGCATTTTAATAATTTCAGATTAGGAAGTGTTTCATTTTGAAAAGACTGCCAAATCTTTATTTAAACTGGTTGTGTCTGTTGCAATTCCACAAACACTATCAGTTCCTGTTCCTCCATAAGTTTGGTCCTCCAAATTTGGCAGTGAATGGGCATGAAGGCCTTAATCTGTTCTTTTTTTTTTTTTTAATGATGATATGGTCAGTGTTTCTAATTTTAGTTATATTAATATGTGTGTAATGTCATCATTCTGATTTTAACTATACTTTTCTGGTGTTTCATCATGTTGAGTATTTTTTCACCTGCTTATTTGCCACCTGTATATCTTTTTTCATGAAATGTTTAATACCAGTGATGAACTTTTAGTGGATATTGGCTCATATTCCCCTTTTCATTAAAAATTAAGAAATATGTATAACAAACACACATGTTGGAACTTCACCCTATCTTCATGGAATGATCTCACTGTCCAATCACTGGGACAAAATACCCACCACTTGCAAATTAAAGAAGAGCTTTACTTTGGCTCATGGTGCCAGTACGTTCAATTCAAAGGTAGCTGGCTCCAAGGCAAAAGCAGAATGGGGTAGGGGCCTGGTGGAGAACATCTGCTCACCTCATAGCAGCCGAGATGGGAGGTCACAAGTAGATGAGGTGTGTGTGTTCTGAATATGACTTCCCCTGTAGCACAATCTATGGAAGAACATAATCTAAGGAACCCTGTGTGGCAGTGAGGACTCAGACATCCACAGTAAGGAAGAAGTGTGACAGATGTGACAAACAGCTGTGATATGGAAAGCACACCAGGGACCTGTGAGACAGGTGGAGGTGCTAGTACGCCATAGTGTTTCACCATACAAACACTAATATTGCATAAAATTAGCAAAAGAGACATGATAGGGTCATATGTATAGGTCACACGTGTATACTACATTGCTATAGCAGATTCGCTACATTACATGCTCCCTGCTATAATACGCTGCTTCAGCATAGGCACAAATACAATGGAGCCAATTGACTGTGGACTGCAGTCTCTATAACTGTAGTCCAAGATAGACTTCCATGAGTTGATTATCTCAGGTATTTTGCTACAGTAAGAGAAAGCTGACTAACAGATATCTTACCAGGAACCAAAATAGTTGGTGTTTTATTATTGGACTTTCTAGCTTCTAGAACATGAGAAATACATGTCTGTTTTTTTTTTTTTTTTTTTTTTTTTGTGGGTACCGGGGGGACGACCTCAGGACCTCATGCGCCAACAGGCACCCGTGCCGCTGAGCGATATCACCGGCCCCTTTTTCATATGTGGGTTCTGGGAGTCAAACTCGGGCCTTCACGCTTGCAAGGCAGGCGCTTAAGCCGCTGAGCCGTCTCACTGGCCCCTACATGTCTGTTTAAGCCACTCAATCATGGGCTAAAAACTCAGAAAATGTCAGGAAAAATTAACATCTCCTTTTGACATTTTGTCACAGCAATGGAAAGCTGACTACAGTTATCCAAGATAATATTGTTACAGTTTTGATGTCGTCTGCCTCTGAAAGGCTTATGTTCAAGGCTTGGAGTACAGTGCAGTAAAGTTCAGAGGTGGGGCTTTGGGGAAGGAATTGAGTCATGAGGAATCTAACCTCATGAATGGATTAGTCCATTGATGAGTTCATAAATGGATGGGCTGTTGGGAGGTGAAGAGAATTTAGCAGATGTGACCAAGGTGAAGGAAGTGGGTCCTTGGGGGCATTCCCTAGGGAACTAGATCTTGTTCTGGCTCCTTTCCCTGTCTTTGTTTCCTGGATGGCTCAACCTGAATCAGGTCAACAGAAGTTCATGCTTCCCAGGCTCATGCAAGCCACAGCCTCAATGCGCAGAACACAGTGGAATACCAGCATGCCTGACCAATGCTGGCACAGGAAAGGGCATGGCTAAGAGCCTGTGTAACTGTACAGGATTTTTGGCATCCTAAGGAAATAATTTGTTGACGTTATGGTGAGTTGGTCCCCCTTGCCTCTATAGAACAGAGCTGGAAGGCAGTGACCATGGGGCTGCAGAGCTGCCCCTGAAGCCACATGGCAGTGTGGATGGAGGTTGCACTGGTGAGTGGTCAGAGCCCTGGTCAGGCATGTGGCCTTAATCAAGGCCCTCATAGCCCTCAGCCTGCTCTTCTCATTTGAGGCAACTAGGAAGGGGCCCTCAGTCTGATGCAAGTACACTGAGCAGCAGGAGTTCCACTACTGTTGCTATCATGGTGAAAATTATCAATTGTTTCCATCTTTCTCTATATTCCAGAGCACTTACTCTCTGCCTGCCACCATCCTCATTGCCATTGTTTGTTTTCTTCACCAACTTTGCCATGGGAAGCTTTTCTCCTGCCTTAAGCTTTTCTCAATTGCCTTACATCCAAAAGTCCCATCCACCTCCATGTTGAACCCAACACATAACTTAGCCCTCAGTGATTCAGGCCTTGGTCTCTGGACCTTCATCAGTGACTGAGTGACAGGCTCTGATCCCATCCAAAAGCACAAAGTCAAGGCCAGTGCTTCTGTTTGACTTTCTAGGTCATGGTAACCTTCAATGACATGGCTGTGACCTTCACCCTGGAGGAATGGAGACAACTGGACTTGGCACAGAGGACTCAGTACCAGGAGGTGATGCTGGAGACCTGCAGGATTCTGGTCCCACTAGGAAACAACTCATCTCACCCCTAGAGATCTGGCCTCCTTGACTCTTGGCTGGGCAAGGACACATGATTCCTTTGCTTCCTCCCCTCAGCTCTTGTAGCTTTCTGATCCTGTCTTCTCCTGCCTGGTCTTCCTATGTCTGCAGCAGGGATTATTGGGGCAGGTACATGAAGTTTAAACACAAACACCCTCTTTACTTCCCAGGACACTCTCAGCTCACACTGAGATTGTTATCCAGACTACAAGAGGAGACCTAATTGGCCCATCCTAGGAGTCAGCTAGCCCCACTGGCCCATCATGACCAAAGCCAAGACCACAGCAGAGGGAAATATACAATAACTATAGAAGTTTCTACAGTAGTGACAGATTTTCTACTGATACTCAACTCTCAGCACAAAACAATAGAAACATGAGAAAACAAAGCAAGACACCCCCAAAAAACTTTAATCATGAGAAACTTACCTCATGGACACTGAAGTGGAGGAAGTCAAAGGTAAAGAATTCAAAAGCCAAATTAAAAAGATTGGGGCCGGTGAGATGGCTCAGCGGCTTAAGCGCCTGCCCGGCAAGCGCGAGGGCCCGAGTTCGACTCCCGGATCCCACATACGAAAAAGGGGCCGGTGATATCGCTCAGCGGCACAGGCACCTGCTGGCGCGCGAGGTCCTGAGGTCGACCCCCCGGTACCCACAAAAAAAAAAAAAAAAAGATTGAAGAGATCAAAGAAGAAACTAATACTTAAATCCATAAGATGTTCAGTGAGCTCAGAGGATTAAAAAAACAGGCTAAGGATTAAGACACAAACAAAAAGTAGATTGAACTAAATAAGACAACAGAAGATGTAAATGGCCGCTTTAATAAAAAAAAAATAAGTGAAAATAAATCAAGGACATAAAAAATTCTGTTGAACATGTGGGCAGCAGAAATGACCAGTGTGAGAAGAGAGTATCAAAACTGCAAGACAAGATTGTGGTACTAGGTCATGTACTCAAGGACATCCTAAAAACAATTAGGTACCATGGAAACTGGATCCAAGAGCTGTGAGATGACTCAATAAAGACAAACTGAAGAATTATAGGAGTAAAGGTAAGATTAGTGATTCAAGAGGTATAAAATGTATTTACCAAAATCATACAAAATTTTCTAAATCTAGGAAAACAATATTAAAAAATCAATATAAAAAACCCAACTACAGAATATCCCGGGAGTTGGAGCGCCGGCGGAGGCTCAATTCTACGGACACACGGTGGCAGCTGGTGCCCAGGGAGCCCCCACGGAGGATGCTGAGACAGCGGCGGGGCAGGGGAGCGGCGGAGAACGGCGCTGACCGGCGGTGAGTGTCTCTCAGCCACAGCTGCCCCGCGCCAGAGAGCGACCGGCCGGGCGCCATTGTGGGGGGTGTGGCGAAACTCAGAGCGGCTCGGAAACTGCTCTGGGAACTTGTGCTCCGGACAGGGCAGCACAGGGCCTCTCAATTGAGCCCACGAAAGTGTGCTGAGGTCAGCAGGTGAACGAGACTGGACTCTCAGCCACACCTGTCCCGCGCCAGAGAGCGACCGGCCGGGCGCCATTGTGGGGGGTGTGGCGAAACTCAGAGCGGCTCGGAAACTGCTCTGGGAACTTGTGCTCCGGACAGGGCAGCACAGGGCCTCTCAACTGAGCCCACGAAAGTGTGCTGAGGTCAGCAGGCGAACGAGACTGGACTCTCAGCCACACCTGTCCCGCGCCAGAGAGCGACTGGCCCGGCGCCATTGTGGGGGGCGTGGCGAAAAACCAGAGCGGCGGGAACCAGTGCAGGGAACCCGCGCTCCGGACAGCGCGCTGAGCCTCTCAGGCCCAGGGATCGTGAAAGGGCGGCGAGAGCGGAGGCGAGCTAGACTGGTCTCTGCCTGAAAGTACGCGCCTCTGCTCACCACCCACCAGAGGGCGCTCCTGGCTTACTGGGACGGACCTGCACAGAACAGGACTTTGTCACAAGGTACCTGCCTACAACAGAGTCAACACCTGGAACTGATTCTTTTTATATTTTTTATTTTTATTTTTATTTTTTATTTTTATTTTTATTTTTTTTCTCACTGATTTGTTTTTTTGTTCTGGCGAAGGGTTTTTTTTGTTTTTGTTTTGTTTTGTTTTGTTTTTTGGTGGGGTTTTATTTTTGATCTGTCTGTTTTATTGTTTTTATCTTTGTTTTTGTTTCTGTATGTGTATTTGCTCTTTCCTTCATTATTCTCTCTGGTTTTTTATATGAGTGTAAACAGCGCCTCTAACTTCTTTGTGATTGTGGTTGTGATCTGTTCTTCCTTTTATCCCTTCCTTCTCTTTTTACCACCTGTCCTCTGCACTAGTGTCCCAATTTTAGTGGGATCCCTCTTGGTCCTCTAACCTTACATCTAATTCCTTCCTCTTCTCCCAATACTCTATTTCCTCCTTAACTCATCTTAAATTTAAACTCCTCAAGGAAAAATTGACATACATAGGACTTGTATACTGCATATAATTTTTCTGGTGTGTTTTAGATTTTGTTATATAACCGCAACTCTATACAGCTAAAAGTGGTAAATAACTGGTTAGCTCAGTCTGTCATTTTTTAGGCTGTGTTTGATGCTTTAGTTAACATTATAGCCAAATGTGAAATAATTGTTCTAAACATCTTTCCTTCCTGATATTTCATGATTGAGATTGACTAAGGGACACAGAAAATACAGTGGCACAGTACCAAAGAATCAAGGACTGGGCCAAACAGGTAGCAACTTCGCATACCCAACGAATTGAAGAGGTAGGATCTGGCAGAAAGCTCAAAACCTAAAAGCAAGCTCCACTTGGAAGATACTGCAGAGAAGTAGTCATCTTCTAAAGATCTTAAACACTAGCAATAAAGTAACCTACTATAGGTAATTTGCAAACATCACCCCAGGAATTAAAGAAAGAAAAAATGAGACGACACTTAAACAAGATGCAACCACACACATCCAATTCACCAAAGGCAAACCTAGGGAGCAACGAGGTGGGACAATCCGAAAGCCACCCACCTGGCCTATCTGAAGTGGTAACAACAAAGCAACTGAATGAGGTTCTGGAAAAAATTAAAACAGAAATAATCTCACAGATAACTGCAGAGATAATGTCTACAATGAAGACCATGCTTAAGGACACTATAGCTGATACAGACAAAAAAATAGATGAACTTAAGAAAACTATAGAAACCATGAATGCTCAGCATAGGAAAGAAATGGAATCTATAAGGCAGATTCAAGCAGATATCCAAGAGATAAAAAATTCCATTGAAAGTATTTGTAGCAGAATAAGCCAATGCGAGGACAGGATCTCAGATATAGAAGACAGGCTTGCAATTAGTGATCATGAAATGGAAAAATTCTTAAAAATAGCAAGGGACCATGAAAAATCAATTCAGCAGCTGCTAGATGACTCAAAGATAAACAACTTAAGAATAATTGGAATAAATGAAAAAGCAGAAGATAGCATCAACGACATTAAAACCTTGTTCAAAGACATAATCAGGGAGAACTTTCCTGGAAGAGAAAAGGAATTTGACACCCCTATAAGTGAAGCTTTTAGAACACCAACTAGACATGATCAAAAAAAAACTTCAGCCAGACATATTATAGTCAAGATCCCAGAAATTCAACAGAAGGGCAGAATCTTAAAAGCTGTTAGGGAGAAGAGACAAATCACCTATGAAGGAAAACCCATCAGAATCACAGCTGACTTTTCAGCACAAACCCTCAATTCAAGAAGAGCTTGGAATGATGTATTGCAAGCTCTAAAGGAAAATAATTTTCAGCCCAGATTGATGTACCCTGCAAAACTATCTTTCAAAATTGATGGAGAAATAAAATACTTTCATGACAAAGAACATCTGAGAAAATTTATGACCACCAAACCAGCACTCCAAAACGTTCTGAAGGACATTCTAGAAAGAGATAGGAACCCCAACAGAAGGAATCCACCAGGCAGGGCAAATAATTAAATAGCCGGAAAGCGGAAAAACAAAGAGTGGGAACCAACAACAGGAAAATATCATGACAAGTCAATACATATCAGTTTTAACCATCAATGTTAACGGTCTCAATTCACCAATCAAAAGGCACAGACTGGCGAAATGGATCAAGAAGCAAGATCCAACAATATGCTGTATACAAGAAACACATTTAATTCAGAAAGAAATTCATAGACTGAAAGTCAAAGGATGGAAAACAATACTCCATGCCACAGGAACCCAGAAAAAAGCAGGGGTAGCTATTCTTTTTGCAGACAAAGTGAACTTCAAGCCAAGAAGGATTCAGAGAGATAAAGACGGTCATTACATCCTTGTAAAGGGAACAATCCAAGAGGAAGAGATAACGATCATAAATATATATGCATCAAATACCAATGCACCCAGCTATATAAAACAAGTACTAAAGGACATGAAAAATCAAATAAGCACTAATACAATTATATTGGGAGATCTCAATACTCCACTGTCACAAAAAGATAGATCAATTGGACAGAAAATCAATAATGAAATAGTAGAACTGAACCAAACTTTTGAACAAATGGACTTAGTAGATGTCTACAGAGTGTTCCATCCCACAACATCAGAATACACATTTTTCTCAGCTGCACATGGGACGTTCTCCAAAATAGACCACATACTAGCTCATAAAACCTGCTTAAGTAAATGCAAAGGAATTGAAATTATCCCATGCATATTATCAGACCATAGTGCAATGAAATTGGAAATCAATGGCAAAAGATCCCACAAAAACTCCCTAAACACATGGAAATTAAACAGCATCCTCCTGAACAACCAATGGGTCACAGATGAAATTAAAGAAGAAATTAGTCACTTTCTACAACTGAATGATAATGACAGTACAACATACCAGAACTTATGGGATACAATGAAAGCAGTCCTAAGAGGGAAATTTATAGCATTAAACACTTATATCAGGAAAATAGAGCAAGCGCAAATAAACAACTTAAGGGTGAACCTCGAGCTTCTAGAAAAAGAAGAGCAGGTTAAGCCAAAAGCCCGTACAAGGGAGGAAATTATAAAGATCAGAGCAGAAATTAACGTATTGGAGAATAAAAAAACAATACAAAGAATCAATGAAGCAAAAAGTTGGTTCTTTGAAAGAATAAATAAGATTGACAAACCCTTACCCAACCTTATTAAAAAAAGAAAAGAAAAGACTCAAATCCATGCAATTGAAAATGAAAAGGGTGATATCACGACAGACCCTGCAGAAATCCAGAAGATCATCTATACCTATTTTGAAAATTTATATTCTACTAAGATGGAAAATGCAGAAGAAATGGACAGATTCCTAGATTCGTATGAATTACCAAAGCTGAATCAAGAAGATTTAAAAATCCTAAATAAACCAATATCAGCCAATGAAATTGAAGATGTAATTAAAAACCTCCCAACAAAGAAAAGCCCAGGCCCTGATGGATTCACTGCCGAATTCTACAAGAAATTTAGAGAAGACCTAACGCCCCTACTTCTCAAACTTTTCAATGAAATTGAAAGGGAAGCAATACTCCCAAATTCATTCCTGGAAGCAAGCATTACCCTGATACCAAAACCAGAGAAGGACCCAACTAAGAAAGAGAACTACAGGCCAATCTCCCTAATGAACATAGATGCAAAAATCCTTAATAAGATACTGGCAAACAGAATCCAACAAATCATCAAGAAGATTATACACCATGACCAAGTTGGATTCATCCCAGGGATGCAGGGATGGTTCAACATACGTAAATCAATAAATGTAATACAGCATATTAACAGAACCAAAGACAAAAATCACATGATCATCTCAATAGATGCAGAAAAAGCTTTTGACAAAGTCCAGCACCTTTTCATGATAAAAACCCTACAGAAAATTGGAATAGAGGGTCTTTATCTCAATCTGGTAAAAGCTATCTATGACAAACCAACAGCCAATATTATACTAAATGGCCAAAAACTGAAAGCCTTCCCTCTAAAATCAGGAACAAGACAAGGATGTCCACTGTCCCCACTCTTATTCAACATAGTTCTGGAAACTTTAGCCAGAGCGATTAGACAAGAGAAAGAAATAAAAGGAATAATGATTGGAAAGGAAGAAGTTAAATTATCATTATTTGCAGATGACATGATACTCTACACAGAAGACCCCAAAAACTCCACTAAAAAGTTGCTAGATTTAATAAGCAAATTCAGTAGTGTAGCTGGATACAAAGTCAACACTCAAAAATCAATAGCCTTTCTGTACACAAATAACAAACTTACTAAAAGAGAAATTAGGGAAACAATACCTTTCACAATAACATCCAAAAAAATGAAATACCTAGGAATCAACCTCACGAAGGATGTAAAAGACCTCTATACTGAAAACTACAGTACTCTGAAAAAGGAGATTGAAGAGGATATCAGAAAATGGAAAGATATCCCTTGCTCCTGGATAGGAAGAACCAATATAGTGAAAATGGCCATACTTCCAAAATTGTTATACAGATTTAATGCAATTCCAATCAAAATTCCAACAGCATATCTCACAGAATTAGAGAAAACAATCCTAAAATTCATTTGGAATCAGAAGAGACCTAGAATAGCAAAGGCAATTCTGGGCAACAAAGGCAAGGCAGGGGGCATCACTATCCCCGACTTGAAATTATACTATAAAGCTACTGTGATAAAAACAGTGTGGTACTGGCAAAAAAACAGACCTGAAGATCAATGGAACAGATTAGAAGATGCTGAAACAACCCCAGACATACTAAGCCACCTTATCTTTGACAAAGGTGCCAAACACATTCGCTGGAAGAAAGATAGCCTCTTTAATAAATGGTGCTGGAAAAACTGGCTCTACACATGCCGAAGATTAAAACTAGATCCATATCTTTCACCATGCACTAAACTAAATTCAAAATGGATCAGAGATCTAAATATTAAAACAGAAACATTAAATCTGCTGGAAGGTAGGATAGGTAAAACCCTTGGAGACATTGGTGTAGGCAAAGACTTTATGAATAAAAACTCAACCGCACGGGAACTATCCCAAAGAATCAATAACTGGGATCTCATCTTATTAAAAAGCTTTTGCACAGCAAGAGAAACCACCAACAGAGTGAAGAGACAACCCACAATGTGGGAAAAAATGTTTGCCAGCTGTTCCTCAGACAAAGGATTACTATCGAGAACATATAAAGAACTCAAAAAAATCAGACCTCCCAAATTTAAAGACCCACTCCAAAAATGGGCATCTGAGATGAATACACATTTCTCAGATGAAGAAATACTAATGGCAAATAAATATACAAAAAAATGTGCAACATCACTAGTCATTCGAGAGATGCAAATTAAAACAACACTGAGATACCATCTCACCCCAGAAAGAATGGCTACTATTAAGAAATCAACTAATAACAAATGCTGGAGGGGCTGTGGGGAAAAAGGAACCCTTCTTCACTGTTGGTGGGAGTGTCGACTGGTACAGCCACTGTGGAAGTCAGTGTGGAGATTCCTCAGAAAACTAGGGTTGGAGGTCCCATTTGACCCAGCTATTCCCCTTCTGGGCATCTTCCCAGAAGAATTAAAAACATCGTACCACAGCGATATATGTGCACCCATGTTTATAGCAGCACAATTTGTAATAGCCAGATCTTGGAAACAACCCAAATGCCCATCAACTGAGGAATGGATAAGAAAGATGTGGTATTTTTATACAATGGAGTACTATTCAGCCATAAAGAAGGATAAACTGGAGACTTTTATAGGTAAATGGATGCAACTCGAGAAAATACTCATAAGTGAAATAAACCAGAAGCACATGTGTAAGCATCGTATTATCTCTCTAGTATGAGAAACTGAAAGAGTAAATAAGATCCAAAATGTACAATAGACATGGTGAATCAAAAAGAAACTGGTCAAAAGGAAAGAGAGACTGGAATAGGGAAAAGAAAGAAGGGAAAGGGAAAAAAATTGTATATATATATATATAAGATGGTTAAGATAGATACACTACCATTTTTACTTAGTTCATTGAAGAGTAAGGTTTGTGCCAATAATGTTTGGACAATTGAATGCTAATGTCTGGTGTCCTGAATAACTAACTTAAAGATAGTAATACGTAATGTATTAACCATTGTTACCCTCCTATTATGTTTGTTTGAAAATTTGTTCTTCTTTTGATTTGTTTTGTTTTTTCTTCTCTTTAAAAAAAAAAAAAAAAACCCAACTACATGGTATTTGTGTTTTAGTTACTTTCTCATTGCTGGGACAGAATACCCAAAACACAAGTTAAAGGGGGAAAGGCTTATTTTAGCTCACAGTTTGTAAATGTTTCAAAACAGCTGGCTGCAGGGCAGAGTGGCAAGGTAGATGAGCATGGCAATGGAGAAACAGCTCATGGCATGGCAGATAGAAGCAATTTTTCCTTTTTTCCCTTTTCCATCCAGGATACAAGCCTATTGGTGCCACCCACACCGTTAATGGATCTTCCCTTTTCAGTAAATCTATTATCCACACCCATTAAACCAATTAGTGGACTAATCCAGTATCACACACCCATGATCCAGACAATAGACCCTATAAGAGACCTCATCCACAAAGAAACATATACACTAAAAGTGAAAAAAATGGAAAATGATACTCCATCCCTTCAGAGCCTGAAAGCAAGCAGAAATAGCACTCTTTATTTTTAAACACAGCAGACATCAAGCAAAAATTAATCAGAAGCAACAAAGATGGCCACTATATACTGATAAATGGAATGATTCATGAGGAGATAATTTTAAATATGTATGCAGCAAATAATGAAATAAATACTGCAGGACATAAAAGAGCAAATACCATCATACTGGGAGATTTCAATACCCAACTCTCACAAAAAGGTCAAACAGACAAAAATTTAATGAAGAAATAGAATTGAACCACACTATTGAATAAAAGAATTTAACAAATTAGATAATCTAGAGTTTCATATAACAAGTAAATACACATTCTCAGCAGCACATGGAACTTTATCCAAAACTGACCACATCTTAAGTCATAAAGCATGTTTGAATTAATACAAAAGAAGTGAAATAATCACTTGTATTCTATTGGATCATAGTGATTGAAACTATAAACAAACTATGTTAACACATGGAGATTAAATAATACACTTGAATAATCAAGAGGTCAGAGAAATAAGGAACAATTCTTAAATTTCTAGAATCCAGCGACAATGGAAACAACATACCAAAACCTATGGGACACAATGATAACAGTTCTAAAAGAGAAAATTATAGCTATGACTGCTATTGGAAACATAGAGTGATCCCAAATAAGTAACGATACACACCAAAGGCCAAAAAGAAAGAGAAATCCAAGTACAAAACTTGTAAAAGGAGGGCCGGGGATATAGCTCAGCAGTGCAGTGCCTGCCTGACAAGCACAAGGTTCTGAGTTTGATTCCCAGTACACACATACACACACACACAAACTTGGAAAGACATTATAGAAATCAGTGGAAATAAATGAAAAAGGTGAAAATATAAGAAACAATGCTGAAATCCAAAGTATAATAAGAAATTAGTTGAAAAATGTACGCTTCAATAAATTGGAGAAGTGTAGAAATTCCTAGATACATACGAACTGCCAAAAACTGAACCAAGAAGGTACAAAATCCCTGAACATACCCTGGATAACAAGCAGTAAAATCTAAACAATAATAAGAACCCTACCAAAAAACACCCAGGACCAATGAATTCACTGCAGAATTTTATCAGAACTTCAGGGAAGGGTGAATGCCAGTAATCTTGGAACACTTCTGTGAAATTGAAAAGGAAGGAAAACTGATAGACTCTTCCCATGAAGCTAACATTACCCTAATACCAAAACCAGACAAGTACTGAAAAACACCACCAACAAAAATATTTTTCAGGGCTGGTGAGATGGCTCAGCGGTGTAAGCACCTGCCTGGCAAGCGCAAAGGCCCGAGTTTGACTCACAGAACCCACATACGAAGAAAGGGCTGGTGATATCGTGTAGCAGCACGGGCGCCTGCTGGCGCGCGAGGTCCTGAGGTCGACCCCTGGTACCCACAAAAGAAACAAAAATATTTTTTTTCAATTTCCTTAATGAACATAGACAGAAATCCTTAACAAGATACATGCAAACAGTGAAATCAATCATGCATCGTGACCAAGTTATTTTAATACCAGTGATTCAAGGATGGCTCAATATAGGCAGGTCAGTAAATGTAACACACTACATTCACAGAGGTAAGTGTAAAAATCACATGATCACCTCAACAGAAACAGAAAAAGCCTTTGACAAAACTCAATATCCATTCATGATCAAAACCCTGATGGAAATAGTTTTACCTCGCTTTAAACTAGTAAAGCCATTTATGACAAATCCACTGCCAATAGCATACTAAATGGAGAAAAAGAATTCCCTGCAAAATAAACAATATGGGTATCCACTCTCGCCATTCCAGGGAAAGATTTGAATAGAATAGACTTGAATAGAAAGGGAAGAAGTCAAACTGTCCTTATTTTCAGATGACATGGTCCTTTATATTTAAGATCCAAAAAACTCCACCAGAAGACTCTTAGAACTAATAAACAAATTGAGTAAACTGGCAGGATACAAAATCAACATAAAAAGCAGTGGCATTCCTGACACCAACAGTGGACCCACTGAGAAATCAGGAGAACAATCCCATTTATGGTAGGCTCAAAAAAATTAAATAATTACAAATGAACCTAGCTAAGGATGTGAAAAATACAACAAAAGCTAGTGCTGTGAAAAATGAGATTATAGGGGACATTAGAAAATCAAAAGACAACCTCTGTTCTTAAATAGGCAGAATCAATATTGTAAAAATGACCATATTACCAAAAATGAAAAATTCATTCACTAAAATTCCTATTAAAATAGTATCAGCACTTTTCACAGGACTAGAGAAGAAATTCTTTAATTTTATATAGAACCAAAAGAAAGCCAGAATGGCAAAAACAATCCTGAGCAACAAGAGCAAACCAGAAAGCATTACAATCCCAGATTTCAAGTTAAGCTACAAAGCTATGATAAGAAAAACAGCACAGTACTGGCACAAAAACAGACATGCTGACCAATGGATTAGAATAGTAGATGGAAAAACAACACCAAGCACCTTCAGCCATCTTATTTTTGACAGAAGTGCCAATCATGTATTGGAAGAAAACCTCTAACAAATGTTTCTAATTGTTGGTCCACTCAGGGGGCCCAAGGGATACTTTCGAGGGTGAGGTCCCAAGGTTAAAGAATGCACATGTGCAAGACATCCACAACAATAACAAGTGGCATGGAGCAGAGCAGAGAGCCAGAGCAAGAGCACAAGAGCGAGGGCCACCTGCATCTTTATTGTATAATTCTTATACATGTTGTTATCTCATATTTACATTCTTACAGAGTGCTGTAACCAGCGTGTGTGTTGACCTGTGCTAAGTCATAGTTACATAACTGTATCCCACTGTACACCTGCACTAGACAAGTGGGGTCATGTCCTCAGGTGTCCTTAGATGCCCCTGAGCTTTGAAGCAGTCTGTGTGGTTCCCCACACTAATACAACTGGTTATGTCCCGGAGTGAAGAACAATGAGAATGAAAAAGAGACACAGCATTATGTCACAATGTGGGGGCCAGAAGGCTCTTGTCTCCCTTCAGCAAAGAGCCCTGAGTGACTGGCACAGCCTGCCTTTATTCACTCAGACCCAGGAACAGTCAGTTAGCGTGACACAAAATCCATCTGCCTCCCACCATCTGTGGAACATGTCCAGGTAAACAACAGGAACCTCAGCTGTGTTAACTTTTCCCAAGAACCTGCAGCATGCCATCACACCTGCATGCTGTCTTTCTCAGTGCTCAGAGGAGGCCAATTAGGCCTTCATCATCCTACCTAGTCTCCCACATTTCCCCCTTTGCTTTACAATAATAGCAGCTGAATGTCATTCACTGCTGTTCAGGTGAAGGGGAAGTACATAGGTGTAGTTATTGTATCTTTTGAGGTCTAGTCTTTAATGACTATACCTCCACTCACAGTTGTAATGTATCTGTACTGGCTCTTTTTGAGGGCCTAAACTTATCTGGCTACCTATACTATGACTAATTTAATTACCTCCCCTCCGGGGAAGAATCCCTAACTGCCATGAGAGGGTAGCAGGCACAGACCACTCAAGATGCTTCCAGCTGAAGAGGGGCATAGTTGTGATCAGCGGTCAGAGATACCGCCCTACGGTGTCAATTTAAAAGTGGTCCTCAATAGAACAAGACATTTTCATATTGGGAGGGCACTGTGGATGAACAAGTCTTTAGAGGGTACTCACACCATCTGTCCACTTCCTGCAATGACACAAACCCCTACCCCCATGCTAACAGGGTAGCTCATCCCTCCTATTTTCCTGTCTCCAGGGACCGCCACAACACTTGTGCCTTCTCCCTTTTCCCATGCTCTTGTATTTATGACTGATGTAATTCTGCTGGGGTGCTATCTATATAACCAACAGGATTCAAAAAATTAAGTGTAAATGTTGCAAAATCAAGGTAAGCTTGCGGCTTATGACCCTTTTTATTTTTGTAACTGCTGTTTTCCTATTCCAAATGGTTGCCTGCAGGCTCTACTGTACTCTTTATAATGGCTGTCTCCAGGTGATTAGTGACATTAACTACATAGGCGGAATCACATAAAATGTTAACAGGTTCTGTCAGAGTACATTTTAATATGGTAATTACAGCAATCGATTCTGATCTTTGAGCCAAAAGTCCAGGGGTGGCAATTTTCTGCTGATTTTGCATAGTTGAATAAACAGCAAAACCACAAGAGGATCCAAGAGGAAATAAGTTGAAGCATTCATAAGAGGAGCTGTATGAGTATTTCTAGGTGAAATAAAAGAATAAGGACAAAATAACTGTACAAACTTATCAGAAGGATAATGATTGTCAGCCAAACTGATATAATCTGCAAAGGCTATCTGATAGACTAAAGAAGTTTGCAATAAATGAGTATGCTGTGCAAGATTGATAGGAAGCACAATACGATCAGGATCGAATGGCAAAAGCTGTACGCTGCCGTGGTGGGCTTGCTGCATTAGCCTACCCATTTGATCTGTATATGTTTGAAGACTTTTGTAAACTAGTTAGGAAGATAAAGCCATTTAATAGATTGACATTTGACCAAAAAGTCCAGTAGGAGAGTGAGGAGTGGGCATTATGATCAGCATAAAAGCAGAGTCAGACTAATTCAAAACACCAGTCTTTGCCAAAGCAGTTTCTATTATTTGGAGCTCTTTAAGGGCCTCAGGTGTAAGGGTAAAAGGAGAATTTGAATCTGGGTCTCCTTGCAATGTTTTCTATAGATTGCTTAACTTATATATATTTATTCCTAATTTTGGGCAAATTCAATTAATGTCCCAAATTCTGGAAATCATTTCATGTTCATAACGAGTCCCTTCTTAATGTTAATTTCTGGACTCAAACTTCTCTTTCTGTTACCCAAGTTCACAATAACTATAGGGGGATGTAGTTTGAATTTTCTCTGGGGCCATGCATAACGCATGTTGTATCAAAGTTTAGTCTCTGCAAAAAGAAGGATAAGTTCTTGCTGATAATTGACAGCAGCAATATATCAATCCATATAATGTATTATATAGGCTTGAGAGAGTTTTTTCCTAACAGGATTTAAAGCCTGATCAGTGAAATATTGCCACAGGGTAGGACTATTCATCATCCCTCATGGCAAAACTGCCCATTGATATTCGCATATAGGCTTGGCAAAGTTAGCAGGAACAGAGAAAGCAAAACAAGATTAGCCCTTCAGACTTAAAGAGATGGTAAAAAAAAAAAAAAAGCAATCCTTAAGATCACTATCATAGGCCAGTCCTGTGGGACTGCAGTGGGAGAGGGAAGTCCAGGCTGCAAAGCACCCATAGGATAAATACATGCATTAATAGCTCTCAAATCCTGAAGCAGGATTTCTCCACTTTCCTGATTTCTTTTGTATACCAGAAACAGGAGTATTCCAAGAGCTAGTGGAAGGCTTGATATGTTCTGCTTTCAACTGTTCTTCTATTAATGCTTGTAAGTGAATGAACTTTTCCTTTGGCAGGGACCTGTTTGATCCACCCAAACAGGAACATCAGTTTTCCATTTTAATGCGGGAGCAGTTTTTGGATGGAGAGAAGCCACAGTGACCCCCATTAAAATTTTGTCTCATAACCAGGATCTTTGGGGAAGATCCCTAGAAGTGTGATAGCTGGGTCAAGCAGAATTTCTATTTTTAGTATTTTGAGGAATACTGATTTCCATAGTGATTGTACTAGTTTACATTCCCACCAAAGATGTAGTAGAGTTCCTTTTTCCCTGCATCCTTGCTAACATTTGTTATTATTAGATTTTTTTATGACAGCCATTCTTTCTCAGGTAAGATTGTAGTTTTAATTTGCATTTCTCACATGGTCAGTGATGCTGAGCATTTTATCATGCATTGGCCATTTGTAAATATTTTCCTGAGAAGAATCCATTCATTTCAGTTGCCCATTTTTTGATTGGGTCTTTTATTTTGTGGGATCTAATATTTTTGTTTTCTTTACATATTCTTGATGTTAGTCTTCTGCCCATGGAATAGCTGGCAAAAAAATTTCCCATTCTGTAGATTGTCTCTTCACTCTGTTTGTTGTTTCCTTTGCTGTGCAGAAAAATTTTTAATTTGCTATCATCCCATTTGTTGATTCTCAATATTATCTCTTGTGCCATTGGGCCTCTGTTCAGAAAGTCTTTGCCTATACCTATGTTTTCATTACTCAGCTCTTGCTTTTTCAATTTTCCAACCTCTCCATAGATTTCCATGTCCTTTAGTATCCCACTACTAGTTTAATAATTGTAGAGTTGACTCTGTGTTTGTGTGCATGTATGTGTGTGATAGAGGAAAGGGAGAGAGAGAGAGAAAGAAAGACAGAGAAAGAAAGAGAGAGAGAGAAAGAAAGGGATTGAGAATGGTTAGGACAGAGGATATTTTTGAACTCTGATGTATGATCAGATATAACATATTTAAAGAAATGAAAAAATTATTAGGAAAGTTGAAGGCCAACTCTAGTATCATGGAAAAATTGTAACAGGTAACAAACTGAGACTCCAAAATACTTCACTCACATTTTTGCATACAAAATTCCATGCATTCATGTTTAGAGTTGCCCTGACTTGGAAGATTGTAATTCTTTTTTTTTTTTTTTTTTTTGCCTTGAATATGTGTCACCTGTGGTGGAGAGAGGTTTGATGCAATACCTCAGAATTACCTGTGAAGTGTATATCTGTTTCAGTATTTCCATGCCATTAACTTGCTCCAGAGCCCCACTTTTTCCCATGTAACTATTAGAGGAGCCCTGAAAGTTCCCAGAATCACCTGATGGATTGTCTCCTGGGGATTGTCTTATTCTGAGTGCTTCGTGCACATCTCCTGGTAAAATGACCAGTATTATTAGTATTTCTTAAAGGCTGTGGCACATACTCTCATTTGGGAACTTCTGTTCTGTCTTGAGAACACATGAGCCTCCAAAAATTCTGCTGTACTGTGAGAATTGTGCTAGTACCTCATTCATTACAACCTTTTCTCTAATATGTTCTCCTCTTCCATTCTACTTTGGGTTAATATAATTCCACCATTTTGACATGAGTGTGACTATTTTAACTATTGTCGATTTTATTACTATTGTCCATTTTTCTGAGCACTTTAACTGGGTCAAATATATCCTCATTTATTGTGTCCTTTTTCTCTTTCCACTTTTGTACTCATTCCCCCAACTCTCCTCTGCACATTCCCCATTGTACCCATCCTTTCAGCACCCCTGTTTTCCAGGGCTATGGTCTGAATGTTGGTCCTCTCCAAATTTACATTAGCATTTAATTTCTTCTGTGATGGTGTTGGGACCTGTAAGAAGTGTTCAGTTCGTTAGATGCCAGTCCTCATGGGTGGGCTAATGTGGTCCCACAAGTGGGTTAGTGATAAATTCCGATGGGCTCTGGCTCCTCTCCTTCCCTCACTCGTGCTCATCCTCTGTCTCTCATGCTTTCTCACCGTGTGATGCTTTCTGCATCGTTATGATACAGCACGAAGGCCTTCACCAGCTGTGCCACCTTAATTTTGGACTTACTGGCCTCTGAAAATTTGAGTCAAATAAACCTGTATTTTTTATAATTTTTCCACTTCGTGTGTTCTGTGGTAACAGAAGAAAATGGACTATACCCCATGTGATCAAATTTGTGTGTAGCCTCCATTTCAACTTTGTTATTAGATAAATTCTTTAATATCAATTTACTCTTATTTCTCATCATTTTTCAGTGAAATTGAATCTTGAATGTAATGTTGTATGTCTTGCTTTCTTGCAGTACCCTACAGAAATTTGCACAAGAAATAAGATGCAAGTTGAGTTCTCTCTTTTTCAGCAATATGGCGACATTATTTTAAATTATTTTAAATTTTGTAAAATTTATTTTCAAAGTGATACAGAAAAGCATTAAAATTGTACATAATTTTATCTTTTTTAAATGACGTAATTTCCATGGTATGAATATAGTATAATACACTTAGCCACGTGTTATAAATGGGCCCTCTTTGTGTTCTGGGTACCACTCTACCCAGCACAGAACCAAAAATGGTTGTTCACAAGTATCTTTACATAGGGATGCTATTACTTTAATATGTTCTTATTGGGATTCCTAGGTAATAATATTTATTTTTTAAAAGAATTAACGAATAGGAGGTTACCCATGAACTCTCCACATAATTACTTTGTATGTATGCAGTGGAGTTCTCTAGAGAATGACAAAGAACAAATCAGCTCCACACAGAGCATGAATGAATTTTTTTTTTTGTGGGTACCGGGGGGTCGACCTCAGGACCTCGCGCGCCAACAGGCACCCGTGCCGCTGAGCGATATCACCGGCCCCTTTTTCGTATGTGGGATCCGGGAGTCGAACTCGGGCCCTCGCGCTTGCAAGGCAGGCGCTTACGCCGCTGAGCCATCTCACCGGCCCAAATTTTTAAGAAAATAGTGCTTGACAGGCCGGTGATATCGTTCAGCGGCACGGGTGCCTGTTGGCGCGCGAGGTCCTGAGGTCGACCCCCCGGTACCCACAAAAAAAAAAAAAAAAAGAAAATATTGCTTGAAAGAAAGGCCACTCGAAAGTTTCATGGTGCCTCCCTCTTTCATGCCTCTTAATACTGGTGTTCTTCGGATTTATGAAATCTCTCAGGATATTAGCTGTTGGAGAAAGGTCTAATAGCCAAAAAATATCTTGCCTATAGTCCACACAAAACCATGCAACTGGCTTCCGCTTTCTTTTCATTGGACTTTATATCTTTAGAACATCTCCCTCTAATATTCTGTAAACTCCAAAGACTCACAAAAAATCTTTTCCTCCCAATTAGTAACTGCTTCTTTGGATTTGCTCACGTAAGTTGTACTTGTTTTTACTGATAGATAATTGAGGCAAAGGTGTCTAAAGTTTTTCAGTCCCCCATGTAGATGCTGTCATGGATCTGTAGTTGACTGGAAAATCGCTGGTCTGGTGGGAAAGGGGAGCAGGGAATAATAAACCTGTAGGTCAGGACTGAGTGTCTCATCCCAATCACAGAGCTGACGAAACCTCATACTGCAGCACTCACCTTCGGGCATCACAAGGCACGTTGGTGAGTAACTTTTCTTTTCATAACAAGAAATGGGTAATCAGAGATTTGAGAATGAGATGGAATGGGGAAATGGATTCTTGCTTGGTTTGGAAGTAATTGTCTGAAAAGGTTTTCACATGAAACAGGACTATTACCTGTTCAGTGCAGAATGGGCTGCCCCCCATATAGCCTTTGCAAGTATGATTCCTTCTGAGAACTACTAGAAATTCTCCTTTTCTCATGACTGGAAAAGGCCGGATTATCTTCCTTCATTTCATAGCTTATTCTATTTCCCTTTTGCCTAATTACAAGTCACTAGCATTATAAATCATATGAACAAAAATGGGTATCTACATACCTATTTTCATAATCTTTAATTAATTAAATGATATAATACCTTCATTAAAACTAGGGATTTTAGGGCCGGTGAGACGGCTCAGCGGCTTAAGCGCCTGCCTTGCAAGCGCGAGGGCCCGAGTTCGACTCCCGGAACCCACATACGAAAAAGGGGCCGGTGATATCGCTCAGCGGCACGGGTGCCTGTTGGTGCGCGAGGTCCTGAGGTCGTCCCCCCGGTACCCACAAAAAAAAAAAAAAAAAAAAAAAAAACTAGGGATTTTCACACTCCATATGAAAAGCATTTAGGAAATTGGATGGGAAGTGGGCATGTTTAAGATCATAGAGTATGCCAGAGGATTTGCTTAATATCACTTCTTAAGGTTGAATTCACATTTTTTTCTTTTTTTCCCTATCTTACACTTTTCCTCTTTCTCTTCATTAAAAGATTTTGTCAGAAAGAGTAAATAAGACCCAAAATGTACAATAGATATTGGGAAGTGGGAAGAAAATGTTCAAAAGGAAAGAGTCCATTGAAAAGAAAGGTTTGTGCTTATATCATTTGATCAATTTTTCATGCCTATATCTTGTAATCTGAGCAACTACTTTGAAGATAACAATAAGCAATGTACTAACCATTGCTACTTTCCTACTATCTTGTTTTGAAATTTTGTGTCATTGTTTTTTCTCTTTAAAATAAAAAAATGCAAAAAAAAAGATTTTGTCATAATCGTGCACAGAATATTGAATATATGCATACCTGTAAACTGTTTTTACTAATTAAGTTATATAAAACATTTTATCAACAATAGGAACTTTCACACTTTGTGCCAAAATTTTTTACAAAGTTGAAAGAGAAAGTGTGCAAGTTTAGGAAAACTGCACATACATAATGAGTGTTAGCATCTCTTCTTTACTCTTGGACTGTGTGTGGACTGTGTGATATGCAAAACAGGTTTTAATGAAGATTTCCTCCAGTTAGTTGGTTGAGAAACTGTTTAGAAATGATTAGTATCCTCTTCTTTGGTTGAAGGATATCAGGGGGAAAATAAGTTATTTTTATTCTTAGCATCTCTCAGTAAGAATCCTAAAAATAAGTATAGGTTAAAATCCAAATAGAGAAAGATGGTTGTTGATAATTATCATTCATGTGCTGTGACTATAAGGGGTGTTTTATGACATGAGCTCAGGATTCTGTAAGGAGGATGAAGGTGTGTCCTTGTCACATTCAGACCCCAAATGCATTATCCTGCCCACGCTCTACCTAGCAATGGGGCCTCATAGGTCATCCTGAGGGGCAGTAACCTGGGAGGGGAAGAGCCAGGTTCAGAGAGTATGTGGCTGGAACTGAGGAGCTCTCCACATGGGGCCCAGCAACAGGGCTTCCTGGACCTGCTGCATCAAGGTAGCTCTTTGTGGAGCCACTCTGCTTCCAGATACTGCTCTTCTCACCTCTCTTGAATTCGGGGCTCAAAGGCAGTTTATTGGCTTAGAAAACTAAATCTATAATAGAATGGTGTTGTGAATATTCTCTTTTGAAGTCCATATCCTTTTAAACCTGTTAGAAAAATTACTGTTATTTGATTTCTCTTCTGCACTTATCTCAATTTTTCTTCCATGTTTTTCAAGACCTCAAATACTGGGCCAAATGCCTCAAAATGTTGACTTTCATTAGTCTAGATTTTATTTTCTCGTAGTTTTTCCTTCCCATTCTTTTGGATGAATTACTTATCATTGTCTATAGAGTGAGGATATATTTTACTTTACACATGATTTCATCATAAATTATGATGCATTCATACTGTTAATACAATACTTGAAAGCCATATCTTTAACTCCACCAATCTCACTTTCCAAATTTTATTCCCCATCCCATCTTTTTTCTTTGATCAAATGTCCATATTTTCTCTTGCTCCCTTTCCCTCTCCCACTTCCTCTCTGTCCTCCCCTCCATCAATGTGCTGTGTCACTTACTGTGTTTTACATTATGTATTTGCTCATGGTTTTCCTAATCTGTGGTGTCATCCACTCGTTGCAGTTGCCCAATGAGTGTGTGACCTTGTATTGAGCTTCCAAGAATGGAAACAAAAAAGAATGATGAACCACCTAGAATGGCTTCCTAGACTTGGATTCTTACACACACAAATTCATTCATGGTACCATGATGAAGAAATGTCATTCAGTGGATTTCAGGAGACAGTCTTGGATGTTAGGCATTCTCAATTATTTCTGTATCTGTCTATCTTTGAAATATTATTTAGTTGGCTCCTGAAGGATAGTGATGTGCAAGATCTCATATAATTTAAAAACTAATCTTTGTAGTGCAATTGCTGATTGTATTTCTTTTATTGGCTGTATCACTTGTCTCTGTAACACTTTATGTTGGCTCTTTACGTCGTAGAGCCACAGACATTAAAATGCACTACAGCAGATGATGTTAAATAACGGTGTGTGAGAGGCTCTCGGTTCAGGCAGACATCTAAATCTCATGACATTACGTAGAATATAGTTACCGTTTCTCTAACCGGGTAAGCATGACATGCTATAAGCTTAGTAGTGTGCTTGTACAGAAAAAACATACAATGATGGCTAGGAGGGAGAGAATATTGTCTTACTTCTTAAGGAAATGAGAATTTAAACAAGGACTGAATTCTTTTATATACAATTGTAGTAAGCTTTTTTATAAGTTTCAAACTTTAACCATTTCTTATTTTTTTGTAGTTTATGTGCTCTATTTTTTCTCATTGTAAGTTGCTTGACATATATTTGCTGTCTACTCCTCCTGCTCAGAAATTTCTGTGCCTTTTGAGGAACTTCTATTTTTGTATCTGAGTGACTAGATTACAGGAAGTCATTGAATTCCAGTGACTGTGTGTATTAGGTTTCTGGATACCTCATATAGGGGTAAACATAGAGTATTGGTGATTGGCTTAATAGACTTAACATTACCTTCAGGTTCATTCTTTTATAGAATATGTCAAAATTTCCTTGCTTTTATGGCTGAATAATGTTCCATTGTATGAATATACAGAATTGTGTTTATGCATACATCTGTTGATGGACATTTGTGTTGCTTTCACCTTTTGGGTCTTGTGAATAATGTTGCTATGAATAGTAGTATACAGAGCTCTCTTTTCGATACTACACTTTCAATTCTTTTGGGTACATGGAAGAATGTGGAATTGCTGGGTGACATGATAATTTCATGTTTAGTTTTGTTGAGGAACTTCCATGCTGTATTTCATTAACTCCTCACCAGTATACATTTCCACCAAGAGTGCATAGTGTCTCAGTTTGTCCATATTCTCTCCAGTAAGTGTTTTTTTTTTTGTTTTTATTTTATTTATATTTTTGATGTGGTATTTCATTGTTATTTTGATTTGCATTTCCCTAATTATTGGTGATGCTGAGTGCTCTTCATGTCTGTTGACAATTTGCTCGTAATATTAGGAGGTAACATACTTAGGTATTGTGCCTCTGTTTTAATAAGATTATGATTTTTTTAGTTTTTAGGATTATTTATATATTCTGAATATTAATTCTGTATTAGATGTATGCTTTGAAAGAATTTTCTTCAGTTTTTTAAAAATTTCTGTGAAAATATCAGAAATAATCTGGTCTAGACGTTATAAAAATATTCATTGGCAATTGAATAAAATTTTACTTAATGTATAAAATAATTAGAAAAAGTGGCTTATTTCAAATATTGACATTTCACATCCTGTAATATTGTATGTTTCTTCATTTAGTCTTTTCTCTTTTTAATCTAATATATATATATAACCCAAGTAACTTTCATTATTATTAATCACATACAAATAAAAAATTAAAATCAAAATTAAGATAAAATTGGTATGTTGAAGTTGCAGTAAAATATTTTATACCTATTATCCACATCTAGAAAGGAAATTAAAATTTTATATTAACTGAAATCGTGATTCACTTAATTGAACTTAACAAACTGTAAAGTCAAATTTAAAAATAATGATTTACATGTATTTTGCTTTCTTTTAAATTTCCTATCATTCTGACATTACATCATTTTAAAATAATTACACTTTTGATGATACTGTAGTCTTGCTTCTGACTTGAACAGAGATGAATCCCTGATTCACTATTTTGATTTTGAACAATCCTTTGCATTCTACCAAAATATTTTAAAAGAGGTATAATTTTTTGAATGCTGTAGTACATCTTTTCATATTACACATGAGATATTGGTATCTTTATTCTAAAGAGGAATGTAGACAAAAAGAATAATCTTTTATTTTCAAGAAAAAAGAGAGAGGGGAATGGGAAAAAAGAGGAACTAAGATATATCATGCAGGGAGACAGCATGGCTAAATAGAGGAGGAACCTTGTTCAGAGCTACTCAGAGGAATTCAACTAAAACACAGGTAATTGGAAGAAAGGGGAGGGACACACACCCTGAAACTAAAATCAATCTGACATAAGAGACTCATAGATCAAACAAAACATGATAAAGGACTTAATAAAACAGCCAGCCAGCCCACCCAGCTGCTGGTGTGTCGCCAGATTGGGACAACTGCCCAGCATACTTGGAATCGAAGAAGAAGGAGAAGGAGAAGGAGAGAAGAAGGAGAAGGAGAGGAAGAGGAGGAGGAGGAGGAGGAGGAGGAGGAGGAGGAGGAGGAGAGGAGAAGAAGAAGAAGAAGAAGAAGAAGAAGAAGAAGAAGAAGAAGAAGAAGAAGAAGAAGAAGATATACTAAAATAATGTGGCTAAATCAAGCCATACAGGATAGATTTGGGGTATAAGGTCCCCTGCTTCTTCTGCCTTCCTCCAAACAGAAGACGCTGCAGTCCAGCAGTAAATTCTGCCGACACAAAATGCTCCCTCCCTGACAATTAGCCAGTTTTCCTTTTCTCATTTTTTTTCCTTTTTTTTTTCTTTTCTTTTCCTTTTTTTTTTTTTTTTTTTTTTTTCCTTCCCATTCATATTGTGCACCAGAGGGCTAACTGGAACCTCCAGGAACAAGATTAAAGATTACAGAGATGCATAGTAAATGGAACAGCTAACCTCTACCCTGTGACCTGTGGTTAGAGAGGCGCAGGGAATTAAACAGCCTTGCACCTCAGGACTGTGCAGCCCCTGGCTGTCCCCACCCTGCTGGGGGTGGTAGCAGAAAGGCACCCCACAGCACCCCCCATCTTGCCTGAGGAAGTTACAGACTATAGCAGAGGAAGGTGATGGTGTCAGCAGAGCTTGTAAAGCAACAAAAGGGAAGTTAGCACCCCACCTTGGGAGAGGAGTAAGAATTGGGACTGAGCAGCCTTGGACTGAAACAGCTGGAGCAGAGGACCAGACCATAGCACAGCACCCCACCCCACCCTGCAACAAACGACCTGAGGACAGAGGCTGGCCAGTGGAAGAGACACAGAAGGCTGAGCAAGGACCAGCAGGAGCCAAAGGTGCATGGGACTGGGCACTGTCCCGTCTCTGTCTGAAAGCAGCACAAAAATGGGGAAAGAGATGCTGAGAGAAACAGTGTAAGGAGTGGGAGGCCACTAAGGAGCATACAGAAAGTACTGGCTGAAAACTGCACTCCCACATCTGCAGGCAAGATCAGCCTCAAATCCAGCATAAACTCTACTGCTGGCTTGGCAATGTTTGCCAGTAGTTGAGGGCTCTTGGTGGACATGAGAGGAATTTTGCTTCTTTTATTTTATTTTAGTTTTCTTCTTTTTTTTTTTTTTTGCTGGTTTGTTTCCCATTCCTTTTCCTTTGTTTATTTTGTCTTTTGCCTATATTTTTGTTCTAATCTATTCATCTTCTTTCCCCTTTTCCTCAATTTACCTCTCTAAACTTAATCATATTTTCATATGAGTGAATAGTCTAATTTTTCTGGTCAACTTCAATAATCCCTTGCTTACTACTTCATTCTTTCTCTTCTACCCTCTTCTCTAGTTTCCCAAAGCTTGTGTGATCATCCTTCATCCTCCAGCCTGGCTTCTACTTTATTTCTTTTCAGTTATCTCTGTTCTGTCCGCTATCCTACTTAAATTTCCCCACCACAGAGTAAAACTACTCTACCAAGAGGAAACGCTTTGCATACAAGCTCCTAATTTACGATCAGTTCTCTTATATAACGGTAGACTTTGCTTCTATGGTTAAAGGTACAAAATTAATAGTTACCACAGTTTGTCAGTTTCTAAACTGTGCTTGATGCTATGGCTAGTGGGAATTATACTACTCTAGCTAGGATGTCATATCTGTTTTAATCAGTTGTTCTCACTTCTGTAACAATACTGGGAAGTTCTGAGGTAATAACTTCACCACACTCCAGCACCAAAAGACTGGAGACTGAGCCAAACAGATACCAACATCTCACTCTTAATCAATTGGAAAGATAGGATTTGGGGAAAGACACAGACCAAGACCCTCCTACACGGAGAAGACATCCCTGAAGAACATACCTTGCCTAGAGAGGCCTTGATACTAGTGATAAAGCTACCTATTACAAAAACTTACAAGGATCAACACAGAAAACAAAATAAAAACTTTTGAAATAGAAAATGACAAGATGCAGAAGCAAAGTGCAACCACAGACCTCCAGCCCACCCAGAACAAGTCCAGGAGACAAGGAGATAGTGGAAAATGGAAGACACACACCTGACATTTCTGAAATGAGAGCAACCGAAGTAAAGAAACAAATCCATGAGGTTACATAGGAAATCAGATCAGAAATAATCTCACAGGTAAAAAAAAGAAATGTCAACATTCATGAAGGAATTGTTCAGCAAATCTAGAGTAGAGATAGATAAAAAAAGATGATGATAGGAAGAGGATGGAAAATGTTAACAATCAATATAGGAAAGAAATAGAAAGTATGAAATGGATTCAAACAGATATCCAGGATATTAAAAATTCCATTGAAAGTTGGCAAAAACCTTTTGAACAAAACTGAACACAGACTTTCATACCTTGAGAATAGCATCATGGCTAGTGATCATGAAAGGAAAGATATCTTGAAAAAAACAAAAGATCAGGAAATAACACAACAGCCACAAGATAATGCAAAGAAAAATAATATAAGAATAATTGTGTCAATGAAAAAGTAGGAGTCAACACAAATAACATAAAAATACTATTTGCAGAAGTAATAACAAAAAATTTACTGGACATGGGAAAAGAATTTGACATTCAGATAACTGAGGCATATAGAACTCCAATTAGCCATAACCAAAATAAATCTACACCCAGACATATAATAATCAAGACCCCCAGAAATTCAGCCCAAGAACAGAATATTAAAAGCTGTTAGAGAAAAGAAACAGCTCACCTGTAAAGGAAAGCCCATCAGAATCACGGCAGATTTCTCTGCACAAACCCTCAACTCAAGAAGAGCTTGCAGTGAAGTATTTCAAGTCCTGAAAGAAAACAACTTCCAACAAAGATTGATGTGCCCTGTAAAACTATCTTTCAAAATTAATGGAGAAATAAGATACTTCCATGACAAAGAACAATAGAAGAAATTCATGACCAACAAAGCAACACTACAAAGGTACTGAAAGATATTCTAGAGAGAGATAAAGATTACCACAATTCCAAGAACAACAACAGAAAGAAACCACCAAGCTGGGCAAGCAATTAAACAGAGAGGAAAAGTAGGGTACCAACAGCAGGAAAATACCATGACAAAGATAAGCCAATACATACCAGCTATAACCACCAATGTCAATGGCCTCAATTCACTAATCAAAAGAAACAGACTGGCAGGATGGATCAAGAAACAAAATCCAACAATATGATGTATACAAGAAACACATTTAACTCAAAAAGAAACTCATAGACAGAAAGTCAAAGGATAGAAAACAATCTTCCATTCAAAAGGAACCCAGAAAAAAGCAGGGGTAGCTATTCTGTTTGCAGACAATGTGAACTTCCAACCAAGAATGATCAAAAGAGGTAAAGAAGGTCACTACATACTTGTTAGGGGAAAACTTTGAGAGGAGGAGATAACGATCATAAATACATATGCACCAAATATGGGAGCACCCAGCTATATAAGGCAAATATTAACAGATAAGAAAAATCAAATGAGAAGTAACACATTTGTAATGGGGGACCTTAATACCCCACTGTGAAAACAGGTAGATCAACCAGACAAAAAATAAGCAAAGAAATATCAGAACTGAACCACCTGTGAACAGGTAGAGTTAGAAGATATTTACAGAGTGTTCCACCCAATATCAGAAGAGAAATTCTTCTCAGCTGCACATGAGATACTCTCTAAAATAGACCATATATTAGCCCACAGAACATGTTTAAGTAAATGCAAAGGAGTAGAACTTATCCCATGCATATTATCTGACCATAGTGCAATGAAATTGGAAATTAATGGCAAAAGAAAGTGCAAAAACTCCATAAACACATGGTAATTAACACCCTCCTGGACAACCAATTGGTCACAGATGAAATTAAACAGGAAATTCAACAATATTTATAATTAAACAAAAATGCAGATACAACATACCAGAACCTGCAGGGCACAATGAAAGCAGCCCTAAGTGGAAAATTTATAGCTGTTAATTCTCACATCGAGAAAACAGAACGAGCACAACTAAACAACCTAATTTTGCACCTCAAGCTTCCATTAAAAAAAAGAGCAAGTCAAGCCCAAAGCCCATACAAGGGAGGAAATTATAAAGATCAGAGCAGAAATTAATGCAACTGAGACTAAGAAAACAATATAACGAATTAATGAATTGAAGAGTTAGTTCTTTGAAACAATAAATAAAATTGATAAACCCTTAGCCAATCTTATCAAAAAAAGGAAAGAACAGACTCAAATTCATGCATTGAGGACTAAGAAGAGTGAAATCACTACAGATCCTGTGGAAATTCAGAAGATCATCAATACCTACTTCAAAAATCTTTACTCTCATAGGATGGAAAACATAAACAAATGGACAGATTCCTAGATATGTACAAATTACCAAAGCTGATCAAGAAGATATAAAAATTCTGAATAACCCAATATCAGTCAATGAAATTGAAAATATCAATAAAAATTGATCAACAAAGAAAAGCCCAAGTCCTGATGGACTCTTTGCTGAATTCTACAAGAAATTTAGAGAAGATTTAATACCAATTATGCTCAAACTCTTTAATGAAATTTAAAAGAAAGCAATACTCCCTTACTCATTCCTGGAGGCAAGTATTACCCTGATACCAAAACCAGAGAAAGACCCAACCAAAAAAGAGAACTACAGGCAAATCTCCCTAATGAACATAGATGCAAAAATCCTCAATAAGATGCTAGCAAACAGAATGCAGCAAATCAAGAAGATTATACACCGTGACCAAGTGGGATTCATCCCAGGGATTCAGGGATGGTTCAACATACACAAATCAATAAATGTAATACATTATATCAACAGAACCAAATACGAAAATCACATAGTCATCTCAATAGATGCAGAAAAAGCTTTTGACAAAGTTCAACACTCATTCATGAGAAAAACCCTACAGAAAATTGGAATAGATGATATTTACCTCAATCTGATAAAAGCTATCTATGACAAACCAACAGCCAACATCATACTAAAAGGACAAAAACTGAAAGCTTTCATTCTGAAATTGGGAACAAGACAAGGATGTCCACTATCACTGTCTACTCCTATTCAATATAATTCTGGACACACTAGCCAGAGCAATTAGACAAGAGAGAGACATTAAAGGAATAAGGATAGGAAAGGAAGAGTTAAATTATCATTATTTACAGATGACATGATACTCCATATAGAAGACACCAAAAACTCCACCAAAAAACTGGTAGATTTAATATCCAGATTCAGTAGTGTAGCAAGATACAAAGTCCACACTCAAAAATCAGTAGCATTCCTGTACAAAAGCAACAAACTCACAGGGAGAGAAATTAGGGAAAGCACACCCTTCACAATAGCATCTAAAAAAACGAAATACTTTAGAATCAGTCTAACAAAGGATGTAAAAGTGAAAATCACAATGAAAATCACAGTGAAAATCACGATACCCTAAAAAAGGATATTGAAGAGGGTATCAAAAAATGGAAAGATATCCCTTGCTTTGGATAGGAAGAACAAACATAGTAAAAATAGCCATACTTCCAAAACTGCTATACATATTTAATGCAATCCCAATCAAAATACCATTAGCATACCTCGTAGATCTAGAAAAAACATTCCTAAAATTCATTTGGAACCAGAAAAGACCTAGAATAGCAAAAGCAATTCTGGGCAACAAAGGCAAGTCAGAGGGCATCACAATCCCAGACCTGAAATTATACTACAAAACTGCTGTGATAAGATGAGCATGATATTGGTAAAAAAAAAAAAAAAAAAAAAGGCCTGAGGATCAGTGGAACAGAATAGAAGATGCAGACACAACCCCAAACACAATCAGCCACCTTGTCTTTGACAAAGGAGCCAAATGTGTTCACTGGAAGAAAGATAGCCTCTTAAATAAATGGTGCTGGAAAAACTGGCTTTCCACATGCTGAAAACTGAAACTAGACCCATGTCTATCACCATGCACTAAACTAAAGTCAAAATTGATCAAAGATCTAAATATTAAAAACACTAAATTTACTGGAAGAGAAAATAGGTAGAAACCTCAAAGACATAGGTGTAGGCAGAGAATTCATGAACAAACCCAGACTGCAAGGGAAATATAACGAAGAATCAACAAATGGGATCTCATCTTATTAAAAAGCTTTTGCACAACAAAATAAATCACCAACAGAGTGAAAAGACAACCACAATGTGGGAAAGAATTATAGCCAGTTGTTCCACAGACAAAGGACTTCTATCTAGAACATATAAAGAATTTTTAAAAAATCAGAACCCTCAAATTCAAAGACCCAATCCAAAAATGGGCATCTGAGATGAATACACACTTCTCAGATGAAGAAACACAAATGGAAAATAAATATATGAAAAAAATGTTCAACATCATTGGTCATTTGAGAGATGCAAATTAAAATAACACTGAGATTCCATCTCACTCCAGAAAGAATGGGTATCATCAAAAAATCAAACAAAAACAAATGCTGGAGGGGCTGTGGGGAAAAGGAACACTTCTTCACTGTTGGTGGGAGTGTAGACTGGTGCAACCACTGTGGAAATGAGTGTGCAGATTCCTCAAAAACTAGGATTTGAGGTCCCATTTGACCCAGCTATTCCCCCTCTGGGTATTTTCCCAAAAGAATTAAAAACATCGTACCACAGCAATATATGTGCACCCATGCTTATAGCAGCACAATCTGTAATAGCGAAATCTTGGAAACAACCCAAAGGCCCATTGACCAAGGAATGCATAAAAAAGATGTGGTTTTTTTATATAATGGAATACTACTGTGCTATAAAGAGGATAAACTTGTGACTTTTATGGGTAAATGAATGCAACTGAGGCCATACTCATAAGTGAAATAAATCAGACCCATATGTGTAAACATTATATTGTCTCACTATTGTGAGAAACTGAATGAGTAGATAAGATCCAAAATATAGAATAGATATTTTGAATTGGGAAGAAACTGTTCAAAAGAAAAGACAAACTGATGGGGGAAGGGGAAAGGAAGAAACGGAAAAAGAAAAAAAATATGTATACACAATATAATTAAGATAATAATACAGCTAGTTTCTCTTAGTTCACTGAAAAGAAAGGTTTGTGTTTGGACAACGCATCATGCCTATATCTTGTACACTGAATAACTACTATGAAGACAACAGTATGCAATGTATTAATTGTTATAACTGTCCTACTAACCTGTTTTGAAACTCTGTTTCATTGTTATTTTTATCTTTTGTCAAGCACTATTTTCTTAAAAATTTGGGCCGGTGAGATGGCTCAGCGGCTTAAGCGCCTGCCCGGCAAGCGCAAGGGCCCGAGTTCGACTCCCGGATCCCACATACGAAAAAGGGGCCGGTGATATCGCTCAGCGGCACAGGCACCTGCTGGCGCGCGAGGTCCTGAGGTCGACCCCCCGGTACCCACAAAAAAAAAAATTAAAAGAAAAAATAAATAACATCTAAAAATGTCCTATGGCAACTATCACAACTCATACACCATTATTAAAATATTCCTATGAGATTAAAGCAGAAAGGAGTCAGTTGCTCTTTGCATCTTTCTCAGGATTACACTGGAGGTCTTACTTCATGCAATAAGGCAAGAAAATTAATGTACAACCACCAATTGTGAAGGAAGAAATAAATATGTCCTTCTATTCCTGAAATATTTTCCTAAATATTATCTTCACTTGGAGGCCAAACATCCACAGCCAATTTACTTCATCCCACCTTTTAACCCTGAAATTTGCCCACGTGTGCTTTCTCCTCTTATTCCCTAGGACCTGTCAGCTTCTAATCCACAACATGACTAGGATCATAAATGCACTGCTTATTTTCTTTCCCAACAACAACACAGTAAGCTCCAACAAGATAAATTTATATATTTTGTGCACAGATACATTTCATGTGCCTAGAAACAGGTTTGAAACGCATACTTATCAAATATTTATCAAGATACTGATCGACATTATGAATATTCTGTTCATGGGTACAGCTCTGGATGCACGCACCAACTCAGCTCAGCATCTTTCCCTTGCAGTTCTCCACCGTCAATTGTCTTGTGAATGGGGAGGATTTGCCTTTTGGGAAGAAATGCTTCAAATTGACACCCCCAGATGGACACTGATTGATGTCCTTCTCTCACTCATCACACCTCAGGGTCCTCATCTTATATTCCATGGGGATTTTTTTCTTTTCAAAAGTATACTTTTCCTACCTGGCTCAGGCATTCCTTCTGAATATCTTTTTAAATTGCTCATAATAGCTTTCAGTGCCTTGCATGGCCCCAAATGTTTCTGAGAGATAATCACCACTCCCAAAGCAGACTCTGTCACTACACATGCAGGTGACATGATAATCACTGCCTGTGAGGAGGGGAGATCAGAGTCCTGAACCTTTATCTGTGGCTCGTGCGTCCCATCCACACACTTCACCCACCGTGCCTCCGCCGTTCTGGGAGAAAATCCATATGCAGTGAACAGCTCCTCCCTTCAGGTCAGTAAAACTGTCTTAGAAGTATCTATGTCGGCAAAACCAAGTTAGGCTGTTCTTTTAAAAAAAAATGGCTTCCTGAGATTAGAAGCAAAAACTCTAATGTACATATGAGTTTGTAATGTACAAAAACTCATATGTACAAACGTACATACATACGTGCATACATACTTACATACAAAGACAGACAGACAGCTGATGGATACATAGATGGATACATGGCCAATAGATATATCAATAGACAGATGATATGTGAATGATTGAGAAATAAATGACATACATACATGGTCAGTGATAAAGATAGAGAATAGAGAAATAGATGATGACGATGATGATGATGATAGATAGATAGATATGGATAGGTAGATGAGAGATAGATGATAAGCAGGTATGTAGATGAAAGATCTCTGCTTCAACCCATACAAATAAAAGCACCTCCTATGGGAAGCAGAGGTCAGGCTGCCTGACATCTCACCTCTCTCCTCGTACTTGGTCTTTCAGAAAATCCTCTCTCACACACCTCTCACGAAACGCACTGCCCATTGCAGAGCTCACTCTGAGCACTGCAGGACACACACCTGCTTCCAATAGGAAGATGAGGAAGGTGAGCTCCCACACCGGGAGACACCAGCGTCTGTGTGATACCAGCTACTGCTTTGTGGGTGCATCTGATGTTTATTTGTTTTGTGGTGGTTTGTACAGGGGTGTGCTCTGTCAAGTAGACTATTTGACAATGTGTCTCTAATTTTCTGTCACCAGCAGAATTCTGGTAATTGCACCCCTCATTTGGACCAGTGAAAGGCTTATTTGTCATTTGTAGAAATGAAAATATTATGAAAAGTTGAAAAAACACTGTGGGTGTGCAAAAAAATAATAAGACTCTTACAAACTACAAAGGTGACTCAGGTATTTATCCACATTTTAAATGTCCCTTGTGTGTTTATCTCACACTAGTCTAAGAATTAGCAGCTCCCATCCAAGGACTTTAGCTGCCATTACAGACTAACACACGCCTGTATTCCTCTTCTCTCTCTCTCTCTCCCTCCCGCCACAATGGCTTAATCACATGTGTCCAAACCAACCACACATTCAACTTTATAATCTAGTTCAGAAGGAAAAGAAAAACAAAGGTTCTCCCTGGTCACATATTAGATAACCTGGTCCACCCTCCACTCTGAGAGCTTGAAAAGCTTACTTTAGATTCTTCCTGTATCTCCGAAGCACACCCAGACCGGGGAATTGGAGTCCTTATTTCCCGTGAGAACCTGGAGGTCCTGGGGCTGCAGTGATCAATGGCCCGGCAGTGTCAGGACTCCGCGGCTCTCTGCTTTGTGTAAACGTCTTACATTTCCAGAGTGAGCTCTACTGACGTGGGCTTTCCGTTTCACTGCAGTTGGAGACACCTTTTGAAATGATGCCTGAGCCTTTCCATTATCCCATCTCTTATTTACTATTTTATTTACTTTTTTCTTTTTATTTACTATTTTTCATTTCACTGTTTCTTCTATTTTTTCAGCCTTAAATGGTTCCATAAATTATAGTTACACAAGAGCACGAATCCACAAGCGCATGAAGTACAGGTGAGGCTCGCTTTGACACTAGCTCCCTCTTTCTGCTGCCCCCAGCCTTCAGAAGCACGGTGACAGCGCTTGGTGTGGAGCCTCCAGGAGCGATTTCCCCAGGAGCTCGCGGGCTCCCTCTGCTGGACCTCGGCCCAGTGAAGCCCGCTCTGTCCCCGTCCAAGGTCCTGCGGATGAAACAAAGCCAGGAATCATCGCCGATGAGGTGAGGACCTCCGACCCCACACTCAGGACCCCACCAGGTAACTGACGTATGTTCCTTCACCCTCTAAACGTTAAGGACTAGGGTTACATAATGAAGAACACAACAGAAATAAGATTGCAAAAAATTTACATATTCTCTTAACCAAAATAAACACCTCTGAAAAAAATCACAACTTTCAGACTCTGAAGAAAGTCTACTAACGTACAGTGTATTAGTAGGACTAAATACGTTTTTTAAATGATGTAGATGTGTACATTTTCTGCATACAAAACGTTTAAAATTTCCTCTATTTCATACCTCTTTAACGTACTCCAATTTTTAAATAACATTTAATTAATTGTGGTTTGTGACAGGAACAAAATTTAAATGTTATATTACATAAATATAAGCCATAACATTTTGTTATATTAATATATGTTATATTTAAAATAGTATTAATATCCTGTGCAATTTTACTGGAATTTTTATGTTCATTTGCCAAGCAAACTTATTTTTATGCATGTAAATATAGCTGCTCAGAACTGACTGTTCATATATTTCCCATCATTTGTTATTCATCCTTTAATTTTCTTAGTAATATCATTCTCAGACTAGTGTTGTTAGCTTCCTGTTATATGCTGCATTTAATTAAATATCTTACATTTAATATTAATATGCTTAATATAATGCTTATTATTATTGTAACATATAAAAGTAACTGGTTTGGATCATATATAGTGAAGATTTCACAAACTTAAATTATAAAGATACACTCCACTGTTTTCAAAGAGATTTATCATTTTTTATGTTTTAGATCCAGTATGTTATTAATTCTAATTGTGAGATCAAAACAGAGGTATTTCTGCTTAGAACAGAAAAATATTGTTTCTATAACAGGTGCCTCTAGTTTCACCTCCATAATGCAATAAATTGATAATTTCCCAAGAAATTGATTACATCTGGAAATATATGAATTTATTTCTTATACTTATTGTTTCATGCCACTGACTTTTCTACTTCTTTTCCATTTTCAGCATAAATCCTCCATTAATTTTCATTGTCTTCATTCCTTTTAGTTTTTATCTATTTGTGCAATAGTGATATTTTGTAACTACTTGAGAAAAGTTACAAATATTATCATTTAGATTGGAATCACTAAGTAACATGTCTACACTGTAAAAATATCTCTATGAATTTTATATCGGGCTAAGATTTTCTCTGTTATGATAGACAATTCTCATACTTAACAGGTTTAAATTTCACATCTATTTTTGTTTATATTACTAATTTTAGTGCAGTGTTGCCACATTTTAAGTAGTGGTTTATTATTTTCTCAATGAATGGAACCAAGTTATTTACTAAAACCTGATACTGAATCTAACTTTAAGAGATTTTCTCAGGTATGTTCTCCTGCTTGTATATAATCTTTATGGTTTGTTTGTTGTTTGCTTGCTTTTTTGAGCTGGTAAAGGCCTGCTCTCACATATACTTCATAAGTTCTCTATATCCCCAGCCTTCCTTGGATTTTTTCAACCTTCCTTGAAATTTTTATAGAGACAATTGGTGTTCCACACGCTGTTGTAAGAAGTAATACAGAAAGATCCCATGTTTATTTTACTCAATTTACTCCACTGGTACCATTTTGTAAAACTATGTTATAACATCAAAATAAAGGGCCTGGGGATGTAGCTCAGGGGTAGAGTGCTTGTCTAGTATGTGTGGGGCTTTGGGTTCTATCCCAGGTGCCTCATAAAGACCCAAAACAAAACAAAAAATCAAAAAGGAATAATGACAATGACATTATATACTGTGATTCAGATATCACTACTTCTACTTACAGTTAGAAGTGTGCATCTGTCTGTCTTGAGTGGGTTTTAAAGCCACATAAAGGCTTTCTGTTGTTCAGGATTGACCACCAAATTGACACACGATCGAGGTAGACTTTTTAAATTCATTTCATCTTTCTTTTCTGGATTTAAAAATTTCATGTTGAATCGATATTGTCTAAACAATATTGAAAATTCTTAGATTTGTATCAACTCAAAACTGTAAATATTTATTGTAAACTTTTATTCCTTTCTTTTCAAACCATCCAATGTCTGTCCCTAAATGTATCTTTTTCTGCACGACTGAAAAACAGAGCACATGTTGTGTGGGGGTCACGGTCCTTCGCTTAGGAATTCATCTTGGAGGGAATTCCACGAGTCACTTCTGGTGTCATGTAGTGTACATATTCCTGTGAACTACGGAGCAGTGCACACCATACACAGGAATCCCAGGACTCCCTGGGACCCTAAAACGTCATCAATCAAACTTCTAAAATGTAGAACCTGGAGTACTAAGGTGACCGCACAGATTTACATATAATAAGAGTGTGAAAAATCTAAAAATGGTAACAAATACAGCACTTTAGAAAGTCTGAAAACTGCTTTCTAAGGAGGCTGTTGCAAGGTCTGCAGCTTGTGTGTTAGGCTAAGGGGTGGCAGGAGGTTGCCTAAAATCAGACCAAAGGTTGTAAAACTCAAAGTGGGTAGATTCAGTTCCTACCATGCGAAGAAGTGTGGTAGCTTGCAGATGTTTGAGTTGTGGGCTTGTCTGGCTTTTATATTGCTGGATTGCAGATTTCAGCTGAGTGAAATTTTCACCATTCACCTAGTCTTTCTTGCAGACAGAACAGCTATAAGCAAATTTAAATTGTGCCGTGAGCTCAAATTGACTCCTGATTTCTCAATCTTGTTTGGAGAAATAATGACACCACACTGACTGGATCAGCACACAGATCTTCACTCACGTCTGCTGCTGCAGAGATCTGCGGTCCCCTTGTGCTCTCCCTCATTAACCAAGAAATTGGAGGTGGAAACCGAGCAGTTTCTAGTGCAGTTCTCCAGTGATTGCCTTTGAGCAAATGAGCATAAAGCCTGCATGTCCAATTAAAATGAGAAAATAGGACTTAGGACACACACAGACTAGTGCTGTCCATCTTGGTGTCATTCATTGCTCTTCCCTTTCTACTTGTTCCTCTGAAATCAGTGCCCTCTAGATTGTGATGCAATGGTTACCGGAAACTTAGATTTGGGGATTATCTTTCTTGCTCAGACTGGAATTGGGATCTTTGGAAATTCTTTCCTCCTCTGCTTTTATACCTTCTGTCTTCTCACTGGATACAAGTTGAGACACACAGACCTAATTCTCAACCAACTGGTCTTAGCCAACTCCTTGGTCCTATTCTCCAAAGGGATATCTCAAACTATGGTGGCTTTTGGGTGGAAGTATTTCCTGGACGATGTAGGATGTAAACTTGTCTTCTATTTTCACAGAGTAGGCACAGGGGTTTCCTTCAGCGCTGTCTGCCTTCTCAATGGCTTCCAGGCCATTAAGCTCAACCCCAGTATTTGTAGATGCATGGAGCTCAAAATTCAGTCCCTAAGGTTCATTGGCTTCTGCTGTTTCCTCTGCTGGATTCAGAATCTCTCAATAAATTCATGTGTTGTTGTAATAGTGAATGGTCCATTGACTTGCAAAAACATTACTGTGAGAACCAATTGTGGACACTGTTCCTGGACAATGGCAGAGAGATATGGCTCATTATACACACTCTTATACTTTTCTCTTGACTTTGTCAGTATGGGCTTCATGACCTGGGCCAGCGGCTCCATGGTCCTGGCCCTGCGCAGACACAGGCAGCGCGTCCAACACATCCGCAGCCGCAGCCTCTCCCACAGACCTTCCCATGAGGCCAGAGCCACACATGCCATCCTGGTCCTCGTGAGCTCCTTTGTTACCTTTTATTTGTTCTATACTATTTTGACCACCTGGACGACTCTGGTTTCAAATCGTGGCCAGTGGATAGTGAACAGCTCCGTGCTCGTGGCCTCATGTTTCCCAGCATTCAGCCCCTTTGTGCTCATCCTCAGTGACTCCAGGATCTCTCGGTTCTTCATTGCCTGCAGGGAGAAGACAACTTGTTCTTCCCAAGTAGTTCAAGTTGTGTGAGTTTATTCTCCTCCTTGCATGGAGTTATTTCAATGTTTGTTAACATCTAATTATCTATCATATTGTAGGAATTTCTGATACCACAGCAAAGAAGACTAGTAATATCCTTGCACATATGGTTCTTCTAATAGAGCTAAAATGAATCCTCTATACTTAATTATGAAAGATTACTTGGTCTACCTGTGTTGACTTCAGTCAAGAAATTTGAAATTGTGTACTAGAAATTTCTAAGTTTAGCCGGTTAGTGCAGCCTATCACTTTGGGCCTTATGAGGATACATGGAAGTGATGTTTTACAAATATATATTCTTAAGCATAACTGGATCAAGTTCTTTCTGACAGGTGAAAAGTCACCTGCAAAGTCCGATATTAAGGATGACACATGGAGCCTCAAGGGAGGCTACCTCAGAGTGCATAGCAAAGCAGAGAGCAATAGAACAAGACTCTAAAAAGAAAGGTAATGGCTGGTTCTAGGTGAGCACTTAGGACATGGCAAGAAACAGACACTTCTTTCTTTTATTTTAAAGAGAAAAATAGAGCAAAATTTCAAAACAACATAATAGGAGGGTAACAATTGTTAATACATTGTGTATTGTTATCTTTAAATTAGTTTCAGAGTACAAGATATCAGCGTTCAATTGTCCAAACAATATTAGCACAAACCTTTCTTTTCAATGAACTAGAGAAATTAGAAATTAGTAGTTTATCTATCTTAACTATCTTTTATATATATAAAATTATATATAATTATAATTATATATATATAATTTTTTTGCTTTTCTCTTCCTTCTTTTTTCCATTACCCCATCCCAGTTTCTCTTTCTTTTTGAACACTTTCTTCCCATTTTAAAATATCTATTGTACATTTTGGATCTTATTTACTCTTTCAGCTTCTCACACTAGGGAGACAATATGATATTTACACATGTGCATCTGGTTTATTTCACTTATGAGTATGGTCTTGAGTTGCATCCATTTACCTATAAAAGTCTCCAGTTTATCCTTCTTTATGGCTGAGTAGTACTCCATTGTATAAAAATACCACATCCTTTTTTATCTATTCCTTGGTTGATGGGCCTTTGGGTGGTTTCCAGGATCTGGCTATTACAAATTGTGCTACTATAAACATGGGTGCACATATATCACTGTGGTACAATGTTTTTAATTCTTCTGGGAAGATACCCAGAAGGGGAATAGCTGGGTCAAATCGGACCGCCAATCCTAGTTTTTTGAGGAATCTCCACACTGACTTCCACAGTGATTACACCAGTCTACACTCCCACCAACAGTGGAGAAGTGTTCCTTTTTCCCTATAGCCCCTCCAGCATTGGTTATTGGTTGATTTCTTGATAATAGCCATTGTTTCTTGGGTGAGATGGAATCTCAGTGTTGTTTTAATTTGCATCTCTTGAATGACCAGTGATGTTGAACATTTTTTCATATATTTATTTGCTGTTTGTATTTCTTCATCTGAGAATGTGTATTCATCTCAGATGCCTGTTTTTGGATTGGGGCTTTAAATTTGGGAGGTCTGGTTTTTTTGAGTTCTTTATATGTTCTCGATACTAATCCTTTGTCTGAGAAACATCTGGCAAACATTTTTTCCCACATTGTGGGTTGTCTCTTCACTCTCTTGGTGATTTCTCTTGCTGTGCAAAAGCTTTTTAATAAGATCAGATCCCAGTTGTTGATTCTTTGTGATAGTTCCTGTGCAATTGGGGTTTTATTCATAAAGTCTTTGCCTACACCAATGTCTTCAAGAGTTTTACCTATCCTACCTTCCAGCAGGTTTAATGTTTCTGTTTTAATATTTAGATTTTTGGTCCATTTTGAGTTTAGTTTAGTGCATGGTGAAAGATATGGATCTAATTTTAATGTTTGGCATGTGCAGAGCCAGACATTTCTTTAAACATCATATTTGCAATATATATTAGTCTGGTCAGGTATTGGGCTGGCGATGGTGTTCAAACTGTGGGTAAAAAAATCAGTTATCCTTATTTCCAATTAAATACAATATATTTAATTCCAACTTTGCCTATTTAATAATTTTATTTTTGTACTTTAAATTTTATACATGATCCTCAAAGATATTTTATAATAAATTTCTAATACCCGGCACTGAATTTCTATTATTTACAAAATATTTTCTTAGCTATTTTCACCTGAATAACAAGTTTCAAAAGAGAAAAGCTGATTTTGAAAACATTTAATGGGTTTCTTCTAGTAAATTGAGAACATTTTTTTACTTTTGCATTTTCTTTAATCTTACTAAGAACTCCAAATATTTGTATATGTGTTCTTTGTTTATCAGCATAATGTCTATTTACATTCTATACCTTGAAATGTCAGTAGTGTTTATTATAGCCAATTTATGAGCCTTTTAATCTTGCTTGGTTCCAACTTTGTCATTTTTACTCATATGTCTTTAAAACAAATAATTTCACAGAGTGCATAAATATTTCTGGCATTTATTTTCACAGTCTAGTCTGTCATACTGTCTTTCTTCAATGCTGCCTTTATTTTCACCAGCATAAAAATTAATAGTCAGGTGAACATTTTGTATATTATATTTTAAAAGTATAAAAATGTTTGCATTACATGTTAGTATGCTTGGCATTTTACAATTTTCTGTAAATTTTTCCTCCAAGTTTCTCCAAGCCGAGGTTGATATTCCAGAATGGATTCCACCTCTTTTAGTCAGTTGGTTTGCAGCAATATTTTCTTTTGAGTATTTTGAAAGCTACCTCAGAGTCCCATAACACCCAAAACACTGTGTCCCCTTATGAATGTTTGTGCAGTCCTCGGGAGGCTTGGTGAATTCCTGCCAGCATTGAAAGTTGTATGATTCTCATACTAGTGCTTGAACTATTTCTGCTTATTTGGTCCTTGGTGTCCCTATGACATTTTATAGGGGTATTCTAGTCTAACCATAAACATGTTGCTTCAGACCTGAGATTAATTTCTCTCAGAAGTCTCCACAATCTGGTGCATGTGGCCTGCATAGTTTTTTGTTGTCTTGGTTGCCAGACTCACTTTTGTGTCCAGCTCCAGGGATTTTCCTCCCTGATGAGTCAGGGGATGCCTGGGCCTGCTCGTCCCTGAGCCTCCTTTCCCTTTTACAGCAAATCTGAAGTCACATTTTGTCATAGCTGGAAGCCAAATTATGAAACAGCATCCAAAACTGTGTTCTGCACTAGGGGCTGCTTTCCACAGACCATGGCAGCTCTCTGAGGGCACAAATCCTCTGTCAAACCCCAGAGCCTCACTTGGTGCTGGTGGAATCGTGGCGCATTGAGGATAACTGTAGTCCAAGACGCAGCTGGGTGGCAGAGTCACGAAACTCTGAGTACAAAGATGTAGTGTATCTATTACTATTACATGTTTACTTACGCTTTATATGAAAAACTGGCAAGATTATTCACTGCTATAAACTAGTTTCTGTCGTGCAGCCCCCATGACACCCTGAAATTGCCGTCTCATATACAGAATTTCATGCTTTCAGTAATGAGCCCAGGTGTGTAACTGCCACCCAAAGCCATACACAAATGTGTTGTTTCAGAACTTCTGCCTTTCTCCCTCAATTTTACAAGGTAGAGTTCATGTTCCCTGACTCTGAAAAGCTTTCCCTTGATATTTTCATAGCTGTGCCACCACACATAGTGTGAATCACATACAGTATGGTTTGCTAGTTTGTAATTCTATATTTAATAATCACACTTTTTATACATAGGCATTTTCCTGAGATTAGATTCTTCTATTCACATTGCTTGGATTCGTCTGTTTGTTAATGCAGAGATGGTCAGCTCATTCTCACTGCTTCTCTGTGTCCCACGGGATGAACATGCCAGAACTGGGCTCATCTATTTTGCTTTCTCAAGATAAACCATGCATCTTGTGCTCTGCTCTGCTGGCACTAAGTGAAAACTCTGCACATCCACCCATCCTGTCACAGGGACCTCAGGAAGGAAAAGCTCACCTCTGCTGCAGCTCACTGGGGTTGTCTGCTTCCAGCAAAGGTGGAGGCGAAACGCAGTGAGAATGTGAGTGGGGTTCACGGAGGCCCAGTGTTATGAGTGCTGGTGGGGACTCACCCTTAGAGAACACGTCACTGTGTCAATGATAGAAGACTCCATGGGGACTTACACACATACCAGGGCATTGATAGGAAAGCCATTCAGGGTCAGGTGCTGGGCCTTTTGTAATGGAACCTAGTAATGCCCTCCAAGTATCTGTAGATTCAGGGAGCAGGGAGCGTATTTACTGAAAAAATGAATCATATGTTTTTTCCATATTCTCATCAAATAGACATGTTTCCCCTGTGTCTTGCACAATCCAGGACCAGATCTCAGGACATTCATAAAATCCCCTATCACAGCGCCAAGCCCTATATCCGAGCCCTGCTGACCCAGCCCTGTTCCGAGTGTGCAACCTATGGGTTCACGTGGCATCCTGAGCCCAATCTGCCCGGACATCATGAAGGAGCTGACCTGGCTCTGTTGCACATTATGTCCTTCAGTGCTTATTTTTTGAAATGAATATTATAAAGTCTTGAACACTGAAGATCTTGTCATTGACTAGATGAAGATGTTTGCTCAATCTATGATCAGGTTGGTAACTTCTGAGTCCCCTGGGACACTAAGGTTTATATTCCTCAGATAATTTATTTTATGTGCTCCTTATATCATTGATTTCCTTACTCTTCTATTTGAAAATATTTTCATTAAATTAGTTAAAATTTACCTAATAGAAAATTAACTGCTGTAAAGGGAACAGTTTGATAGCATTTAGTATATTCATAATGTTGGCCAACCATCTCTATCTGGTTCCAAAACATTTCACCACCTCAAAAACAAGCCCCATATCCATTGAAGAGTTGCCTCCTATTCCACCATTTCAAACAACTCCTGACAACCACTAATTTCCTTTCTGTGTTTAACGATATTCACACTCTGGATATTACACTCAATAGTGACCTTTTGCACCTGGCCTCTTCCAATTAGAATAATGTTTTTTAGATCTAGCTATGCTATAGCACGTGTTGGTATGTTACTTCTTTTTCATTAATACATGTCTGCAGTATATAATGCTCATGACTATCATGGGGGATTTGTACATGTACATAACACATCTTAATTCTTTTTTTGTCCCCTTACCCTCTCCTCCCTCCAAACCTTCTTTCCCTCCCCATTTTCAAAAGTTCTATTTGTTTTTCCTTCAATTTTTTTCTTTATATCCTTTTCTCTTCTTCCCCTCCTCACTCCCCTCATCTCTTTTTCCACTTTCCATTTGAAAAAGTTCTTCCTACTTCCTACTCTCTGTGCTCTATTTTGCTCCTTGTATATACTTGCGTTTCTCACACAAGAGAAACAATCAACATTTAAACTCATGTGTATTTCTTTTTACAGTTAAAATGGATTCCATATGCACTCCAATATGGGCTACCAGATTTTGTTTATCCACCCATTCTTTATGTTGAAGTTCCAATATCCCTTTGAACACTTGCTCTGACTGCACACGGGTAAGGCCCTGTCCTGTCCCAACATGGCATTTGGCAGGAGGCTCTTCTTTTTAGACAGTTGTCAGAGTCATAAAAGGAATCAAATATATCTCATGGTACAGAATAAGAGATATCATGTGGGTAAAACCATGTTACTCACTGTGTTACAATGACCACTGGCAGTTAGGGCAGAAATGGAATTTCCTGAGGCAACCTGCTGCAGTTTGATAAACAACAAGCTGTTGTTGGACACCTAACCCCAATGCATTTGTCTGGGATGTGGGGCCTTTGGGAAGGTGTCTAGGTCCTAGGGCTCCACCTTCGTGAGGGTTAAAACCACCCTGAATGTGTGTGTGGAGCAGGGTTCTCTCCTCTGCTCTTCTACCATGTGAGGATGGAGCTCAAAGGCCCACACCAAATGCCAGTGCCTAGATCTCGGACTTGCAGCATTTAGGCCTGTGAAGGGATACATTTCTGTTCTTTATAAATTTCCTGGTCTGTGGTATTCTAGTATACCAACACACGCAGACTAAAAACAAGAGGAAAAGTCCTACGCTTGTCCACCTGCTTGAGTTGCCCAAATCCACCCCTCCCCTGTGCCCACACCCTTCCTGCCACCTTCTCTTCTGTCTCCGAGTGAACATATTGCAGCTAACAGCACTGACTCCAGTGTGTGGCTGCATGCATTTGAATGGCTATAAGAGAGCACCTATTACCTTTCAGCTCTGCGTGGTCACATTTTGTACCTAAGTGATTGTGAAATCAAGTATCCATTTGGATTTCCCCCTTCAGTATATGTGCTGCTGAAGCGAGCACATTGGATTTTCCCCAACAGTGGACTTGGAAAACAATATTTTTCTCTCACGGGAGCAGTCTGAGCTTCATGTAACCTTAGTAACCCACAAGTGGTACTTTGGTGACAAGTTTCTCCACCACCCCAAAACAGGGCAGAACTTGCTGGCCCATGCCCAGCCCTGCCTGCATGTGGCTACTGAGGATCCGGGCTGTAGAACCAGCTGAGCAAACTCCAGTTTAATGCAGGGTGCATAGAGAAGCCAAACATTAACCCCAGCTTCATATTTAAATATTCTGTTATGAGCACATGCATTTAGCATGCATCCATATGCTTGTGTTTTTTGATCTTTTGAAATATAAAGCAGCCTACACATTCCCATGCAGATACACATAGAACCACTTCAACACAACTCCCTTGCCAGCACTCATTGCATGAGTGAACCACAGTGTGTCTACTCACTCTCCTTTCAATACACTTTCAGTTGGTTTTGAGCATTTTTTCCATGATTTTCATTTGAGTAAAATGAATATACCTGTTAATGTGTTTTAAAAATCAATCAGAGCAATTTCACGATTAAGTCCAAAACTTTAAACTTCTGGTTTCAAGTACGGTGGTACCTTGGGTTACAAACTGAATTTGTTTAATGATTTGGGGGAAGATGGCTGTGTTTGTGTTTGTTTAGGGAAGATGGCCATTGTGTTTGTCACCTGATGCAGAGTTTGTGAATGGAAGCGAAATTTGGCCAAACACTTTTGTAACCAAATTGTTTGCAAACAGAAGCATTCATGAACTGAGTATTACTGTGCTTACCTTCTCTGCTACTTCAAAGGTATTCGTAAGTTCTGCTGTCAAACTCTATTTTAGTCCATATGTCACTGAAGCTCTCTGGGGTGGACTTCCCAGGGCTGCCAAAGATCTCCCAGCTCATTTGAAGTTGGGGAAGGAAGATCTTGCATACTCGTGGACTCTGCTCAGTACTCTACTTGGTGGATCAGTTTTGTCATCTCAAAATTCATACGAAAGTACTGTACTAACCCCCAGTACCTCAGGAAATGGCTCTATGTGGATAGAGACCCCTTAAAGAGGTAAAGTAGGGCCGGTGAGATGGCTCAGCAGCACAGATGCCTGCTGGCGTGTGAGGTCCTGAGTTCAACTCCCGGTAGCCACAAAAAAAAAAAAAAAAAGAAGAAGAAGAGGTAAAGTAGGGCTGGTGAGATGGCTCAGCAGCATAAGCGCTTGCCTGCCAGGCACGAGGTCCTGAGTTCGACTCCCAGAACCCACATACGAAAACAGGGCCGGTAATATCACTCAGCGGCACGGACACCTGCTGGCACATGAGGTCCTGAGTTCAACTCCCGGTACCCACAAAAAAAAAAAAAAAAAAAAAAGAGGTAAAGTAAAATGAGGTCAAATGGGTGGGCCTGAGCCAGTCAATCTGGTGTCCCCGTGAAAAGATCAGGACACGGACAAGTCCAGAGAGACGACCACATGAAGCACAAGGAAAGCACAACATCAACAAACCAGTGGGAGAGGCCTCGGGAGACCCAGCCCCGTTCACATCTCCTCTGGTCCTCCTGCCTTCTGAATGTGGGAAAGTAAATCTCTGTAAGCTACTCAGGATGTGGTGCTTTGTTAAGGCAACATTAATCAGTTTAAAAAAAAGTCATGTGTGATGCTCTGGCACCCTGGCCCCCAGAAGTGACCGACAGGAGCATGTCCAGGGAGAAGGCGGGACTGCTGCGAGCTGCGGGGACAAAGCTACCTCTGAGCACAGCTCATACCATGAGGCCTACGGAAGCGCCCACAGTGAGCTGAACGCTGCTCGGCCTCTTGAAATCCCTGATTTGTGATCCTTTCAGGCCTGAGAAGCATGGGGAAGTGAGGAGCTACCGAATCCAGCCCAGCACAACCTCTGTACAAACCCAAGGGACAGGGAGAGCGTTGACCAAAAATATCAACCAGGCTTGTTTTCCTCTTGCTGTGACCACATTAGGAGGACCTGCGATTGTGTCCCCATCACTTCACTAACTCCTCAGTGTCTGTTTTGAGGGCGCATGTGGGAGTGTCATCCTATTCTTCTGTGCCACCCCTTCCCTATCCAACCCGATGTGAAATTCGTTTGGCTCTTCTTTCAGACTATCACAGATCAGAACCATCACCTCCACAGTACACATCTAGTCAGAACCACTCCCTCCCAGAGGAGTTTCTGCGCTGTCTTCAAGTCGGTGTCTTGCTCCCACCGTTAGCCCTCCACAGCCCATTTTCTACACTGGGACAGAGTGGTTCACCAACAACATCCGCAGCCCAGAGTCGCCACTGTTCAAGTATCCACAATGGGATGCACTGGGTGTAAAGTGGAAAATCTTTGCCAGCGCCTGCCCTGTCTCATGTAGTCTGGCCTTTCCATGGCTCTCAGACCCTGAATTTTACCTCTTGCGGTTCTCACTGGCCTCCCTGCTTTACAGAACAGGACAGCTCTGCCCTTTGAACTTTGTAATGGACATGTCTTGCACCCTGAAAATTATTCTCAGAAATACCACATGGCTCAGGGTCTCATGTCCTTGTGTTGGCTCAACTTTCCTCTTATTTAGGAAGACTGCTATGGATGATCTCCCCATCTTCTCAGCACACTCGCCTCCTTTCCTGCTTTCCATTGTGCCTGCCACATTACAGAATGTTATATAACTCAGTTCTTCTCTGTCCCCTGTCCTCCTTGAGTAGACCATGGGCTCCACGAGGGCAGGCACGTCTGTCTGTTTCCCTTCATCTCCCAGGCACCTACAACGATGCCTAAAACCTACTGGTTGCTTACTGAACACACATTCGATTTGGGAACAACCATAACAGATCCCCTTTCCTCTTCTATATTTTCCATGCTGGGGAGTCTTTCTAATAGTCCCCTGGGTGACTTAAAAAGAAGTAGGTATTCGTTCCAGAAGGAAATGGAACCACACTTTAAAAAAGAAACTCTGAAGGTTGCCAAGTTGTACCACAGCCATGTGCCTAGCTTCATTCTGTGTTGATTTCACCAAGAACATGACATTTGACCCATGCTACAGGTACGTCTTCCCTGAGCTACTCCCTTAACTAACTAACTAATGTAATCCTCACTAAGAACTTTCAGTGTATCCGCATTTCACAAATGTTTTCCTCATTATTTCAACTCCGTTTGGACACTATAGCTGCAGCGACAGCTGGAGTGAGTGGATTGTGCATCTCAGAGAGGGATCTTTATCGCAGTAGTGCCACAGGAATCCCAGCACAGGTGTCCTGTGTGGAATGGTTATGCTCTCCAGGCTTGGACACAAAGGTATCTCCACATATGTGGGAAGGCCATTTCCGGGGGAATCATGCACGTGCTGCCACCCTTTCCTATCTGTATCAGGACAGAGGAACATGTGTGGGCTACAGTGTAGACATATTTGGAGGGTCAAAAATCTGTTGTTGGTAGCTCATGACAATCTAGATTCTTTGGTGTTTTTGAAAATCTTGATAGTGGGATAGAAGTAGTATCATCGAGACACTTGAAAGACATTCAGCAAGTCCCAGAAGTACTCAGATATGGTGGGTGAACAAAATCCCATGCATGGGAAAACAATTTGAAGGAGAATCCCACAAGATAAAAGCTAGTAACCAAGGTGTGTAGAGTAAGAAACAGGGCCACTTCTCAATCCCAATAACACATACAGTTCAGGTCCTGTGAATGTGAAACCTTGGGAAAAGTTCAGATTCCCCAAGTACAGCAGGAACTTCCAGGCTGTAGATGGTGCCCAGCTACTGCCCAGTACCCACTTGTCCTAACTCTCCTCCAATGGGGAGGAGCCCAGCAAGCATGGTGTTTGTGAGAGGGCGTCCTCAGAGCAGGGCAGTCAGGACAGAACAAACCAGAGGATCACTCAGAGGACAGTGACTGAGTTAGGAGCAGGAGCCTTAAAGACAGAGGAACATGGACATGTCCTGGTTGGAGACCCAGAACCAGGCACTGAGGGAGCTATGAGACAGTGACAATTGCAGGGGTTTGCAGTGGCTATGTCCACTGGGAGCTGAGGTGAACAAGACAGTGGGGCAGACAGGGCAGGCACTCTCCCACCACCCCCTAAACATCACTGAGCCCATGTGGGCTCCCTCCCACTGCCCCCAAACACTACCAGATTCCGTGAGGAAGGGCTCTCTTCCTCAGAGCCCTAAACACCACTACACTGGTGGGCTAGAAAGAGACCCTCCTGTACAACTGACACATGAGATCACCAGGGTTCAAAGAAACAACCCCAAGCAGTACCTGAGTTGGCTATTTCTTGCCGGTCCCCAGAATCCACTAAAATCCTGGGTCTGACTGAAACCTGCTGAGCATGAGTATTGCTTTGACCTGATAGTAAAGAGGGCAGAGAAAAAGCCATGGGAAAGGTGCACAGGGGCAGTGATACTGCCTGCCACCTGGCCACAGGGGACCACTGAAGTTGCTGGCCTGAGAAAGACTGGGCAGAACTAGGGCATAACTGCAGAGTAAGGGAGGCTGAGAGAGGTTAACCGTGTGGAACAAACAGGAGAGCCTGTGGCAAGATCTCAGCTGGGAACTTGAGGTTGGTATTTGTCAATGGAAGGACCATGGACAACCCTTCAACATTCTAAGAACACAGGACACCCCGAGTGTGGCCTGCTTGATGTTTGAGTGGCAGGCCTTTTTATATATGAGTATACTTATAGCTATGTGCATACATTTTCTACACAGTGCTTGTAAAACAATGTAACTAAATTGATACCCATCAACAGATGAATGGACAAAGAAAATGTGGTATATATACAAAATACAGTATCACTAGCTATACAGAAGGATAAATTTGAGTCATTTGTAGGAAAATAGATGGATCTTGAGACTACACATGGAGCATAACACTGGGTCCCCATCCCTTACTTTTCTGCTGTAAATTTTTACTTTAGCATAATAGTAGCTAGCTGTGTATCTCTGTACATTTCTCTGAGGGATACAGGAAGCAATCTTTGTGTTTATCCACTCAGTATGATGAAAGGGAAGGTGTGTGCCTCTGCAAAAGTGTCAAACCAGGATTTACACTCACAGGACGCTCCATGGAACATATGCATATGTTTGCCTAAGCATCATAGAGGGTATAAAACACCCATACACACACTCTAGGATTTGGGGGTTTTTGTTGTTGTTGCTGTTGTTGTTGTTGTTGTTTGGGGGGGTGTATGTTTTGCTTGGTTTTTGTTGTTGTTTTGTTTTGTTTTTGAATCTGGGTCTCCCTATGTAGTTCAGGCTGCATTGAACTCACTAGCCTTGAACTCATGGTGATCCTCCTGTCTCAGCCTCCCAAATGCTGAGATTACAGGGGTGCACCACCATGCCCAACTAGGATTTGTTTTTATAAAAGTTTTCTTTAGATTTTTCTGGTAGAAGTAGCCCAATTCAGTACAATGGCACATGAAAAACCAGATTTGCAGGTTTTGGAAGGGATCAAAAGTGAATCATCAGATTACTCATTCATGGATGAAGATGATCCATTATGGTAAAATAAATGTTTTCATAACAGAAGAGTGGTGTGGGTGGATGATGACTATGGTGACGATGATGATGGTGATGGTGATGATGATGACTTTGATGCTAGCCATGTGAGCCAAAGTTCCTGTGCCAGTGAAATTGAGCAAGAATTGACTGATACAGACACAGAGAATGTAGACCTTCTTGATCCAGATGACAAGGAAAATAGCAATGTTTGACTATTTGAAATGTTGCAAAATGGTCATGCAACCAAATGGTACAATCCAATATTAGAACCAGATCCAAATATATAGTGAGGGTCTTGGCAGGGGTGAAACATACTGGACAGAATGCTGGCACTGCCATTTACTGTTGGAAATTGTAACAGACAAAATGCTACAGGATGCTCTGAAATACACAAAGGCTGAATTGCAAGTAAAATGTTGTGTGCACCAGTAGTCATATTCAAAAATGTATTTATTATGACAGCTCACTGGCTGAACTGGAAGCATACATAGGTCTGCTGTACTTAGCAGGGATTTTTCATGGTAATCACAGAAATGTAAAAGACTTATGGACAAGCAATGGATCAAAATATGGCATAAAAATTTATGCCCGGGGCCGGTGAGATGGCTCAGTGGTGTAAGCGCCTGCCTGGCAAGCGTGAGGGCCCAAGTTCAACTCCCAAAACCCACATACAAAAAAAGGGCCGGTGATATCGCTCAGTGGCACAGGTGCCTGCTGGCGCGTGAGGTCCTGAGGTCGACCCCCAGTACCCACAAAAAAAAAATTTATGCCCTTTCAGATGTGAAAACTTATGCTTTCAATTTAAACACTTATCACAGAACTCAGCCATCAAGTCCTTATTTATGTAGCAATAACCTGAATGATGTGAACAGACTTGTTGCTCCCATCTCCCAAACTGATCAGAATGTGACATTTGACAATTGGTTTACCGGTTTCCAATTGATGTTACATTTGCTAACAGAGGACAACTTGACCAGCACAGGAAATGTATGCAGGAACAAAGCAGAAATTTCAAATGAAATGTTGCAATTTCAAAACACAGAATTGTATAGTACAATCTATGGATTCCAGAAAGATATAACACTGGCCTCATATATGGCAAAGAAAAACAAACTAGTACTGCTGATGTCAACATCGCACCATGATTGGGGAAATATTTATAAGGAACCTCAACAAAATAGAAGTCTGAGAGAAACTTTCTACAACAAAACCAAAGGTGGAGTAGATGTTAATGAGTGATGCGGCAACTATGATATCACTTGAAACACAAAGCATTGGCCAATGATTGTGTTTTACTCAATCCTAAACTTGTGTGGCATAAATAGTTTGATAGTTTACAAGAAAATAACAAGTGCAAAATACCATGGAGAAATTTTCTTAGAGGATTGGGATTCATAAGAGATCTTTTACAGCTGAAGAAAAACAAAGTGTTTCTGCCCAGGGAACTATGCAAAAAAATTGTGAAGCACACTGGTAAGCTGACAGATGAACAGGCAGGTGCAACATCCCAAAGAACTACTATGACAACAGGAAAACCAAAAGATTTCAATCGTGCCCTACAAGAAAGGACAAGAAAACAAATCATATGTGTTACCAGTGTGATACATGTGTATGGAACATGCAATTTTCTTGTGTGAAGACTGCCTTGGGTATGACAACTGAAGAAAAGATTACGGTGTAGATTTGTAGTGGTATTTTCACTGTAGTTCACATAGGTTTGTATTTTTGATGTTATCTGTTAGGTTTTATAAGCAAGCACATAGCTGATGTGGAAATGTTGATGTCTACTCTAAGCACTCCTTACACATTTGATATTTTATTGACATTGTATTTTCTTATTTAGCTGTGATAATTGAAGTATACTTTTTTTGTAGAGTGCTATTGGTATTTTCATTGTGGTTCATATAGGAATTTATTTCTGTTACTTTTTAGATTTTGTAAGCAACTACACAGCTGATGTGAAAATATTTATTCTAAACACGCAGCACATATTTTATTGAGAAAAAACAATAAAAATGATACATAATTTCATAACAATAGGAAATTAACAATGGTTAATATACTGTGTATTATCTTCAAAGTAGTTGCTCAGATTACAAGATATAGGCATGCAAAATTGATCAAACAATATAAGCACAAACCATTTTCAATGAACTAAAGGAAATTAGTAGCATAATTATCTTAGCTATCGTATTTTTTCTTTTCCCTTCCTTCTTTTCACCTTTCCCTCATCCCAGTTGTTCTTTCAACAGTTTCTTTCCCTTTCACAATTATCTATTGTACATTCTGGATCTTATTTGCTCTTTCAGTTTTTTACACTAGGGAGACGACATGATGTTTACACATGTCTGATTTATTTCACTTACGAGTATGGTCTCTAGTTGCATCCATTTACCTACAAAGGCCTTGAGTTTATCCTTCTTTGCAGCTGAGTAGTACTCCATTGTATAAAAATACATCTTTTTTATCCATTCCTTGGTTGATGGGCATTTGGGTTGTTTCCAAGATTTAGCTATTACAAATTATGCTGCTATAAATATGGGTGTGCGTATATTGCTGTGGTATATTTTAATTCTTCTGGGAAAATACCCAGAAAGGGAATAGCTGGGTCAAATGGGACCTCTAATCCTAGTCTTTTGAGGAATCTCCATGTAGAGAGCCATAAATGACCCAGCTTCGCGTCTGAGCATGCGCTCCCTCCGCCCATCCTGATCCTACGTCACCCATTAGACCCTCCCACTGCTTCCCTCAAAGAGATATAAGCCTTGGCACTTCCTCAATAAACACTCTCTCTCTCTCTCTCTCTCTCTCTCTCTCTCTCTCTCTCTCCCTCCCTCCCTCCCTCCCTCCCTCCCTCCCTCCCTCCCTCCCTCCCCCTCCCTCCCTCCCTCCCTCGCCTTCAAACTGCGTATGTGTTTTTCTTCATCCCCATACTGTCTCTCGGGCTACGCGTTCCTGCCCCTGGGAGCTCTGCTGGTCGGAGCCTCCGCGGGTCACGACATTTTGGCGCCCAACGTGGGGCCCGAGAACGACAGGTTCTATGAGGGATCACCCTACAAAGGTTTAAAAGAGTGCCCGGCCGGCCTTTGACCCATCCATGAGGACTCCCCCTCAGTGATCTGCGCGAGGACTTCTCTCTCTCGTCTCTCGTCTGAATCACGGTGAGCATTTTCATACTGTAGGGTGTAACATGGGACAGAATCTCAGTGAACATGAGCTCTTTGTCTCAGGGCTCTCCCAGGCCCTCAAAGCCCGGGGAGTCAAAATCAAACAATCCCACCTAACTGCCTACTTTGAGTTTATAATAAAATCTGCCCTTGGTTTCCACTGGAGGGTACTATCAATGTGAAGGTTTGGAGCCGTGTGGGTTATGCACTCCAAGATTACTACCGGGTCTTCAGACCTGAAAAAGTCCCCGTGACTGCCTTCGCATATTGGACATTAATTTCTGAATTGTTACAGGCTCGCCCTTCCGATCCCCACATAGCACAAACTATAGCTCAAGCTGAGGCTTCCCTTTGTTCTCATTCCCCCCATCATAGCCCCCCGCCTCCATGATTCTTGACATACCTGAGGACCAACATGGCTGCCCATCCCCTACCCCATCTCTTACTGCTTCCGCCCTTCCGCACGGAGACGATCCTCCATCTTGTAGGAGTGATCCCCAATCATGCGGACACCCTGAGCGACCGCCATCTTGTGGCGCACCGCCATTTTCCTACCCTAACCTCCCGCCACCGCCCACTTCCGCCCTCTACAACTCCCCTCCGCCATCTTGCACCGAACTGCCGCCGCCATTTTCTGCTCCCGATTCCACTCACTCCGGCCCTTTGCCCTCCGCCCCCCCTTTCACAGCCCCTGCATTCCTTGTTAACTTCCCTCCCTTCTACCCCCCATCTCCTGCTTCCCCTGACTCTGATGCCTTCATGGCCCGACTTATGACTCTCATTGCTGACCTTGAACAAACTGCCGATAAGTTACATCAAACATTTAAACTTCAGCTAACCCAATCCCCTACAATCCCCAAGGCCAAGGCATAGTAGAAAGAGCCAATCAAACTCTCAAAACCACCCTCTCTAAGCTCACTGAGGTGACATGGTGCCCCTCCGCTGGGTCTCCACGCAACCTCCTTCATCGTGCTCTTCTCATTCTCAATTTCCTCTCTCTGGACCACAATAATCATTCTGCGGCTGACCATTTTTGGCACCCCTCTACAGCGTCCTCCTTTGCTACGGCTATATGGAGAGACCCACTCACCAACCAAAAACGTGGCCCTGACCCTGTCTTAATTTGGGACCAAGGCTCTGTCTGTATCTACTCCCAAGCTGAAAACGGCCCTCGATGGCTACCTGAACGTCTTGTGAAGCAATTCAATAAATCTACCCAGGGAAATATCCCTGAGGTCACCTGTTCTTCTCCTACAGACACATCCCCTCAACTCGATGTGTCTCCTCCTACTCCTCCCTCTGAGTGACACCAACCCTCACCACCAAGAACTCACGTGGACCTTGAGTCGATGGGGAGACACCAAATACTAAGTCAATGGACAGGCGCCGGAACACCTACATCTCCACACTGATTTCCACAGTGGCTGCACCAGTCTACACTCCCACCAACAGTGGAGAAGGGTTCCTTTTTCCCCACAGCCCCTCCAGCATTCGTTTTTGGTTGATTTATTGATGATAGCCATTCTTTCTGGGGTGAGATGGAATCTGTGTTGTTTTAATTTGCATTTCTCAAATGACCAATGATGTTGGACATTTTTTCATATATTTATTTGCCATTTGTATTTCTTCATCTGAGAATTGTAAACATGTGGTACATATTAAGAATATTTTATTGACATTTTATGTTCCTGTTAACTACACATTGCATAATAAGAACCTCCTAACAAAACACCAAGACAGTCACATGCCAAGTATGTCCTACAAAAGGGCCAGGAAAGCAGAATATACGGGCTGTCAATGTAAGGAATACATGTGCATGGAATGTGCTATTGTCCTATCTGCAGACTACATTAGGTGTGTGATAATTGAAGTAAAGATTTTTTTTTTTGTAGTGCTATTGGTATTTTCAATGTAGTTCATATAGGAATTTATTTTTGTTGTTCTTTTTTAGACTTTGTAAACCAAAAACCAGTTGACGTTGAAAATTTTGATGCTTTTTTATGAACAGTCAATGAACATTAAAAATGCAATGCTTTATTTTTATGATATTTTTTCTTGTTAAGCACTCATTGTCTTTTTGGTTTTTTGGTTTTTCATCTTTGTTTTTGTTTTTGAGACAGGGTCTCACTGTGTAGTGCAGGCTGGCCTTGATCTCACTTATGTATCCCAGGCTGGCCTCAAACACACAGCAATCCTCCTGCCTCAGCCTCCCAAGTGCTGGGATTATAGGAATGCACCACCACACCCAGCAGCACTCATTGTTTAATATAATTAAACTCATAAAAATAAAATGAGTAATTCATCAATAGAAATACTCTAAAGAATATTAGATTATTAGATTTGACACACCCATGGTTATAGCCCTTTATGACAAAAAATGTGTTATGCTCCCAGGGTTCAAGTAAAATAAATCACGACACAATTATTCCATGGTGTCTCTTATATGAGAAACCTAAAATATATAAATAATTTATAAATCAAAATAAAGGGGAAATCATAGGATGCAGGGAGGTAGACTTTTTGAAGATGGGAAGAGGATTTGGGGAAGGAGAAAGAAAGACACAAAGGGAAAGAGGATCACAAATGATCAAGACACTAGATAAATATAAATATAGAAATACCATATATAGATACCATATCATCCAAAAATGTATTCTGTGCATACCACAAACATATACTAACTTTTAAAAAACACTAAAAAAGAAAAATGCCATTATTAAGAAGAAATTTTAATAACTGGCTGAACTTAGAAATACCAAAGAACTTAGTATCTTAAAGTAAAAAAATATGAAACAAATTCATAAAATTATTGATATGGATTCTGAAAACTGCAATAGGAAACGGCCAATACATATGAAAGAACGAATGGTGCAGTAAAGCCCACAGATGCATCACCAGGGCCATCAATCAAGTACCAGCGCATCCTCATTTCAGGGTTGGTCTTCCAAATCACTCCTGGTTCTTTCCTTCCTCCTCAGTTGTCTTCACTGGTCTCACTCTTACATGTTCTATTCCGTTGGTGATTTCTTAAGTCTCTTTTCAACGTAAATGTAAGTGCCATTTTCATTATTATAAAACCCAGGGTGAACACTGAGTCCCCAGTGAAGTTAGAGCAGGTGCTCACAACACTCCGCGCCAATGCATTTCCACCGCCACACTCGAGGAGGAAGCACTGTTTAACTGTGTGAAGATCCCTCCAGCTTTCCGTCATTTACGAAGCACAACATCTGGTTCATCTCTGACTGACTTGCTGAGTCGATTCCCCTTTCCTCATCCCCTCTGCAGACCGAACGTGGTCGTTGCTGCTCCCACTCCCACGACTCCGTCCCCACTGAGTTTCCACAGTGAGGTGTTGTTTAATCTTTACATGCGGAGCACCTGAAGTGAGATGAGAATGTTTCAGCTCAACTAATCCTGAAATTCATGTTGTGGAAAACAAGCAGAACTAAGATCTTAAGTTTTTTTACTAAGTGAAGAATGGGTGAGAAAAGAAGCTGAGGTTAATTTTGTATCTGTTCCCATGCTTTTTTACATTAGATAATATGCTTCCTCCCTGCTCGTGTTGGACCTGTGTCTCAGTCACCCATGTGTCCCACTACCCAGTGTGACCACAGCATCTTTCATGGTCACACACTGCTCATGAAACACAGGGGTCATGAGCCTCTTACCTATCACAGCAGCAAGCTCACGGCAGGTCATGGCACTAAACACACAGGAAAGACTAAGGGAAGAGCTGACAGCTGAGGAAACCCTACAGTATCCTTGTCCAGTGAAAAAGAAGTCACTCGTTCTTCCCACAGTAAAAATGTGGGAGCATTTATATGTTCTTTTAAAAGGTTCCAAGGAAGGCTCAAAGTGAAAAAATGAAAATCCCACAGTCCCCCGCCCACCCAAGCAGCATGGATTGAACCAGGGCCTTCACACTGGGCTTCATTTTTTTTTTTTTAAGATACCGGATCTCACCAAGTTGGTAAGTTGTCCAGCATGGGTTTGATCGTGTGATCCTCCTGCCTCAGCCTCAAAGATTGCTGAGATTACAGGTATCCACCATGACATCCAGGTACAAGACATTTTTTTTTTTTTAACTTAACATTGCTTACCTTAGATAGTCTGAAAATGAACTGGAAGAAAATCCCACAGGAAGAATACCAAATTCACACTCTATGCTAACACCAAGGGAGGGAATCCATGGTGGCTGTGAGCCCCACACAAACCTGCATGCATACATCCTGGTTGAAAATGCAGGGCATTTGATTTTGTAGCAAGACTTTAGAGTAACATATATAACCAGATAGTGTTTTCCTGAGTTGATCATAAACTTGCCCTATCTTGTTTCTATAATTCAACCCTGAAAGAACTGCTGAGAACATGGAAATGCACCTCACAAGATCACAGAAACACCAGAAATAAGACCATTTGGGCTGCCCTGAGGAGATTAATAAGTGCTAAGTGATTGAACACTACATTGCAGAGAAAATAGAAAAAACAGACAAGTAGCATGGAATCAGGAAAACCAAGCACTAGTTAAAATCACATAAACCAGAGTTTATTTATAAAAAGCCAATCTTTGCAGTGCTACATGGCACACATTTTAATGTGGCACTCGAATTGCTCCCAAGTTCAAGTACCTCATCACTCGACCCTTCATCTCTCAAGAAACACTGCCCTCCTCACACGTCAAGATGTCTGATCAATGAAGGGCTGCTGCACTGTCACTCTCCTCATACAAGGCTGCAGAACACATAAAAATAAAGGGCTGAGAGCCTTTCATGGCTCAGACATCCCTACCCTCAGTAAAACTGATTAAAACTGTGAAAGGCTTGGCAGTGAAGTCTGAATGAATTGTAACAGAATCATCCCCCCCGCCTTGTTCCCTCTGCATATACCCTTCTGAATGATGCAGAGAAAGCTTTCCATGTTAACCACGGAGACTGGTGACTGAGGCCTTCTGTGCCTCCATAGGCCAAATCCCAAAGGCAGTCTGATTCCAACACAGTGCTTTCCAGGACGAGTGAGTGATCCACTGTCACAAAGGTTTCTCATAGTGACAATTATGCAGAAATCCTACACTAGGGATTATAGGATGGAAGTCAGGTTTTGCTTCTGCCAGAGTGCCCCAAGATGGTTCAGAGCATTTTCCTCAGCCTGAGTTCTCTGAGGCTGATCCACTGATACAAAGCCTCCCTCATTTCTGATCTGAATCCTTCCGTGATGCCTAAGACTGAGCAGAAGTGGACAGTTTCCTCACATTCACAGGGCTCCTCTCCAACGTCACTGCTCATAAGTTTAGTGGAGATGACCGAAGAATAGGGAGATAAAAGTGATGCCTGCCACCATTCCTTACACTGCAAGGGTTTTCCTTCTGTGTAGGCCCTGCTAGCACAGACAGAAGAGCGGCGTGTGACGAACGCCCACATTCATCGCACTGGCAAGGTTTACTTCAAGAGTGGACCCACTGGTGCTGCAGGAGGTGTGACCGGCGTTTAAAAGCCCTGCCACACTCACTGCACTTATAGGGCATCTCCCCAGTATGGATGACCAAGTGCTGGACAAGATACATGCTGCGGTGGAAGGCCTTCCCGCACTGGGCACACTCGTAGGGCTTCTCCCCGGTATGGACCCGCTGGTGCTGCACCAGCTCCGCACTGCACCGGAAGGCCTTCCCACAGTCCACGCACTTGTAGGGCTTCTCACCAGTGTGGACTACATAGTGTTGAATCAGGTGTGCTTTATTGGTGAAGGCTTTCTCACATTCTTTGCACTCAAAGGGTTTTTCTCCAGTGTGTGTCCTACTATGGCGAATAAACGTAGAGCGGTGGGTGAAGGCCTTCCCACACTGTGGGCATTCATAGGGCTTCTCTCCAGTGTGGACCGGGTGGTGCTGTGTCAGGTACGCCCTGCGTTTAAAGGCTTTCCCACACTCGGCGCATGTGTATGGTTTCTCCCCAGTGTGAATGAAGTAGTGACGAATGAGGGTTGAGTTCTGGCTGAAGGCTTTCCCACATGCACTGCACTCATAGGGCTTCAGACCTGTGTGAACCCGCTGATGTCGAACAAGATACCACTTCCTGCTAAAACCCTTCCCACACTGCTTGCATCTGTATGAGTTTATCCCTGTGGGTACTGAGGTGTCTTTCCCAGTTCGCTGAGAATCACATCCACAGAGAACATCCGGAGGGGCTTGCTCCTGTAGCACCCTGGGGTACAAACCACCATCCATTTCCAAACCACCATCTTCAGGACACGTGTTCCTAGGACAGGTCACCTTAGGACAGCCTTTCTGTCCTTTCCAAAAGCCCTTCCTGATCCCCAGGGTGCGCCATCTGAAGTGCTCTGAAAATCCCTGAGTCAGCCTTCCGTGGAACAAGGTTCCCTCAGACTTGATTGGGAGACAGGTCATTGGCATTGTGGTCTGAAGTTGTGCTCTGTCACCTGAAAGGGAATCCAGTACACAAAGAGGAAACTGTTAGTGATGCAATGCAGAAAAATCAAGACAAACATTTCAGTGGGAGAAGAAAGGAGGGAACGGAACCTCCGATACTGCACCTCCTGTGTCTCCACATCTCTGTAACTCAGGTTCCATTTATCCTCCACGAGCCCTTGCAACTGTGAAACCAGTAAAGGGAAAACCAGGAAGCCATGCTGGACGAGGGGACAGAGAATCAGGAGTGGAGACTCCATCTTTCCAGTCCACAGATGGGAAGTGAGGATAGAATTTTGACGACATTGTCGGGAGAGCATTTGGTCTAAGAACTGATGTCTACTGGTGTCATAAAAGTATACGAAAGTGGCATATAATAAGATTGGGAAAAGAAAGAGACACAGCCAAAGAGAGAGCATAGATCAATCATGGATGGCTTCCCAGAAGAGTGTCCCATCAGATGGGGCTGGGACACAACTGAGAAACCAGGGTTTCCCAGACGGAGATGCAGGCCCTGCACTGAAGTGAGGGAGTAGGCATGGGGAGATTTGCCCTCGGAGAGGGGTTGAGACTTAGAAGCAAATGGCACAGCTGCCTGGGGAAGCAAACACTGAAGGAGGCAGTAAATGAGAATGAAGAAGGAATGGCACAAAAGATGAAGCCTAGTATCACTGCTGCTGCATCAGCAGGCAACAACAAATGCAAGGCGGGCAGAGCAAGGTGAAGGCACTGCAAGGAACCGAATGACTTCATTCAAGTCCTGCCTCTGCCAAGCCAGCTGCTAGTGGATGGACTCCTTTCTCGACAGAGCCTAACACCCTCGTCTAAGAGCCGTGGGTGCTCTGTTTCTCAGCCTGCACAGAGGGCTAAACGAGAAAGTGGCTGTGAAACACACAGCACAGCTCCTGACGTGACATCCATGCTCGCTCGCAGACTCTCCTGCTCATTCTCACTGTTGCACTGGGCAATTTCACATTTGTGGTCTGAGGAATCCAACTACTGTGCCTGAAAGAGTAACATGGGCATTCTCCATGTTCAGGGGGACCCAGTGCAATGGTACTCATATAGGTGCCCAATGAGAACAAGAAATGGGGTCACCACCCTGGACAAGTATGTGGCAGCTTGACTTAGAGCTGAGCACAGACCAAGCCATTCCATGACTGAGCCTTTCCTCTCCTGGGTATACACAAGCACACCGATGAGTGCTATGTCCAGTGAACATCATGGAAAACAACTTACAGCAGGATTCCTCCTAATATCCACACAAAGTAAATAATACAAACATCCATCAAAGGAGAACAGTGATCTTTTCTGATCTTTTCACAGAACGCTACAGGCCACAAGACGAACCCTGCTGATGGACACATGACGATGAAAAGAATACACAAATGAGAAAATACCTTGGGGTTCCAATTCTATTCATTCACAACCAGTCAAAACCAAAGCATCATGACAGTGTCACTAGTGTGTACCAGGGTAGGAGGAGCTCCTGACAAGGGTGCAACACAAACCTGCTGAGACAGACATATTCTCAAGCTTGACCTAGGTGGAGAGCACTTCAGTTTACACCTCAGCCAAAGATTTATTCTGAACCTTAAGATCTGTGCACATCACTGTATCCGTCAGAGTTTTTATAAATTTAAGAATTTAAGAGAAAAAAAATACAAGTATACACATCTCTTTCAAAAATGAGTTAGAAGTCCTTCAAGGTCCTTGCCTTTATATGTAATTACCTATTTCTTGTATATCAAAAAGCATTTTGTGTTTCTTTTCCCCAAACATAAGCAACATACACACATTTTTATGATAAGTACAGAGGATGAAGGTACAGACAAGGCAGAAGTTAAGAAATAGGTTCCCTGAGAACACAGGTCTGATGTGGCTGCCCAAGAGACTGGTCAAGGTTAGAGGTAAGATCCCTTCCATGGGGGACAAAAAGGGAAGCCACAGTCTACAAGAGAGAGAGATGAATGTTTAAAAAGTGTTCAAGAATAAGAGCTGTAACCGTATAACCTCTAACGATGTTAATTCTGCCTATCCAGGAACGAAGGATGCCTTTCTGTTTTCTACTGTCCTCTTCAATTTCACTCTTCAGAGTTCTATAACGTTCATTACAGAGGTATTTTACCATCTGGGTTGGGTTGATTCCTAGGTATTTAATTTTTTGAAGTTGCTGTTAATGTAATTGTTTTCCTGATTTTTCTCATTAGGTTCATTATCGAGGTAGAAGAACATGACTGATTTCTGTGCACTGACTTTGTATCAGGAAGTCAAGGTCCCTTCCTTGACTCCAGAAGGAAAACTGTGACATTGCTTTCATTCATTATGACTAATACTATTAAATGGATAATACTAATAGATGACTTTTTTTGATACCACAGGCCAACCACTGACCTAAGTAGTAACTTGCAGGACCTAATTATATCCTCAATGACAGTTACTTCCCCTCTGATTTTCTAACTATGACAGCCCGAGGTGATATAAACCAACCCCTTTATTGTTCTCCTCGGCCACAGAGCTAAACCACATTTCTCAGTCATAAGGATGCAGGTTTGCCAAATGCCTATTTCTGGTCCAGAATACACACGAGGGACATATGTGTGTCTCCCCTTCCTTTCTCAGTTGCCTTCAGCCAGCAGATCACGTTCAGAGCAATCAAAAGCTGCCGGATCACAGGTGAGTACTGCATGGTTCAGAGCTCACCTGCTCATGCACATTGGACCTTGAGGCGGGTCAGAACCAACCAAAACCCATGAGGTCGCAACAGAAAGTCCCGCACAGTAGTCCAGACAAGGTCGTGGCCACCTACCTGCACAGGTGGCAGGCAAGAGGCCTTTGTTCACTGTCCACAGCTCCTGCCCATGCCCCGGAAGGCGGATCACCTCTGGTTTAGGAACCTGGTACCCTGTTGATAGCAAAGGAAGCAGGAAAGGGGTAACTGTATGAGAAGAATGAAGCCACCACCCTGTCTGGGACGTCATGAGAGGAGCAAGAACACAAATAAGCAAAACATTTCTCTGAGACCTGAAAGCCAAGGGCACTGCTGTGACTAAACTGTGTCCCTCCAAAATACAAATCTTGAAATCCTAGCCTCGACATGACCGTACCTGTTGAGTCTGCAGGAGGTAATTCAGCTACTGAAGAGGGCAGTGCTGCCTACACAACCCCACTGCCCTTGACTTCTATCTCTAAAAGCCAACACCGTTCACCAGTACGCCACTGTCTCAAACAGCCGGGGACACAGCAAGGGTGAGGACTCTGTCCAGAGGTATCTCTCAGTTCAAAGTCACTGATTCTCAAACTCCTATGCTTCAGTCTCCTGGAAAAGCTGCATTCCAAACTCTAAGCAACTCGAACAAACTTTCATGGGATGAGGTTTAGGCATCGACACTTTTGAAAACTCTCTGCTTGAGATAAACTGGTGAATGGCATCCCCGGCCATCAGTAGTCTGAGACAGGCAGGTGACCTCAGCTGTATTTTTATGGTAAAGAGGAGCTTTTACTCCAATGCGGGAAGAGAGGGCTGGACCCGGGGCCTGCTGTCCACTCACTGCTGCAGCGTCCTACACCCCTGAGGGAGCGGACCTGGAGACAAAAGTGGCGGCTGTACCAAGAGAGGAACAGAGAACTCAATGCGCTTGATGACGCCACAGGGCTGCCGCGTACAGGAAGCCTGAGCCAGCCACACACTGGGGTATCTCCTTAGTGAGCAGCAAATGTCCTTCCAAGTTTGATCTCCATCAATTAAAAAGAGGAGAGCCCTACCCGGAGACACAGGATTTACAGAAATAACTGGCAGGCTCTCATTCACAACACACCAACATGTCTCAGCAGTGTTCTCCAGAGAGCCACATGCCTGGCTCTGGGCTCGGGGACAGAGATTTGGAAACAGTTAAGCTGTTGCTCCTTCAAGTCCACCAGCACTTGAGTTCCCTGTCACATCAGGGCTTTCCCCACCTGGCACACTTTCCCTCCCCCACTTCCTTCCACTTGGCCAAGTCTTACTCAGCTTTCACATCTCAGGCCCACTGTCAATTCCTGACATGCCTTCCCTGAAGCACCCATGACGGGTTATGGCCCCCTGGTTATTTACTCTTTAAATTCTCCTCAGTTCCCTTTATACAACTCACCTGAATTGTCACCTACGGATTGACATCTTATCTGAACTCAAGAGAGACAGATATATGTAGCATGCAGTGTGCCAATATTTCTAATGGCTTCTCTTTAACCTGACCTACATTTCTGAAATATTTTATTGTAGTGCTTGCTTCAGCAGCATAGACACTAAAATCTGAAATATTTTATTCTGAAGGGGAACTTTGTTTCACTCTGGTAAATGAAAAGTCAACAACAGAACACAACAATAAAATAAAGGTATCATTCGGTCCCAGTGAACATGGGTCGCCTGAGCAGGGCTGAGAGTTGGAGGCTGTCCTCTGTGTCAGGAAGAGAAACCAACCACAGCTGGGTGAATGAGAAGACTCAGCACGGATGTGAGAGGTTTCCGTGACTATAATCAGCAGGTTGGACAGAAAGACAGAAGGCTCAGCTGTCTCCACACGTCCACACATGGCTGTTTTAAGGACATTAACCTCCTCAACTGGTAAAGGGCTGAGGTCCAGCCTCAGGAAACGAGCAATGATTATGAAAGTGTCCAGGGCCTTTTCCCTAAGATCACTTTGTTAGGGAGATACGTGACAGTGATGCCCAATGTCTCCTGAGGACCTGACTCACACCTTCTCTTAGAATACCCCATCATCCGCAGCCCTGAGCAGGCAGTGAGGACAGCTGACTCCTCCAGAGTGTCCTGGGCAGGACAGCGGGGGTTTGTGTTTAAACTTCATGTATCTGATGCGCACACAGGGAGACCAGGCAGCAGGTGGGACCAAAAAACTACAGAAGCCGAGGGGAGGAAGCAAGTGAGCTTTTGTGACCTTCTTGCTCAGCCATGAATCAAGGAGGCTGAGTCTCCAGGGGTGAGAGGTGAGTTGTTACCTAGTGAGACCAGAATCGCACAGGTCTCCAGCATCACCTCTTGGTACAGAGTCCTCTGGGCCAGGTCCAGCTGTGTCCACTCCTCATGGGTGAAGGTCACAGCCACGTCACTGAAGTTCACCAAGACCTGGAAAGTCAAACAGAAGCGCTGGCATGTACCTTGTGTGTCTGGATAGGATCAGAGCTTGTCGTTCAGCCTCTGGTGAAGGGCCAGAGGCCTGACTCACTGAGGGCTCCGGAGGGCCGAGTTCTATGTTGGGTGCAATGTGGAGGTAGATGTGGCCTTTAGATATAAGGTAATTCAGAGCAGGAGAAAAGCTTCCCATGGGAAACAACTAAAGAGAACACACGAATGGCAATCGTTGAGGACTGTGGCAGGCACAGCTTAAGTGCTCTGAGATACAGAGAACTAGAGGGAAACGACTTTGATAATTCTCACCACGACAGCAGCAGCAGCTGAACTCCTGGTGCTCACGGTGTACCTGCCCCAGACTGAAGGCCGTGCATGCCATGATAAAGCAAATAAGGGGCCCCACCACTGGGGCCAGAATTAGTCCTCTTACATCTCACATTTGCCAGCTGCTTGACCATAAAAATTTCATATTATTTCTCTAAGTCTCAGTTTCCAAATTAAAAACTATAACCGTTCCTACATTACCATGTAGCTCTGAGCACTAAAGAGGCGATGAGTTGAGTATCTACGACATGTAAGTAAGTGTGTTATGTGCTCTGAAACTTCCATCAATCTTCCAGAAACTCCACAAGTAAATGCCATCACTATTCCCATGTCAGGGTCAGTAAAGCGGGGCTCAGCTTTAGAAGTCAACCACAGTCTTATACAGTGGTACCTGGATCACAGAATTCACACCAGAATCGTGGAAAGAATTAAGTTTGTACCACTGTATTTAGTCAGAAGCACCTTTGGAGGCTAAGGCAGGAAGATCTCAAACTCAGGCCCAGCAGAACTTGTCTCAAAATTTAGAAAGGGTTAAGGATATAGCTTAGTGCTAGGGCCATGGGTTCAATCCCCAGCACCACAAAAGAAAAAAACAAAGCAAAGCAAAGCAAAGCAAAACAACAAAAAACAAAACAAACAAACAAAAAAAAACACAAAGGCAGGATTTACACATCTGGTAAAACACCTTACAAAGTTGCAAGAAGGGAGAGGGTGCTTCAGCTAGAACTATAGTGGCCAAGGAAAGACTATCCTAGGCCTGATGCACAGAAAGGGTGCGCAGGAGAGGAGATCAGGGACAGTGTACCACAGCAAAAGAAGTGAAGGACAAAGGCTGCACAATGGGAAAGCGCTTGGCAAGTTCAGGACTCTGGCTGATGCAGTGAGCCAGGGGACAAAGGAAGAGGAAGCAGAAGTTGCTAATGAGCAGATCAAGAACTGGCAGGGCACGGTGTCACATAACAGTAATCTCAGCTACTCAGGAGGCTGAGGCAGGAGGATTTTCATGTTTAAAGCTAGCTTAGATAACTTAGCAACACATTATGCTAAGGCAGGGGATGTACATAAGCGGAACAATGTTACTGGGTTCCGTCCCCAGTACCAGGAAAAACAGAAAACAGATTAAGTAGTAGAGCCTGTGGGCCATGTTGGGGGGCTGGGGGGTGGGATTTATTCTACATGCAGTGGGAGCCCTTGAAGAGGGGACCTACTCATTGCTGAGAGTAATCGATGTATTTGAGCTAGGCTGTTCCAGGTCTTGGGACAGAGTAGCAACAAGCATTCATATGCAAGGATTGGAAATAGATTCTGTGTAACCAACCAAATAACTAAGCAAGTCAATTTCAGATGGCCCTGAAGATTCAGAACACAAGAAACAGAGTAGAGACCAAAGATATGTATGTCAACTTTAGATGGACCAACAGTAAAGCCTCTTTACCGGACAAAAATTAGAGGAAGTCTGAAACAAAGTGAGGGAGAAATAAGAAACTAATACATAACACAGGTCCTGGCCATAATCAAGGCCACAGTGCGCCATTAGGGTAACTGCGAGAGAGTAACCCGGGGCCTCACGTGTGTGGGTGCAAAGGCCCGGACACCATCCCTCATAGGCACTGGAACACAGATCACTTCTTTCAGGTGCGACCCAGCTCCACTCGTCCTAACTGAGAAATTCCACCGCCCACCTGCTACCTTTACTGCCCTGGCACAGCAGCAACTCGCAACCCGGACCGACCCCTGAGCTATGCAGGCACAGAGCGCCCCGGGGAGACACGCGTCGGCCTGCCCCTGGCTGGTTTCCTTGACCCGGACATGTGCAGGCCGAGGGCAGCGGCAGCCTCGGTGGAGGCCGCGTCCCCGCAGGGCAGAGACCGAACCACACGGGACGCGTCCGGGCTGCGGGTCCGGCACGCCCTGGGGACCGGGTCAAGCAGGTCTGGAAGCCGCGCACCACCCGAGCGCGAGCCCACCCGGCTGGGACCCGCAGACAAGGCTTCGGCGCCGTCCACTCACCCCCGGCGCCTCCGTCCTCGCCGCCATCCCGAGGCCAGCGCCTCCCCGGTCCACGCGGGCACGAAGCCACCCCGTAGTCACAGCTTTCCAGCTCGGTGGGGCCGGCTAGGCCCCGGGGCCGCGACCCGGAAGCCCCCGCGACACCGGAAGTGCGGACTTTCGCACGCGGTGTTGCTCACGCCCCTTCCGGTGACGACATTGGCAAGGCGCGCCGCTGGCCCGCTGCCTTCCGGGTGAAGAAGTTCCAGCCTGCACCCGTCGGAGAGGGACGGGACTCCGCTGACCAGTACTGGGTGGCCCGGGGCAGCTGTTAAGGGTGTCCTGAGGCTGTGACGGAAGAGAAGGAGCCTGGATACTCTTACATGGGACACACGCTTGTGCTCTAGGGGATTTGCTGTTTCAAATGCTCTTCAGGGCGTAAGTAAGCGAACTCTATCGTAAATTACAAATTTTCACATTACTCTATACCTCAACATCCCCCAACACAGGCTGTTAGCACCTTCCCAAATTGCATCAGTGTGATAGACTGGTCCCTGCCACAAGGTCTTCTCCTGCCCGCCTGTGACTGACTTGCAGACACTGCAGAGTACCGGCAGGCTCTCCCGCGTTTTCACTCGGAATGCATCCTGACCCCCAACACAGGCAGCTTCCCTCAGTCCACCCTCTCTCGGCTCCTCACCTGATCCTCTCCCCACGTCGTACCCTCCCTGTCCTCCTGGGAACTGGGAGTTCAGGAAGTCCTTAGCTTTCAGATGTGTCTCTGAATGTAATTTCGGACCCTGTAGCAGTGCTCCTTAAAGACCCAGCAAGGACACCCCCGCATCACAAAATATCATAATAGTCACTTGGATAAAAAGTACACTCATTCATACCTGTGAACTAAAATACTTTCGATGCTCTTCAAATACCAACCTGAGCTCTACCATTGGCTTTGTGAGTTTCACTTGGTTGGTTAGGGTCAAGAAAGAAAAAGCTCACACAGGGCCATGACAGGGAGGCTGAAGAAGAGATGTGAGGTGTCCTTGAAACAGGAGGAAAAGAATGAAAACATTGTTTCTGATAAATTTCTGGATAAATGTATGAAGTGTTTCAAGATTAGGTGTGGAATATAAGGAGTGGATTTAATTTAAATAAAATGAGGTGGTAATTAACATATAATTTAAGCTTTTGTCATAATCCAAATGTACATATATAGATAGATACAGATATTCAACCCTTTCTCTTATTTTTTAACAATATATTTCCCAAAGGGGCTTTTGCAGTTTTCTCATCGATATTACATAAATAAACGTACTATTTTTATATTTTTCACTGTTAGCTTTCCATCACTGTGACAAAATACCTAAGAAAAACAAGTTAAAGGAGGAAAGGTTTGTTTTGGCTCATAGTTTCAGAAGTTTTAGTCTGTGATCCATGCACATGCCATTGTATATTAGAAGTATTTAACTTTTTTTTTTATCTCTACACGTGCTCATAGCTAACAGTTTGTCTTGAACCTCAGAGGAGACTTTGACTTGGACTTCTCAGCACTGCTGCAACTGTTCAGAGTTTGGTGACTCATAGGAAATGCATTTTGCATAATGAGTAGGACATGAGTATTTGGGTGAGGGGTAGAATGCTATGGTTTATATCTAAAATGCCTCCCTCCCCCCAGAATTTTCATGTTTGGAGGTATGTCCTGGTCAGAAGGAGCAGATCACTGGGGATGAGACTAGGAAATGTATAATGCCTCCCTAGCTCCTCCCTTCTTGTTTCTACAGGTCCCTTTCCCTCTCTGTTTTTCTCTCTCTCTCTTCTACCTGGCTCCCATGGGTTGAGCACCTTCACTGCTATCTTGTTTCCGTCTTGGATTCATCCAACCATGAACTGAAACTGCAAGCCAAAATAAGACTTTCCTCCTTTAAATTGTGTGTGTTGTGTAGTGTGTCCAGTGACAGGAAAGTTATAAAGACAAACAACCTTCTTTCCCTCATAGACCACATTGTCCCATTATTCTTCATTGTTCAGAGCACTTTGCTGTGATTTTCCTGGTATGATGAACTAGAATAATTATTGATTTCTGTACTCCTCACAGTGCCTCACTACAATGAAACATAGACCTTGCCATCTGGCAAGGAAAAACACACATGATAACAGACAGGATGGTAAAAAAAATACCTTTGCTTTGAGAATAACATGTTTGTGGTCTCCATGGGGCATAATGAAGAGCAGGGTTGAAACTTAGGTATGGAAAGTGTGATCCAGTGGATGAGAGGTTGGACTCTGGGAACAATTTGGATAACAGCATTTCTGAGCTGTGCCTATCACCTACTGGATTACTTTGGTCATGCCAGTTCTCCATAGGCCTCAATTGTATATAAAATTTACAAGATATATACTAAACTGTAAATGATAAGAAAAAGAGAAGATAGTTTACAAAGGGGGATATGTTGCATAGCACTGAGAGATGGGGAAAATACTGTTGTGCTCAAACACAAAGAGAGTTTATTGGCAAAGAGAACAGCATGTACCAAGATTGATTTTGACAAGAGCTGGTCCTGTTGCGGGAGTCAACTGAAGGCCAGTTTACCTTGAAGGACAAGCAGAAGGCCGTAGGATGGAGGGGGCAGGACCAGAAGTACAGCTTTGTAGGCTTTCATGATCTTATTACATTTTATTCCCATTGCTCTGGTAGACTGAGAAAGGGGTGTAGTGAGAGAGCTGCACGACCCACATTGTTCCTAAATCTCCCCTGGCTTCTGTGTGGAGACCAGACTGAAGAGGGAAGAACAGATGTAAGGAAGAGAGTGAAGCACATTGCTGGTAGACTGGTCTGGGATGATGGCATTGGAGATGTTTGGAAGAGGATGGTCTAGATCCTAGGACATTAGGAGCTACAGTGAACAGGACATGCACATAATTAGGAAGTTGGAGTGAACCCCAAGATATGATTTCCCCTCCTGCCTCAGTCCTCAAAAGAGAGCGCTTTGCATCCATGGAAGTGTGAGGCATGAACACAGGGTGTCATTTGATTTCTCCATCAGCACCCAGAAGCTTTAAGAAGCTTGACTAATGGGCCATGGTGAACTTCATCATAAGTTCTTTTTTCTCCGACAGCCAAAGCTGGGACATTCTTCTCTGACCCCTGGTTTCTTTCCCAGATGGGCGTGGCTAAGTATTCTGTGGAATATTAGTTGTGCTTTACATGGAAATTCAAAACCCGCTCTTTAAATTTATTGATGAAAATTAAGCCTTGTGAAGGGAGCTTTAAGTCATCAAAAAGTATATTTAATTCAAACATTTACTCTACACTTACTTAATATAATAGTTGATATACTTGTGTGTTTAAAGATGTCCTCTTATTTTGTGAAGGTCTTTGCATTTCTTTTTCTGTTTTGGTTTGGTTTTGGTTTTTTGTTTTTTGAGACAGGGTCTCTCTATGCAGTTCAGGATGCCCTTGAACTCACTATGTAGCCCAGGCTGTCCTCAAACTCACGGCCATTCTCCTGCCTCAGCCTCCTGAGTGCTAGGGTTACAGGTCTGTGCCACCATGCCTAGCTATCTGGTCTTTTAATTAAACTTTGTATCAATTACCAATTTACAATTCAGATTTTCTTCTAGTTTGGGAAATATATCTTGATTGTGTTTATTATTTAAGCTAACATTTACAAGCAGTTGCATAAAACAGTGGAATGTAATTATACTTTAACCTGCCTCCCAGGCAATATAAAGGACGTATAACATTAACCTATATGTCTATCTCAATATATGCATTGAGGCTATTTGTAATCATTCCTTTATTCCCATATCACAAGGAATTTTACTAGTGTTTTATACAAATAATGGACAATTTATAAATCCACATACATATTCACTGCTTGTATCTTCATTCTTTCCAACACTACAAATCTTTCATCTTAGATCACTTTCCAAAGTCCTTAAAGGAAATCTTTAGGATTGCATTTTATATGTGTTACTCTTCCAACAAATTTCTTATTTGTGGCTTTGATTTCATACTCTTCATACTTGGATTTCATACTTTTTCTCAAAAGACATTTTGCCATATATAGAAAACTTTATTGTTTTTTTTTTTGAGTTTTGTTTTGTTTTTACCTTGACACATATTTAAAAAGTCATTCCATCTACAGTGTGTGCTACTGGAATTGATTCATGGTGCAACGCTAGGTCAATGGCACTAGGATTAAAGTTGTGAGTGCTACTCACCTCAAGAAGCCTGGATAAGATATAAGGATAGAAAGAGCTGTGGTCATCCCTTGTTGCTTTGTTACCTTCTGCCCACCATGAACTGTTTTCTCCTCTGCAATGCCTGTCTACCATGCCAATTATACAATGAAACCTCTCCAAACTGTAAGCTAAACAAACCTTTCTTCCTTTAAAAAAGGTCATTCCACCATGTTCCAGAATGTTAATTATATTGGTTGTATGAAACAACAAATATTGTTTATAGCCTCTTGCTTTTAGGTGGTTAAGAACACTAAGATTGCCAGGCAAGGTGGTGAATGCCTGTGATCCCAGCACTCGGGAGGCTGAGGCAGGAGGATCACTGTGAATTCAAGGTGAACCTGGGCTACATAGTGAGTTCAAATCAAGCCTGAACTACGTAAATAAATAAATAAATAAAACAGTAAGATAAAGACAGGGGATTTGGGATTATCACCCAGAGAGTAAATATTGCTGAATATATACAAGTAGTAATATTGTCAGGTGACCAGCAATTCAGTTTTTCTTTTTATGGACACCCCGTTTTCCTTAGCTTTTGTTTCTCCTCCCCCATCCTCTCTCACTTAAATTTGGCCATATAAATAAGTTATGGCAATGGGATGTGAGTAGAACTGTGACCTTATGTCATGGTTTTGGTTTTTCTCATTTGTTCTCATTCATGGTTTGTTTTTGGGTTTTGTTTTTTGTTTTTGTTTTGTTTTTTGTCTCAGCAATTTTAGTTTTCACACCTCTTCAGGATTTTACGTTCTCTTGAGCCTGCAAGGGACTGATGGTGGAGTTGGACCCACATGTACTTTAACCAGGCAATGATGTTGATGCTACTGGTTTAGGAGCCACTGGGCCAGTAGCACATATTAATACACACTGAAAATGAGGTACTGAATTATCTGCAACCCATCTGTTATGGTTTGTGTCTCAATGTCCCCCCAAAGCCTCATGCAGTCATGGAGGCGGCTTCTGGAGTTTATGACTGATTCATGGTCTAATGCTGGGATTATGGGCATGAGTGCTACACCTACCCTGGGGCGGGCAGCCTGCATGTAATATAAGGGAGGGGAAGAGGTTGCTCTCTCTCTTGCACTCACGCTCCTCCCTTTTGCTCTTGCTTGTTTTTGCTGCCTTCTGCCGCCATGAACTGTTGCCCTCTGCCATGTGCCACCCTGCCTTGGAGCCAGCCGAGTATGGACTGAAACTTCCACAAACTGTAAGCTAAATAAACCTTTCCTTCCTTAATTTTGGGTGTTGTTGCCCCCACAATGTATTCTTACCCATTTTCAGGACTTCAGGAGACGAGCTACTGACTATGGGGAGATTGTCCACCCTGGCAAGCTCCGAGCCTACTGTGAACTCCACTGGCCTCCGGAAGGCTCCTTTAACTTGTCTTTGCTCCAACAGTTCCATCAAGTCATTTTTGGGTCACCTGGCCACCTGGATCAAATTCCCTACATTCAGACTGGGATTGATTTGGTTTGGTTTCTGACCCACCTAAATGAGTCAAGACATCAAGTCAATCCTCAACTCAGGTTGTAGCTGTCGCCAAGCCCTCAGGGCATAAGAGGCGATCAACCCATCAAAACCCTCCCATCCTGTCTTCACCGCCTGATTCCCCAACACTCTACCCTCGACCCCCTCCCTATCACCCACCACCCAAGAGACCCCCCGAGTTGAAGGAAACCCATACCCTTTCATGGTGTATGTCCCCTTCTCAACTAGTGACCTTTATAACTGGAAACAACAGAAACCTTCTTTCTCTCAGAATCCTCAAGGGTTAATTTCTCTTCTGGAGTCTATATTTTTCACTCATCAGCCCACCTGGGACGACTGCCAACAATTGCTTCAGACCCTGTTCACTTCGAAGGAACGCGAACGCATCCAAGTCCTAGGACACAAACTTGTTCTAGGACCGGATGGCCATCCGACTCCAGATCAAGCCCTAATTGACCTTGTTTTTCCTTCCACTAGCCCCTCGTGGGACCCCAGTGATGACAGAGGTAAGGAGGCTCTCGATCAATATCACCAGACTCTCCTGGGTGCCTTAAAGGCTGCCGCTCGTAAGCCTACAAATTTGTCCAAAGTGACTGAGGTAAGTCAGGGTCCTGATGAGGCTCTATCAGCCTTCTTTTTTTTTTTTTTTTTTTTTTTTTTTTTTTTTTTTTTTTTTTTTGTGGGTACCGGGGGGTCGACCTCAGGACCTCGCGCGCCAGCAGGCGCCCGTGCCGCTGAGCGATATCACCGGCCCTCTATCAGCCTTCTTAGAGCGCCTCCTAGAGGCTCACCGCATATATACACCTATTGACCCGGAGACACCAGAAAACAGACGCGCTTTAAATATTGCGATTGTTACTCAGTCGGCCCCAGATGTTAGAAAAAAGCTTCAAAAATTACAGGGATTCGAGGGAAAGGCACTATCTGAATTGATGGAAATTGCTCAGAAAGTTTTCAATAATCGAGAAGACCCCCAAGATTTAAATAAACGCATGGCAAAAGTCCTCATTCTTTGGGAGAAAAACAATAAGGACCTAACCAGAAACAACCAACCTCCCAATCAAAGGACAAGAGACCTCCACTAGGAAAAAACCAACGTGCCTATTGTAAGGAAGAGGGCCATTGTAAACATGAATGTTCAAAACTGAAAAAAGACAAAGCTGCTACAAAGGTCCTATCTCAGGTAACAAAGGATTGAGGGAGTCAGGGCTCTACCGGCCCCCAAGAGCCCCGGGTAACCCTCAAAGTGGGGGGCCAACAGATTGACTTTCTGGTGGACACCGGCACCACCTATTTGGTGTTACAAAAACCACGGGCCGGTGAGATGGCTCAGTGGCGTACACACCTACCTGGCAAGCGCGAGGGCCCGAGTTTGACTCCCGGATCCCACATACGAAAAAGGGGCCGGTGATATCGCTCAGTGGCACGGGTGCCTGTTGGCGCGCGAGGTCCTGAGGTCGTCCCCCTGGTACCCACAAAAAAAAAAAAAAAAAAAAAAAAAAAAAAAAAAGGGCCGGCGATATCGCTCAGCGGCAGGGGTGCCTGCTGGCGCGCAAGGTCCTGAGGTCGACCCCCGGTACCCACAAAAAAAAAAAAAAAACAAAAAACAATGGGCCCTTTGTCGTCAATAAAGACCAATATTGAAGGGGCCACAGGAAAAACCAAAGCCTATCCTTGGACAAAAGCCAGAATTACTGATGTAGGAAGAGGATCAATGATTCATCCCTTCCTAGTGATGCCAAAATGCCCACACCCCCTAATTGGACGTGATCTGCTCCATAAGCTGCAGGCTCAAATTTCCTTTGAAGGAAATATGGCCCAGGTCACCTTCGATGAAGGACAGTCTGAAGCCCCCTCCATCCTGTTCACCTGTCCACTTTCTGAGGAGTACTTGTTATTAACTGATGAAGGGGTTAATACAGAGGAATTACCTAACTAGTTGCTAAAAACCTGGCAAAAAGAAATTCCAGGGGTATGGGCAGAAACAAATCCCCCCGGCCTTGTGCTCAACCAGCCACCCACTGTAGTTACTCTTAACCCTAATGCCTACCCTGTCTGTGTCCAACAATATCCTCTTAGCAACCAGGCCCAAGAGGGTATCACAATACATATTCAAAGATTGAAAGACTCAAATATTCTGGTTCCTTGTAAGTCTCCTTGGAACACCCCCCTTGCTGCCTGTCCAAAAGGCAGGAACCACAGACTACCAGCCAGTCCAGGACCTATGAGAGGTAAATAAGAGAGTAGAAACAATACACCCCACGGTTCCAAATCCCTACACTCTGCTGAGTCGTCTGCCACAGGATCGCACCTTTTACTCCATCCTCGATCTCAAGGACGCTTTTTTCTCTCAACCTCTGGCTCTGGTAAGTCAACCTTTGTTTGCTTTTGAATGGACAGACCCCAAGATGGGAGAAACAGGCCAGTTAACCTGGACCCGCCTCCCACAAGGATTTAAGAATGCTCCCACTTTGTTTGATGAGGCTTTACAAAAAAACTTACAGGACTTCCGTATTGAACACCCTCACGTCGCGGTCCTCCAATATGTAAACGATGTATTGGTGGCTACCGAGGCATTAGAAGCCTGCACGGAGGTCACTAAAGACTTAGAAATAGATAGACTGGGTTATCGAGTCTCTGCCAAAAAGGCCCACTGTGTGTCCCTTATGTCACCTACCTTGGCTATATAATTGAGGCTGGTAGACGAACTCCATCGCCCAGAAGAGTCGAGGCCATTTTAAGGATACCTTTTCCCAAGACTAAGCGCCAAGTCAGAGAATTTCTTGGAGCAATTGGGTATTGCCGGCTATGGATCCTTGGTTTTGCTGAGCTGGCACAGCCACTTTATGCCTCCATGGGAGAAAATCGAAATGAAGAGCTAAATTTGACTGAGTCAGAGAAACATGCTTTCCAAAAACTAAAAAAGGCCCTGTCTTCCGCCCCCGCCTTAGCTCTACCTGACCTGACCAAGCCATTTCAACTGCATGTGGCTGAAACTCGAGGGATTACAAAAGGTGTCATGACTCAATATCTGGGCCCCTGGAAGCGACCTGTGGCCTCCCTCTCCAAGCGGCTAGACCCTGCGGCTGCTGGATGGCCAATGTGTTTAAGAGCCACAGCTGCTACTGCACTATTGGTCAAAGAAGCCACAAAATTGACTTTTGGACAGCAGCTTCAAGTTACAGCCCCCCATGCAGTAGAAGCTGTCTTACGAAGCCCCCCAGACAGGTGGCTTTCAAATGCGAGAATTGTTTAACACCAGGCACTTTTACTGGACCCAGACCGTATTGAGTTCCTGACAACTTCAGCCTTAAATCCAGCTACACTGTTGCCTGATGATGACCCTAAACAGCCCTTACATGATGCCAAGAGGTCCTGGAGACGACTTCCTGTTTGCGACCAGACTTGACTGATGTTCCATTCACCAACCCAGAAGTCGTCCTTTTCACTGATGGGAGCAGCTACCTACATGAGGGAACCAGAGTGGCTGGAGCTGTTGTGACCACGGAAACGGAGGTGATATGGGCCAAAGCTTTGGGACAGGGAACCTCAGCTCAGAGAGCAGAGCTTATAGCTCTCACCCAAGCCCTTAAATGGGCAAAAGATAAAAAGGTAAACATATATACAGACAGCTGCTATGCTTTTGCTACGATACATGTCCATGGGGCTATATATCAAGAGCGAGGGCTCCTGACCACGGGTAAACATAAAATAAAAAATGCACCAGAAATTTTGGATCTGCTGGCTGCCATGTGGCTTCCCTTAAAGGTGGCAGTCATTCACTGTAAGGGACACCAGAAAGATGACTCCCCCGTGTCTTGGGGAAATGCCTTGGCAGATGAGACCACGAGACAGGTTGCCCTAAAACCAGTGGGGTCTTTTGAGATACTCCCCATACTTCCCCCTCCGATTCTGACCCAACCAAAATACATGGACTCAGACTTAAAATTGGCAAAGACTTTACAAACTGTTCCCACTCCAGAAGGCTGGCAAAAGCTCCCTGATGGACGTATTCTCATTCCTGAAGTTTTGGGACAACAACTTATACAGGAAACCCACCGTGCCACCCATCTGGGCAGTACCAAATTGGCATAGCTATTTCGTGACCATTTTTTCATTCCAAACTGAACTCAGATGACAAAGGAAGTTAGTCAAAAATGTCCTCAATGCATTAAAGTTAACCCAAAAAGGCTTCCATGTGAAGAACAAACTCGTAGAAAAGGAGTGTTCCCTGGGGATCATTGGGAAGTTGATTTTACTGACATGGGCTTAACAAAAGGAGGATATAAATATCTCCTAGTGTTCATAGACACTTTCACTGGATGGACCGAAGCTTTTGCTACCTGAGTTGAAAACACAAACATAGTTACCAAAAAACTCCTTGCTGAGATAGTACCTCGATTTGGTTTGCCCACATCTATGGGGTCCAACAATGGCCCAGCTTTCATAGCCCAAGTTACTCAAACTTTAGCCAAAGCTCTAGAGATTACTTGGAAACTCCACTGTGCCCACCGTCCCCAAAGTTCTGGTCAAGTAGAAAGAATGAATCGAACATTAAAAGAAACAATATCTAAGATGGCTCTTGAGACTGGCAAAAATTGGGTGAGTCTCCTTCCTTTTGCCCTTCTCCATGTCCATTGTACCCCTTACTTGTTGGGGACCACCCCCTTTGAAGCTATGTACGGGCAACCACCTCCACTGGTCCCCAGAATACATGATGTTCAACTGGCCTTCCTGACTAATAGGGACCTTATTAAGTCTCTACAGGTACTTCAGCCTCTCCTCCAGACCACCCACCGTCTATTCCGACAACAGCAGGCAGTTCCTGAGAGATTGGATAAACCTCCTGCAGCTGCACCAGGGTCTCAAGTGTAAATAAAAAAAGAGAGACTCTTCTTCCCTAGAAGCCCATTGGACGGACCATACACGGTGGTACTGAACACCCCCACAGCAGTAAAGGTTGCAGGAAAAAGCCATTAGATTTTATGTTCAGTTAACTAAATAGAACAAATCCCAACATGATGAAGGGTTGCTGGCTATGCCTTGCCCCTTCACCCCCTTACTATGTGAGAATAGGAGCCAACTCATCTGTTGGTACTGGTATCATGCAAATCAAAAATAACTCCCAAGTCACAACAAACTCATCCTGCTGGTGGGGACAAAAGCCTGTCTTAACTCTGGGAGACCTACAGGGACAAGGTACTTGCATAAAGACTGAATCCTGCAAACTACAGGCTTCCCCTAATGCTGATGTCTGTGCTAATGTGATCGAGATTAAAAACAAAACCTATTCTCCTAGCCTACACTTCAAAGCTCCTTCAGGAGCTTGGTTTGCTTGTACTGATGGAATTACACCTTATATGTTTTATCATCACGCTGTGTCAGGTCTACCCGAGTTATGTATTCTGAGCCACATTTTTCCCCAAGTGTACTATTTTTCTGGGGAGGGAGGAAGATTACACTTAGAATTTGCTAATACAGTCAGGACAAAGAGGGCAAGCCCTGTCCCCATCCCAGTCCTCTTAGGCATCAGCCTGGCAGGCTCCACTGCTTTGGGAACATCAGCCCTTATATTGGCAGACAAAAGCTATAAAGATCTGGGCCAGTGAGATGGCTTAGCAGCATAAGCGCCTGCCTGGCAAGCGCGAAGTCCTGAGTTCAACTCCCAGTACCCACATACAAAAAAAGAGCCAGTGGTATCGCTCAGCGGCATGGGCGCCTGCTGGCGTGCAAGGTCCTGAGTTCGACCCCCAGTACCCACAAAAAAAAGCTATAAAGATCTAAGCCAATGGATAGATCAAGACTTTGCAACTTTAGAAAAATCAGTTAGTAAACTAGAACAATCATTAGGGTCTTTAGCTGAAACGCTGTTACAAAATAGGGGAGGTTTAGATTTGCTGTTCCTTAAACAACCAGGTCTATGTCTTGCCTTAGGAGAAACATGCTGTTTTTATACAAATCACTCTAGAGTGATTAAAGAGAGTTTAAGTGAACTCAGAAAGAGACTACAAGACAGAAAAGAACAAAGAAAACAGGATCAAAGCTGGTATGAAGGACTATTTACTATGTCACCTTGGTTAATCACCTTGCTGTCAGCCATTGCCTGCCCACTGGTGTTACTACTTCTAGGTGTAACAATAGGATCTTGTGTTATCAACTGTCTTATGATTTACATACAAAAATGCATCCAAGCTGTAAAATTGCTGGTTCTCAGGGCTCACTACAATCCCTTATCAGATGAGATAAAAGATGAGGAAACAATGATTTGATTCCCCAGTAAAACCGGTGAGGAATGTGATGGCTGCCATGATTATAAAGTCCCTAGGCAATAAAAATAAATAATATCACAAGAAAATATAACTAGGTTACTTACCAAAAATGACTCAAGTTGCCGTGCTGATGGTTTGCAATTGCTATGTACCTTTCTGCGAGTTCTTTGTTCTCTGGTCAACTATCTAACCATAGCTAAAACAGTTGTAACCATGTAACCGTAGCTAAAACAGGTGAAACTATGTAACCATAGCCAAAACGGTTAACACTATGTGACAGTAGCCAAAACAGGTGAAACCATGTAACAGTAGCCAAAACAGTTACTTTCTGTTCCAATCAGGATGTGATTTTTGCTTTAAATTCTGTGTGCTGTAGAGGCTCAGGGCTGATCTCTGATCTCCCTGCCTGGAGTGCATAGGTCAGTCAGCTGGCCAGCTTAATAAAGACTTATCAAAATTCTAGATTGGCTGCCTGGCTATTATGAGTTTGAACCCATAACAGTAAAGAGGCATGAATGCCACAAGACAGAGGTCTCTTATAAAAGCCCTTTTAGGATGGAGCTTGGCCCAAGGCAAACACAGTTATCTGGCCACGACTCCTGCATTTAGAACCTTCAGGACATTATTTCCCAGTGCCCCAGCTGTTACACCTGAGGATATTGTAGAGACACTGACAGGCCGCCCAGTCTAGGCCTGAAACTCATCCTATTACCCAGAAGTCACTGCCTTTCCTAAGCAGCGTTCGTCCAATCACGACCCAGGAGAGGGGGATTTCCGCCCGCGGAGGAAGGGGTGAGACTTCCCACAGGGACCTAGTGGCGTCTAGTCCTGTGCCTCTCAGTGGAGACACAGGCGGCTCTCAGCAAGCTAGCTGACTGAGGAGCTGGGGAGAAAGGCTAGATCCGCCTTCAGGTCCCTGCCTTAGCTGGCATTCAGCCTCCACTGTCGAGCCCTCCTGGCCCGAAGCTACCTTGAATGAGAGGGGCAGAAGGCGCAGGGCAGTTGCCAGGGACTCGGAGAAAGGAGAGCTTACAGAGAGTTCTCACGCGCATCCTCTTCCCGCGTCTCCCCCGACTGCATAGTTCCTGTAGGCACCTGGGCAAAGCCTGGACCTTAGAGGTCCCTCTACTGTAGCTTTAGGTAGACGCCCCCACCTCGAGAAGAAATGCCGAGGGACCGTTCCGTGTGCGTCACTGGGGCCTCTACTGTTCCAACCTCTGCGGGCAACGCTCTGGACCTCCTGACTTTTACATGAGGAAAAGACTCACGGGGTGGAGGTCACCTCCCACCCAGGGCTGGCCAGTCCAGTAAGCTGTTGAACCTGAGGGCTGGACAGCCTTCCAGGCCAAGACCCCCCCTTGTGTTGGCGACCTACAGAGAGTGGTATTGCCCTGGGACTTTGCACCTTCCTCTCGCCCCGCCTTTAGGTTTAGGGCTCCCAGAAGTGAGTCATTCTTGGCTAAGGTTCAGAAAGGAGGCTAGGGATTATATGGGGCCTGCCCCATTTGTGGTACCCAGGGGGACAAGGTGAAGAAGCGTCAAGATTTTACAGGAGAAACAGCATGTCTGGATGTGTCACTGAACATGAAGTATTTGTGGAACCGTTGGAATAGATGACTGAAGAGATGGGCCCCTGGCTCAGTTTTTAACAGGCTCCCTGTAAATGCAGTGGAAAACAAATGGCAGGGGCAACTGTTTAGTATTCAAACAATGGTATTTATCTCGGATAAAATATAATTCCTATTTTATTTTTCTGGATTTGGTTTACTATGTACTTAGGGTTTTTCACCTGTGTTAATTAGGAAATAATTCTTTTCTTCTTTCACTTAAGGTGGGGGGAGGTGCGCGGGCGCTGTTGGGCATGAACCCAAGGCCTGGGTCAAGCTAAACATAGGATCCACCAGTGAGCTATGCCCTCGGCTTCTGTTATGGTTTAGATCTAAAATGTCTCCCAAAAGTCTCATGTTTGGGAAATGATTGTATCATAGAGGTGCCATACTCATCAGAAGATTGGTCTGTTGATAAGTTCAATAGCTAAATGTGCTGTTAGGAAGTAGAGTCTGGTTAGAAGAGGTTGGTCACTGGAACTCTTGTCTCCAGCTCCCCCACCCCACATTCCCAGCTGTCACGCAGTGAGCAGCTTTCCTTCCTGTACAGTTCTGCCTGGGAGCTAGCCAGCCACAGACTAAACCCACTGGAACTGTTAACCAAAATAAACCTCTCCTCTTTCAAATTGCAGTTGTTAGGTATTTTGTCTCAGTGATGGGAAAGCAACTAACATAGCCTCATCAGTAGGTTTTGATGTCAGAGTTATGTTGGCCACTTAAAATGAGTTGGAAGGTATTTGGTCCTTCTGTTTTCTAGAAAATAAAAGGTATGATTTTGCTATTATTTCTTTAATGTTTAGAATTCAATTAAACTATTTAGGCGTTAGTTATTTGACAGATTTAAAAAATAAATGTACTACTACTACATATAGGGCCAGTTTCTTTCCAGGTCAGTTTTCTATGTTTTTGAAGATACATGTGCACATCACATAAATTGCTAAAACTGTTGGTGTAAAACTACTCAATATCCTTAATATGTTGTCTGTCTATAGTCTTCATCATTGGTTTTCTGTGTCTGTCAGTGTTACTAAAGGATTACTACTTTTTAGAATATTTACAAAAAACTATTTGACTTGGTTTATGTACCAAGTTACTCATCTGCACATTGAATTTTTTATTATACAAATATTCTTCACTATAGCAAACTTAAAACACAGGCTAGTTTTCAAAAATTGGCAAAAATCACATCAGTTGAAAAAATGGCATCAAATGACAAATGCCATTCTTAAACTATGAAGGCAGTATTTGTTGGTTTAACATGCTTTTTAAACTCAGTTTTATATTAGGGACATTTTTGTGCATGGTGGTAATCGAACCTAGGGATTCACACATGCTAAGCAAGCATTCTACTGCTAAATTCGCTAACCTATACCTCAGTCCTAAATTATGAACACTTTTACCATATAATTGAAGTATTATTAAAGCACAGTATTTCGTTTTTATGTCAGGTAATTTTTTCCACATGTATTTTAAGTATAAATGTGAGAATATATTAGATGAAGTTGGAGTCAGACAAAGGAAGTGATGGGATTGTGTGATCCCTTAAAATCCCTTTCAGCTCTAAATTCCTGTCATGGTTTTAGGGAGGCTTTATCTACTAATGGGTTGTGTGACACATATTATTCCTGGGTGAAGAGATATTACCCCAACACGTTCAGAGGCTGAGGCAGGAAGATGGCAAGTTTGAGCCCAGCCTGAACAATGTAAGTACTTAGCAATACACTGCCTTGAAAAAAAAGGCCAGGAACACAGCTCAGTGGGAAAGCCTGGGTTCAATACACAAGAGAGGGAGAGGGAAGAGAGTGAGAATGACAATGAATGAATGAGTGTTTAAACAGCCAGAGAAGCACTAGCACACCTCAGACTTACAACTAGAAAAGAAAAACAAAACAAAACAAAACTTTAATATGCCAAGAACTCAAATGAGCCAGAAATAGATTTTGCCTTAGAGACTCCAGAAAGAACACAGTCCTGCCAACATTTTTATTTTGCCCCAGTGTTGAAACCCAGAGTTTATTTATGACCTGCAAAACTATAAGATAGTAAATTTGTGTTATGGCATATGTTTATGGTCTTTTCCTAGGACAGCGACAGAAAACTAACCCATCGACTTTATTCTGTCAACAATAGTTTCTAATACAAGAATATTTCCTACACCCAGGCTGTATCATTCCGGTCCATTCCTGGGAACAACCTCTTTTCTAAGGAGTTCTGGTTCCTTTTATGACAAAATGTATTTATAGACCAATAGCTAGATAACAAATATGCTCACAGCTACTGCAATGACACTGCTTGCTAGATTTTTCTCAGATACAGGATGTGTATGCCCATGTAAATATTTCTATATACATTTAATTCCTTATTTATATTTAAAGCTATAAAAATCTTACAAGACTGGATATTAAAAGCCAAAGATAAAGGACAGTAAGAGAAAGGATGCAAAACCAGTGCACCATCAATAGATATACAAATAGATAAATTTTGATTTAAAAAAAATTTAAGAACGTCTGTTGTACAGCAGGGCACGGTGTCACATGCCTATAATCCCAGCACTGGGGAGGCTGAGGCAAGAAGTTAGTGGTAAACCTAGGATACGTAGAGTTCAAGGCAAGCATGAACTACGCAGCAAGACAGTCTCAAAAAACCAAAAAGAAAAACCAAGCAAAAAAAGAACATCTGTTCTAGAAAAAATACTCTTAAGAATTGAAAACAAGCTAGGGGCAGTGGCCCACATCTATAATCCCAGCTACTCAGAAGGCTGAAGCAGGAGGATCAAACCCTGGAGGCCAGCCTGCACAACTTAAACAAATCTGTCTCAAAAAGAGCTCAGGATGTAGCTCACTGGTACAGCACTTGCCTAGCGTGCACAAATTCAATTTTTAGTACCCCAAAATTTTTAAAAATATTTTTTAATTTTAAAAGGAAAACAAAAGCCATAGATGAGAGAATGGTGGCAAAACTAATACCTAGAAAACATTAAGAAACTGCAAAAAATAGCAAGAAACATTTTTAAATAGAAAAAAAAAGATATGCAAAATGACTTGGATGACAGACATAAAAAAATGTTTAATATCGACATATTAGCAAATGACTAAATCATTGTCTCATGACTTACAAATGTCAGTGAAGATGAGAATTACTTGGTAAACAGATACATTCCAGGGAGAAATATGAAACACACAACCCTGCAGAACACAATTCGGCATGTTCTTAAAATTTTAACCATTCAGATCAACTTCCAAAATGAGTGTGTGGGGGGCTTCAAGAACTTGCTCCCCAGAAAAACTGGTGAAACTTATAAAAACACAATTGAAAGTCTTTGAAAATCGTCCTAAGGGTGAACAGCAAATGAAATATTTATTCAGAGAACTCTAACATTCAGCAAAAACATGGTTCAGTATGATTTGACCTGAGACCATTCCTTCTTCCCCACCCCAACTCAGTGAGTTGGACACTCCACTCCAGATTGGTGTGGACAATATGGGGGGGGGGTTCCTTCTTCTGGAACACCCTGACAAAGGACTATCTTGGAACAAGATGGCACCAACTCTCATCCTGCCCACAGTGTGCATACTCAGATGAGTGTTGTCTAATAGCTGGCCCTTCACAAAAGCTACTCTCAGAACTTCTATTTTAAGTCATATTCACTCCTAAGGCCTTTCTCCAGCCTGAATATTCTGGTGTTAAACAAGATTAGACTGTTGGGTGAAGCCTTTCTCCACATTCACTGCACTCATAAGGCCTATCAGGGTCACGATGAGACAGACCTTTGTCGAAGGCTGTTCCACATTCACTGCACTCAATGAGTTTCAGCACTGTGACTTCTTTCTCCATTGGTGAAGAGGCTACATATATGGCTAAAGGCTTTCCCACATTTGAAGCATTCAAGACTTTGAATGTGTGAACTTTCTGGTGTTGAATGAGATTGAAACGCTGACTAAAGGATTTCCCACAATCACTGCACTCAGGGCATTTCTCCAGTGTGAATCCGCCGATGTTTAACAAAGCTAGAGCTGTGATGAAAAAATTTCCCACATTCCTGCAGTCATAAGGTTTTGCTCCAGTGTGAACTCTCTGATGTTTAACAAGGCTGGAATTTTCACTAAAGAATCTCCCACATTCATTGCACTTAAAAGGCTTTTCTCCAGTGTGCACTTTTCGGTGCTGAATAAGGCTAGAGCTTTGGCTAAAAAGCTTCCCACATTCGCTGCGCTCATAAGGTCTTTCTCCAGTGTGAATTCGCCAATGATTTATCAGGCTAGATTTGTGGCTATAGAATTTTCCACATTCACTGCATTTATAAGATCTTTCTCCAGTATGAACTCTCTGGTGTTTCATACAGCTGTAGTTGAAACTAAAGAATTTCCCACATTTGCTGCACTCATAAGGCCTTACTCCAGTGTGGATTCTGTGATGCTGAACAAGTGTGGAATTGTGCCTGAAAGTCTTTCCACATTCACTGCATGTGAAAGGTTTTTCTCCAGTGTGAACTCTTCAGTGTTGAATAAGATCAGCATTTCAGCTAAAGGATTTTCCACATTCACTGCATCCATAAGGCCTTTCTCCAGTGTGAACTATTTGGTGTATAAAAAGGTTAGATTTGTGACTAAATAATTTCCCACATTCACCGCATTCGTAAGGCTTCTCTCCAGTGTGCAGCCTCTTATGCTGAGCAAGTAAATATTTCTGACTAAACACTTTCCCACATTCACTGCATCTGTAGTGTCTTTTTCCAATGTGCAAGGCCTCTCTGGTGCTTGAGAGCCACCTGGTGCTTGAGAAGACACGAGCTGGTTGGGAAGTCTTTCCTACCCTCCTTGCTTTGTAAAGCTTTCTCTGGCAGGTGGATTCTGCAGCTTTCAAAACACAGACCCTGCCCCCTTCTCTTTTAAGGGGTTTCTCTCCACGGTACAGCTTCTGATCTTGAAGGTCTTACATGGGGCACTCCTTCACGCCACACCAAGAACCTGAACCAGAGAAACGATGAAGTGGATGTAGGCTCTGGCATGAGAGGTAGCACATTCACAATGTGTGTCAGGCACCCCTACTAGTGAGTCCCTGGGGTTTCCAGCAGAATGAAGGGGCTAGGTCAGGGCCTCACAAGAAGCAAGGACACAGGATGGAGGGGCACAGGGAGGAATGGCAGGGTCATCATTATGCTCCTCTGTAAATGGTTTTCCACAGGACCTCAGCTGCTGGAGATGAAGAACACAGTGCAGAAGGGCATGTCCAGACCCAGGAAAACCAACTATAATTGAATAGCCTGTATTCTAGGGCTACTCAGGGATACATGATACTTCACAACCATTCAAGGAAAGCCACTGTCGAAGGGTACTACAGAATAAGTAAAACAGAGACATATAGGTGAGGGACAGCCCTGGGTTAAGAAACAGAAATGATATGGCACATGCCTGTAATCCCAGCACTCAGGAGGCTTGACATGAATCTATCTTTTAATTCATACCTCCCCAGTTCTAGCCTCCAAATACCTTCTGGCATGTCTTGGGTCATGGCTTCCTGCACAGGCATGAAGAGCTCTGCCCAGAAATCTGGTTGAGTAATTTCATGGGTCCTAGAACATGTAAGTCCCAAGGGAAAGACAGGACAGGTAAGCAGCCAACACTGGTCCAGAATGATCTACCTCATGACACAGGGGAAAAACCTTGAAAAATATTAGAATCTTGGAGAAACATCTTGCAGGAACAGCTCAGTGAAGTCGTGAACACATCAGTGCCTCAATTCCAAGCATCAGCAGATCCAAGGTACGTCAGCTAAACCTCGGGCACAGAACAGCTGTGCATTCACACGCTGTCACCAAGCCATGCAGAGGCCAACAGGGTGAGGCCTTCTAGGCCAGTGGTGGAGAACCTATGGCACACGTACTCCAGCGGGCACACAGAGCCCTCTCTGTCAGCATGCAAGCCAAGTCACCCCAGCAACCAAGCATCAGATATTCAGGTTTAATTGTAGTATTGGCACTTTGCAATAAATAAGTGTATTCTGGGTTGTAGTCTGGGCACTCAGTTTCTAAAAGGTTTGCCATCACTGCTCTAGGATGACTGCCAAGACTCCTGACCCCCAACCCCCTTCTTACAGGGCCCTGGGGTAGTTTGGGGAGAGAAAGTGGTATTGTACACAGCACAGGCCTATCACCTACAGTAGCTACTCCAGGACACTGGGGAAAGAAGCAGGGTCCACTGTCCAGCTTTGGGAAGAAAATACTTGCCCCGTGGAAAAGAGGAAAAGCTGAGTCAGCCCAGGATACTGTGACAGGGTGGGAGGATCTTACCCAGAGAGGCCATCGGCAAACAGTTCTCCAGCATCACACTGTGGTACCGGAGCCTCTGGGCATCGTCGAGCAGGTTCCACTCCTCCCGTGAGAAGCAGACAGCAACATCCTCAAAGGTCACACGGCCCTGCCTTGATGAGGAGAGTTGAGTTCATCTGTAGTATCCTTCCCTGGGACTCCCGGCATCCCCCCGAACATCCACCGCTACTCAACTCCTCCCCGCCCCCACCGCAGAGAAGATACCAGGCCCTGGTGCCACTGATGCCGTCTCACTTCAAGGCCCCACCAACACCGTGTTCTTCACTTGACAGTAACAGTCAGACGGACAGACTGAGTCCGTCTAAGCTCTGTCCTTGATATATAGCACCCTGCCCTTCTCTGGCCAGACAACTCACCTGAGATCCTCCTGATCATACATCCCAAATTCGCCAGATCTTGGTCCATGTTCTCCCTAGGCCTGCAGTACAATGACCTTGAGGCCATCCATTTACACTCCCTCCCAACATGCACTTCGCTCTTTCTAGCACACTTCACTTAACGTCTTGAAATTAAGGCCCAGCTACTCAGGTTGACATTCTGGGATTAACTCCTGCCTCCTCCTCCTCCTCCTACTTCCTCCAGACAAAATGAAGACCTAAGGTTGTCTGAGCATTCCTACTTCAACTTCCCCTCCAAGTATTTTCTAATGTTGACCACTATAATTTTAATACCTTCTGGAGCTCAAACCAATCATTGCCAGAAGTGAGAACTTCTCTAATTCCTGATCTGGACCCAGGGGTTTGACGTTGTGAAAGAGTAGAGAGAACAGCAAGCAAAGAGTCCCGGAAGACAACAATCTCAAAGGCCATATAGCTAGTATAGGTGGCAATTAAGGAGAGTAAGGACTGGGGCACCCTCCACTTACCTCTGCATGGTTTGTGAATGATTGTGCTAAGGAACCTATGGAAAAGGAAGGCCGTGAGAAGCAGGCAATTATGTTGGCATCACAAGGTATTGCACCTGCCCTCTCACATGCCCTGGAGTCAGGTGTGCCTGACAATCTCCCGTCTGAGCCTCAGTTGTCAGTGATGCCCCTTACCACCTGTAGATCCTTGGCCAAATACTGATCTCTCTATGCCTCATTATGTAAAGTGGGATAAGGACAGTACTCATCCTATGTGAATAGTATTTGTACACTTATTCCTATATGTCAAGTACTAAGTACTAACTCTTACTGGGCACATAATTAATGATTCTATCAACAGTTTCAGTGCAAATAAACTGGCAGGTTTTGATAATGTGAGTTTTTAAACACACTTTTTTAGCTAAGAATGTGATATTTAAGACATTTGATTTTAGTCAAATGCTAAACAATATTTTAACCAATTATTAAATGTTTACAACAACCTGTTAAATCCATGCTATTTTAATTGTCACTGTGTAGGAATCTTGATCAATTAACACTTACTTACTTCATAAATTTAGAAGTTAATAAATACAGGACCAGGGCCTGAGGAAACCAAAGAGCTAGGTTTGGCAACTTGCTATAGGGCACCCAGGCAGCAATCCTGCTGGGTGTCCTTCCTTTGGGACAGGTATCATCCCTCCTCACTTTAAGTCTGGGGAACTTTGGCAGCAAAGAGGCTGTTCCACCAGCCGTGCTGAGCTTCCATTTTCTCCCCAGGGAGTGGACCCGAAGTCCTGCTGAGCCTGGCGTGACAAATCTACACCAACACGAAACACCTTGGTCTCCATCTCAGTCCTGAATCCTTATCTCTGTACCTTCCACTCCCGACGCCAGCCGGAAACCACCTCAGACCACAGGGCACCACCCCTCTGGAGGTGGCAGAGGGTGCCATCTGAAATAAAAACCTTAAGACTTCCCCTCCTAATTATAAGTTCCAGGCCTTGCCCTGGTCCAGACTTCCCTGACCACATCTTAGTTATCTCCAGGAGACCATGTGACTGTCATTCTCAGCACCATGTAAAAAGCCCAACTCCTACTCTCCATGAAACCTGCTCCCTGCAAAATCTCCCTTTTGTCTATTCTTCCAGATATCCAGGGGAAAAAATTATAAACCCAAACAAAAACTGGGATGGTCCTTTTCCCCTGCTGTCTCTCACAGCCACACCTGATGCAGCCGGAAATCCTGTCTGCTCAGTTTTGAAAATCCATGAGATGCAATGCCTTCTCTCTGCTCCAGTCCCACCAGAACTCTGCACTGCGCCATCGGGTTTACCTGCTCGCAGGTCTCCTTGTCTTCTCCCTCATCACCCATTTCAGCCTGTTCTCCCCCGAGGAGCCTTAGAAAACCCTTAGGAACACACCGGGCCCCTCCTCGGCTCCCCACGCTCCGTGGCAGACTCCCTGCGCGTGGGACTCGTTCCCTTCCACGCTGCGCCCTGGACGCAGCCAAGCCTCCCTCAGGACTCGGCCCGGCCCTCCTCCCCGCCCCTGAAGGAGCCGAGGCCGCACCGAAGTGAGAGGCGGGGACCCCGCCGCGGGCGCCCGACCCGAACACGACTCGGCCTGGGCTCCTGGCTCCGGCGGGCGAGGACGGGCACTCACGTGGGCCGGGCGCGCGCCGCGACCGCCGTCGACACTGCGCGCGGGCTGGCCTCGGCGCCGCGGGAGCTGCGCCTCCCTCCGCTCGCCATTCCCGCCCTGCCTCCGCGGAGGACCACCCCTCCGCGGACCTGACAGACCGCCCCGGAAGGCGAAAAGCAACGCCCCAGGGGCCTCCGGAAGTCCCCGCCCCGCGCGCGCTGCACGCGTGGAAACCCTCGTTTTCATTGGCCAGGAGCTGACTCAGTGCATTCTGGGTAATGTAGTTCGCTCGACGTCAAGGCGCCATTGGGCAAAGTTGCAGAGATGGGACATGCAAAAGTCTGGGTCAGGAACTCCTGTCAGATTCATCCAGAGATTTTCGTTATTGTACATTAGACTGTTTTTCTGTTTCTCTGCGGGAGCCGCTATTGAAGTCTTCAGGGCCACAATAAAGTGGTTCCTTTAGGCTGAATCATGTATGCATTCCAAAATTTCCCTTCGCAAGGGGACGACGGTGGGGAGACATTGTCTGTTATGTGAAAATGAGTGTGCGCATAGGGGATGAGAGAGCCAGAGATCCCAAGTATTTACTTTTCTTCTTCACTCTACATTTATCTGTGCTCTTTCTCTTCTCAAGAACCAAACAGAGACCTGTTCAGGCAGAGCAACAGGTTTCAAATCCATAAGCCATCATCCCACCACCACCAATTCTCCTTTTCATTCCTTCCGACCCCGTGTTTCCACAGCCCTACTATTTCCAAACACAGGGCTTAACTCCTCACAGATGGATAGAATGCTGAACTGTTGTTGACAACACACAGGTGTTTATAAAAAAGATACCAAACCTTTAATTTGTGCTCTCCCACTACTGTCTCTACCGTTAACTCCAGTTCTTCTGTGTCAATCTTATTTCCGCAGTTCTTCTGCTGTTCTTTTATTTGTGGACTAAGTAATGAAAACTGTCATCACAGCCTTGGGCTGACTCATGAAGGCAAGAAATCGTGAGATGTTCCTAGAGCTTTCTGGAATTGAAACTTAAGTACTAGCTGACTGGAAAGAAGGCGGGGAGTCAATATTGTCATTAATATTATGATAGGACAGAGAAAGGCCTAAATTTTTTGTCACTTACACATGACCATGGTTGTTTACTCAACGTTAGTTATTTCAGGCCACACTGTGGTATATGCACGGGAGAGGAGGGGTGCGATGAGGAATGATGGACCCACACAACTCAGTGGGACAGTCTGTGGAGAAGTTTCTGCTCCTTAAGTCAAGCACAGAAAGAGATGTCACACTTCCTTGAAAACACCTCTTAGAAGTGTAGGTTCTAAATTATTTACCTAATGGATTATGGGTAAATTATGAAATTGAGGTGACCACCATGACATGAACCATTCTAGATGAGTATAAAAAACATGTTACAAAATACAATTATAGCAAACTCATACAGTATAATGCAATCTATAGAATATTCTGAACAGGGCACCAGGCACTCAGAAGGCTAAGGCAGGAGGATCACTGTGAGTTCAAGGCAAGCCTGGGCTACATATTGAATTCAAGGCCAGTCTGAACTACATACTGAGGCCCTGTCTCCAAATCAGGGAAAAAATATATATATATATGTTCTGAGTAGGACAATAATAAACAACATATTATGCAAGGAAATCTACCTAAGTAGATTTCAAAACTATAGTGACAGCAATGGAATGACTATCAAAATTTCAGTTTGCCAATCATGTGGGGGGAGCACAGGAAAGAGGGAATGCCTAAGAACTCTTCAATCATGGGTGGTTTTTTTCATCAGGGTTTTTTTTTTTAATTGAAAAATTGTATAGCTCTTAGGAATATTTCACTGAATGTGTGACAGTTTAAAGTAAAGATCCTATGTAGAGTAATTTTATTTTGCCACAGGAATACACAAATGGATTGCCTCAAGATACTAAAACAGATATATATATATGTAATTTCAGATAACATGATCAGTAAATATATTAGGCAGCTGCTATCACTGTGACAAAATCCTTGACATACACAGCTTGTAAGGAGGATATTTTGGCTCATGACTTCATAGGTTTCAGCCCATGGTTGGCTGGCTCCACTGTTTTCAGGCCTGTGGCAAAGCAGAACCATCATGAAGGAAGGGCATGGTGGAGGAAAGCTGTTCACCTCTTTGCAGCTAGGAGCCACGAAAAGAAGGAGGAAGGGGCCAGGGACAATATATAGCCTCCAAAGTCATGCCCCCATGATTTACCCAGCTGAACTGGGTCCCACATCCCACATTTCCATCATCTGCAAACAGCCTATCAAATTATGAACCCATCAGTGTATTAATTCTCAAGTTCAGAGCCCTTATGATTCAATCACTCCCCAAAAGCAGCACCTCCGAACATTGCAGCACTGAGGACCAAGTTTCTAATGCAAGAGTCTTTAGGGGATATTTCATATTCAAACTATCACAGGAAAGAAAAGACTAGTCATTTAGTTTAGGAGAAATGATTATCTATATAATAAATTTACATATCTCATTGATTTCCCAAAATAAATTACATGAGGATATTTTTAATGGAAAACAACAAGCTAGGCTTAGTGGTGCAAAGCTGTAGTCTCAGCACTTGGGAGGCTGAGGCAGGAGGATCACCATGAGTACAAGGACAGCCTGAGCTACACAGCAAGACCCTGTCTCAAAAAAAAAAAAAAAAAAAAGAAAAGAAAAGAAAAAGAAAGAAAAAAGAAAAAAGAAAAAAAAGTAAATCCCGGGTCTATAAATTTTCTCTATAACCTCTGGGATCCATTTCTATTTTTAGCCTTTAGGTCTATTTCTGTGTCAATAAGGAATGGAAACATCAATCTTGAAATGTTACTTTTGTTCAAACTTGTGTCACTGTTGGGCTGTAGCAACCAGGAATACTAAATGCCCAGGATTCTGGTATTAAGCATAAATGACCCTAAAGTTCTAGCTGGGAGTGCAGGAAAGCTGTGCGCATTGTCTGCCCATAGATCTCATTGGGCTATGTAGAGTTATTGTTTTATCTAAGACCCACAGATAATAATAAATTATACACTAATTATAAATTATACACTGAGGTTTTATTTCTTTGTTTAACTATAATTGGCAAAGCATGTTGTTTTGATTCCCTTTGTCCTTAAGGTCTGCTTAAGGTCTAACTACCTGCCTAACTCTTGGGCTAACTTTCCACAAGCACTATCCCTAGGAAAAATTAGTGCCACCACAAAGGAATAGAATTGTGTCCCTGGGGTGGGGGGAGCCTGATACTTCACAGGGCCAGTTTAACTCCACAACAGGTAATTATTCCTTTCTCCTGGTATTGCCCAAGTCTTACACCCAAAGACAACATCCCATGTAGATGGCGTCTTGGTGACTATGGACTATTCTGAAGCTCCAGTAGGACCAAGTAAAACCGAGCATCCAAAGATCACCCAAGGATGCATCTATTCCTGATGACTACAACCCTCTCTTTGTGCTCATTGAAACTCCAGCTTTGAGACTTACCTCAATTTTTTTGCTCTGCTGAAGACTGAAAAAACAAAAAAAGGACTGAAAATATAGGGAAAAGTTATTTTCTTTACACATGCCAACTATATGTAGTAAAGTCTGTCCTCCTAGGCCACACATAGAAAACAATGGTCTAACTTAATATAATTGCTTAAGTCCACATACTATATGTGTGGGAACTGGACCTAGAATGGTAAAAAAATGCAGTTGTCGTTCTGAATATGGTGGTGAAAATAATGGGGAATAGGAAGAGGAAAAGTGTGAAGGAACGGCAGTTGAACTGAGGAAGGAGCTCAGTGTTTAAACTGAGAGGGGACAATGCTCCTCTGAACAGGCTGGATGCGGGTGACTTTCATAGAGTAATAACTGAATTGAGATGAAAAATGAGAAGGAAGCAGCTGTACGAGAACCATGTTTAAAATATTTTTTGTATTTGTTTTTGGGTTTTTTTGTTTGCTTGTTTGTTTTGGGGAACCAGGAATCGAACTCAGGACCTCGCGCTTGTCAGGCAGGCGCCGTGCCACTGAGCTATATCCCCAGCTAAAATATGGTTTTAAAAGTTAGAGCGAGTGCCAGAGATGAGGTAAGAAAAAAGACCGGTGATGTGGAGTAACAGGAAGGAGGACAAAAGAGGACGGGGAATGGGGAAAGGAGTGATGTGAGGAACTAGACATGATTGTGTACTTAGTGCTCGGTTACCAGCTTTCTTCTCTCCTGCCTCGTGTTTCTTCTATGTACAGCTGACCCCTGGAAACCATGGATGTGATCTCGGTCCTTGGAGTTTTAGAGACACACCAATCCAGAGTCCTGTAAGTGGAATCCAACTGCTTGCAACCTGACCTCACTCACTTAGTACGATACATTTGTAATTCACCCTTATTGTCTCTGTTAACACTTCATCCTTTATACTGCCACATAGTATTCCATTGTATGTATGCACCATCATTTTTTAATCATTCACTTACTGAGGACTTTTTGCCAGAAAGCATAGGCTTATAGAACCACTATATATTTGCCTTAAGATTTTTTCAAACACAGGTTTCTATGTAACCTGAGCAAGGTTGATGGTTAATTGAATAGACTGTATGGTAAGTGTCTGCTTGAACTGTTTTCAGAGGTAAGTATATCATTTTGTATTTCCACCAGCAACATAGTTTTCCAGACCTCTATACTGTTTCTGGAAGCTGCAGCCTAACACTGCAAGGTCCTAACATGGAAAGGAACTGGCAACACATCTTGATTCTTTGTGTCTTTGGTGAAAGATTTCAGACAAAACATGTAAGCCATTAAGCATTATATAGAGTGTAGGAAGAGTTTATTGCAAAATGATAGCTTTTCTGGAAGGGGGAGGGAGAGAGAGAGAAGGGGAAGGGAAGAGGGAGGGGGAGGGAGAAAGAAAGAGAAAAAGAAAAAGAGGAGAAAGAGAATACACCTTCAAGCATGAAGGTGGGCAAATACCAAGCTGGTGGTTGCATTGAATGAGGTCTGGGGTTATTTATGTGATTAACTGGAACTTTTGAAGAATACATTTCCTTAGAGGTCATTGCTCTTTTAAAAGGAAGATGAGCTGTGTTGACTAGTGGGTCCCTGTTTTCTCCCTAGGTGGATGTTTCCCCTTCAGTTTGAGACCTTGATGTTTTCCAACCCCTCACTCACAGTCTGGATTGTATGGGCCCTGGAACTTATCAACAGGCTTATCAAAGGAGGTTATATTCCCTTGAGCTAAAGTTTGAAACTGCAAACTTTTATGGATGTTATCAATAGCTAATGATTAAGAAAGAGGGGGGAATCACATCTTTGATTTTCAAGTGGCCCCCAGCTGCCTGTCTCCAGGCTTGCTAATGACTAACTTCCTGCCTAACATCAGTAACACTTAGTATGGTCAGGATTTTTAATTTTAGCCAATCTACTGGCATGTAGTGATAGCTCACACTAGTTTTTAATTTGTATTTTCCTAAAGACTAATGATGTTGAGCAAATCTACACATGCTTATTTGCAACTGGTTTAATTAGTCTGTGAAATTATCAGTTCAAATCTTTTCCTTGTTTTTATTGTTTATGGTCATAGTCTTGAATTTTGAGATTTGCTAATATATTCTTTGTACAAGTCTTCACCCAGGATATGTGATTTGAAAATACTTTTACTCAGTGTTTGGCTTCCCTTTCATTATACTCACAGATTCTTTTCACAGATTCTCTCAATTTTGAGAAATTCAAATGTATCAATTTTTCTGTTAGTCTTACTTTTGATGTTGTATCTAGACATATTTGCTTAATGTGATCACAAAGATTTTCCTTTGGATTTTTTAGAAGTTGTACTTTCTGAAAGACTTGCTCTTGGGATATGACTCATTTTGAGTTAATACTGAATTTTCAACAGAACATGCTGAGGTGCAGAATTCTGATTCTATGTATTAATTATATTTAAGCTAAAATTATAAAGAATAATTAGGGTTGTGATGGATTAACTCATAGTCAACTTGTAACACTCAGCTGAACTGAGTCAGCATGGTGCTGGGTGTGGATGGCCCACCTGAGGATTGTTGCCAAGAGCATAAAAAGAAAACTGGAGGGAAAGATGGTATATTGTTGATCCTCCTGGAGAAGTTTGTCATGCTGGCTTTTCTGATATGAACTCAACTGTTGTCATTGTCTGAGGAGCTCTGGACCTCGCTGTCTCTGGGGATGGCTGCGGTTCTCTTTGGGGGAGCTCTGGTCCTTACTTTGAGCGTTGCTTCCTGGATCCAGTGCAGATCCTTCAGCCTGTTGGCACAGAGCCTTCATCCTGCTGGTGGGTGCACTTTCTAGCTTCCACCACTGACCTTTGGGCCTTCCCAGTGCAGGTCCTTGATACAGCCTTGCATGAGACATTATCGTGGACTCTAGGCCTCCACTTGGACTCATGGAGGACATTGCCGTGAACTCTATGTCTTCAGCTGAACTCATGCAGGACATTGCCAGGGGATCCAGGCCGTCAGCTGGATTCTTTGGGTCTGTAGTGTGTGGACAGATTTCCTGCACTCTTTTGCATTTGACTGTTTGAGTAAATATTATAAATAATCTTATAAATTATGTGTCCTGTATTAAACCTATTCCCTTGAAAACCCTGACTACAACAAGGGTATAGGTTGTGAATATATTTACTTTCTACTTAGAAATATAAAAGATTTAAAACATTGAGCAGTTAGCCTCCTTTCAAGTTATTGGTTACTGAAGTTATACATAGGGATTCACTGATTTTTACACCACAAGGAGGCATATTTATGTTTCGTACCACAATAAGCATTTATATCAATCAAAAGACGAACCTTACTTTCACCTTTTGTTCTCTTATTGCAGACTTTCCGGGATCAACATTCTTTGTCATTTAGTATTACATTAAGTAATTTATATTATGTGTAAAAGTATTTCCATTACATTTATCTTTTTGTCCTCACATAGTCTCCTATCACATTTCATAAAAGACAGCTTTGCTATATGTGTAGCATTTTAGTTGATGGTTGTTTCTTCTGTGCAGAATACTCTTCATGTTGTTCTTTCCATTGCCCAATGACATTTGGTAAATCAACCATCTTTTCAGATATTTGAAAAATACTAAAAGTTATTGGATACATCTCTGTATATGGAGTATAAAATATCTTGATAAAGAGTGTTACTCTCAGGGTTTGGCACAATCACTGACAGGCGGGAGAAATATTTTCTGAGATAACCAGAATCATGAGAATTATCCAACAGTTTTGCAGCCACCAAACATCCGTAATCCATGTTATTGCCATGGAATCTTCTCTGTCTTGTGCCTGACCCAAAATGCTGAGGCTCTGAAAACTTAGCTCTAGAGTTTTAAGATCAATGCATTCAGAGTACCATAATATTTATTATAACTTAGGGCCACAGAAGTCTGTGTTGCCGCCCCCTCTCCTGCCAATGCCCCCCCCCGCACAAGTCGGCATTCCCTGCATTCGCCTAAACTAATCTGTCTCTAAGCATTTCTGTGATAAGTAATAGACTACACTTATCACATAGTCGCAGCTCCTTTCAGATATAACGAAGTTCCACCTAGCCAATTTCCCGTGGAGTGGCTAAGCCTACATTCTGAAGGTCACCCAAGTAACCATGCACCATCTTTGGTGCCATAAAAACTACATTGCCCTGGAGTCTCCGCGGCTCTAAGCCAATGAGGACCCAAGAAAGGGTCGTTTCCGTTGCTGGGGAAGACGATGGGGCGGGACTTCCTGTTTCCTCCTCCAGCGGACATGTTGTTTCCTTTTGCTTTAATAGGTCAGTCACCGGAACGCAGCGTCAGGCCCCTAGTGACGGGAAAGGGAAAAGGTGAGAGGAGGTGTTGTCCAAACAGAGGCTGGCCTGAGACTCCAAGGTGGCGCTGCCCGTGCGATTCGGCGCTGGGCTGGGCTGGGCTGCGGGAGTGGAACCCGGATCCCCGCACCTGTCTCTCGCTGTCCTTGGCCCTCAGGACCAATGGCGGTGGCCGCGCTGATGGACACCACGCAGGTGGGTGCGTCACTGGGTCTTGCCCCGTTCCAGTGTCTGAATCCTAGTCCGGACTTCTAGGTCCGGGCAGTGGTGGCTGTTGTGCTTGAGTCCTTTTTTGACAACCGGTTATGTGAGTGGTGGAAGAACGTCACAGGCACCGGGACCCGCATGTGCAAAAGCTCAGGTGCAACACCGCTGGAGTATTCGCGGGACCTGGGCGGCTGGACCTCTGCTCAGAGGGCGATAGGAGTCCTGGAAGCTTCTGAACGGAGGAGAGATGCAATCTGAGGATTTAAAGAGTACTCCAGACTGTCCAGGGATGAATAGTGTGGGTATGGAAAAGATGAGAACGGTGAGGCACACTAGGATTGAGCGCTAGTCCGAAGTAACATGTTATTTCAGAGGCGACCCTAAAAACAGAGGAACAGAGGGTAGTCAGTGAGTTCCCGGTCACTTTGCAACAGAGTGGAAGTGGGGGATAGGCCAGAGCCCTTGGGGCTTCTTTGTGGTTTCTTGCTTCTCACAGTCTCCCTCTCTCCACAGGTTCCTGTGAACTCAGAAGTAATTATGGTCCCTAAACAGGTGAGGGAAAAATGTCCATGGTCTCACCAAGCCCATCCTCACCTGTTTGGTCTCCAGGACTGTGATAACATAAAGAACAGTTTCCTGATGCTTTTTTTATTCTTTGAATCTGAAGACCCTAGAGAAATTCCCCAGCTCAGGGTCCTGAGTCCAGGCTAAGGGTGCTATGGAGAAGTTCCTATTTCTACCAAACACTGGAATAAGGTCGGAAAGTTGTTCTAGGCACATGAGCCAACATGAGCAAATACTTGAGGTGACATTGAGATGGGAATTTTAAAGAAACTGCATGTCATGTGGACATGGTGGCACACACCTGTAATCCCAGCACTTGGGAGGCTGAAGCAGGAGGACTGCTGCAAGTTCAAGGTTAGCTTGGGCTACATAGTGAGTTCAAGTCCATCTGGACACACACACACACCCTGCAAAAAAAAAAAAAAATACACCTTGAGGAAGCTGCAGGTCTCTGCTATGTCTGTTGGGAACGAAGGGCAGAGAGGCAGAAGTCAGGCCTGAAATGGCTGGCAGAGGAGCAAGGCCTTTATTCCAAGGGTAGTGGGAAATGTGGAGCAGAGGAAGGAGGTGATCCAGCCCAGCTCTTAACAGCCTCCCTCTGGGTGCCAAGCAGAGAGCTGACTGGGTTTGATAAAAGTTTGTTGAGGTATGGTGGGGGCAAAGAGACCAGAAAGAAAGGTTACTACATTATTCCAGGTGAATGGTATAACAGACAGGCCAGAGGGGTGGCTGTGTAGATAAGAGAAGTGATTGGATTAAATTTTCTAATGTGAGACAGAAAAACAGATACACCAAGGTTTTTGGACTTATCAATGAGAAGGACAGGAGCTCCATATCTGAGATAGGCTGGTCAGTGTTAGAAGTATCTTTTATTGTGGATATCAGGATTTTATTTATGGCCATGTGAAGAGTCAGAGGTTCCAGAGAACACTGAGTGCAAGTGTCAAGTAGAATGGTGGACAAACAGGACTGGAGTTATATACAGGGGTTCAGGGTGGAGACAAACAAAAGGTAGATGATGTAAAGACTGGGATTTAGGTTGGAGAGTTACATCGCAATGGTAGTGCAGTTAGTAAGCTAGAAATATGAGGATGGAAGCTACCAACTGGGTGGAGGGACAGAGTTGTGGGACAGGTGTGAATCCAAAGAATGATATATTCATGGACAGGTGTAGACTGATAGGCCCTGGGCCTTCGTACCAGGCTTAAGGGAGCAAGGTGAGCCCAAGTTCAGTTGACCAGTTAGCATGATCTTAGCAACCCCAGGGGAATTAGCTGGCAGAAGGTAGGGCCATGCCCAGAGCTTAAATGGTCCTCTTCTGCCTACCTGCCTGTTGTTACTGTGGGTGGACATAGTGAGTAGAAGGGTTATGGGGAAAGAGCAGACACCAGTGTTGCCTGGTTCTGGTATTCCCTCTGAGCTGAGTTATGAGAGAGATAAGTAAGTGGGGCCTGGGTGGGGATCCTTGGGAGAGAAGTTGCTCATGGACTTGGCTCTCCCCACTGTGGCAGGGACAGGTGAACTTTGAGGACGTGTTCGTGTGCTTCTCCCAGGAGGAGTGGGAACTCCTTGATGAGGCTCAGAGGTTCCTGTACCGGGATGTGATGCTGGAGAACTTTGCTCTTATGGCCTCACTGGGTAAGGCCATCACACCTACCCCAGTGTCCTGGACTGGGCTCTGCCCTTCCCTTTTCCCCAGGGCAGCCATGTCCTTCCTACATCACAGCCACAGGCACTACCACCTTCCCCAGTTCCCTGGAAGTACTGTGGATGATAGGCCTGAATGGGCCCTGCTGCCTTCTGCTTTTGAGTAGTCCCAAATTATGGATCTGGGAATCAAGTGTCTTAGAATCAGCACAGTGGATGATATCCATCTTGTCTCCTCCCTGACTGGGTGTCTCCATCTGTATCCTTGACACTCGTGTGCCCCAGACTCTGCCCCCTAGCTGACATTTCCTGTGGCTGACCTATGCCCAGAAGTGCAATGACAAGTTTGGTCACTACTTGCTAGGACCAATGGGCTGACCCTCCTGTGAGATTATTTTATAATACTCAGTTTCCTCATCTGCACTAGCCATTTGCCCATCCTGTTTCCCCTCAGGATATTCATCTTCTATGTTCCGTGTAGTTGCTTTCCTAGAGTTGGGCAGAGGGCCCTGGGTACTTGACTGGGTGCATATGACTCTAGTCATTGCTGGAGAGACTCTAGCTGGGTGTGGTGAGTGCAAGTGGGTAAAGGGTCATGTCAGGGTTGTTCAAATGATTCCATAACCTCTGTGCCCATAGTTGTTTCAGTGTCAAGACCATTAGCCACACTTCATTTCTATTATCTTTTGTGTGTTGACCGGGGCCTCTTAACTTGTCTGTGTCCCTGCCTCCACATGTCAGCTGTTCCTCTCCATTTCTCTCTCTGCAGTGCTCTCCAACACTGACCTGTACTTAGCATGTTATGAGCTATGCGCATACCCCACATGGTCCTTAAACACTAGTTACCTAGTAGCAGTTTGATTTTCTTGAGCATGAACATAACCCCTCTGTACACCTCTCACCTGTACCCAGTACCCAAGGAAACCTGATTATGAAAGACTTCACCAGAAACCCTACCTCTTCTTCCTGTGTTGTACCCCACATCTCTGTCCTCTCCCTGTCAAGGCTTTCTCTATTCTCTGACCATGAGATGCCAGCTACTACACAGCAGGCTTCACTTAAGCTTAGGCCCCTGTCCTGACTTCCTGTCACCTATTATCTTAGTTGTGTTAGACACATATTCGTACTGAGGCTGTGCCCCCAACAGGGTCAATTTGCACATCACCAGTATTTCTGTGCCTGCAGGTTGTTGGCATGGAGTGGAGGATGAGGAGATACCTTGTGAGCAGAGCATTTCTATAAAAGGAGTGTCACAGATCGGGACTCCTAGGGGAGGCTCTTCTACCCCGAAGGCTCATTCCTGCGAGATGTGTGGCCTGGTACTGAAAGACGTTTTACACTTGGCTGAGCACCAGGAAGTACACACTGGGCAGATACCATACATGGATGTAGTATGTGGGAAACAGTTCCAATTCACTGCAAACCTTCACCAGCACCAGAAGCAGCATGGTGAAGAGAAATCCTTTAAGAGGGAGGAAAGCAAGACTTTTCTTCAAAACAGCCATCCTGTCCAGCCCTCACCAATGCCTTTTATAACAGAGGAGAGCTTTAAGGACTCACCAAGCAGCTCGAGCATTTTCAAGCACCGGGCCCCTCACAGTGAGTGGGGCCTACATGGCAGTAGCACAAGGGAAGATGCCTTTTACAGTGGCCAAAAACAGTACAGGTGCAGTGAATGTGGGAAATCCTTCAGCCGCAAAGACTCACTTGTTCAGCACCAGAGAGTCCATACTGGAGAAAGGCCTTATGAGTGTGGTGAATGTGGGAAAACCTTCAGCCGCAAACCTATACTTGCTCAGCACCAGAGGATCCATACTGGTGAAATGCCTTATGAGTGTGGCATTTGTGGAAAGGTTTTTAATCATAGTTCTAACCTTATTGTACATCAGAGAGTCCACACTGGAGCAAGGCCATATAAATGCAGTGAGTGTGGGAAAGCCTACAGCCACAAATCCACACTTGTTCAGCATGAGAGTGTACACACTGGAGAAAAGCCTTATGAGTGCAGTGAATGTGGGAAATACTTTGGTCACAAGTACAGGCTCATTAAACATTGGAGTGTTCACACTGGAGCAAGACCTTATGAGTGCATTTCATGTGGGAAGTTTTTCAGCCAAAGTTCTGATCTTATTGCACACCAAAGGGTTCACAATGGTGAAAAGCCATATGTGTGCAGTGAATGTGGAAAAGCCTTTAGTCACAAGCACGTACTTGTTCAGCACCATAGGATTCACACTGGAGAAAGACCATATAAGTGCAGTGAATGTGGGAAAGCCTTCAGGCAAAGGGCCTCCCTCGTCCGGCACTGGAAAGTTCACACTGGAGAAAGGCCTTAGGTTGGCAGGAGCTACTCCATCTGATTCACCATAATGACTGACCCGAGTAAAGTTCAGTAGTCTTGTGTACTGACTATCAGCGAGAAATGGAACCTCATGCATCTGAACACCTACACTGAGATCTTGAGTGCCAGCTACATGGGAAGCTTCCTGGGGCCATGTTGCGTTTTCTGACTTGCTAGGCCCCTTGCCAAAATTCTATCACTGCCGTTGCCTCTGACAGAAGTCATATTTGCACTAGCAGAGTCCTGCCTTATACACATCAGTGTAATTAAAAAGGCATGCCTCTGTGCCCCTCTCTTCCTTGAAGGAAATCATTAGAAGCCTGAGCCCATCAAGGACTTTCATTCTTTCCTGCCCCACACAAGTTGTTTTAAGCATAGATATGACCCAGTTTTGGCTGGGAGGATTCTGTGAGCTGTCTGCCCATTTCCCTTCTTTAGGGACATTGCTGGTCTCCTGTAGCACTCATGATGGGATGTCTAGCCCCCAAGCCACCTAATTCAAAGCTGCCTGCCTCATCTTATTCTAGTGTTGTGACAGATGCCTTAATTTTTACACTCCCTGTAACCATGAGGTTCTTTTCATTCTGTGGGTGGGGTGGGAGACAGAATTGGGCTCCACGAGCATGAAGGGATGAACAGCGTTGTGAGAGCTACAGCTGTGTGTGTCTCATAAGTGATAGGATGGCAAAGAATAGCTTTCATTCAGTGTCAGCACAATGTACTTTGCTGCATAAGTGCTTCTAAGAAAGAATACTGATTGTCATGGGCAACCTTGCAGTCTATGACAAAATTATTTGTATGATCAAGGTCACCCTGGTCAGTGGGTATTTGTTGTGACAATGTCTAATGTGTCTTGGGACAGATTGAATTGAGTTCCTTGCTTTCAGAGTGTATTTCGTATATCCCAACTCATTTGAGAACTCGAGACCTTGAGCCCTGAAGTCTGTCATTTGGTAGGCAAATATCCCTAGACCAGGTCAAAATCATAATTAGTACAGGGACACTGATAGGCAGTTGGCGACTACAACAGACTACAGGGAATCTGACCCTTCTAAGAGTTAGTCCATAGTAGCTGGGCATGGTCAGATACCCCTGTAGTCCAGCTACTCAGGAGGCCAAGGCAGAAAGATCCCTTGAGCCCAGGAGTTCAGAACAGTGTGGGCAACATAGCTAGACTTTGCCTCAATAAATAAAAGTTGTCAACATTTGTTCCATCCCTATGGCTTTGTTTTGAGGGTTTACAGAAAACTAAGGACTTGCAGACCTGTGTCTCTGTCTTCTGCAATAAACTACACGTAGTAGTAGTATGTAGTTTCATAACTTTTGGTGCACATTTTGCACTAGTGAAGCCAAAAGTTACCTGATTCCCTTTATAAAGTCTCTTGTCCCCAGGCAGCCAGTGATTTGCTGCCCCTCGGTTTTATACATATGGAATAATGCAATATGTACTCAAGTGTAACTGATTTCTTTAATTATGCATCATGACTTTGATTCATCCATGCTGTTCTGTGTCTCAGTAGTTTGTTCTTTTGTTAGTATTCCACTGAGGATAATTAGTTCCAAAACAAGTGATCTAGAGTGAACTCACAGAGGAGCCAAACCACAGTCTCTGCTATAACTTAACCTGGACCTGCTATGCAGCGTTTCTGATACCTTCTGTAGGTGACATGGACTCATTTTGGTAGAGGGTGGAAGGGAACTGCATGAAGGTGAGAATATAAGAGAGGAATTTATGGGGATGTTTTCACTTGATCTTAGCCAAAAGAGGTGACGAGGCCTTCTTCTTAGATACTGGTAACCCTAATACTGGTATGTTTTTGTTTTTGTTTTCTGTGGGTACCGGGGGTCAAACTCAGGACCTCGTGTGCCAGCAGGCGCCCGTGCCGCTGAGCAATATCACCGGCCCTTTTTTCATACGTGGGTACTGGGAGCCGAAGTCAGGACCTCGTGTGCCAGCAGGCGCTTATGCCACTGAGCCGTCTCACCGGCCCCTTTTTTTTTTTTTTTTTTTTTAAGACAGGGTTTCACTATGCAGTTCAGACTGGCTTTGAACTCACTATGTAGCATAGATTGGCTTTGAATTCACAGCACTCCTCCTGCCTCAGCCTCCGAAGACCTGGGATTACAGGCATGTGCCACCACACCCAGTTCTTTACTCTTTTAATGGCAAATTAAATTGACTGATTTTCCAGTGTTACACCAACCTTGAATTTCTGGGGAAATGTCCATTTGGTGATGCTGGTTTTTTTTTGTTTTTTTTTTTTGTTGTTCTTGTTTTAGGTATTGCTGGTAAGTGTTGAATTTGATTTGGTTTTTCTTTTTAAATATGTTTGCATCTATATTCATGGGGGATGTTAGTTGATAATTTTCTTTAATGCTGGTTTGGTTTCGGTATTCTGCGTAATGTTACCTTTACTGAGTAAATTGGGAGATACTCCTTACTCCTGAATTTATGGAAAAGTTGGTATTTCTTTCTTAAATGTTTGGAAGAATTCACCAATGAGATTGTATGAGTTTGTTTTGCAGGGACATTTTTAAGTACAATTTAATGTCCATGGTAGGCAGAGAGCTATACAAGTTTTGAATATATGAACATATATACACACATTTCAGGTACAAAATATCTTTCTAAACATATGAAATTAAAAAAAAAGAGCTTACAGAGTTGCACAATATATATCCCTCAATAGGATGAGCTTGGATCGATTGTGTCTTTTAACAAGTTTGTCTATTTTATTTAAGTATTTTATTTACACTTTCAAAATATTACCTTATTACTAGGAGTATGTAGAATCTGTACTGATGTCCACTTTTATTCCTAATAGTGGTTTGATTTTAGTTTGTTTAGTTAGGTTTTTTTTGAGACAGGGTCTCACCATGTAATTCAGGCTGGACTTGGACTCATTGTATAGCCCACCCTGGCCCCAAACTTGCAGTGATCCTACTGCCTCAGCCTCCCGAGTGCCAGGATTACAAGCATGCATGACTACACCCAGCCCTTGATTTTGTTAATATCCATACAGTATTACTATTTTATTCCTGATCAGTTTGGACAGACTTATCAATTTTATTGATCTTATTAAAGTACTTGGTTTCATTAATTTTTTTCTACTTTCTGTTTCTTTTTTTTCCATTTTGACCTTTACTTTTTTTTTTTTTTGAGGCGGGGTCTCCCTATATACTGCGGGCTTGCCTCGAACTCATTTATGTAGCCCAGGCTGGCTTTGAACTCGGCAATCCAGCTGTCTTAGCCTCCCTCCCAAGTGCTGGGATTACAGGTGTGCTCCACCACACCTGGCTTGACTTTTTACTTCTGTTTTCAGTTTTTGCTGAGTTTCATTTCTTTGCTATTTTTCAGCACGAAGAAGTCCTTCATTTGAAACCTTTGTTTTCTTTCCTAAGGTAACTGCATAATGTTAAGTTTTGTCCTTTAAGAACTGTGTTAGTTGCCTACTACAAAATTTGATACATTGTTTTCATTTTAATTAAGTTTAAATCTTTTCCAGCTTATATCTAAATTTCTTCTTTGATACATGGCTCTCTTTAGAAATATGTTATTTAGTTTCCAAATATTTGAGTACTTTCTTTATTTTCTGGGGATTCCCAATTTAATTCCACTGCAGAGTATATGCTTTATGAGTTGAATTATTTACATTTAGTGAGACTTGCTTTATTGGCCCAAATATAAGCTACTTGGTAAGCGTTGCAAATTCACGTAACATGAATGTATGTTGTACTATTGTTTGGTGAAAAGTTCTACAAATGCCAGAGGTTGCAGTGGCTAATTATATTGCATAAATTTTCTGTGTCTTCACTGTTTCTATGTTTGGATTGTTTCTATCAACTATTTGAAGAGAATGCTTGACATGTTTGAATATAAAAGTAGACTTAACTTTCTCTTATGTATTTTGAAGTCATTGTATTTAGGGAATAAACATTTCCTATTATGTCCATTTAATGAGTTGATTTCTATCATTATCACCATCTTTAATATTCCTTGCTTTAAAAATCTACTTTGTCTAATACTATTAACTTGCATTCATCTTGATTGGACCTTGAATTTTGCTTTTTTTGGAGAATGGAAACCTTTTTGTATTTCTATAAATGATTTTTTCTCTGTTATATTGTTAAGTTCCTAGGAAACAATATGATCTTTTGGGGTCTCAACTTGAAGCATTTGTAGATGGAACTATTGCAGCATTTATTTTATTGTTTTTTTTTTTTTTTTTTGTGGGAACCGGGGGGACGACCTCAGGACCTCGCGCGCCAACAGGCACCCATGCCGCTGAGCGATAGCACCGGCCCCTTTTTCGTATGTGGGATCCAGGAGTCGAACTCGGGCCCTCGCGCTTGCAAGGCAGGCGCTTACGCCGCTGAGCCATCTCACCGGCCCGTGCAGCATTTATTTTAAAGCTAATTCCCTATCCACTATTATGGCATAAACATTCTGCATTCTCTTCTTGATAGCTCCTGAATTACGAGGTTTTCTATTCAAGCTGGCTGGGCCTGGAACTCTGCTGGTCTCTGGATAAGCTTTGGAAATTGTTAAATGTAATCCTTCAGTTGATTTTTTACTTGTCCTCTGGTGGTTCAGTGTATGCATATACCAGTTAGTACTCTACTGAATTCTTGGAGATGTCCTTGTGTACATCTCTGAAGTTTTCTCCATCCCATTTCTGTGTAGACTCCAACTACCCAGATGTCAAGCTCTGCCTCCATAACTCACAATGACTTTGGGCTCTTCTGGGCTCTCCATACTTGCTCTAGAGCCTGGGAATTTACTTTCACAGTAACCTAGTACATTCATTTATCTCACATCATTTGTTCGCCTAATGAGAATCCAATGTACTTTGTCATTTTATTTGGTATTTCTTTTTTCTTTTGTGCTGGGATTACAAGCAAGCACTACCATGCCCAGCTTTTCTTTTTTCTTGAAAAATTTATGAGCCTCCAAAGTAAATACCTTGAATAAATCAGCAAAATCAATATACTTCCAACCAAGTCAGATAAAAGAGAACCCACGTATTACAAATGTGACCGAGGAAAGATGATACAGTATTAAAATATCCTTGAAACATATAATAGATAATTGTGATTAAACAACTTTTTCTCAATAAATTGAAATTTGGAGAGGAAAAATCCATTTAAAATATCTACTCATCAGGCTCAAGAACAAATAGATGGCCAGGAGTGGTGGTGCATACCTATAATCCTGGCACGCAGAAGGCTGAGGCAGAAGGATTGCTGCGAGTTTGAGGCCAGCCTGGGCTACAAAGTGAGTTCAAGTCCAGCCCGAACTGCATAGTGAAACCCTGTTTCAAAAAGGAAAAAAAAAAAAAAGATAATCTGAAAAATCCTTTCTACTAAAAGAAGTGTTTCCAAACTACTAATAATACTAATATGTGTTTAAACATAAGAAATTTCCCCACCAAAAACTTCAGATCAAGGTGGCTTCACTAATGACTCTACCAAGTAGTTAATGAAGAAATAATTAATATTAAATTTTTACAAGATATAAAATAAAGGTGGTACATTTCCCCTCTAATTTTGCGAAGTCACTATTAATCTCAGAGTAAAACTAGGTAACGATATTAAAAACTACAGGCCAAAACTCACATAAATGTAGATGCCAAAAAAATGAGCAAAACCCTTAAAGAATTTTTAGCAAATTAAATTCATGCATAGGTATGACACATGTATGGAATGTATGGTTGGCTTAACAATTGGCAATTAATATAACGTGTTAAATAGCAGGTATAGTATAACAAAGAATATGTCTCATCTTTGCCCCAGGTTCCTGGCATAGATCCTCAAATATTTTGGAATTCTGTGAATGAAGTGGCATGCATTTTTGTGCTAATGAGGTGACTCATGGTTGATCCGCAGAAAAATTCAGGATGACTGCTGATCACCAGAAATGCCAACCACAGGATTAGAGGATTAAAACTTTTTATCAGAATGACCTTTGGGGAGGAGAAAGAAGATTGATTAAATCATAACCACATAACTGAGCTCAATCTTAACTACAAAATGAGACCCCAGTCAAAACTTTGGATGCTGAGGCTTGGTTACTTTTCCTGGTTGGCAAATACATCGAAGTTCCAGGTGAAGCCATGGAATCTCCACATCGGGGACCATCCCAGACCTTATGTCTTCTCCATTTAGCTATTCGTCTTACCCCTTATAACAAAAATAAAATCGTAAGCATAGATAGCACTTTTAGTGAGTTCTGTGAGTCATTCTAGCATCGGTGCTGCTTAGTCCTTCCCCCCTTCACTCAGCCAAGATTTGCTGAGCACCTACTCTGGGCCTCTGAAGACAAAGGAAACAATAGTCTCTTGTTTCAAAAAGTACCTGCTGACAGAGGATTAGAAAACATGGTGAAAATTACTTCAGTGTCGCTGCAGTAGCTGAAGAGAGCACAGACAGAGAAAACAATGGGTTCAGCTTTGAAAGATAAATGGGGTTCATTTATCTGGGAGTGAGAGCTCAGGTAAGCAGTAAGTAGAAGGGCATTGGGACTCTGTCAGGACTTGTCACTGATGGGCGAAAGGAACTCCGGGGGACCTTCTACAGGCAGAGAACTCAGAAAACTGAGCTGCGCATTTGGAATTGGTGTGCCACACTGAGATGAGATCAATGTTGTCTGCAGCTTACCAGCTGGGGAAGCCGGGACTCTCTGTGACACCTTTAGCAGCCAAAGCATGCTTTTGTTCACCACTTTTCAACACAGCTGGTCCAGGCTGGATGGTTCCCCAGAAACTAAATTTGCAACTCCAACCTTCACTCCTACTCCTCCACCTACCTAGTTATGTCCTATGGAGCCATAAAATATTTCTCTTCCACCCAACAGCCATTCAAACATGTGGAACATTTGTGGTACAAGTTTCAGTCCATCACAGACCTCATTCAATTCTCCAAAGCCTCTGGTACAGGTATTCCTCCCACCCACACTCGACAGACAACAAAACAATAAGGCGCATGCTCAGTCACATCTGCAGACCTCTATCTTGCATTTCTTTCCATTACTCCAGTGTTTCTCCGACTGCAGTTCCTGGGCTGTCTGCACCAGAAACTCTGGGCTACTTGTTGCAAATCCAGATTCTTGGAGGCTGCCCCAGACCTCCTGAAGTAGAATCTTGGGATAAGAGCATAGAATCCACATTGGAACACACAGCTCAGTTAATTTCTAAATCCATTAGTGTGGAGCTGTGCTCTAATTTGGCTTCAAATCCCCTCTTTTTATTTTTGCTGTGTGGTAGAAGGAGTTTTTAAGCACATTTGACTTCCAAGTTGCACTTTTTCAACATACTGGGATGGACGAGTGCCCAGAGCATGACGGGGCCTTCCAGATCTTTGGGGAAACATCCCTCCTGTCTCTCTCCTGTTTGGAGATGTCTTGGTGTCAGTCCCCTGCCTCTGCCGAGGTGGGTGACAGGAGCTATCTCGGATGTTTCCTGGAGGAAGTCAACTGGCACTCCACGCTATTCTGCAAGGTCTGGCTCACTGTCCTATTTGTATTCCAAATACTTGTGCTGGGAATGGCTGCCAAGTCTCTCCTGGAGGGTTGGAAGGCTGATTTTATTTTCAATACTACTCACCCTAGTTTCCAGAACTCTTGCTATAACCATCTCCCACATTCTCTACTAGATACTGCAAACAATCTTCACCTCCACACTGTGTCCGGTGTACATAGGCCTCGCAGTGCACACCATGGACATGCAGGAGAAGCAGAAACTACAGGAAACTGAGAGAGCCCAAGCCCAAGGTACTCATTCTGATTAGGTCCAGATGGTGGCAAATCCAGAGATGTCCGGCTGGGAGGATGTGAATGAAAAGATTGTCCTCCAGGCCTCTCCGCTCAGCATCTACGTCTGGACCACCCTATTCTGCACCATCAGGGAGGCAGCCTTCCCTGTGGGCCAGTGCCGCCTCTACGGGCTTTTCCTAAGCAAACTGCATGTCTGCAAAAGGAGTCTCTGCCCCCGCCTGGTCAGTTGTTACCTCTCCCAGCCATGGAGAATGTCTTCATTGCTTCGATGCTGGCCGTGGCTGGGCTGTCCCTTTCCTGTCATCATGGGTGAGCTCTGGGACCTGGTTATGAAGAATACCAGACAGAAATCTGTCAAGCAGAAGCAGTGCATGGCTACCCCCCGGCATCTTGGCCCTTCTGTGGGTGTCATTCTGAGCTGCACACCTCCCTCTGACTTGAGTCAGTGCCTAGAGAACAGTTCCTCAGTAGCAATATGATCTTTCAGCAGAACACGGGCAAACTGGCCACTGACCAAGTGCAAGGCCAGCAGAAGGCACCTGGTGAGGGTTTCATCCACATCCAGCAAGCTGAGGAGCAAGAGTGTGCAACAGGTCTACCATAGCGTCTTGTACCATTTTAGTAAGCCACAAAATGACCTTATTGTGACCCTGGAACATGGGAGGACCAGGGCCAGGTGGGGACAAAGGAGGCTTAGAGACAGAATATCCTTTCTGACCCCCTGCCCTCATTCTCCTCACTGCTTTGCTCCTTTTGGGCCCTGGGTCTCACTTGCATTGCTCATTAATTCTAGAGGATATAGGCTCTGAGAGTTTAGTCCATAAGCTCCGGTCCCTCTCCATCCTCTGTCAGTATACTCAATGGGATAGAGGAAGGGAAGGGAACCTACCAAAATCTGGCCAGATAAGAATAGACAGATCTACTCCAAACAGGGAGGAAAACAGGAGATGAAGGGAGGAGGAAGGGGGAGAGGCAAAGGGGACAAGCAAAAACAAAAACAAGATGTATAGTGTACATGTACAAAGCACCCACAACGAAACTGGTCACAAACATGTACCAATAAATAAATTAATAAAAATATTTAAAAAATAGAATGCCAGCGACATACCAAATAAGCTCTCCAAGTCCCTGTGGCTTTCTTGACCTCATTATTCTCTACCCCCAATGAACAATTCAAACTCCTCAGTCAATAGCACTGGTCGAGAACTTGCATTACGTGTACTCTAGAATCTGCTATTTTCTCATTGGGCCAAACCTTGGAGTAGTGGCGAGGTCGCCTAGGGCTGCTCATGGCTACCCCTGCCTCTGCCCAGTCTTAAAAAGCAGTCCTTGGAACTTGACCAGCAGCCTCAATTTTACAAGTGCCTTGGTATGTGTCTCTGGCAAATGTCCCACTGTGGATGCAACACCCTTTCCTTCTGCCAGGCTATGCGCACAGCCCATAGCCAGCTCCTCCAGGGAGTCACTGTTTACACAACCCCTGCTGGAATTCTGGCCACCACCTGTCATTCTGTGGCTCCTTTAGTGTTCAATCCAATGACAGGAGCCATTCTTGGGCTTCTTCTCTTGGGTCTTCATCCAGTGTTCCTCTGAAGACAGGGATGCCCAAGAGGCCACTGTCGTCTCTCAGATCCTGACCAGATCTCCAGCTACTGAGGCCAGTGGAATTTTCCCAGGACTTACTAATACAAAGGACATTGTTCTTCTCAGATTCCCCTTTGGGAAAAAGGAATAATTCTGCTGTGAAGATGAAAATAAAAAAGAGAAGACATTGGAAAATTATTTTCTCCTATTGTTCTTATTGGATGGCAACTTAGAATGCCATGAGGAGGTGTGATGAGAGCTACCAAGTTCCCCAGATTTCTGCAGGCTCTCACTGACGGTTCTTTGAAACACAAAAGAAACATTCTGGGGTGTTAGTAAAGCACAGACTCCTCAGAGTGGCTTTGTGAGCTTCCCTGTACAACCAGTGGCCATTCAACAATAAACACCTACTGCTCCCAAATCCATCTGAACAAACCATAAATTCACATCAAGCACCAAACAATTATAACTTATTCCTCCACTAGAAGACAACTCAGGTATGGACCCCACCTTCAGCAGCTTAAAGTGATGACAATGGAAACAGCTTAAACATGTACAACCTCAGGCTTTCAAATAATTGTACTTTTACTGCTTAGCCTTATTAAAATTGTCTAAACAGGGCGTGGTGGTACACACCTGTATTCCTAGCGCTCAGGAGGCTGAGGCAGGAGGATTACTGTGAGTTTGAGGTCAGCCTTTCAGTGAATTCAAGGCCAGCCTGAACCACACAGCAAGATGTGGAGGACCACCACGTCGCCCTCCCCCAGACCTAAATGTGATTGTGCTTACTTGCAAGCACTGCAGGCTGTATAGAGGTGACTTCCCTAAATTGGCTTTCAGTTTGAATAGTGAGCCTGGCTGAGGCTGTGTACACATCTCCATGGAAGCAAGCGGATGGTGTGCTGGGCTAGCATTGCTCCTCACCAACGGCCACAGCTGAGCCCAGAGAAGCAGGCCATAAGACTGGGGCTGAATATGAGATAACATTTCTGCTGAGGCCTGTGTGACTCCAGAGAAAATTCCTTCCAAGACTGACTACAAAACAGATTACTCATTAACCACAACCTGAATCTGGCTGTTCTGTCCCTTTCACAATAATGCTTTGTTCCCTCTTTTATAAGCCTAGCCACTCATCTAGCACGTCCAGCCATGATCCCCTCACCATTTTCAATGTGAATGTGATCGGTTAATACCAAGGTTCTGCCTGCCTTATGGCCTTTTGTTCCCTGTGAACACTGGCCATCCCAGATCCCCGGTGCATTGCTATTTGTCCCTTTCTCTTTCTTTTGCTGTGTACCATAACACCTTGCAGGAAATTGGGGACTCGCTGCAGTGGTCCCTGATAGCGAGACCCTGTCTCAACAAATCAACAACAAAGAAAGTATTATTTTTTTATGATTAAGTTTATTGGTACAATTTAGCTATGCATAATAATCACACTCATCATAAAGAATTAGTACCTGTACTTGATATATCTTAGTTCCTCTTTTTTTCCCATTCCCCTCCCCCTCTTCAACCCCTCTTTCCCTCCTTATTCACAAAGCTTTCTTTATTTGACTGGAAAAAAAGAACAAGACTCAGGCTAGTGAGGTCACTGTTCCACTTAAGATTTAAAAGAAACGTCACACTACAATCCATAAACATGTAAATGCCTATGTGTCACTTAGAAGTTAAAAAAAAATTTAAGAAGACAACCTCGAGAAATATCGAAGATTAAATAGCTGGGTGTGGGGCTGCATGCCTGTATCCCCGGGACTCTGCGAGGCAAAGGCAAGAGGGTCACAAGTTCCAGGCCACCCTAAAATGAGATTGTTGAAAAGAGGATCTCAGTTATAGTACAAAGAACATTTTGATTTAAAAAAATCCATGTCCACAAAGGAGCTAAATAATACAGATGCTTTTCACACTAACATATATGGTTCTTGCTCTAAAAAAGAAGAATTACCTCGCCACTGTACATAATCCAGGTCTGTCAAAAATATGTATGGCTCCTACGGAACACCTTACATCAGTCAGACACACAAGCTTAAATATCACATGGTTTCTCTTATATGAGAAACTCAAAATACATATAGAAAGAGCAAAATAGAAGATGGATAAATAGGAAGTAGGGAGAAGTTCAAATAACTTCCCTAATTATTCTGTTGTTTCAAAAATATTTTAAGATATATACTAATTGGTTTCATTTATACTACTAGTTTCTCTTTGTTCATGGAAAAGAAAGCTTTGTCCTTTTTGTTTCTTCTTTATGAGTCTTCTTTTGTCTACAAATGTACTTGGTATAACATTTTGACCACTCTTTTAAGATCACGATACACTATACACAGAGAATAACTATTGTTATTCTCTAATTATTTTATTTTGGAATTTTGTTTTATTTTATATGTGTTTTTTATATTTCCTTTAATAATATCTACTTGTATTACATTAATACAAGTAGAGAATATTTTTTGAAGAATCTTACACACAACACTAGGCCACACATTATTCCATGAACTATTGAAGAAGAAACTTCCATTAATCACATTGTCACAGATTACATAATAAATTAAATGTGAGCATCAAAAACATAGGAACCCACAAGACCGAACCATTACACTATGCACCAGGCCTTTTCTTCTGTGGATGTGCAAGTTTGGGAGGACTCTGGGCATCAAGAGTTAAAAACTGAAAATATTACCAGCTGTAGTATATTTTGTACATATTTTTGGAAATAAATACAACATATTTCAATTATGATTTTGGGCATTAAAAAACTTTCAACTTTTTAAAAAGTGAATAGTGCAGTCATTCAGGGTAAAACACAGTGCTGTGAGTGTGAAATGTGTTCCTGAATCTGCCTGCCAATCTCCCCACCTCAAAGTCCTTAATCATAACTGCAAAATCTTCTTTGACTATAAGGTAATATATTCGCAAGGTCCCAGGATTCAGTTATGGACTATTAAAAGATCATTCTGAATTTTTTTGATCACATCTTTTTAAAAATTATTTTTATTGGCACACTTTTGATATTCGTAATTATCACATTCATCACATTCTTTTTCCTTATCCCTTGCTTCCCTTCCCTCTCTCCTTCCCTTGTTTCTCTTCCAATGTGAATATTTTCTTCCTACTTCCCAATACCTATTATCCATTTTGGTCCTTATATGTGCTTTTTGTTTGTCACATGAGAAACAATGCAGCGGTGAGATGGCTCAGTGGCGTAAGCGCCTGCCTGGCAAGCGCGAGGTCCTGAGTTCGATTCCCGGTACCCACATACGAAAAAAGGGCCGGTGATATCGCTCAGTGGCATGGGTGCCTACTGGCGCGCAAGGTCCTGAGTTTGACCCCTGGTACCCACAAGAAAAAAAAAAAGGAACAATGCAATATTTAAACATGTATATCCTATTTGTTTCACTTAAAGAGTATGGTCTAAAGGTGCATCCATTTACCTAGCAATTTCTCATTTATCCTTCTTTATGGCACTGTAGTTCTCCATTGTATATAAAAACTACATTTTCTTTATCCATTTATCTGATGATAGGCATCTGGGCTGTTTCCAAGATATAGCTATTTACAAATTGTGCTGTTATAAACATGGGTGTGCTTATATCACTGTAGTATGATGCTTTTAACACTTTAGGGAAGATATCAAGGTTTTTGAGTAATCTCCATACCGATTTCCATATTAGTTGCACCAGTTTATACTCCCACTAACAGTGGAGAACGGTTCCTTTTTCCCCAGAGCCTCACCAGCATTTGTTATTGGTTGATTTCTTGATCATACCATTCTTTCCGAAGATGGAATCTGAGTGTTGTTTTAATTTGTATTTCTTGACTGACCAGTGATGTTGGACAGTTTTCCATATACTTACTTGCTGTTTGTACTTCTTCATCTGAAAAGTGTGTATACATTTCAGATGCCCATTTTTTCATTGGGCCTTTGAATTTAGGGGTCTGGTTCTTTGCAGTTCTTTATATATTCTCTATATTAGTCCTTTGAGGAATAGCTGTTAAAAAATTTTCCCACTCTATAGGTTGTCTCTTCATTCTGACGGTGATTTCCTTTGCTGTGCAAAAGCTTTTTAATATGCTCTGTTGTTGATTCTTTGTATCTCCTGTGCAATCAGGTTTTGTTCATAAAGTCTTTGCCAATGTTTATGTATTCAAGAGTTTTACCTATGTTGTCTTCCAGCAGATTGTTTCCATTTTAATATTTAAATCTTTGATCAATTTTTAGTTTAGTTTAGTACATAGTGAGAGATATGGGCCTAAGTTTAATCATGGCATGTGGAGGCCTGTGGAAAGCCAGTTTTCCCAGCACCATTTATTAAAGAGGCTATCTTTTTTCCAGTGAAGATGTTTGACCCCTTTGTCAAAGATAAGATGGCTGAGTGTGTTTGGAATTGTTTCTTTGGGGGGGGGGGTTAGACAGGGTCTCACTATGTAGTTCAGGGTGGCTTGAACTTACTATTAGCTCAGCCTGGCCACAAACTCATGGCAATCCTCTTGCCTCAGCCTCCCAATTGCTGTAAGTTTGAGGCCAGCCTAGGCTACATAGTGAGTTCAAGGCCAGCCTGTACTGCAAAGTGAGACCCTGCCTCAAAATAACAACAAAAACCAACCAACCAAACAAACAAACTACCAACACAGAAAAGTCCAGGTTCTGATGGATTCACTGCTGAATTCTATAAAAAATTTAGAAAAGATCTAATGCCACTACTTTACAAACTCTTTAATGAAATTGAAAGGGAAGCAGTACTCCCAAACTCATTCCTGAAAGCAAGAATTACCTTCATTCCAAAACCAGAGAAATATTCGACCAAAAAAGAAATCTATAGGCCAATCTCCTTAAGGGACATAGGCACAAAAATCTTCAATGAGATACTGGCAAAAAAAATGCAGTGAATCATCAAGAAGATTATGCATCATGACCAAGTAGGATTCATCCCAGGAATGCAAGGATGGTTCAACATATGCAAATCAATAAATGTAATACACCAAATTACCAGAATCAAGGACAAAAACTAAATGATCATCTCAATAGGCACATAAAAAGCATTTAACTAAGTCTGACACCCATTTATGATAGAAACCCTACAGAAAATTGAAATATAAGGTCTTTATCTCAATCTGATAAAAGCCATCTGTGACAATCTAACAGCCAAAATCATATGAAATTGTCTACAACTGAAAACTTTCACTCTAAAATCAGGAATAAGACAAAGATGTCCACTATCACTACTCCTATTCAATGTATTTCTGGAAACATTAGCGAGAGCAATTAGACAAGAGAAAGAATTAAAAGGAATAAGGATAGGAAAGGAAGAAGTTAAATTACCGTCATTTGTGGATAACATGATACTCTATCTAGAAGACCCCTGATGGAGACCACTTTGAGGCAGTGCTGAACTGGCTTTAGAATTAATTAATTGGATTTCCTATATTAATTTATGAGTCTGTCCCAAGACTAAACAATTTGCCTGAGGAGCCAGTGGCTGGCACACAGAAATAGAACTCTCCATGCCAACAGTCATGGTAGAGGCCTGTAGTGGCCTGTGATACTGTAACGTCTCTGAAGGCAAGATAACACTGCAGCTGAGGGCACTAAATCTCACTCAGAATTTCAAGGCAACAAAGGCCAACCTTAGATATAAAACAGTTCTCTCAGTAAGTAAAGATTTACTGCTTGGAACATCTTTGTTCCATCTTCACAAGGCCTTACTCACCGTCATGCCCTTTTGCCTCAGCTGTTTCCTGCACTTTTGTATATGCCCCCAAATAAATAGTGGACAATTTGGAGAAGTCTTTGTCTTAGCCACAAGAGCACTGACTTTCCTGGACCCCCAAATACCAATTACTTTTTCTTTTGTCTTTTATTCTTCACCATACACTTGTCCGTAAGATTGGGAGACTGTACAGCTCCCAGTGTACCCCAAAAACTCCACCAAAATGCTCCTAGATTTAGTAACCAAATTAAGAAGTATAGCAAGATACAAAGTCAACACTCAAAAATCAATAACATTCCTGTACACAAATAACAAACTCACTGAGAAAGCAACTGGGGAAGCAACATCTTTCTTAATAGCATCAATATAAATACAATATTTAGGAATCACTCTAATGAAGGAAGTATAAGACCTATATATTGAAAACTACAGTACTCTAAAAAGGGGGTTTGAAGAGGCTATCAGAAAATGGAGGGCTGGTGAGATAGCTCAGTGGCATAAGTGCCTGCCTGGCAAGCTCAAAGTCCTGAGTTCAACTCCCAGTACCCACATAAAGGGAAAAAAATGGCCAGTGATATCACAATGAATAAACTGGAACCCATGGCAAGGATTTGACTAGATGAAAGACTGGACATGATTACATTGTTCAAGACTTGGGCCTTCCCTCTGTTGAGAACAGACTGCAGAACATGAACCTTTCAGTCAGAATCCATTTAGAATATTGTGGTCCACATGAGAAGAACTGTAGCTCTGATCAGGTGACAGCAACAATGATTAATATGCTTCACATTTTTGATACATCACAATGAAATATGCACCTGGATTTCAGATGAAATTTCAATTGTGAGAAAAAGCAAAGAAAAAAGTTGCAGGAAAGCCTCTCACCCTAAAGTATTTAGTAAGAAGAACCCTATTGTTCTAATATGTACCAGTGTACTGTCCTATTGAGCTCACTCTTTGCCCATGCCATCACTAGTGTTTAAAATGTATAGTCATCCCTTTGTATCTGCAGGGGATTGGTCCCAGTACCCTTCCCTAGGTACAAAAGTCTAAGGATGGCCAAGTGTCTTACATAGGATGTACTGTGGAATTAACTTACACAAATCCTCCAGTATACTTTAATCTCTAGACTACTTATAACAAACACAACATCAACTGTATGTAATACTCATTATACCATATTGTTTAAGGGAAGGGACAATAGAATATTGTTCAGTATATGTTCAGTACAATTTTTTTCTTTGAATATTTCCAATTGAGAATGGATGAATCTGCAGAGAGAGAACCTACAGATACAATCCAATGTTTTGATTATAACAACAGAATAGCCAAAAAGAGAGGCTGAATCAAAGGCCCATATCCCATGAGATAATTTAATTTTGTATAATTTTCAGAGTGATACAATCATACCATTAAGTTCTATGTGTTTTGGAGCTAAGTTAATCTATTTGTTGCAGTAAAACATAAAAGGTAAAGAGAAATAAAGAGACAAAAAGGGTTGGGAGTGTAGTTTATGTGCAAGCCCCTAGGTTAAATCCCTAGTACCTTAATAAACAGGACTTTAAAAAACAACTTTAAAAATTAAAAACATGTAGACAAAATTATGTTCAACAGCATTAATCACTAAGGAAATGCAAAACAAAACCACAATGGTGTAACAACATTAAGAGAGCTATTATTAAATAGTGGGGGCAATTGAGAGATATACATAATCAAAATATAGTACATACATGAAAAATACCACACTGAAACCCAGTATTTTGCCTAGTTGATATATATTTAAAAAGAGGGCAGGGGAACAGCTCAGTGACAGAGTGATTGCCTACCATGCAAAAGGTCTGGGTTCAATCCCCAGCACTGAATAAATAAATGAATGCATGGGAAAATGTTGGAGAGTTTGTAAGAAACTGGAATTCTTGCACTATACTGTTAGTAAGAATGTAAAATGGTGAATCTGTTATTGCAAACCACTCCACAAATTTATAAATAAAGTCATTCCATGATACAGCAATACTACTTCTGCATATATCTCCAAAAAGAACTTAAAGCAGGGCCTCAAAGAAGTATGTGAGAGGGCCGGTGAGATGGCTCAGCGGCTTAAGCGCCTGCCCGGCAAGCGCGAGGGCCCGAGTTCGACTCCCGGATCCCACATACGAAAAAGGGGCCGGTGATATCGCTCAGTGGCACGGGCGCCTGCTGGCACGCGAGGTCCTGAGGTCGACCCCCCGGTACCCACAAAAAAAAAAAAAAAAAAAAAGAAGTATGTGAGGAACCACTCAGACTACTTCAAAGCTCAGGGGCATCTAAGGACTCGTGAGGATGTGACCCCACTTACCTAGAGCAGGTGCACAGTGAAATACAGTTATGTAACCATGACTTAGCACAGGTAAACATGCATGTGCTGGTTACAGCACTATGTAAGAATGTGAATATGAGATAACAACTTGTATAAGAACTATACAATAAAGATGCAGGCAGTTCTCTTGCACTCTCTGCTCTGCTCCATGCTGCCAGCTGTTGTTGCTGATGTCTTGCACATGTGTGTTCTTTAACCTTGAGACTTCACCTGTGAAAATCTCCCATGGGCCTCCCCCAAGTGGGCCAACAACTGGCATAGTCAGTAGGACATTGAGGTGAGTGGTCCCATGGAGGTTGTGGAAACAGCACCCAAAGGCAAGGGACAGCCCAAGGGAATAGATGATAAGTGACCATGGCTCACCATGGCTACCTCCTCTATCTGCTGGATAGACACAGTGGAAGCTGCTTTCTACGACTCAAAGAGTCGTAGACCCTAACCTTCCATTTATCCTAAACAGTGTGAAGGACAATGGATTTGGCTGGGGCCTATGGCAAAAACGGGAAACAGAAGCACCCCGTTGGGTTTTGGTCACAGGTGTGGAAGGGAGCCAGGAGCTGATATTCCCTGAGAAACAGCAGCACTGTAGACTGCTCTGCATGCCTGTGAGGAACCACAGACAGATAGAAGTCTGGGCATGGATGTCCCAGGAGTAGAGTGGCACAGGCACCTCCCCTCACGTGTTGGGGGATGTACCAATAGCGGGCCTTTCTCGGCTAGCCTGGAGGCAGCCAAACTGGCCCAGGAACCCGTCCAGGACAGACTACAGGACCTGACCCTTTGTCCCTACGCAGCAGGGAAAAAGGGACCTCCAGCTGATGCCAGATATACTGATGGGTCTAGCCATGACCCAACCCCGCAATGGACAGCAGTCACTGTCAGCCCAGCACAGAAGTACTCTGGTTTGAAACCAGAACAGGCAGGTCAAGCCAATGGGCACAGTTGTGGCAAATATGATTGCTTATGATGCATGAAAGAGACCCCCTAAGTGTGTGTGCACAGTTGGGCCATCTTGAGGGGGCTGATGCTCTGGCTGCTGGCTTGGGCAGCTCAGGAGTGACGGATAGGGCACTGTCCCTTGTAGGGTGCCAACCCATGGTAAGACATGGGACCATGGCCAAAAAGCTGACCACGTAGGGTATCACGGTTCAGGACATAAGCCCCTCCTTTCACTGGGAAATGACTTAACAGATGACTTGACCAGGCATTGCAATGGTTGACCACTAGGAATAGCATCTGAGCAAAAATATTGACAGTTACGTATGGGATGCTGAAAGGAAAAGTGTCTGACCAGAAGCAAGGACCATAGATCTCCAAGTTGAAGCCCTTGCTCAACACATGGCCCAGGCCTTGAATGTTACACACCAGACTTTGATGTTGTTCATGGATGAAACTGTTCAAATGAAAAATGTGGTTTTGCAAAACCACATGGTTCTTGATTTGTTAACTATAGATACTTGTGCCCTGTTACATATAGAATGTTACATTTATATACCATTGACCTTTGAGGGGTGGGATATGGGGAACCAGACTGCTTCAAAGCTCAGGGGCATCTAAGGACACCTGAGGATGTGGCCCTGCTTGTCTAGAACAGGCACAGTGGGATATAGTTATCTAACCATGACTTAGCACAGGTAAACACACATGCACTGGTTACACCACCATGTAAGAATGTAAATATAACAACTTGTGTAAGAATTATACAATAAAGATGCAGGTGGCTCTCTTGCGCTCTGCTCTGCTCCATGCTGCCTGCTGTTGTTGCTGTCTTGCACATGTGTGCTCTTTAACCTTGGGACCTCACCCAAGAAAATCTCCCCTGGCCCCCCCAAACAGGCTGACAAGGTATCTCTACACTCATGCTCATAGCAGTTGTTTATTATAGAAGAAAAAAAAGGAACCCAAATGGCCACTGATGGGTGAATGAATACAGAAAAAGGGGTACACGCATAAAATGGAATTTAATCAGCTTTGAAAAGGATAGAACTTGTCATGATTATGACATTCTAGTGAGTGAAATAAGGCACAAAGTAATCAAGAAAAAGATAAGAACTTAATTTTTCTTATATGGAGAACCAGTAGTATTAAAAGTCATAGAGTGGTGGTTGTCAGGCTGGGTATCTTGGAAAATTAGCTGCTTAAACAGTATAAAATTTAGTTTTGTAAAGTAAAAAGGCTTCTGGACATTGACTACATAACAGTGTATGAATGACTTAAGACTACTGAACTTAAATATGGTTCATACAGTAAATTTTTACCTAAATTTTACAATTAAAAAAAAAAAAAAAAAAACTAGTTCCCAGTGAAAAATCCAAACATATCTGTTGGAAATCTTTGTACATCTGGTGTGAACTTTTTGATGCTGGATGAGGTGGGAATTTTGAGTGAAGACCCTCCCACATTCATTACACTTATAAGGCCTTTCTCCAGTATGAGTTCTCTTATGTTTGATGAGGCTGGAGTTGTAGCTATAAAGTTTCCCACATTCGCTGCATTCATAAGGCTTTTCCCCAGTGTGAACTCTCTGATGACTAATGAGTGTGGAACTCTCCGTAAAGAACTCCCCACATTTGCCGCACTCGTAAGTCCTCTCTTGAGTGTGAACTTTTTGATGCCGTATGAGATGGGAACTTTGGCTGAAGACCTTCCCACATTCACTGCACTCATAAGGCTTTTCTCCAATGTGATTTCTCGATGTCTGATTTGATCTGAATTGTGCCTAAAGAATTTCCCACATTCACTACACTCACAAGGCCTTTCTCCAGTGTGAACTCTCTGGTGTGTATCTAATGTGGAGTGATACCTGAAAAGCTTCCCACACTTGCCACATTCATAAGGCTTTTCTCCAATGTGATTTCTCGATGTCTGATTTGATCTGAATTGTGCCTAAAGAATTTCCCACATTCACTACACTCACAAGGCCTTTCTCCAGTGTGAACTCTCTGGTGTGTATCTAATGTGGAGTGATACCTGAAAAGCTTCCCACACTTGCCACATTCATAAGGCCTTTCTCCAGTGTGAACTCTCTGATGGCTGCTGAGCGTGGAGCTGTCCATAAAAAACCTCCCACATTCACTGCATACGGAAGGCCTTTCCCCAGAGTGCAGCCTCTGAGGTCTGTCCAGCGTGAAGCTGTACATAAAGGACCTCCCACACTGGCTGCACTCATAAGGCCTTTCTCCTGTATGATTTCGCTGATGTTTAATGAAGTTGGAGTTGTACTTAAATAATTTCCCACATTCACTACATTCCTGCAGTTTTTCCATAGTGTGGATTTTTTGGTGCTCAAGAAGCATATGTTGGTGGCAAAAGTGTTCCCCACATTCTTGGCAGCTATAATCATTTTGTGCACTTTGGAAGGCCTCAAGGCCCTGGATATCCCCATGTAGCTTCCAGCCAGGGTAAGGGGCCTTTTGCTGAAGAAGGCCTGAACTGGCAGTGAAGACCTTCCCATTCCCCTTGCGTGCTCCCTTCCTCTCTGCTGTGTGAATGCTGAGGCTCTTCAGAAATGAAGAGCCCCACTCAGCACTGCTGGGATGATTCGCTCCAACTGCTGTCGGTGCTGGTAAAGTGCTGCCAGAGGCGCGCACAGTTCTTGCTCAGGAAGTGCTCCCCTGTGCTCAGCCATGTGCAGAGTCTCTCAAAAGCAAGCCCCATGTCACACAGTGCTGGGTCTCCTGGGTGGATGCGCCTGGCACTGAAGCGATGACCCACGATGCTGCAGCAGAAACACCTCGCTCAGCAGGTGCCTCCTTACCCTCAGTTCCATGCCAGCCTATGAAAAGAGAAACGCTACTGAGGTGCTTTAAACTCAGCTGGAACAGGCACACCTGTCCCGTCACAATGTCTGTCAGGCACACCACAGTCATCCATGGGTTTGCAGAGGGAATTAGAGGGAGAAAGGTGGCTGCAGTGCAGAGCTGCCTTGGCTTGCTGCCACCATGAGTAAGAACAGAAGGGAGGGTACTGAAGGGGAAGACAGAGCAAAGCCTTTAAATCCCACCCTGTAAATGGCCTTTACGGTCTTTGGCTATGTCCAGACCCAGGGACATCTGCTTACAACAGAGTAGCTGGTACTCAAGGACTCCTTAAGGACCTCAAAATACCTTGAGTAAGGGTCAAATGCAGGTGTACCACCAAGGATTAAGTAGAAGCACAAAGGGTTGAGTGGTGAGGGCCAAAAAGGTGGGTTGGAGGACAGCCAGGAGTCAAAAGAGAAGTGATAAAAGGGTAGAAAAGGCAGAAAAAGGGTGTGCCACTGGCAGGGGCAGAAGCTAGACAGGTGTGCGGTGTGATCTGCACCAAGCTCTGACCTCAGTGCCTTCTCCAGCTCCCTCACACTAGAGCTGTGTCCTGAGTCCTCCTCCTCTTGCCATTGCTGGAGTGATGGCCACCCTGTCCAGAAGCCAGGGCCCTCCCCCTTGCTCAAGGTGAGCAACCTTCTAGCCCTGGCACAGGCTAATTCTAGGTGTAAGAGGGACAAAGACTGGCTAGCACATGCCTAGAGTGGTACAACCCAGGACATCCTGCCTCCTAAAATTAGAGAACGTCTAGAGGAGAGACTTATACAAATAATCCTGTAATCCTAACATGGAGGGACAGGTGGGCACCTGAAACTCCTAACAGGGACACTAAGAATGTCAGCAACAGGAAAGGGAGAAAGCCTGGGGCACAGAGCTTCCACACACCTGTAGAGAGCAACTGACCAGGACCAGCTGTGATCTAGACAAACTCAACGCTTCCGATTCCTGAGCTGCTAAGGCTACTGAGCAGCAGGAACCAGCACTGCCTGGGGTGAGGTGGTGCAGTGCACGCCCCACAGCACGCCTGCTAGGGAACCAGAGACCCATGGTCCACTGTGGGAAAGACAGTTTCTTGGGGCAAAGGAAAAACACAGTACCCACCCAAGACCCTGGGTAGATGGGAGAGACTTACCTAGTGAGGACAAAAGTGCAAAGTTCTCCAGCATCACATGCAGGTACAGGTGCCTCTGAGCCTCATCAAGGAGGTTCGACTCCTCCCAGGAGAAATATATGGCCACATCCTCAAGGACCACATGGCCTTGCCAAAGTTATGACAGTTCATATGAACAGCTTCTGGCTGTGTTTCCACAGATCTGCATTTATGCATTTGGCATCTATTAATTACAGGGCCAGACTAACAGCCCAATTTGTTTCAGTTTCCTTTAGCATCTAGGGTCCATACTCTGAACCACCTCCTTACTTAATTCACCAATATTTGCCCCACCCTAAATCAATCCAAGGCCTGGTATGACACAAGAAGAGCTAGTTGCTGTTCCCCAAGGCTGGCCAGTCTTGTTCTACTCAGCTGAACATAAGCTCTTTCGCCCTGACTTTCCCACCTGATAAAGCCTCATAAAGCTTGCTTTTACCCAATCCTGTGTCTGCTTCCTGACCACATCTGCTGCTTCCCCATGGCCTGTGTGGTGTGGTGTGGCATGTCTCCTGCTCTGGAAAATAAAAAAATTGAAAATTTTCCGGGGTCACTGGTTATCACTCATATCAGCAAACTATAGTCAGTGATGCATTTGTGTCTTCAGGATGTCCGCCCTCCTCCTTCCCCAACCAAACATCCACTCTCTTGAGAGCCTCCACCCAGGTCCCAACGTGGAACAAATACCAGGTCCTGAGGATCCCAGCACCTGCTCTCCCCCAATTTCCACTGATTGGTAAGTCTAGCATGGGACAAAAATGGGGGAGAGGGGTGACAGCACAAGGCAGAAAAGCATCATCAAAGCTGGTAAGTAGGGTCCCATCCCTCCTAAATCAGTCAATTTCCCTGGGGTCTTCTGTTCTCGCCTTCTACTCACATCACTCTTTGGATAGCACATCCTTCACCTCTCCACAGCCTCCACTGTTGCAACCCTATTCATTCTCTCCACCCACGCACCACAGGCATTTCTCTGTGACTTCTCAACACACCACTCCGTGTGAGGAATTCAGGCAGAGCAGGGAAAATGCAACCAGAATCCTACTGCCTCTATAATGCCCAGAACGCCCAGCTTCCCTAATTTTTAGAGCATCCCCAAGCCTTGCTTTGAAGGGCTCCATCCAGCCCTGTTTCTTGCTTTAACCTCAGTTTCGTATGTCTGCATGAGGACCTCACCATTCTCCCACACCTCCGCACTCAATCCCAGATCTAGGCTGTCCTCCGACTCTGTACTTCACATGCTGTCCTATAAGGAGTCCTGACCTTCTCTCTCTCCCTCACACTAGTCAGAAGTCTGCTGCACTCACCTCCACAGTTCCACCCCCACCCCAGGCTGAGCCACCTGCAGAGGCGATTCTGCTTGCCCTCCAAGTGACCAACAGCCCAAAATAAACCATCTAAGTACCACCAAGAGTTGCCATAAAACCTGACGAGTCCACGACGGTGTTACAAGCCCCACCCTGACCACACTACTACCTGATCACCAGGGCAGACCTGCCTCATCATCCACCTCATGCCTGCTTTTCCCTGAGAATCCCGTTCTCCTCTACAACCTGACCCCCCCACACACGCACACAGCCAATCCATTCCCTCATGTCTTTGTGATAGCCACCATCATCATCCAACAGAGAAACCCTCTGTTCCCCTCCTTCTGCCCTCACAGCATTGTCTCCAGAGTCCAAAGACACTTCCTCCTAAATCTGGCCCACAGCTTCCCAGGTAGTGAAAGTCTCCATCCTGAACACCTCCACTCAACTCCAGACAAGTGTGACAACTGCTACCAGCACCTCCATGTGGGACATCTGGAACATTTTTGACTTGGTCAAAATCCAGTTCTGCATATTCCCTACTAAAATTCCACTACCATGGGAATTCCACTACATCTTAGCTGTGGGGGCACTCAGCCTTACAAACAAGGCCCAAAACTGCAAGGCTTCTCCTGAGTCCTTCAACCACCTCTTTGGCTCCCTCACTCCCCATGTCATAAAGTGTAGACAGATCTAGGTCACAACTCACCCAGAAGTCAACAACTCCTTCCACCTTTGTAGCAACTCTTGCCCAGACTGTTCCAGAAATTATCAAAACCATATCCCTACTTCCCACCTCACTCCCACTGTGTCCCCCACTCTGCTGGCAGAGGAAGCCTCTTGAAATCTGGGTCGAATCACCTTCATTGACTCAAATCCTTCCCTGCTTCCCACACCCTTCAGATTAGAGCCCCAGAACCTCAGGATGCCATTCCTGACTCCTGATTGCCCCAACCTCCTGCCCTGTTTCCTATTCCCAGCAGACACAACATGGATTTGCAGTTCCCTAAGCATTCCAGCCAAGTATAACCAGCAAGCATTTGATCGTACCGGATCCTGAGCCTGGGACCTCCTGGTACATCTTACCCCATCAGGTTTTAGAACTGAGATTATTCCACATAGCCAGGGACTGAGTTCAGGACCCTAGGTCTTGCGCAACGACAGGGTCTCTGGACCTGAGGGAGGGAAAAGCATGGATCCAGAGTCTCAGGACATCACATTCTATCAGGGTGCCCAAAACATCAGAGAAATAACTGGAATGGGTGAAAACCTGAGACTCATCCACCATGGACCTTGCAGGGTCCATAAGCTTTTCTGCCACTTCCATGGGACTGTGGGGAAAGAGGCGGAGCACAGAAATGGGCTGCTCTTGTAGGATCCTAGTGGCTAAACTGCAGCACCACCTCTGCCCTCTATCAAACTGCAGTGCTGCCCCTTAGCATCCCTCTCACTCTGAACAAAGACTGGGTCTCCCTAAGCTTCAGTGTCCTCTTTTGTAAACTGGAAATTAAAATGGCTCCCAGGGATTGAGGATGCAGCTCAGTGGTAAAGTGTTCGCCTAGCATGTATGAGGCCTTGGGTTCATCTCCAGCACCACAAAAATAAAATAAAATAAAATAAAATAAAATAAAATAAAATAAAAAGGGCTCACGCTGCCACACTGCATCAGCAACTACATTCTACAGGATTAACTTTTGCATGTTTTCAGTACAAACAAAATGCAAGAGCTTTGACAATGGTTTTTTTCTCATTTCTTGGGGTTTAAAAAATATAATATAGGGCCGGCGAGATAGCTCAGCAGCACAAGCACCTGCCTGGAAAGCGTGAGGTCCTGAGTTTGACTCCCAGTACCCACATATGAAAAAAGGGCCAGTGATATCGCTCAGCGGCACGGGCGCCTGCTGGCACACGAGGTCCTGAGTTTGACCCCTGGTACCCGCAAAAAAAAAAAAAAAAAAAAAAAAAAAATATATATATATATATATATATATATGTATATATGTATATAATACATAAAACTCCCATTTTTTAACGTTTTCAAAAATTCAATATAAGATACCCTTACATTCAACATTATAACAATTAAGTGCTTAAATAAATTTGACTTCCTGATTACATTAATTTCTAACTACCTAAGGATGTGGTACATATTTAGAGGAATATTGGTTAGTATTTAAATCAATGTGTTTTATACATTCATAATTAATGGCCTGAGGGAGAGGATGTGAGAAAAGGCATGTTCAGGTCTGGGACCACATTCTTCACCAGCCCAGCTGACATTCCCTTGTTCCACAATGGCCCTGGGCGTCTATGGAGCCGCAGAACAGTATGTGTACAACACCTCGCGCCTCCATTCCAGGCCACCTCCTTACTCTATCCAGGGCTCACTTTCTACGGACAGACCAGAACTCTTACCACAGACACCCTCCTTTCTGGAGGAAGCATCAGGGATGTCCTCCTACCTCTCCACAGTGGGCCTGTGAGGTCTCAACCCTTGCCTCTCCCACCACAGAGTCCATCTGAAATAGGGCACGGCCTGTCTTATCCACAGCTCCAGGCCAGCCACATTCCCTAGCCTCTGGAACTTACATCCGCCAACTCATGTGATGCCTCCATTTTGTGACATCTCCAAGTTAACAAATCCAAAATTTGGCCCATGCTCTTCTCTGTGAATACTACTCCTTATCCTCACTTCTCCCACTCAATTCTTCTAGATTCTCAGGCAAAAAAGAATGGGATGTACTTCCATGCCTTCCTTTTTCCTCAAAGACATATCTAATTTAGCAGGAAATTCTGTTGGCTCTATTTTAAGAATCTACTCAAAATCTCATCACTTGTCTCCTCATTCAAGGGTCTTCCGTAGTGGCCTCCTCCTTAGTATCCCAGTCTTCACTCCCTGTTCTTCCCCCCACCCCAACGTTAAACTTCCAAAACTTGGCAAATTAATCCCACAACAAATCCACCCTCATTGCAAAACTGTCAATAACTTCTGTTAGGCAGGTAGTCGGACATTAGGGAGTCTAAGGGATAAAGGGGGAGTCCAAAATAGCCTGTGTTGCCACTTAAGAAACAGACCTTAAGCGATTCCACAAAGTACAGTGACATCTTAAGGTTATGCATGGTGCACGTCCTTCCAATAGCTGGCCACCTGGCCATCTAACTCCAGAACAAGGCATACAATATTCCTGGCTGCTATAGCCTATTTATAGCGTAATGATACCAGGAAATGAAGTTCTTTAAAGATCCTCCTGCCTCGGGCTGGGATCCGTTTACATTAAGAACTTATCTTTCTTAAATTTCTTTTGTAAGCTCCTTACATGATTAAGACCCCTGGGGAAACAGTGACCATCTAAAAAGGACAGGAAAACATTCTGCAATTCCAAAGTAAATTATACAAGACATCGTAAGCATCCTAGTTGCCTGAACCCCACAAACAACTTACGAGTGAAAGGTATCCAAATTCGCACCCGGTGTAGATGACGTCCCTCCTCACTGGAAGTCCTAACTCTTTACATCTACTTTACAATATGTTCTACCTATACTTTTGTACGGTTGTCTATATGTCTTGACCAAAATTATTTCATCAAGGGCACAAAGAACCAAGGACCAAAAAAGTAAGGACCCACATCCCGCGACACCTTTCAGGACTTAAGTTACGGTTCCAGCAGGGCCTCCGCCCACCCTCGGTTCCAAACACAGACAGCCCGCGTCTCCCCGGCGCTCCGACGTCGAAGCACCCGCAGCTTTCGCGTGAGCGGGGACCCCCGGACAAGACCCCTCCGCCCTGGACCGGACCCTGACCTGCGGGGACCGGGCCTCAGCGCTCGGAGTGGGCCGCTGGGGTGGCAGCACCCACCCGCGCCGAGCTCACGGGCGCGGCCTCCGCCAACAGAGCCCGGTGACGACGAACAGACAAAGGTACCAGAATCCCAGCCCAGCTCGGTCAGCCTCACTGGCCCCTGGGCAGCGGAAGGAGTGCCCCGTCTCCGCTCTTTCCCGCCGTCGCCGCTGTTCCGACCCGAGGCTCTGGGATCTTTAAATCAGAAGCAAGAACAGCCAAAAAGCCGGCCCGGGAGGTCGCCGCTGGAAGCCCCGCCCACTCGCTGCGCGCGCACGTACGCGTCTTCTCGTTGGGCTTTCATTGGCTCAGCTCGCTGACACGTTTGCAGCAGAGGTTTCTGGGTAATATAGTTCCCACGCCTCTGCCCGCCCTCTCGGAGTAGAATCCCGCCTCACCAGCCACAGGGGATTCCAGAGGCGTCTGGAGGAGCGCTGGAAACTGTTGGGGCTCCGAGGACGGGCGAGGCTTCCCTGGCTCTTAAATAAGAACTCAGATTATCCCGTAGCATACTTTAGAAGAAATCCGAAAAATGCTTCAGAAAACATTTCAGAGTCTATGAAGCCGAGCAAGGTCTTGAAGAATACATAGCGCAAAAGGCACACCAGACTGTGACGACCATTGGCGACCACTCGTTGCTGTCAGCTAGTCTGTTGTCTATGGAGTACCAATAGGCTGAAGCTTTAGAGACCGTTCATGAGTTTCTGTATGTTACGTGGGGAGAAGAAACAAAAGACCTCAGACAGGACATAATAGGGGAAGGCTCTTTCCTGTCTAAATAACCCGTGATTGTGTTCCAACCTAGCAAACACTTTTATTCCCATAATGTTTATTACTTTATATCTGAGATTTTTTTTAGGAACTTGAAACTTATCTGTAAAAGAATGACTTATGCTATTTCCCAACAGATCAAGGGTGGCCTGCTAACTGTCGAACTATATGTTCAAAGAAGACTCTTAGAAGTTTGGGAATGATGAGCTCATCTCCTTGCTGGGAAGTGACATCATTTCACCTGGAATTGAATCAACAGTAAACACAAATTGAAATTACCTATATCCTTGTGGCTGGGTGTGGTTACGCATGCTTGTAAATCCCAATGCTAGGGAGTCTGAGGGGGGAGATGCCAAAAGTTCCAGACCAGCCTGGGCTAGATAGTGAGTTCAAGGTCAGCCTGAACCACAAAACGAGACCCTGCCTCAAAAAAAAGAAAAAATCCTTGTAAATTAGGTATTATCAAATGTATCCGTAACAATTATGTAATTACTCAAATAAAATGGCATAGCTGGGTGTGGTGGCGCACGCCTGTGATCCTAGCACTCAGGAGGCTAAGGCAGGAAGACCGCAGAGAGTTCAAGGCCAGCCTGGGCTACATAGGGAGTTCAAAGCCAGTCTGAACCATATAATGCGACCCTTTGTCAAAAAGTAAAGTAAAGGAAACCCTTCTAGAGTAACATATCCTTGGCAGGAGAAATAAAAGTTGTCAGTGAAGTCTGAACAAGCAACACCATGATCTGAGATGTCCGAGAATAAAGCACTCTGAGGCCATCCTGGAACCCGGTACACACTTCTTAGTCTCCAAAATTTGATCCTTTTTCAGTCTTGCAAACTTTGTATATTACAGATGGATGAAGCTGGGCATGATGGCACAAGCCTATAATCCCAGCACTGGGGAGGATGAGACATGGAGGATCACCATGAGTTCAAGACTACCCTGAGCTAAATAATGAGTTTAAGGCCAGCCTGAACTACACAGTGAGACCCAATCTCAAAAACTAATAACTTGGAGAAAAATGTAAAGACAATATATTAAACAATTGCCACAGTAAAAATGAATAGGGTACCCGCCCCATATTTATTACTCTAGCGCCATATTTATTATTTTATGAGCACTTACTGGATTTCAGGCACAACAGTAAGGAATAGCGTTTCCAGCTATCTATTATACAAGGTATGTCCTAGATATAATTTTTGTTTTGCTTTTGTCAAGATGCTTTAAACACCCTGTATTCAGGTTTTTAAATATCATGACACATCACAAAAAACAAAGGGGGGGCGGTTCATAGTGTGGGTTACTTGGAGGTTGGAAAAACCCATCATGAGGGTCACAAGATGACCAATAATGCTCCTAAGAAAAACTTCCGCAAGTTTCTAGCCAACAGCAGGCCACATCCTCTGTCCAAAGCTGATATCCACAGCCAAACCAACCATGAGCAAGAGAGTAAGTTTCCCAAAGCAATCACATGACCGGTGAATTCTCCAGACAAAGAAAGATAAGCCAGAATAATGCCATGTCTGAACTTTTTGGAGTTGTTTTTCTGTTCTTGCTTTGTTTTGTTGATGGTACTGGGGATTGAATCCAGGAATTTGCACATGCTAGGCAAGCACTCTACCACTGAGATACATTCCAAGCTATTTTTATTTTTTGAGACTGCATTTTGCTAAGTTGCCCAGGCTGGCCTCAAATTTGTGATCTTCTTGCCAAGGAGATAAGATTACAGGCATTAACCACCACACCTGGCTCATGCCTGAGCCTTTTAATGTGACAATACTACATACTGTGGCTTTTGGACAGCTGGCAGAGGGAAATGACCTTTGTCATAGACACTAACAGTGAAATAACTCTGCAAAGCTGTCTGGCAGGGCCGGTGAGATAGCTCAGTGGCATAGGCGCCTGCCTGGCAAGTGCAAGGTCCTGAGTTTGACTCCTGGTACCCACATACGAAAAAGGGCCGGTGATATCGCTTAGTGGCACGGGTGCCTGCTGGCGCACCAGGTCCTGAGGTCGATTCCCAGTACCCATCAAAAAAAAAAAAAAAAAAAAAAAAAGTCAGGCAAATCCAAGGGTGCAACATAGTTCACAAGTGTCCCATGTATCTGATGATACAAAGTATAATCCTGCTGTGGATGTTAGAGGTTCAGTTGCTGCCATCTCATTACAAAGCTCATTCCTAGAGTCCTTGCTCTATTAGTAAAACAAGGAAAGAGCACACTGCCTGCATCCTAAGGCTATTCTCCAGTGAGAACTGGCTGGTGCTGAACGTGGGCAGGCAAAAAGCTGACTTTTCAACAGTCACTTCGTCCTTCCATTCCAGCGTCTTGTTATGTAGTTGAGGCTGGCCTTGAACTCAGAGTGACCCTCCTGCCTCACTCAGCCTCCTAAATGTTGGGATTACATGCATGTGCCACCAAGCCCAGCTCCTTTTTTTTTCCCAGCACAGAGTGAACCCAGGATCTTCTAAGCTATACCCCAGCCCTTTATTTTTGAGAGACTTGCTAAGTTGCTAACTTGCCCAGGCTGGTCTGAACTTGCAGTCCTTCTGCCTCAGCCTCCTCAGCTAGCACAAGTATGCACCACCATACCTAGCACCCCACTCCCATTTCAGTGCTAGGGACTGCATCCAGAGCCTTATGTATGCTAGGCAAGTGCTTTACTACTGAGCTAAATCCCCAGCCACTGCAATTTTACTACCCTTCTGAGTATAGAGCCCCCTCACACAAACACACGATACAAAGATTTTTTTCATAGCAAGACATAACAGTGTCACTCAGATATATGAAATACAGGACTGGGCCAGTGATCTGGCTCAGCAGCATAAGTGCCTGCCTAGCAAGCACGAGGCCCTGAGTTAGACTCCCGGTACTCACATAAAGGAAAAAAAAGGGCCGGTGATATCGCTCTGCAGCACAAGTGCCTGCTGGCAAGCGCAAGGTCCTGAGTTCAACTCCCGGTACCCACATTAAAAAAAAAAAAAAAATACAGGACTGTCTACAGCTAGGAAAAAGAGCTTGCAGGACCTACCGGGGTTGCATCTTATGAAGACAACAGGATTGGGTTAGCTTGGCCTCCCAGGTTCTGAGGATTGGCTAATGAGAATTATCTGGGCTGATCTCTAGTGTCCAGAGCCTGAGAGACCAAGAAAGGAAAGAGTTAGGGGTAAAGACATAAGCAGCTTTCCAACAGAGGAACTGACCTACCTCTAGCCTAGGCTTTCAAAGGAATTTAAGATGGTATTTGTTTAAAAAGAAAAAAAGCCAGGCATGTTGGTGCACACCTGTAATCTCAGCCCTTGGGAGGCTGAAGTAGGAGGATCGCTGTTTGTGGCCAGCCTGGGCTACACAGTGAGTTCAAGGCCAGCCTGAACTACATAGCAAGACTCTATCTCAAAAAAAAAAAAAAAAGGAAAAAGGAAATCTTTTCAATAAATGAAGCTTGGAAAGCTAGTTATCCACATGTGAAAGCATGAAAATGGAGGTTTGCCTAACATCTTACACAAAAACGAATGCCAGGCACAGAGGCACACACCTATAGCCCCAGCTACTTGGGAGGCTGAAGCAAGAGGATCTCTCAAACCAACAAGTTCAGCCTGAGCAATATAGTAAGGCCCTGTCCCCCGCAAAAAAGATAAAAGACATAAATAAATATAAGGCTTACAAATATAACACTCTCAGAATAAAACATAAGGAAAATGCTGCATGGAACTGGGTTTGACAATGATTTCTTGCATATATCAAAAACAGGAATAAAATAAATAAGGTGGAATACATAAAAATTAAAAATCTCAGCAAAGAATATAACTGACAGAACAAAAAAAAATCTATGTACTAGAAGAAAATTTTTTTTTTTTTTTTTGTGGGTACCGGGGGGTCGACCTCAGGACCTCGCGCGCCAGCAGGCACCCGTGCCGCTGAGCGATATCACCGGCCCCTTTTTCCTATGTGGGTTCCGGGAGTCGAACTTGGGCCCTTGCGCCTGCCGGGCAGGCGCTTAAGCCACTGAGCCATCTCACCGGCCCTAGAAGGAAATATTTTAAAATCATATACAAAATATATTTTTCAAATTTCTATAATTCAACAACAAAAGACCTCATTAAAATTTAGGAAGAGCTGGTATCTCTCTAGGTAAGTAAATCCTAAAAAGCACAAGAAAAGATGTTTCACATCATTAACCGGCAATATAAAAAAGTCCAGTGTTCTCAGACCCAAAAGGTGAGCTAAGTACACACACACACACACACACACACACACACACACACTCAAAAATCAGAAACAGAAAAGGAAGTGTTGGTAATGATGCAGTCAGGAAACGTTATGCAGTGTGGTGGGAAAGTAAAACGGTACAGGTATTGTGGAACACGGTTCCTTACAAAATTAAAAGATACTGTGCGATCCAGTATTTTCCTTTCTGGGAACACCCAAACTGAAAGCAGGGTTTCAAACAACTATTTGTACACTCATCTTCATACTAGCATCCTCCCTAATACCTAAAAGTTAGAACTACCCAAGTATCCATTAATCAATGAAGAAAGAAATACGGTGTACACATACCACGGAATATTATTTCACTGAAAAAAAGGAACAGATTTCTGACACGTTACACATGGAAAAACCTTAGGGACATTAACCTAAATGAAATAAGTCTGTCACAAAAAGGCATACTGTATGATTCCACTTATAAGATAGCAATAGGTGTCCAACTCATAGATACAAAGTATAGAGTAGCAGTAGCCATGGCCAGTAGGGGAAGGAAATGAGGTATTCTTGTTTAATGGGAATAATTTTACTTCTGCAAGGTAAAAAGTTCTGGAGAGTAACTGCAGGAAAAATGGGAATTCAGAAAACATTGTCCAATTAAAAGTCAACAGTAAATTTTCTCCATGGTGAAATCTCTGATGTTTAATGAAGCTGGAGTTGTACCTGAAGAATTCCTCACATTCACAGAGCACAACAACCTTTCTTCATTGTGGATTTTCTGGTGATGAATCAGGTGAGACTTTCTAATGAAGGTCTTCTGGCATTTACTGCATTCATAAGGTCTTTCTCCAGTGTGGATCTTCTGGTGCTCGACAAGTATATGTTTGTGGCTAAAAGCTTTCCCACACTCCCTGCAGTCATAAGGTCTTTCTCCAGTATGATTCCTCCAATGTTTAATGAGGTTGGAGTTGTACCGGAAGAATTTCCCACACTGACTACACTCATAAGGCCTCTCTCCAGTGTGAACTCGATGATGTCTAATGAGCCTGCAGTGGTACCTAAAGCATTTCCCACACTCACTGCACTTATAAGGCCTTTCTCCAGTGTGATTTCTCCAATGTTTAACAAGGTTGGAGTTGTATCTGAAGAATTCCCCACATATGCTACACTCATAAGGCCTTTCTCCACTGTGAAGTCTCTGATGTCTAATGAGAGTGGAGTTGTACCTAAAGAACTTCCCACATTCACTGCACTTATAAGGCCTTTCTCCAGTGTGAAGTCTTTGGTGTTTAATGAGGGTGGAGCTGTCCATAAAGAATTTCCCACATACATTACACTCATAAGGCCTTTCTCCAGTGTGAACTCTCTGATGTCTAAAGAAGGTGGAGCTGTACCTAAAGAATTTTCCACAAATGTCACATTCATAAGGCCTTTCTCCAGTGTGAACCCTCTTATGTCTCATGAGTCTATAGTTGTACATGAATGATTTTCCACATTCTCTACACTCATAAGTCCTTTCTCTACTGTGAATACTCTGATGTTTCATGAAGTTGGCATTGTACCTAAAGAATTTCCCACATTTGCTACACTGATATGGCGTTTCTCCTGTGTGAGTTTTCTCATGCTCAACGAGTGAGTATTTGCATCTGAAGGCTTTCCCACATTTACTGCACGTGTAATTCTTGTGTCCAGCTGCAAGGGCTTCCCCGCCCTCGGTCTCCTTGTCTGGCTTCCACCCACAGCAAGGTGCCTGGTGTTGGAGAAGGCCTGAAATAGCTGGCAATTCCTTCCATCCCTCCCTGCATGTGAAGGTTCTCTCTGCCATATGAACGATGTGGTTCTTCAAAAATGAAAGTGTCCAATTGTGCCTTGTGGAGCGACTCTCTCCGGCCTGCTTCTGAGGCCGGTAAGGCTGCGGCTCACAAAGATGCATGTCTTGTTCACTTTGTGTCCTACTGTGCTCGGCTAGGCACAGAGTATCTTTCAACAGTGGGTCACGTGTCCCCCGAGGCCGGGTCTTCTCAGTGCGCGACTCTGGCTTTCGAGGGCTAACCTGTGATGCTCCTGCAGAGACTCCTTTCTCAGAAAGTGCCTCCTCAACCTCGGTTCCATGCCAGCAACCTGTGAGAAGAGAATATGCTGCTGAGGTGCATGCTCACTTTGGTGGGAGGGCACCCTCATCCCAAATGAGTGTCACACATCCACAGTAAGTTCACAGGCTTCCTGCTAGGAGACAGACATAAATCCAGTGAGGAGAGGGCCCGCTGTGCAAGAAAGCCCTGTGATGAATAAGGACACACAGAGAGGTACAGCAGGGGAAGAAGCAGGCTACCTATCCCACTCAGCTGCAAATGCTTTCACAGGCTACCCCAGCTGGTGACTGGGAAGCAGTGTGCAGAAGGCTGTGTCCAGAGCCGGTGAGATGGCTCAGCGGCGTAAGCGCCTGCTTGCCTGGCAAGCACAAGGGCCTGAGTTCGATTCCCGGAACCCACACACGAAAAAAGGGCCGGTGATATCACTCAGCGGCACGGGCGCCTGCTGGTGCGCGAGGTCCTGAGGTCGGCTCCCGGTACCCACAAAAAAAAAAAAAGAAAGCTGTGTCCAGATGAAGAGCTATATATTCTGACAGATCAGCAGAGTCCAAGGAATACGGAGTGATACACGCACACCTCACTGCACTACAAGCATAAATCATGTGTTGGAGGGCCCTGCCTAGGGAGCAATGGAAAGCATGGGTGAGAGGTGGTGCCACGGAAGTAGGGGTGGGGAGAAGCGGATGGATGTAGGACCAGGGATAGACAGGGGCAGGAAGTTTAAGCAAATGACAGTGGGGAAGAAAAGGTGGAAATGAAGTTGGCCACTGGTCCTGGCATCAAACAGTGGCAGGTGTAGGAAAGGTTCCCAATGTGATCAAAATTAAGCTCTGATGAAGCTCTTTCGCAACTCCCTGGCACCAAAAGCATGTCCTGTGAGACCCTATTACAATTACTGGTATTAATATCCACCCTCCCAGGTACCCAAGACCTCCCGGAAGAGGCCATTCCAAGGGGAACTTGGAAGAGACCATTCCAAGAGGAAAGACAGAGAAAGGGAGTGAAGAACATGTCCAGGGATCCACCAAACAGCGTCCCACATGCTACAATCACAACACCATAGAAAAGTCCTGCAGAATCAACCTCATGGCCTCCAACTGGTGACCAGGTCAGTGTCAGATATTCCTTGCACAGGAAGACACCAAAAATATCAGCAAGAGCAAGGGCACAACCTGGAGCATGGAGCCTCCACACATATGGACAGGGTGACCTGGCCAGGGACACGCAGGGCATTGGGCTCTCTTAGAGGAACTCAACATTTCTGACTCAGATCTTTTTCTGCAAGTCCTCAGAGCAGCAAGAGATGGGGCTGCATGCGGAGAGGAGTACAAATCCAGAGCTCCACATCTCCCATGACACACTATCAGGAAACCAGTGAAGAACTCTGTGCCATGGTCAGGATGTGGAGAGACAGAGCTGCCCTTGGGTAACAGGGAAACCACAGCCCACCAATACACTGAGTGGGTATGAGGGCCTTACCTAGTGAGGACAAAAGTGCTAAGTTCTCCAGCATTACGTCACAGTACAGGAATCTCTGGGCCTCACTGAGGTGTCCCCATTCCTCCTGGGAGAAATAGATGGCCACGTCCTCAAAGACCACACGGCCCTGCCACAATGAAGACAGTTCAGTAAATGCACAGCTTTTTTGCAACTGTGCTTTCTTCGATTTTTAAATTCATCTATTTGGCCCATGGTAACTAAAGGGCTACGAGCTAGCTTTGTTTACCTCTCCCATGCCATGCATAGCCCATATTCTGAATGACCTCATTTAACTTTCACAGCCCATGCCACTATTTTCCTTGTACTAAATCAACCCAGGGCAAGTACTGAACAACCAGGGACCATTCCCTGCCAAATTTAAGCAGGTCACCCTGCTCTGCTTTGTCTTTCCCTTGTGAGCCCCAGTAAAGACCATGCCCTAAGCTTTCCCCTTGCTCCTGTATTATGCCTCCTAACCAAGGCAACATTTTGCCATGTGACCCTGTGTGGTGTGCACTTCCTTCAGGAAATGTAAAGAATAAATACCTTCTTTGTCACCACTTTCACTCATATCCATAAACTAAAACCCCACAGGTACAACCAACTGCTACATTTTTCTCTCTCTAGGTTCAAAGACCCTCTCCCCCACAACCATCCACTGCTCAATCTCCTCCACACCTACCCAATGTGGAACAGATACCAGTCCTGGTGGCACTGGTGCCTTTCCTCTCATTTTCCTTGATCACTGAGTCTGGTACACAGAAGGGAAAAAAAAGCACCATCTAAACTGTCAGCCTGCTATGCAGAACTCTACCTCCTTCAGCCAGCCAGTTCCCTGGTGTCTTCCAGATCTTACTTTCCAGACAACCAAACTCAGGATCACCTTTCTCCCTGTGTGCCCGATGTCAGGGTCCAGGGTTAACCATTCACATCCCTCTACCTGCACATCACTCTGTGAGCACACCTCCATCACAGCCCACACTGGACATTTCCATTACCTCCCAGCTGGCCACTCCGCACATGGAAACCAGGTGCTACATGGCAAACACACCTCATATCCAATTCAGCCCCAGTCCTGTCCTAGAACACCAAAGTCCCCTAACACCAGGGGCAGCCCAAATCCCTGTTTTGAGAGTGAACCCATCTGCCCTTTTTCTCACTTCAAAGCTACTCAAGCCTAGGCAGGGACCTGACTCCTGGCTGTCTCCAGCTTCTTTATTACACATCTTATCCAATAAACAGTCGCCAAAACCTCATATAAAACCTAGCTGCACTAACCTCACCCACCACCTCCACACCTTCCATCACCTCACCCCAATTAAAGATTAGCAACACTACTAACTTATCTCCTTTCCCCCTACAGCATCCACATCCATGATAACCTAGAAATGCTGCCTCCTAACTTCTACCCACAGCTTCATTCCAGTCCACATGCCAGCCACCATATTGTAGATGTCTCCGACCAAAACTCCCTTACCAGGAATGTCTGGAATATTTGTGGCATGGACAAAACTCACTCCTTCGTTCCCTCTGAAAATTCCTCATACTGCTGACTTCCCCCAACTTAGTTGATGGAACACCTATTCTTTCTTCCAACAAGACCAGAAATGAGGAGGACATTCCCAATTCCCCTTTCATCTCATCTCCCAAGGTTCCTTAGTACCTATATCATAAAACATGAACAATTTTAGTTCAAAATGCACTCTGAAGCCAGAAGGAACCTCTTAAGTCTAGGTCACACCACTGTCTGTTTTTTCAACTCTTTTGTAGCCCAGATTTGAGGCCCAGAACCTCATGGTCATTCCGGGCCTAGTCTCTGTGTGTCTCTAGCCATCCCTCTCACTGCCCCCACTCCTACCACACACAGACTTCCAGTTTCCTCTGCCTTAACCTCCAACCATTTAAACATTCTAGGTCTTATACCTACAATGCTGATACACTTTAGCTCATCACTTGTCAAAAATGAGAACTACCAAATGTAGGAAACTGGGCCTTTGGAACCATTAGTCTTCCTACATAAGACAGGGAAAAGGACAAGAAGAGTCTCAGGATGCCACCTTTCCTTATATTGGGTGCCAAAGCCATCCTGGAGGTAACTAGGGTTGGTATAAGGTAGGAAACCCACTACTGACCTGTGCAGGATCCATTTCTGCCATCATCAGTGTGCCCTGTGGGAAGAGAGAGGCCATGAGAAATATGCCACCATGTTAGAATCTCACAGGCTGAGCTGGACCACAGCCTCTCTGCCCTGCCTTGGAAAAAACTGATCTCAATCTGTTTGTATAAACACAGCTCATCACACTTCAGTGCTTAAGAGCTTCTTAGCAGATCTAGGGCTCTGGAAAAGATTTGAATCTCCCTAAGCCTCATCTGCAGAGGATAAGAATGGTTTCTATCTCACAGGGCTCATACTGGTAAAACAGCCTCACGTACTCCATACCAGCTATTGCTAATCATAGGATTAATTAATGGTTTTGTATGTTTTCAGTGCAAATGAATTAGTAAGGCTTTCAAACTGGGTGTATACATCCAGCTTTTCAAGATTTTAAGAGATCTCTCATGATAAGCAAATAGAAGTAAATTAATGTCAAACCAATTATGAACTGTTTGCAGAAATTTAACTTCCTCAGTAACCACTTGCTACAAATGTGTACATACTTAGAGGATTAGTGGTTAATTTCTATTTACATCAATAAGTGTTTCACACATCCTTAGGATAACGAGATGTAGGGAGGACCTGAACAGGCAGGTCAGCTACTAGTCCTTTCTGCAACCAGAAGGAGCTTGTCCAGGTCTCTTGATTACAATACTAAATCATCCTCTCTTGCTCTAGATGTGGTGGAGAAAAAGCAGTGGCCTGGTCTGGAGTCCAGCTGCTCCACTAACCTGGATGACCTCTCTTTTGTTCCACAGACAGCAGCCTTGAAGATCAGCCAAGCCTGCAGGTGGAAAATCTAAACAGCCTCACATTTCAGTCTTCTTCCTAGGCCAGCTTCTCACCATATCCAGGCCTCGTTTTCTACATCCATGAGCCAGAATCTCTCCTCTGCCAGGCCTTAGCCTTTCTAGATCAGAGTTGTGAACAATAATCTCAGCCACAATCTTCCCTCTAAAATATCACTTCTCCAACAGCATTATTTCGGACATTGGCTTGGGAACCGATGGGAAAGACAGAGTGTTAGCTACTCTTTCAGTTCTATTTGATGCAACAGGAAATCTTCGGGACTATATCTTTCAGGTCTATCCAGAATCTCATCACACTGCTCTTCCACTGCCAACACTCTGGTCCAGTCCCTACCACAGTATTCCTGCAGTTCAACTGTAGTGGTCCCCTCATCAGCCTCCCTGCCTTAATTCCTTAACCTGTTTTCCCCAACTATCAACCGCCAACTCAGGACACGCCCTTCTGGGCTTCCAGAAGTTCTGGTTGTCATCCAGAGGAGACTCCACCAACCGCTCTCTTTCTCACAGAGAGAACAGACACCCCACGTCTCCCCGCTGCTCCGACTCCGTGGCACCTGCAGCCTTCGGGCAAGCCGGTCCAAAGGACGGGGGATCTCTTTTCCACGCCTCAGCGCTAAGGCCAAAAGGAGGATCCCCCACAAGACCCTTCCGTCCTGCATACAGGCCCTGACCTGCAGCGAACGGACCGGGCCCCTCCACCCGAGCTTAGCACTCGAAGTGGGGCGCCCGGGGTCGCAGCACCCACCTGCGCCGAGCTCATGGGCGTGGCCTCCACCAACCGAGCCAGGGGGAACCTGAGCGGGGATACAAGAGTAGGACAAAGGCACCGCCGTCACCCGCCCGGCTCAGCTGAGCCTCATCTCCTCCTCTAGGCATTGGAAATTAGACCGCTTCTTCTGCTTTTTCGCTTTGTCACCTCAGTGATAACCAAACACTCCCTAAGCTCAACCGTTCAAGAAACCATGGGGCAACCAAGATGGCGCCTACCAGGAGGACGCCGGAAGTCCCGCCCCTCACGGCACGCACGCACATGAACGACCCTGCAGAAGCCTTCGACTCCGTAGTCGTCGCGGGCACCACAGGGACTTCTGGGTAACGGAGTCTCAACGCCGCTCCAGACGCGGCTCTGCAACTTGGTCACTTCTTTCTTGGTAAAGGCCCAGGGCGCCAGGACGGACGCTGGGAAATGGAGTTCTAAGGCTCCAGGTGCTTAGCTTCCTCATAAAGGCAACGTACACAGATTTCTTGGGAGTGTAGTTTAGGATACTCACAGAAATGTTAGAAACCCATTGTTTCAGCCTCTGTGAAGCAGAGTAAGTTCTCTACACATGTAAAGGGATACAGCATGGGAATACACTCTGTGTCCCCTAACAGCTATTAACTGTCAGTTGTCCTGCCGTATTTCAAATATATAGAGAGCTAAGCTTCCAAGAGGTTTGGAGGGTCCCTCTGGCAACGCACATGGTTAGCATGAGTGAGGCCCTAGGATCAATCCCCAGCACCAAAAATAAAATAATAACAAAAACCGATAACAATCTTCAATATATTTGGTCCAGGAGAAGAAAGACTATAGGCAGTGGAGTGAGGAGGGATGACAGACTTTACTAAAGTACACTGAAAGGATGAAAATGTGTCTTTCATTCCAGAGAAACATTTTTCCTGGCTGTATAATCATTGTTTTCCTATCCTGGGAACAACAATTTCATTAAAATAATAATACTTCACAGCTAAGATACTTTCAGTTGTTTTAATCTCAAAAAGATAATTACAGCAACTGAGCACATGCAATTTCCTGCCAAGACACTGTGTGCCATTTAGTAGAAGCATATGTGCAAACAGGGAATCATCCCTAAGAAAAAGTGAAATCCCACATTTTCATTTTCTTGCTGAGAAGTGATTTATCATCCCATTTATAATTGTAATGCTGTCTACATGGGGAGTTGAAATTATCCATGAAAAATGCTGAAACACAATTCCCAAGAGCTATTTATAATGATCATGTCGCTATCCAGAAACATTACTAGAGAAACGTATCTGTGACGTGTGGGGGGAAAAAGTTAAGACCTCAGGGAAGTTTGAAAGAGACAGGTTAAGTCCAAGAAGTCAGAGAATGAAGCTGAACCCATGGCTGTATTGAAACTTTTGCCACACTCATGCTTTTCTCTCCAAACTGTGATTTTTTTTTATACTTGAAATTATTGTTCACTAAACGTTTAGCGGGAGAAGTAAAGACAATAAAGTGAAAGACTTGCCATGAAGGTAAAAATGAATAGAGAAGCAGTACATTGGTGTATATATTTACTGTTTTACAAAATGTCCAGTGAGCATGTACTGAGTTTCAGAGACAATAGTAGATGCATGAGATGCATTGTGAATAGAGTTATCAGCTGCTCTGCATACATACAAGACTACTGCATGTATTCTTAGATGCAATATTGTCTATTCGATATTCATTAATTACTGGGACAAACTGAAAGCCAAAGTTGCTTGCCTTTCTTGCATATTGTTTCTTTTTTTTTAATATGTGGGTACCGGGAGTCGAACTCAGGACCTCGTGCTTGCCAGGCAGGCGATTATGCTGCTGAGCTATATCACCGGCCCCATAATGTTTCTTGAGTGCAGTAAACTCTTCATTAGAATTCCTTAAACCACAGACCCTAATGTATATATTCCCTTCCTGCCCAATGGGGATATCCCCATGTAGTCACTCTCGGTACTTTCCTGGAAAAGGCACAGTCCTAGTTACTTTCTTCTATCCTTTCTTCCTTTCTTTGTCTCCACACCCCTTTCCCTTCCATGGGCTCCCTCACTCCATATGTGGGACTACTGAGTGTGCCTTTCTCTTTCAGGATCTGGAAGTAATAAAAACTTCATTTCCATTTTGTGTTTCTCCTAATTATTGAAGAGGTATCCTTCATCTGAAAGATACTAACTGAATACACACTAACATAAATGTTAAAGAGAGAAAAAGTGGGGATTAGGACAGTAGTGAATAGGCAGAATGTAGCAACTCTATTTTCTGCTGTATAGCTCGGTAAACTGAAAAATGATCCCTCCAGAAATACATCAAAGTATTCAATTATTCAGCATATATGTGACCCTGCCATTTTGCTTTGAGGATTTTGCCCAAGGAAATAAATACACTACCATGTAACAACTTGGTTACAGGTGACATTGTAAAAAAAAAAAAAAAAAAAAAAAAACAACTTAGGAATTCCATTACCTTTTAAAATGTGTCTTTCTGAAATTAATATAGGAGTCATAATTTAGTCATCAGCTTTGAAATGACACTGAGCCTGGAGACTGTGGACACTGTAAGGCTATTTCTTCTCTTACCTCTCTGGGAGGACCTGATCTTTCTTGGTGCTCTTATTTTTACCTTTCATCCTTGTTTGCCACAGCCATTTATTCTACCACTCATCAGCCACTGCTGTAAAGGATTTGATGAATTTTGTATCAGCACTCTCCCCCTTACACACCTCTTGTTCCTTCTCTCCCTTCTTGGCTTAAGATGTGACCACCTGCTCCAACACACACACACACCATGACTTTCCATACTTAGCAGAGGCCCAAACCAATAGAGATGCCTGATCCTGGACATGAAACTTCAGAAACCTTGGCAAAATAAACCTCTCTGTACTTCATAACTACTTTATGTTATAGTGATGTAAAGCTAACAAAAACATGGAAAATAAAATTCATGAAAGAAAACTTGAGTAAGCTGAACTTGATTAAAAACTTCTCTGCAAGACGCTTTTAAAATATGAAAAGATGCCATCACCTGTCATTAGGCAGTGGCAAACTAAAGCAACAATGATATAACACTTTATATCTATTTGAGTGGCTAAAATCCAAAACTGTCATCTATTGATAGTTCGTATTCAAAGTGGTATGATCCATCAAATCACACTCCCTTTCAGATAACTAAAAAGTTTAAAAGATGTCCACACAGAAACTTCACAAAGATGTTTGTAGTGGATTTATTAACAATTTCCAATTCTTGAAAGCAACTGATATGACTTTCATTCAGTGAATGGATAAAAAGTGCCATATCAATGCAATGGAATATTATTCTCTCATAACTCCAACACAAATATTTACAGCAGCTTTATTTGTAATAGTAAAGAACTGGTAACAACTCAAACATCTATTAACAACTGAATGTATTTTAACTGTGTTATACAATGAAATACTGCTCAGAAATACAAATTAACAAACTACTGGTTCATGCAGCAATATGAATTAATCTTAAAATAGTTATGATTACTGAAAAAAAGCCAGAGCCCCCAACCTCAAAAAAGAACATACCATGATTTCCTTTTTTTAATATATAAACTGCCTCTTGCTGTCTGTAAATCTGGGAGGAATAAGGACTGGTGGGATTATAAAGGGACACAAGGAATCTTTTGCTCCTGTTAGATACATTCATTATCTTGATTATGGCGATTTCAAAGGTGTACACACAGGCTGAAAGAAGCACACATCTTACAATTTACCTATTTGTGTGTATTAGGTGTTAATCATATCTCAATAAAGCTGTTAAGAACTAAATATTCAGGCTGAGGATGGAAAATCATCTACAACTCCTCAAGGAAAGTCAGATGTGCAAACTATTTTGGCTGTACTGTATCCCTCTCCCATTTTAGGAGAGCGATCCCTGCCTCAGTGTAACTAAAACCTGGAGAACAATAAAGTTCATGACCGCTTCACTTAGAAGGAGAAGGTGAGGTCAGAGAAGCACCATGCCTATTCTGAGGTCAGAGAAGCACCTGTGCGGTGATGGCCTTAAGGTCAACAGTCCATGGAGCTACAAAAATCCACATATCTTTATTTATTCACAGTAACTGTGGCCCCAGGAAATAGCGACGTCTAGAGACTTTGAGAATTTCTGTACATCCTCATTCCACACAGCCACAATTACTTGGACATCGTGGACAGTACTTTAGAAAGGACAAATCAGTGTTTGCAAGAGTCACCCCTACTCTGTTAGTTCAGTGTTTCTGTACCAATGATTCTCACCTTGCTGTGTAGGTCTTACAACCCACGGCACTTGCCTCCGGGACTCTGGACATCAGACTGGCTCCTATGCAGGTACAGGAGACAGTAACCCCTCAACAGTGTTAGGGAACATGTGGCATTTAAGAGACTCAACTCATGTTGCTTCTAGAAGCATGGGAGATTTTCACGCCAGCTATACCTTCCTCAGAATGAACACTGGGCTCACAAGAGACCCTTACATTCAAGCCACAGAATTAGGCAGATAAAGCTCTTCAGTCTTTTCTCGCAGGCCTACACTAGTGTACACTAAGTCAAACTAGACTGAGAACTTTTCTTGGCCAACCTGTGGTCAAGAAAATAAAATTTGTGCCACAAAAGGTACTCCTCCCTTCACATTGGCGGAAGACATTTTTTTTCTCAATCCACTCCACACAGTACACAGAACCAAGAGGAAATGATGCCAAAACATGTAATAACATTTATCACTGCATAAATCTGTGTCATGGGATAGGCAGTTAGCAAGGTTGGGTGATTTGGATGACTACTGAGTTTGTGATCAACCCTGCGAAAGGGGAATCTTGCCTGGAAATCCCCGGCAGACCCTAGCTCAGACCCTTCACTCAGAACCTAGCCACGAGGGAGGAAGTGAGGCCCTTCAGCGGGCTCAGAACACTCACCATTCCTATAGGGAGCAGAAGAGTAAGCAGGTATCCGCCTTCACTGAGCAGAGCAGAGAGCCCAGCACACACAGCGGGGAGCATAATGATGGCTTCCACCACAGGCACTGGCAGTGACATAACTGCCAAGAGCCCTGGACAGTACTGAGAGTCCAACACACCTCACGACAACTTCCCACATACATAGCATTTACTGGAGTCTCCCCAGGATGGACATAAGAACAAACAGGTTTACCTGTGAGCTAATGGTTGTCTCCAGAGGGTACACAGAGCTTTTCTCTAGTGAGCAAAAAAGAGGAAATGGCGACTTTTCTGCATCCATACAGCCTTTCTCTTGTGTGAATATTTTACGCACAACAAGTTAAAGAGCTGCAACTAAGGATCACTAAAACTGCGTGCATGAGCCCTCTCTCCACGGTGAACTCTGTGGTGCCGCATAAGATGGGAGCTCCTGCTATAGGCCTTCCCACATGCGTCGCAGACATAAGGCTTTTCTCCAGTGTGCACTCGCTGGTGCAGAATGAGGCTAGAGTTGCGACTAAAGAATTTCCCACATTGGCCGCATTCATAAGGCCTTGCTCCAGTGTGAACTTTCCTGTGTTGAACAAGGTGAGAGCTACTAATGTAGGCTTTCCCACACTCGCTGCACACATAAGGCCTTGCTCCAGTGTGAACTCTCTGGTGCAGAATGAGGCTGGAGTTGTGGCTAAAGCACTTTCCACATTCACTGCACTCGTAAGGCTTTGCCCCAGTGTGAATTCTCTGGTGAACAATAAGGTTGGAGCTATGTCTGAATAACTTCCCACATTCACTGCACTCATAAGGCCTTTCTCCGGTGTGGATTTTCTGGTGCTTCACAAGGGTGTCCTTACGGCTGAAGGCCCTCCCACACTGGTTGCATTCATAAGGCCTCACTCCAGTGTGAATTATCTGGTGCTGAACAAGTGTGTCTTTGCAGCTGAAAGCTTTCCCACACTTGCTGCACACATAAGACCTTGCTCCTGTGTGGACTCGCTGATGTTTAATGAGGCTGGATTTATGGCTAAAGAATTTCCCACATTCGGCGCACTCATAAGGCCTCGCCCCAGTATGAATTCTCCAATGCTCAATAAGGTGCGAGCTTTGGCTAAAGAATTTCCCACATTCGCTACACTCATAAGGCCTCTCTCCAGTGTGAAATCTCTGGTGTTGAACAAGTGTGTCTTTACGGCTGAAGGCTTTGCCACACTCGCCACACTTAAAAGGCCTCTCTCCAGTGTGAACTCTCTCGTGCTGAACAAGTGTGTCTTTACGGCTGAAGGTCTTTCCACATGCACTGCACACGTAATGTCTTTTTCCAGCGTGGCATTTCTGGTGCATTTCTAGGTGAGACAGGTGAATGAAGGCCTTTCCACACTCCTTACACATATAAGCTCTTTCTCCACTGTGAATTTCTTTGTGATTGAAAAGACTTAACTTCTGCTCAAACACATTTCCACACGGTAGGCATCTAAAGGGACTCACATCAGTCTGAGTTGTCTGCCGGTCAAGAAGAGGAACAGTACTTAGGAAGCCTTTTCCATCATTGCTGCACTTGAAAATCATCTGTCCATCGTAGTCGTCCTGGGGTTGGCCAGCACTGGAGCTGGCTGGGAGAGACTCTGTGCAGTCATTCCTTCTGTATGCAGTCGCTTCGCTGTGTGGGGTCTGGGGCTGGAAGACGACAGCGCTGTCCAGCAAGTCCATCGTGGCCTCCCTGCACACAACAGGTATCCCTAACACATGGGCTGTACAGCTCTTCACAAAAGAGTCCCATCTATCATTCCCCACAAAGGGAATGTCTCCACAGTGCCACTTCTGGTGACAGTAACATTTTGCACTGAATGAAAATCCTCTCCCATGTGGCTCACATGTGCACACTTTCTGCATAGCATATGAGCCCTGGTATTCACTCAGGTGCAAAATGGCTTTCAAGAGCGTATCATGCATCTCACATGGGTGGGGCTTCTGGAAGAAAAGACCTGATTCAGTCCTGATCTGTGACACTTGTTCTACAGAAATGCTCTGCTCAGAAGGTGCCTCCTCATTGCCTGCTTCATCCCAACAACCTGAAAGCAAAGAAATTTGGTGAAGAGCATGTTGACTTGTTGGGAAGAAGCCTTATCATAATGAGAGAGTGTGCTGGACTGCTGGAAGGATGGGGAAGCCAGGATCAGTGTAAGGAAGGGCCAGTTTTCAGTACTAAGTCTACAGATCTCAGAATGGAGGAACTCTAAGATAGGTAGAGGGAAGGTATCCAATTCACTCCTCTGCAAAAGGGACACTGCAAGGCCTGGGCTTGACTGGAGTCAACTGCATTCTGTGCAGAAGGATGTGTCTAGGCCAAAGAAAATCCTACTGCAAGTAAGTAGTTGATTATAGTTGATTCTTGTGTGTGTGTGTGTGTGTGTGTGTGTGCGTGACACAGGGTCTCACTGTGTAGTTCAGACTGGACTTGAACTCACTATGTAGCCCAGGCTGGCCTCGAACTCACAGGGATCCTCCTGCCTCAGCCTCCCAAGTACTGGGATTACAGGCATGCACCACCACGCCCAACTCAAGTAGTTGATTCTTAAGGACTAGGTAAGGTGCAAACCCAAGACACATTCAGGGAAGCCAGTGTTGTACAACACCGCAGAGGGAACAAGGACAGCGAATGAGTCATGGAGGCCAGAGGGTGGCAAATCTGCCAAGAGGAAGAACTCAGGGGAAAAATGAGGAATGGGTAAAGGGCGAAGATTGGGGAAGGAAGAGTAGGAATGAGGTATTGTTATGGGCCTTGGCAACAAAACACTGCTAAACAAAAACAGACTGCAGTTTCAGTATGAACCCAGTCCTGACATGGCACCTTCCCCAGCCCCCACGCAGCAAGAAGAGACCTTCACCAGTCCTCTCCCACTGTGACCGAAGTAATGTTTGCCCTGCCAGGCACCTGGACTTTCTGCCCTTCTCCAATTGGGCAATTACATAGGATCTGGAGAATGAAGTTCTAAGGAAAATGAAGGACAGGTGAGTGGCCCAGGTAGGCCCACCCCACAGTGAAGAAAAGAAAGTGTTAAGAAAGGAATCTCCAAGGGGGTGGGTGGCAGAAGAGCTCTGGGACTCCCATAAGTAGCACTACCTAGTACCTGGCTTTGCTCCACCCAAGCTGAATCCCTGCATTCTACCCCTCAGAACTGAATCTTACGATCTCGCATGCCTCCCTCTTCCTCAATGTGCCCTGAGCCCAGGAGGAATTTTAGCACGGTGTAGGTGACACAGCACGAGGCTATTTGTCTAGCATGCGAGCACAATCCACAACTACAGCAGAGGCAGATGCACAAAAAGAGAGAGAGACTCATTATGCAAATGAAAATAACAAGGAGCCCCAGGAACCAAACCAACAGCCTAGGATATCACCTACAGGAGGGACAGGGCTGCACAAGGCATTAATTCAGGCTTGTTAAGCACACACGTTCCAGGAAAAACAGCAAAAGACTCCAGCTCTGGACAGAAAAATAAATATCTAGCAGGAACTTGTAAAAGTAAGCCTGTACCATTCAACCGGACAGCACTGGAACTGCAGCGGATGGGCCTGAGGTGGTAGAGCAGGTCACACATGGCAACAGGACAGGGCTCTTAAGTGATTCCAAAAGAAATGCCAACATGCCATCCACACAAGAGGCTGAGTGCAGACCCCCAGGATGTGCCCTTTAGCCCACTCAAGGCATAGGTCACGACCACAGGTCCAGAGTCCCGCAGGACTGACGGGGACCGTGTTTGCTGGGCCAGAGACTCCTCATACTGCACTAAGCAACAACCAACTCTGGGGAACGTGGAGTGAAAGTTACTGAGCCTCTGCGTAACTGACCCCACCTCTGGATTTGATGCTCGCGGAACGCAAACCAGCAGCATTCTCTCTGTGCCAACTCTGGCATCAGGACATAAGGTGTGGCATGTGTAGTGCTTAGGGCAGGGTCCAGAGCCCTTGGGTGCTCATAAATGACAGGTGTGCCAGGTATAAGGGTATCTCGATGTATCAGTGTTTCTCCAAGGACTTCAGTCCAGCTGGCCAAGCTGGCTTTGCCTAATAGGACCTGTACCTGTTGCTTTAAGAAGCTGTTCTTTTGCTCCACCACCCAGCTTCCTGAGGGTTACAGCGCAGTCAAAAGTGTCACGATACAGCCTGTGAAGGGCCTGATTCCGGCGCATGTCCATGGGTGCCCCAGTACTGCTGCACCATACAGGCACCCATACAACACACACAACCTTGTGAGGCCTCAGAGTGGCAGCTTGGTTAGTCTTCCTTCTGGGAAAGGCTCACATGAGTCCTGTAGCTTTACCTACACAGATCAAAGCATATTTATGCCCTGTTACTGTTTCCAAAGAGCCAATTTAATCCACCCGCCAGTCCCAGAAGGGCTGCACAGCCAGATCTGTTCCTGTTTGTGTGTGAAATGACAGGGCCAGAGGCGTAAACACACCTGACATGGGACTGCAGTTGCCAAGAAGCCACTCTATTTCAGGAGTGATCCTGCCCCTTGGCTATGGCCCACCCTATGCTAGCACATTTCTGGCAACAGCCTGGGTCAGAGACAGGGCCTGCACCTCAGTGGAGCACCGGCCTCTGCCTTTCCAGGCAGCACATGTTACAGTCAGTTGTGCCCCTGGTTCACACAGTGGTTCCCATATCTGTCCCTACACTGTGGCTCCCCAGAAAAGCTTTCCCATGTAGACACTGTTCTTGACACTGTACATCCACAGCGTGAGGGCTCGGTACGCTGCCTGGCTTCCAGCACAGCCTTGGCTTGTGAGTTACTCCAGTCTCACTGCCTGCAGCTCTGTCCACTGGATGCTCAGATTTCCTTCCACAAATCAGATGGCAGCAGAGGTAGGCTGTACCACAGCACAGTTCATACACTTGTGCTCCCCCATTGGACCCATCTGTGTACCAAGAGTCTTTAGGTGTGGGTGCCACCCCCTCCCGCACTTGTGAGATCAAAGGTCCCAGGGCAGCCAATGGCAGCTTCATTGATAAGAAGGCCAACACCATCACAGTTTGGGAGGTAATAAACTATTGGAGAGGATGCCGTGTTGTTGTGAATATTCAATGCCACTCATTTAGAGGAGGGGTCTGTGCCACAGTGGACTGAAGCTGATGAAACAGGCTATGCACCCCTTTCTAAGTAGGCCCGTTTGCATTGCGACTGGCAAAGTACTGGTCAGTGACTCCACCTGTACACTGTGCTAAACTGCTGATCTAAAGGGGTGTTTCTAGCATTAGATCCCTTCTACAGCTGTGACCATAAACCTAGAGGCAACTTTTGTCCTTGCTTTTTCACCAGAGAGCCCAACTCAAGCCGTCTGGGGTACTGGCAACGTCTAATTGCATTGGCGCACCTGACAGAGGTGTCCGGAGCGTGCACCCGTGCTCTCAGAATCTTTCCCCTTTCAAATGCTCCTACTGAGGCCCATTCGCATGTGACTCTCTTCTTAATCAGCCAATACAGTGGGAATGGGTTGAGCCCTACGAGTAACAAACACCTGGCAATAACCCAGGACCCCCAAAAAGCCTGTCTACACTTTGCCACATGGGGATGGGGAAGTCTGCCCTTCATCTTGCACTGTGCCTGGAATCACATGAAAAATCATGCTAGGGCTTATTTTCCAGACTCCAAGGAACTCCTCAGATGGTGCTGTTGGGGTGGACAGCCCACTCCCTCATGTACAGATGAGTGCACAGTGGATCTGGTCAGTCCTGTAAGGGCACAGCCCACACCAGTTAGCATAGTATCATCAATGTAATGGAACCAGGCGAAAGGAGTAGGAAGTGAGGACCGAGAGAGGTCCTACACCACTGTTCCGGGACAGAGAGCAGGACTGTGTGGACTCCCTGGGACAGAACGTGGAACGTCCACCATCCTCTATCTCAAAGGAAGGTGAGCGGGTCTGAGTTGGTTGGTAAATGGACGCTGGAAAGGGCGTTAGCCAGCTCCAGACAGCACGTACACAGCCACAGGATGCAATGTTTTCCAGGGCCTGAGTAATGTTAGGTAGGAGGTATCACTTTATTTAGCTCCCATGGTTGACAGTCATTCTCCAAGTCCCATCTGGCTTCTCCGTGAGTGAGACCGGGCTATTGGGGGCACTTTGAGTTGGTCATAAAACTCCAACCCACTCTAATTCTTTTATCATTTCTCCAATCTCAAAGTCCACCTGGCAGTTTAAACTGTCTTCTAGTTACTACCCTCCTAGGAACATGAAGGCTAACAGAATCCCCTTCTGCTTTGTACCTCAATACTCCCTTTCCTACCAGGAGATTAGCTGACATTCCCCCACTGAGGTCTACAATGTCTTTCCAACTACAGTGGCCATCCCTAAAACGTTTCCAAGGGCCAGGGACATCAGTACCACATGCAGAACAGGGGATGTGCTCCCAAAGGCCAGACGCAACAAAACTTACTTCACTGGGACGGCCTTATGCCCGTATCTACCAACGACTGCCCAGGGCTGCTGTGGGTCAGCACACATTCAGTGCCTGTATCTACCAGAGCAATGTTTTCTCCTTGTTACTGAAGAACAAGTACAATATTTCTCCAAAATAAAACCTAACTGGAAAATAAGCCCTAGCGTGATTTTTCAGGATGTTGTAATATGAGCCCTAACCCAAAAATTAGCCCCAGTTAGGACTGTCAGCCAGATGGATCCATTTAGTACATCCAGTTCAACACATGATGGATGTACTGAATTGTAATATTAATTGAATATATATAAATAATATCAAAATTAACACTTTAAATAAATGATAATATAAATTATAATTATTCGTAAATAACCAAGTGGGCACATTCGGATGAAAGGTAAAAGCCTATGTAAACAGATGAACTTGAGACTTATTGCCAAATGACCAGAGTACAGACACAATGCATGAAGATGTGCACAACTGATAACAAATGGACATGGTTGTGTCTAATATGAATCTTCATAAGTCAATATGCCATGTGTTGTAACAGACGTACTTAATGTACTCGTGTGAAATAAACGTTTTCTGAATTTTGGTGCCTGCAATTTTTCATCACTTTTTATGTGGACCATCATTCTCAACTGTCATCATTTTTGTTGCCACTCCTGTCTTGTAAGTCTTCAATTAACACTTAATTTAATGGAAACTTTGTGAAGCTCAGCCTGCAAGAGGTCAGGACTTGGGTAAAGAACTCATGGGATAAAATCACTGACAGCTGTGTTGCCAATGTACTACAAGCAGGCTACATGGATAAAAAGGGCTCATTTAAGGAGAACTTTATTGCTGGACGTGAGAGATTAGGGCCAATGGTTCTACAGGAAATGGAGTCGCAAGAAACTCAGGGTTTGGAGAGTTATGACAATGTTCCAGAAGATGACATGGCTGTACTTGAATAAATGTAGATTTCTGTACATGAATAAATGAGTAAATGTAGATTGTAATACATGAATAAATGTCGACTGTTATACATGAAAAAATAAAAGACATCCCTGAAAATAAGCCCTATTGCATCTTTTGGAGCAAACATTAATATAAGACCCAGTCTTATTTTCGGGGAAATACAGCAAACAATGCGTCGTATGTGAGGCCTCTGGTCACCCATTACATCCCTTACTGTAAGGCAACCGTGGCTCTGCCCCTAATCCTGAGGGAATCCACTCTGCACTGACAGTGACCTTCCACAGCAGGAGAAAGGAAAGGTTAGAACTGTCGGGGTTTCAATCCCTTCCATTAGACTACCAAGACTGCATGGTGTTCTCCATCTATCGTTCCCTGGGCAAAATAAATCATGCCCTATCTGTTTCCTAGTCATTGTAACATGCCCCTTAATGCCCATTTTTGTTTGTCCCTTTTTCTTATCCGGTTTTGTAACGAGACACACCCTGGCCCATCCACAGTCTCTCCCAGGTCAGCAATACCTCACCCACCTCATATACATCCCGTCTGACAATGGGGTTGAGGAGGGAAAGGAAAGGGCTGCGCCATTCTGAACATCTTATAACAGTTTGCTTCTTACCCCAGCTGCTTTATCAGGTCCTTGAAACATCTGGGTGTAATGGCTGGTCTTACGCCCAAGTCCTCAGAACACTTGGGCTTCCTCTATACTTTTCCAGGGGTTACCTGTCCTCAGGTGACTGCCTATGCCACGCCCAAGATGATCCATGCTAGGAAGGAATGATTTCCCTGGGTTTGTCAGGTATTATGTAGGTGCTGCCTAAGGGCCAAATGAATGGTAATAGACCTTATTTTTTTAGCTCCATTTTCCACCAGAGAAATGCTATCTCCTCCCCTATCCCAGAATCTCATAACCCAGGCAGTCAGAATCTCACAGGGCAGTTGTTCAAAAGCTTTTGAAATTGGGCTGGAGATAAGGCTTTATAGTAGAACACTTGCCTAGAACGCACAAGGATCTAGATTCAACTCTCAGCACTGAAAACAAAAAAGCTTTTGCAGTATCTAGTGATTCTGCTGCAGTCTACCCTTGAACCGTCATATCTTCTTGAACAGGAACCCTCCCTGCCCAGCTGAATACTGTGCCTGGGCTTTCTGATCCATTAACAGCTAAGCAGAAAACAGGACTCACAAGGAGGGAGTCCCCATCCCCTATCACTTGATCTCATTTCTTTTTTTTTTTTTTTTTTTTTTTTGTGGGTACCGGGGGGACGACCTCAGGACCTCGCGCGCCAACAGGCACCCGTGCCGCTGAGCGATATCACCGGCCCCTTTTTCATATGTGGGATCCGGGAGTCGAACTCGGGCCTTCGCGCTTGCAAGGCAGGCGCTTAAGCCGCTGAGCCATCTCACCGGCCCTTGATCTCATTTCTTTCTCCCTCCCCAGTGTCTCCAACCCCTTACAGCCCATTCTGGTCTTGAGACAAGAGCTCCCACACCTTTCCTGTTCAGCAATCTGACCTCAGCTGCACAAAGCAGGAATCAGGTTGCACATGCCTGTAACTCCAACACTCAGAAGGCTGAGGCAGGCAGATCCCCTCAAGTTGAGGCCAGCCTGGGCTACATAGTGAGTTTAGGGGCAGCCTGGAATATATAGCGGGATTCTGTCTCCAAAAAAGAAACCCCAAAAAATCAAAAAAATTAAAACAAAAACATTGCTGTCCTGATCTTCCACATTCTCAGTCATGTGAGAGGCTGAGAGGCAGAGTGATATGTATCTCTTTCAAATTGTAAAGCTTCTTCCAATTTCTCTACCCTGTCCTCTGCAGACAGCTGGGCACCAGTGGCCAAATGAACACAGCATGGCATCGCACTGCAGCAGCCAGGTAACACCCTTCTTTAGTACTGTGGGACAAGGGGTAATCAGGGAACAACTGCTCCAAACTCAGCAGTGCTTTGGGTCCTCCCTGTGCTCCCAGTGGGCCAGAAATACCTACCGTGTGGGCCACACTACCCCACCGGAGACTGCGCCACGGAAGCCTCCTTCCTCTTGCCCATTTTTCTGGGCTCCTGTCTGACTTGTGAACTGTTCTACAAACACCCACTGCCAATGTATGAGAACTGGCCACAAGGTGCTGAGAGAATGGAGACATAGACACATCCGCAAGGGCAGAGAACAAAATTTATTGGGGACTCGATTACAACACTGTGTCCAAGCGCAGCAGGAAGACCAGCAAGAAGACCCTGTAATCTGGGCCTTAGAGGAAGCTTGTATAAGGGTCAGGACAAAAGTGACTTCACCCCAGCCCAAATGTGTATGATTTCTCCCCAGCAAACAGCGAAGACATCATTCACATTCCCAGCACTGAGAGTAACCAGGTCAAGTCACAAAGCTCCACAGATCACTCCAAAGATTTTATTTGTATCTAGGAGGGGAGACACACTAGAGCTATGCAGGAGGAATGCTGGTGATTATTACTTAAGATGCCTGATGCCAGATCGACTTGAACCCTCACAAACATTCACTCCTCAGGAAATATCAGGGAGAAGATGAGCATAAAACCTTGGAAACACAAGTGTCAGCCATGAGGACAGTGAGTCTTCAAGCTCTGTAGAATCCATTGATAACACTGAAAAATCCTGTTATCCCTTACCATTTCCTATGAGGCCTACAAGGGCAAGTCTGGTGGGGACTGCTCAGGAAGGGAGGGGACACTGCACACAGCCCATCTCTAACTCACAGCACTTACCCTGGGAACTCAGGGAGAGAAGGTGGGATGGGGGTGGAATTCAGTGGAACAGCAGTTGTGGAGCACGGGTAGGGTCCTGGATTTGACGATCAGAAACACACAAGAAAGAAAAAACAGAGGAAGGGAGGGAAGAGTCACAGATCTGGCTGGACACCAACAGCTACACCTGGGGGAGGATCGAACCCCACTAAGGGCAAGGGAGTGTGGCAACCTGTGGATGGCAACCACAAAGATGGGTACCAGGGAGCCTACCTCCTCCTAGTCCAGCCTTTCCATAAGCCTCTTCCCTGATTACAGACTGCACTGACTGACTCATTTCTAAGAAATGGGATGCAGAAAAAGTAATGAACTGTCACTTTCAAGATTAGGCTATAACCTGGGCTTTCATCCTGGGCACTTCCCTGCTTACTTGCTGTTATGATTTGTGACTAGATGTCTCCCCAGAGCCTCATGCGGTCATAGGGCTTTTTCAGAGGTGGCTGAATCTAGAGTGTGTGATGCTGGGATTAAGGGTGTGTGATTAGTAAGTCAGCCCACTGATTGGTTTGGCACAGTTCTGGCTAGGATTAAGGATGTGAGTGCTACACTAGCCCTAGGGCGAGTAGCCTGCATTCAATATAAGGGACAGAGAGAGATGTCTCTCCCACTTGTTGCTTTTGCTATCTTCTGCCCGCCATGAACTATTTCTCCTCTGGAATGCTCCTCTGCCAGGCCACCCTGCCTTGGAGCCAGCTGATGATGGACTGAAACCTCTACAAATCGTAAGCCAAATAAACCTTTCCCCATTTAACTTTGGGTGTCCAGTATTTTGTCTCAGCAATGAGAAAAGTAACTAAGACACTTGCTCAAGCACAAGTTAGCTGAAAAGACAAGACCTGGAGAGAGGCCTCTGGCTATCTACCAGCAAGGGACAGATGAGGCTCAAGCTTGTGAGTAGACTCTTCCCGTAACAGGCTTTAGACGACACCACAGCTCTGGCTCACAGTTTGAATAAACCTCATGAAAGCTCCGAGACAACAGCACCCACGCAAGCTGTGACCAGAGACCTAAGACCTAAGGTGCTGCAATTGAGAGATAACCATTTATACTGTTTTTTTTTTTTTTTTTTTTTTGTGGGTACCGGGGGGACGACCTCAGGACCTCGCGCGCCAACAGGCACCCGTGCCGCTGAGCGATATCACCGGCCCCTTTTTCGTATGTGGGTTCCGGGAGTCGAACTCGGGCCTTCGCGCTTGCAAGGCAGGTGCTTACGCCGCTGAGCCATCTCACCGGCCCTCCATTTATACTGTTTTAAGCCATTAAACTTTGGGTAATTTGCCAACTAGCGATGGACACCTAAGAAAGGGCCTTACCCAGTGTGGCGACAAGTGCAAAGTTCTCCAGCATCACATCATGGTAAAGGAATCGCTGATCCTCCTCAAGAAGCTCCCATTCCTCCTGGGAGAAGTACACGAACACATCCTCAAAGCTCACGTGGCCCTAGAATGACAGTGACGGATGAGCCCATGGGCAGCACCTCTCCCCAAAGCCACCCCCGTTCCGATTCAATGCAAGTACAGGCAGCCTTTGATCAGTCTCTTCCCCAGATTTCCAAATCAGAGCCAAGGTCAAGTCTTAGCACCACTAGTGCCTGCTGTCTCCCCATGTCTCTCTCACTCCTGTGCCCAACCTTCAGAAGAACCAAGCAAGTACATAGAGAGGAGCTGCCTGAACTCTGTCTGGCATGAAGGGTCCCAAATACTCTATCAATCAGTTACGCGGGGTCAATACTAGGGTCATGACAGTGTCAGTGTACACTCTTCCTAAAATGCACTTCGCTCTTAGGACCACACCTTCCTCATCTCTGAAACCCCTAGCAACTCTTTATCCACACTATACACATCTCCATGGTGTCCCCAACAGGCCACTACGCACACAGTTACAGAAATAGTCCCCTGTCTTTACAACAGACACCACTCCCACCTATGTGCCAAAACAACAGAGCCATTTCCCCTTCCTCTCTTTCATCTTGCTTACTGACAAATGGCACTGCAATCTTGACACTCCTGTAGCTCTATGTTACACTCTATTTTCAAGTCTCCTTTTGAATTTCTTCAAAAGAATCACTCCCCAGAATGAAAAACCTTGATACACAGTTTGGTGTCACAACAAAGGGGTGTATGGAACTTCTTCAACAAAACAGCACCTACCTACTTCCTGACAAAATCACTAAAATCACTACAGCCAGAAAGTTGTCTGTCTCAGTTGATGGCAGTTCCATCATTCTACAAGCTAAAGCACAACAGATAAACGAAACCTTGGGGTCATCCATAATTCTTCACATTTTCTTCATGTCACAAAATCCTGTCACCCCACTTGAAAAAAGGAAATTGAACTTCTATCACTTCCATATCACATCTCTGGTGGTGGAGACAGATAACACCAACAGTTTTGTGGTAGGCTCCTTGCCCATGCCCACAGTCTGTTCTCAACCTCATAGCCAGGGAAGACTGGTATCAGAATCAAATCATCTCCCTCCTCTTCCCCAAATCTTCCGTGATTTTCCCCACACTCAGAACATAGGCTCTGCTTTCCAGTCTGCCATTTCTGCCTAGAACCTACCCCTGCTCTGTTTCTCACAGACAAAATTAAGACCTCTGGTTCCTTCATCACCGCGAACTCCATCTTACCTCCAAGCATTTGCACAAACTAGTTCCTAGGGATAATGAACTCTTTCATTCTTCATCCCACTGGAGCCAAGAAAAGGACTTCTCCATATAACGCTGCCCTGGACTGAGGGCACTGAGCTACAAGAGACCCTCTTTGTAGACCCCTAGACTCAAGTGAAGACAGAACCTCAGTCTATGAGTGCCAGGCTACCAAGGTCTCCTCAGAAAATCTGGTCGGCCTAGTTAAAGACCATATAAAAAACATTCGCTGCAGCCCGGGAAATCCTACCAAGAAGTGCGTCAGAGCATCTCCATCTCTCTAACGAACCATTCACGGCTCCCATCACCCTCACAAGTAAAGCTCAGCTTCTTAGGTCGCAGTTATAGGCCAGACCATGAACCGCTGTTTTCTCTTCTCATCAGACTAGAGACTGGCGGTACCTGTAACACTCCTAATTCATTCTGATGGCCAAGGATTTACACGACTGCTGTGGCCTGGAAGCGCTCCCACATCTCCTCCCATGGATCCTGGAAATGCGAACCTCTCCGCTCACTGACCATTGACTGCCCTCAAAGCTGTTTATGCTCAAGGAGAAAGGGAGGAAGGCGAAGCACGCAGCACACACGAACCCCCAAGTCCGGGTCTCTGCAGCGCTGAAGACCCTCTATTCACCTGAACCCGGTCCATCCTCGCGGCCGCCACCAGGGGCGGAAACGGCGGTGAGAAGCGGAGGCGCACGAGGTGCTCTCTGAGAGGTCGGCCGAGCCCCACTCCTCCCCTGGCGCGCGAGTTCAGAGGACAGGTCCCCAGGCCTCGGGAAAAGCGCAGCCCGGCGGACATGGCCCCGCGAGGCCTCCCTGACGCAGTGGAGATCCTGGGTCACACAAACGGAGAAAGGTCTTGTCCCTTACTGTCCTTGCCTCGCATCTCGCAGGAGCTGGGCAGCAGGAGACCCAACCCGGGTAACGAGGAGTTCCTGGCCAGTGCAGACAGACTGGAAGCAGCCGGAAACGTCACAAGACCCGCGCCGGAAGTCCCGCCCCCTCTGCCAAGAGAAATAGGAAATGTCCACTTCGGGGCTGTGATTGGCCAATGCCCCGCGCACAGATTTCTGGGTAATGTAGTTCAATACTTACATTTACCTAGGCGGTGAGTAACCTGCTGGTTATCCAGTTCGCACCCCACTCCACCCCCATTCCGGACCTTGGAGAAAGCAGAAAAAGAAAAAGAGCGAATAAAATACCTTCTTGGAACAACGAGCTCCCCTTACAGGAGCTTTTGTTACTTGGGACAATGCTACACCTCAGAAATCTCCAGCAAGTAATTTTAATCTTCCTGCTCCTGAGGCCTAGGGAGAGCTGCTTTAACTCTCAGCTTCAGGAGAGAAATTTACAATTTTACCTGTGGGAAAAGATGTATGCCTTTGTAATACATGTAATGTTAAACGTTCCTCTAATTCATTGATTCCAAAATTTGGGCCGCTACTTTCGCAGCATCAGCATTACTGCAAACATATGAAAATACAGTGAATGCTTGACTTACAAACTCATTTCATTCACCAAAGACTGGTTGTAACTCAAGTTGGTTGTAAGTCAAGACTATTTTTCTCATAAGAAATAATGGAAATACACTTAATGCATTCCGAACCTCCCAAAGCACCCCTTAACTAACCTCTTTATAATAATAATAATAATAAAGGGTTGTGTAATGTGTGTAATTTACCAGGAACACAAATAATTCTCCTAGTGTGTTCACCACAAAGTTATAAAATGTGCCTAGTTTACCAGGAACAACAATTTCATACCATAGTCACCATTTAAGTTGACATCTTTGGCTTGCAGGAAGGGAGGATGAAATGGGAGGTGGTTACTGTTTGGAAGGAGAGCCCCCGTCCATAAGAACATCAGGGATCTGGCTCTCTGGTGTCCTTCCTCTCCTTGGGAGAGTCTGTAGCTGCTAGGACCTGCTTCTGGCTCTGTGTCTACCTTTCAGAACTAAAAACTGGTCTAAGGTTGTCTGTTTCTGTCTTTTCTTTAACACTCTTCTTTTCTATTGTGACTGCTTTCTTTCCCTTCCCTTCCTTCCTTTGCTTCTTTTCTAGCTTTTTATGGGCCATCTTGATAGCAGTAATCATAGTGCTTATATAAAGCATTGACCGAAATCACATCCACAGACATGCGCACCTGGGCTCAGACTGACACTTATGTGTGCTTACATATGCTTTTCTAGCATTGTGAGTCTTTGTTTACAATCGCACAAGCGGCGAGCATTTGGGTCATAATTCAAGACTTTGGTAGTAAATTAAACTTAAAATTTCGGTCTTAATCCAAGTTGTTTATATGTTAGGCCGGTAGTAATTTGGTCCCCAACTTCCACCTTCTAAGAAACCTGGGGGGAGGGGGCTACCTCAAGCTGGAGAACTGAAGTTGTCTTTACCCTCCAAGCATAAAAGAGGGTGCCACATACACTCCCCTTACTTTTCTTTTTAATTTTTTATTGGTACAATTTAGATATGCATTATGATCATTTATCATACAGAATTTCTACCTGTACATGATGTAGTTTGATTCCTCTTTTTTTTCCCAATTCCTCTACACTCCCTTCAACCCCTCTTCTCCTCTTTATTTACAAAATTTTGTTTACATTTTATCCTTCTTTTCACAATTTTTCTTTTCCCTTCTTTCCTTCCTCCCTGCCCTCTCCCTAGTTCCCCTTGCCTTTTGAACAATTTCTTCCTATTTCACAATTTCTATTACACATTTCTGCTTTTTATTTTAAAGAAAAAAACAATAAAAACAATGGTACAAAATTTCAAAACAAAGTTGTAGGAGACTAACAATTGTTAGTACATTGTGTATTGTTATCTTCAAAGTAGGTGCTCATATTACAAGACAAAGGCATGAAAAATTGATCAAACAATATAGGCACAAACCTTTCTTTTCAATGAGCTAATAGCAATTAGTAGTATAACTATCTTAACTATGTTGTGTATATATACATATATTTATTTATTTTTCCTTTTCCCTTCCTTTTCTCCTTTCCCCCATTCCAGTTTCTCTTTCTTTTTGAACAGTTTCTTCCCATTTCATGATATCTATTGTACATTTTGGATCTTATTTACTCTTTCAACTTCTTACACTAGGGAGACAATGCTATGTTCACATATGCTAGTCTGATTTATTTCACTTACGATTGTGGCCTCAAGTTCCAACCATTTCCCTATAAATGTCTCAAGTTTATCCTTCTTTATAGCTGAGTAGTACTCCATTGTATAAAAACACCACATCTTTTTTATCCATGCCTCAGGGGCATTTGGGTTGTTTCCAAGATTTAGCTATTACAAGTTGTACTGCTATAAACATGGGTGCACATATATCGCTGTGGTATGATGTTTCTAATTCTTCTGGGAAAATACCAAGAAGGGGAATAGCTGCGTTGAATGGGACCTCTAATCCTAGTTTTTTGAGGAATCTCCACACTGATTTCCATAGTGGTTGCACCAGTCTACACTCCCACCAACAGTGGAGAAGAGTTCCTTTTTCCCCATAGTCCCTCCGGCATAGCGAGCACTTCCCAGTCCTCGTCGCGGTCCAGAAGTTTGTATTTGTAATCCCGTGGAAAAGTTATTCAAATTCTAGTGAGTTAATTCCAATCTACCACTTCTAGTGCAACCCATGGTGAGAATAAAGACACTAAGTCATATTTATAGTTATGGGGAGTCAAGGGGGTCCTAAGTCAAGCCAGGATGGTGGTTACTGGAACAAAGGCCATGACCCAGGGCCGAACATGGGTTTTATTAATTCTCGAGGAGGGGAGTGGCTCGGGGATGAATGACTGTGAGAGTGGCGGGAAGTATGTGAGTACCGTGAGCTGGGCTAGGTAGGTGGCCTGAAATCACCTTTGCAATATGCAGAGGGAAGTATATGCAGAAGGAGTAATCTGCATAACACAATTCAAGGTAGTACCTAATGTTTTGGGGTCAGTGCTTCAGCTCTGATGTGTAATCTTCTATGCCCTGGGAAGTCATAGCCTCTTACTCAAGGCTTGATCCCAGCCAACAGCGTGAAGCACGGCTCTCCATCCCGCCCAGCTCACCCATGTGTTTTGGGAGTTATGGGGGTGGGGAAACACCAGCCTGTGACCTTACTTCAAAGACTACACATCAGCACCTCAGCTGGACCGATTTGCATTGCTTAAAGCCAACTGAAGGGAAAAGGAAAAGTCCTAGCCAGCTCTGTACACATCAGTACATGGAAACAGGGCCGGGTTCAGCCAAAATGGAGATAATTGCTCTTCTTTCAAGGAGAGCCATCCAGGTGTCCCCCACACTCCAGAATTTGGTATTGGTTGATTTCTTGATGATAGCCATTCTTTCCAGGGTGAGATGGAATCTCGGTGTTGTTTTAATTTGCATTTCTCTAATGACCAATGATGTTGAACATTTTTTCATATATTTACTTTTTATTTGTATTTCTTCATCTGAGAAGTGTGTGTTCATCTCAGATGCCCATTTTTGGATTTGGTCTTTGAATTTGGGGTGTAGAGAGCCATAAATGACCCAGCTTCGCGTCTGAGCATGCGCTCCCTCCGCCCATCCTGATCCTACGTCACCCATTAGACCCTCCCACTGCTTCCCTCAAAGAGATATAAGCCTTGGCACTTCCTCAATAAACTCTCTCTCTCTCTCTCGCCCTCGCCTTCAAACTGCGTATGTGTTTTTCTTCATCCCCATACTGTCTCTCGGGCTATGCGTTCCTGCCCCTGGGAGCTCTGCTGGTCGGAGCCTCCGCGGGTCACGACATTTTGGCACCCAACGTGGGGCCTGAGAATGACAGGTTCTATGAGGGATCACCCTACAAAGGTTTAAAAGAGTGCCCGGCCAGCCTTTGACCCATCCATGAGGACTCCCCCTCAGTGATCTGCGCGAGGACTTCTCTCTCTCGTCTCTCGTCTGAATCACGGTGAGCATTTTCATACTGTAGGGTGTAACATGGGACAGAATCTCAGTGAACATGAGCTCTTTGTCTCAGGGCTCTCCCAGGCCCTCAAAGCCCGGGGAGTCAAAATCAAACAATCCCACCTAACTGCCTACTTTGAGTTTATAATAAAATCTGCCCTTGGTTTCCACTGGAGGGTACTATCAATGTGAAGGTTTGGAGCCGTGTGGGTTATGCACTCCAAGATTACTACCGGGTCTTCGGACCTGAAAAAGTCCCCGTGACTGCCTTCGCATATTGGACATTAATTTCTGAATTGTTACAGGCTCGCCCTTCCGATCCCCACATAGCACAAACTATAGCTCAAGCTGAGGCTTCCCTTTGTTCTCATTCCCCCCATCATAGCCCCCCGCCTCCGTGATTCTTGACATACCTGAGGACCAACATGGCTGCCCGTCCCCTACCCCATCTCTTACTGCTTCCGCCCTTCCACACGGAGACGATCCTCCATCTTGTAGGAGTGATCCCCAATCATGCGGACACCCTGAGCGACCGCCATCTTGTGGCGCACCGCCATTTTCCTACCCTAACCTCCCACCACCGCCCACTTCCGCCCTCTACAACTCCCCTCCGCCATCTTGCACCAAACTGCCGCCGCCATTTTCTGCTCCCGATTCCACTCACTCCGGCCCTTTGCCCTCCGCCCCCTCTTTCACAGCCCCTGCATTCCTTGTTAACTTCCCTCCCTTCTACCCCCCATCTCCTGCTTCCCCTGACTCTGATGCCTTCATGGCCCGACTTATGACTCTCATTGCTGACCTTGAACAAACTGCCGATAAGTTACATCAAACATTTAAACTTCAGCTATCCCAATCCCCTACTCTTCCTCCTAACAAACCTAACCCTCCTCCAACCTCACCCGACCTTCTCATTTGTCCGTCACGCCCCCAAACACCCCTCCCTTCCCCCAGTTCACGTCTTCATCCTCTGACCTTGTCAAAATGGTCCAATCCATGGCTCTCTGGCTCAATGCCTCCCAGCCTAACCTCACCGCCCCATCCTGTTGGCTTTGTTTACAAGCTACTCCCCCATTCTACCACCCTTACGCCACATCTAACGCCACCATTAGCCCTCAAGACCGGTCTTCATCCTCTAAACACCCCAACCTAATACTATCCGTACCCTTCTCCAGTGTGGAGGGCTCCAGTACCTGCGCTAGTGGTTCCCCTATGACCACCCTGAGGTCACCCTGCTCTACCCTATACCCCCTCAACGACTCCAACACCTTTCTCTCTGTTACGCCCCCTACATATTGGCTATGTCAAAAGACTGGATTATCTACACAAATATCTATTAAGGTAATCCGAGAAAAACAAGATCTATGTGTCACCGTTGCTATCCTCCCACACATCACCTTTCACCCAGCAAACTATCCCCTCACCCTCGATCCTAACCCCAGAGATCCACCCCTAACTTTATCCCACCTTCGCAAAAAACGTGAGGTCTTCACCACCACCACTCTTCTCGTCCTCGGAACCGCATCAGGAATCGCCCTTGGGTCCACGGCTTTGGCCCTTGGACAAACCCAGTATAATAGCATCTTACAGGCCTTTGACCAAGACCTAAAAAATGTTGAAACCTCTATTCGCGCCCTACAAACATCACTAACCTCCCTGTCTGAAGTTGTTCTCCAAAACAGGCGCGGCTTGGATCTTCTTTTCCTCAAGGAAGGTGGCCTTTGTGTGGCCCTCAAAGAAGAATGCTGTTTCTATACTGACTCCTCCAGCGTGGTCTTACACGCTATGGATAAATTAAATGATGCCCTAAAAAAGAGAGAAATAGCCAGAACACAAGCCTTATTCCCCAACACTTGGTTCTCAACTGTTCTCCCCTACCTTGCCCCCTTCTTAGGCACCCTTATAGTTTTGGTCCTCGTTTTGGTTCTTGGTCCTCTCCTATTTAGGAGACTTATCGCCTCCGTCAAAACGGCCCTTGCTCCTGTGTGGGAAAGACCTCTCCAAGTTCATTATCAGCGTCTAGCTATGGCAGACGCTGATAAATACAAACAAGCCGAAACCTATGATGATATTGAGGCCCCAGCATATAAGAATGTCGGCCAATGACGGGTAAGATGGAGTTACAAGTCACTAGCACGCTCAGGACCACCTAAGACAGAGCCCCACTCTTCACCGGGACGCTGGCGATGCTAGTGGTCAGCTCAATGACGGGTAAGGCCTGAAAAATCAAATGCGTAAAAACTAAAAAAGACTTGCAGTAACCTCCACAACCTAAGACAGGCCACATTCAGGGTCATACAAACACTCATGGTCGGCAATATTTTCTTTTGGAGAAAAAGGAGCATATGTAGAGAGCCATAAATGACCCAGCTTCGCGTCTGAGCATGCGCTCCCTCCGCCCATCCTGATCCTACGTCACCCATTAGACCCTCCCACTGCTTCCCTCAAAGAGATATAAGCCTTGGCACTTCCTCAATAAACTCTCTCTCTCGCCCTCGCCTTCAAACTGCGTATGTGTTTTTCTTCATCCCCATACTGTCTCTCGGGCTACACGTTCCTGCCCCTGGGAGCTCTGCTGGTCGGAGCCTCCGCGGGTCACGACATTGGGGGGATCTGATTTTTTTCAGTTCTTTATATGTTCTAGGTAGAAGTCCTTTGTCTAAGGGACAGTTGGCTAAAAATTTTTCCCACTCTGTGGGTTGTCTTTTCACTCTGTTGGTGATTTCTTTGTGCTGTACAAAAGCTTTTTAATAAGACAAGAGCCCAGTTGTTGATTCTTTGAAGTGTTTCCCATGCAGTTTGGGTTTTGTTCATGAAGTCTCTGCCTACCCCTATGTCTTCAAGATTTCTACCTACTTTCTCTTCCAGTAGATTTAGTGTTTCTGTTTTAATATTTAGATCTTTGATCTATTTTGACTTTAGTTTAGTGCATGGTGATAGACATGGATCTAGGTTTAGTCTTCGGCATGTTGAGAGCCAGTTTTGCCAGCACCATTTATTAAAGAGGGTAACTTTCTTCCAGGAATATGTTTGGCCCCTTTGTCAAAGATAAGGTGGCTGAGTGTGTTTGGAGTTGTGTCTGCATCTTCTAATTCATTCCACTGGTCCTTAGGTCTGTTTTTTGGCCAGTACCATGCTTATTTTATCACAGTAGCTTTGCAGTATAATTTCAAGTCATGGGTTGTGATGTCTCCTGCCTGGCCTTTGTTGCCCAGGATTGCCTTTGCTATTCTAGGTCTCTTCTGCTTCCAGATGAATTTTAGGAATGTTTTCTCTAGTTCTGTGAGGTATGTTAATGGTATTTTGATCAGGATTGTATTAAATCTGTATAACAATTTTGGGAGTATGGCCATTTTCACTATATTGGTTCTTCCTACCCAAGAACAAGGGATATCTTTCCATTTTCTGATATCCTCTTTGATCTCCATTTTCAGAGTACTGTAATTTTCAATATATAGATCCTTTACTTCCTTTTTTAGATTGATTCCTAAGTATTTCATTTTTTTGGAGGCTATTGTTAAGGGTGTGGTTTCCCTAATTTCTCCCTCAGTGAGTTTGTTATTCGTGTAGAGAAAGACTATTGATTTTTGAGTGTTGACTTTGTATCCAGCTATGCTACTGAATTTAGTTATTAATTTTAGAAGTCTTTTGCTGGAGTTTTTGGGGTCTTCTACGTAGAGTATCATGTCATCTGAGAATAATGATAATTTAACTTCTTTCTTTCCTATCCTTATCCCTTTCATTTCTCTCTTTTGTCTAATTGCTCTGGCTAATGTTTCCAGAACTATATTGAATAGGAGTGGTGATAGTGGACATCCTTGTGTTGTTCCTGATTTTACAGTGAAAGCTTTCAATGTTTGTCCATTTAGTATGATGTTGGCTGTCACAGATGGCTTTTATCAGATTGAGATAAAGACCATCTATTTCAATTTTCTGTAGTTTTTTTTTTATCATGAATGAGTTCTGGACTTTATCAAAAGCTTTTTCTGCATCTATTGAGATGATCATGTGATTTTTGTCTTTGGCTCTGTTGATATGATGTATTACATTTCTTGATTTGCATGTGTTGAACCATCCCTACATTCCTGGGATGAATCCCACTTGGTCATGATATATAATCTTCTTGATGTAGAATAATCTTCTTGAGGTAGTTGAGGAAAAAGAGAAAGAGGATCATAGAAGAAAACAAAAAAAGAAAGATAATAAACCTAAACAGCGAAAAAAGGAAGAAAGAAAAAGAGAATGAAAAAGAAAAGAAGAAAAGAAAGAAAAAGGAGAAAGGAGAGAAAAAACCCAAATACAAAAATAACCACAGAATACAAAACAAAACAAGACGACATCCCACCAGATAGGAAAGGGATAGCCAATCAGACAAACAGGGGAGAATAAAAGTAGTAAAATACCTGTGGTGTTTACAGTTCTGTGATAGTGACCATGTTTAATCCCAGAAATGTGCTGGGTATGGAGCTGATCTTGGCCTCTGGATGTGGGGGCTGGGACTGGTCTTCTGTTGGCAGAGTTCTTCAGAGACCAACTTCTGGCTCCTCACTGCTGCTTCAGACATTTCCACGTTGCTGGTCTCGCCGATTACTCCACCCTCCAAAGGCATGTGTGTGCCTAAATGCCCAGGGCCCAGCTGTTGTCCTGGGTCTCGGGGTTTTGATTGGTCCACCTGCCAAAGGTGTGTGTCCTTACACTCCTCTTGCAGACACCACCTTCCCAGGGCCGTGGAGGAAGTACAGAGCACGGACTTACACTCCTCTCGCAGGCACTGCCATCCTGGGGACAATGGAGGAAGTGCAAAGCCCAGACCTAACACTCCTCTCAGAGGCTCCACCATCCCAGGGGCAATGGAGAAAGCACAGGATATGGACTTAAACTCTTCTCGCAGGCACCTCTGTCTACTATACATATGGTATTTATTTACACTTTCAGTTTCTCAAGCCAGAGAGACAATGCTATATTCACACGCGTGTCCCATTTATTTCACTTATGAGTATGATCTCAAGGTCCATCCACTTAGCTATAAATGTCTCAAGTTTATACTTCTGTGTGACTGAGTATACTCCATTGTATCAAAAAAACATATCTTTTTATCTATTCATCAGTTGGTGGGCATTTGGGCTATTTCCAAGACATAGCTATTACAAACTGTGCTGCTATAAACATGAGTGTGTGTATATCGCTGTGGTATGATGCTTTTAATACTTTTGGGAAGACAACAAGAAGGGGAATAACTGAGTCCAATGGGACCTCTAGTCCTAGTTTTTGAGGAATCTCCACACTGATTTCCAGACTACACTTACACCAACAGTGGGAAAGTGTTCCTTTTCCCCCACAGCCTGACCAGCATTTGTTATTGGCTGATTTCTTGGTAATAGCCATTCTTGCTAGAGTGATATGGAATCTCAGCATTGTTTTAATTTGAATCTCTCCAATGACCAGTGATGTTGAACATTTTTTCATATATTTATTTGCTGTTTGTACTTCTTCATCTGAAAAGCTTATATCTATCTCAGATGGACATTTTTTGATTGGGTCTTTAAATATGAGGGAATCTGATTTTTTTTTCAATTCTTCATATGTTCTAGATATTAGTCCTTTGAGGAACAGCTGGGAAAATATTTTTCCACTCTGTGGGTTGTCTTTTCACTCTGTTCATGATTTCTTTGGCTGTGCAAAAGCTTTCTAATGAGATCCCAGTTGTTGATTCTTTGTTATATTTCCTTTGCAGTTTGGATTTTGCTCATGAAGTCTTTGCCTACACCTATGTCTTTAAGAGTTCTACCTATTATTTGTTCCAGCAGATTAAGTATTTCTGCTTTAATATTTAGATCTTTGATCCATTTCAATTTTGGTTTAGTGCTTGATGATTGACATGGGTCTAGTTTCAGTCTTCAGCATGAGGAAAGCCAGTTTTTCCAGAACCACTTATTAAACAGGGTATCTTTCTTTCTATGAAGGTATTTGGCACCTTTGTCAAAGATAATGTGGCTGGGTATGTCTGAAGTAGTTTCGCATCTTCTATTCTGTTGCACTGACCCTCAGGTCTGTTTTCTCGCCAGCACCATGCTGATTTTATCACAGTAGCTTTGTAGTATAATTTCAAGTCAGGGACTGTGATGCCCTCTGCCTTGCCTTTGTTGCCCAGAATTGCCTTTATTATTCTTGGTCTCTTCTGTTTCCAAATGAATTTTAGGATTGTTTTCTTTAATTCTATGAGATATGCTGTTGGAATTTTGATCAGGACTGCATTAAATCTGTGTAACAGTTACGGAAGTATGGCTATTTTTACTATATTTGTTCTTCCTACCCAAGAACAAGGGATATCCTTCCATTTTCTGATATCCTCTCACTCTCCTTTTTCAGAGTACTATAATTATAAGTGCAGAGGTCTTTTACTTTCTTTGTTAGATTGATTCTTGGTATTTCATTTTTTTTTAGATGCTATTTTGAAAGGTGTTGTTTCCTTAATTTCTCTCTCAGTGAGTTTATAGTTCCTGTACAGGAAGTCTATTGATTTTTTCTTTTACTGAGACAGGGTCTCACTATGCAGTTCAGGCTGGCCTTGAACTCACTTTGTAGCCCAGGCTGGCCTCAAACTTGCATCAATCCTCCTGCCTCAGCCTCCTGAGTGCTGGGATTACAGGTGTGCACAAGCATACCCAGCCAGCTATAGAATTTTAAGTGTTGACTTTTTGTATCCAGCTATGCTGTGGAATTTGGTTATTAAATCTAGAAGTCTTTTTGTAGAGTTGTGGGGGTCTTCTATGTAGAGAATTAAATCTAGAAGTCTTTTGGTAGAGTTGTGGGGGTCTTCTATATAGAGAATCATGTCATCAGCAAATAATGATAATTTAACTTCTTCCTTTCCTACTGTTATTCCTTTTATTTCTTTCTCTTTTCTAATTGGTCTGGCTAAAGTTTCCAGAACTATACTGAATAACAGTGGTGACTGTAGACATTCTTGCCTTGTTCCTCATATCAAAGTGAAAGCTTTCAGTTTTTGTCCATTCAGTGTGATGTTGGCTGTTGGTTTGTGACAGATGGCTTTTATCAGATTGAGATAAAGAACATCTATTCCAATTTTCTGTAGGATTTTGATCATGAATGGGTGCTGGCCTTTTTGAAGTGCTTTTTCTGCATCTATTGAGATGATCATATGGCTTTTGTCCTTGGCTCTGTTAATATGGTATATTACATTTATTGATTTGTGTATGTTGAACCATCCCTGCATCCCTGGGATGAATACTACTTGGTTATGATATATAATATTATGGATGATTTGCTGCATTGTGTTTGCCACTATCTTATTGAGAATTCTTGTGTCTATGGTTCTTTGGGAGATTGGCCTGTCGTTCTCTTTTTTGGTTGGATCTTTCTCTGGTTTTGGTATTAGTAATGTTTGATTCCAAGAATGAATTTGGGAGTATTTCTTCCCTTTGATTTCATTAAAGAGTTTGAGAAGTAGCAGCACCAGGTCTTCCCTAAATTTCTTGTAGAACTCAGCAGTGAATCCATCAAGGCCTGGGCTTTTCTTTGTTGGGAGGTTTCTTTAGTTGTTTTGTTTTGTTTGTTTTGTTTTTGAGACAGGGTCTTGCTATGTAGTTCAGGCTGGCTTCAAACTCTATGTAGCCTGGGCTGGGCTTGAACTTGTGGCGATCCTCCCTCCTCAGCCTCCTGAGTACTGGGATTACAGGAGTGTGGCACCACTCATGACTATGTTGGGAAGTTTTTAATTGCATCTTCAATTTCATTGACTGATATTGGGTTATTTAGAATTTTTATAACTTCTTGATTCAGCTTTGGTAATTCATATGTGTCTAGGAATCTGTCCATTTCTTCTGCATTTTCCATCTCATTAGAATATAGGTTATCAAAGTAGGTATAGATGATCTTCTGGATTTCTATAGGATCTGTTGTGATTTTACCCTTTTCATTCCTAATTGCATATATTTGAGGCTTTCCTTTACTTTTTTTTATGAAGTTGGGTGAGGGTTTGATTTTATTTAATCTTTCAAAAAACCAACTCTTCAATTCTTTGATTCCTTGTATTGTTTTCTTAGTCTCCACTGCATTAATTTCTGCTCTGATCTTTATAATTTCCTCCCTCTTATGAGCTTTGGGCTTGGCCTGCTCTTCTTTTTCTAGAAGTTTGAGGTTCAACATTAAGTTCTTTTTTGCATTTTTTCTATTTTCCTGATATGGGTATTCAGTGCTATAAATTTCCCTCTTAGGAGTACTCTCATTGTGTCCCCTAAATTCTGGTATGTTGTATTATCATTATCATTGAATTGTAGAACTGTCTAATTTCTTCTTCAATTTCATCTGTGACCTATCAGTTATTCAGGAGGGTTTTATATAATTTACATGTGTTCATGAAGTTTTTGTTGTTTCTTTTGTGATTTCCAATTTCATTGCACTATGATCTGATAATATGCACAGGATAACTTAATTTCTTTTGGATTTACTTAAGCATGATCTATGTGCTAGTAGGTGGTCTATTTTGGAGAACATCCCATGTGCGGCTGAGATGAATGTGTATTCTGATGTTGTGGGGTGGAACATTCAGTAGACATCTACTAAGTCCATTTGTCCAGAAGTTGGGTTCAGTTCTAATATTTCATTGTTGCTATTTTGTCTAGTTGATTATTTGTGACAGGGGAGTACTGAGATCCCCCAATACAATTGTATTAGTGCTTACTTGATTTATCATGTCCATTAATATTTGTTTCACATATTTGGATGTACTGATATTTGTTGCACGAATATTTATGATTTTTATCTCTTCCTCTTGGATCGTTCCCTTTACAATGATGTAGTGACCTTCTTTGTCTCTCTTAATCAGTCTTGGTTTGAAATCCACTTTGTCTTAAAAGAGACTAGGTGGGCCGGTGAGATGGCTCAGCGGCGTAAGCGCCTGCTTTGCAAGCGCGAGGGCCCGAGTTCGACTCCCGGATCCCACATATGAAAAAAGGGGCCGGTGATATCGCTCAGCGGCATGGGTGCCTGTTGGCACGCGAGGTCCTGAGGTCGACCCCCCGGTACCCACAAAAAAAAAAAAAAAAAAGAGACTAGGTATCCTGCAATTGTCCAGGTTCCTGTGGCATGTAGTATTATTTTCCATCCTTTGACTTTTAGTCTATGAATTTCATTTTGAATTAAATGTGTTTCTTGTATGCAGCATATTGTTGGATCTTGCTTCTTGATCTATTCTGCTAGTCTGTTTCTTTTGATTCATGAATTGAAAGCTTAACATTGATGGTTATAACTGATATGTATTGATTTACCCTTATCATGTTACCTTCCTGTTGTTAGCTCTTTTTTTTTTTTCTTTCTCCTCTCTATTTAATTGCTTGCCTTGCCTGGTGGACTCATCTGGTTGGGGTTCATGGAATTGTAATCCTTGTTATCTCTTTCTACAATGTCCTTAAGGACATTTTGCAATGCTTATTTGGTGTTCATGAATTTCCTCAGGTGTTTTTTGTCATGTAAGTATCTTATACATCTATCAATTTTGGAACGATAGTCTTGCAGGGTATATCAATCTGGGTTGGAGTTTGTTTTCTTTTAGGGCTTAAAATACTTTACTCCAAGCTCTCCTTGACTTAAGTGTTTGTGTTGAGAAGTCTGTTGTGATTCTGATGGGTTTTCCTTTATAAGTGATTTGTTTCCTTTCTCTTACAGCTTTTAATATTCTGTTCTTGTGTTGAATTTCTGGAATCTTGAGTATGATGCACCTGGCTGTAGATTTTTTTGATCATGGCTAATTGGAGTTCTATATGCCTCACTTACCTGTATGTCAAATTCTTTTTCCCTGCCAGGGAAGTTTTCTGCCATGACATCTGTGAACAAGTTTTTTATATCATTTGCACTATATCCTGCTTTTTCATTGACTCTGATCTATCTTGCGTTATTCTTCTTTGCATCATCTAGCAGCTGCTGGATTGATTTCTCATGGTCCCTTGCTCTAAGAAATCCTTCTTTTCATGAGCATTAACTGCAATCCTGCCTTCTATATCTGAGATTCTGTCATCACTTTGGCTCATCCTGCTGTGTATATTTTCAATAGAATTTTTAAACTCCTGGATATGTTTGAATCTGTTTCATGGATTTCCTTTCTTTCCTATGTTGGCCATTCATGGTTTCCATTAAGTTCTTTTTTTTTTTTTGTGGGTACTGGGGGTCGAACTCAGGACCTCATGCACCAGCAGGCACCCGTGCCACTGAGCAATATCACCGGCCCATTTTTTGTATGTGGGTAGCGGGAGTTGAACTCAGGACCTTACGTTTGCTAGGCAGGCACTTATGCTGCTGAGCCACTCACTGGCCCTCCATCAATTTCTTAAGCTCCTCTATTTTTTATCTGTATCTGCTCTAGAGTCACTAAGCATGTCTTTCATTATGGTCACCATCTCTGTAGTTATCTGAGAAATTATTTCTGATTTGATTTTTTTAGAGCCTCATTCATCTGTTTTGTTACTTTTGCTGTTACCATTTCAAAGAGTCCAGGTGGGTGGCTTTGAGATTGTTCCAGCTCATTGCCTCCTAGGTTTGTGTCCTTTGTGAGCTGGAAGTCTGGGGTTGAATCTTGTTTAAGTTTTTTTCTCATTTTATTTATTTATTTTTTTTTAGTTAATTCCTGGGTTGATGCTTGTAAATTGCCTATGGAGTAGTTTTATTGCCAGTATTTACAGCACTTAGGAAATGAGTACTTCTCAGAGGTGTCTTCCAGCTGTAGCTGGCATTTGGGTTTTGAGTATGTTGCAAGATCCTACCTCTTCAATTTACTGAGGATGAGAAGTCACTGCCTACTTGCCCCAGCCCATTTCTTTGGCACTGGCCTATAGTATTTTTTATGACCTTTAGGCAATTTCAGTCTTGGTATACCAGGAAGAAAAACTAGTTAGAACAATTATGTCACTTTGGCTAAAGTGGTACTATCAGCAATGACAATAGCATCAAACACTGTCTAGAAAATGACAAATACGTATCTATTAATTTGACAACTTTAACTGTATGAACGAGATTTGTGGTTATATAACAAAATCTAAAATGAACCAAGAAATTGTATGCAGGAAATAAGCCCTCAATATGGCAATTTTACCCTCAGGGAAGAAACTTTAAAAGGGTAGGGGAAAATATAGAGGAATAGAAGAAGAGGAAGAGATTAGAAGCAAGGCTGGAGGACAAAGGCAGATCACCCAAACTTTGGTAAACTGGTGAAGAAGACAGTAGGGAAAGAGAAATGAAAGAAATAAAAGCAAGAACAGGACAGAATCACCACAACGGCAAAGCTAGAAACCATGTTCACACGCATATGAAAACAATAACAAACAATGAAGAAAAACAAAACAAATCTAAAAAAAAAAAGAAAGAAAAAATGAAGAAAAACATAAGAAAATAAGAAAAAAGTCCACATCAAGGTGTCCCTCTACTATCACTGGTAGACAGCTTGGGAAGACAGAGTGTAGATCTGAGGTGATTAGTCCCAACAAGCCAGCTGGAGCTTTACAGCAGGGTGGTGGGTAATCACAGTGAGCCTCCACCTTTATTTCCACTTCAGTTCAGGCTTGTTTCTGGCTGCGAGGCTGGAATGAGACCAGTTCAGCCTGCAGCAGTGCATGCACCTCCTGCAGGATTGGATTTGGGTCCCTAGTGGCTCAAACTTGGACCCTGACCCCAACATTGGGAGCCACTAGATGGAGCCAGCAGTTACTCTCAGTTCTGAGCTCAGTTGGCCCCTCTGCAAGATGGCTCCCACCCAATCCCCCTCTCCTGGGGGATATCTGAACCTGAATAAGTCACCAGCCACTGCAGTCCACTGCATCCACTACTCTGTTCCATTGCTGTGTTTCTCCATGGAGGTCTCTGGGGTCACCAGTAGTCACCATGAATTCTGCAGGTTTGAGCTGCCCCTCTCATGCAGTGAGTCTGTATTCAGGGAGAAAGCACCTCCTCCCACCTCCTTCCTCACTGAAATTTCTCTCTTTGCTCTCTCTGCGTGCTTCAATTCTCACTTCAGATCTTTCCTGGGTCCCAGGGACCCAATTCCCTCATTCTTTTCTTCCTCTACTGCTCTATTCCAGTGTCTGGACACCAAATCTCAGAGAGAATCTTTCTCTGCTCCTTGCCACTCTGCCATCTTCCCAGAAGTCCTTATTTTTCTACTGTAAATGTTTACTGTAGCATAAGAGTAGCCAGCTGTGCCTCTCAGTGCCTTTCCCTGAGAGATACAGGAAACAATTTTTGTATTTATCCACTTGGTATGATGAAAGGCAAGGTGCAAAAGTGTCAAACCAGGATTTACACCACATTGTGGTCCATGAAACAGTTTTTCATATGTTTACCTGAGCATCACAGAGGGTATAATACACCCACACCAGTCTAGGTTTTTTTATTTATTTGTTTGTTTTTGTTTTTGTTTTGAGACAGAATTTTGCTTTGTAGTTCAAGCTGGCCCTGAATTCTCTATGTAATCCAAGCTGCCCTCAAACTCACGGAAATCCTCCAGCCTCAGCCTCCTGAGTACTAGGATTGCAGGTGTGCACCACCAGGCCTGGCATAGGATTTATTTTTTTTTAAGTTTTCTTTTGATTTTTGTGGTGGAAGTAGCCCAATTCAGTACAGTGGCACATGAAAAACCATATTTGCAAGTTGTGGAGGAGATCAAAAGTGAATCATCAGATTACTCCTTCATGGATGATGAAGATGATCCATGGTAAAATACCTGTTTTCATAACAGAAGAGTTGTGTGGGTGGAGGATGATGATGATGATGATGATATGACTGTGACATTGACCACATGAGCCAAAATTCCTGTGACACTGAAATGGAGCAAGAATCAACTGATACTGACACAGGGAATGCAGACCTCCTTGGTGCAGATGACGAAAACAGCAATATGAGTACATAGTTGACTAGCTGAAATGTTACAAAATGGTCACTCAACCAAATGGAACAATTCAATGTTAGAACTAGGTCTGAAAATTTAGTGAGGGTCTTGGCAGGGGTGAAACATATTGGACAGAATGCCAGCACTGCTATTCACCATTGGAAATTGTAACAGATGAAATGCTACAAGATGCTCTGAAATATAAAAAGGCCGAGATAGAAGTAAAACATTCTGTGTGCACCAGTAGCCATATTCAAAAATCTATTTATTATGACACCTCACTAGCTGAACTGAAAGCATTCATAGGTCTACTGTACTTAGCAGGGATTTCCCATGGTAATTGCAGGAATGTGAAAGACTTATGGAAAAGCAATGGGTCAAAATATGGTATAAAAATTTATGCCCTTGTAGATGGGAAGATTTATTATGCTTTCAATTTAGAAATTTATCATGGAACTCAGCCATCAGGTCCTTATTTGTATACCAATAAATCAAATAATGTTGTAAACAGACTTGTTGCTCCCATCTCCAAAACTACTCAGAATGTAGCATTTGACAATTGGTTTACAAGTTTCCAATTGTTACATTTGCTAACAAGTTGACCAGTGCAGGAACCGTATGCAGGAACAAAGCAGAAATTTTAAGTGAAATTAATGTTGCAATTTCAAAACAGAGAATTGTATATACAACCTATGGATTTCAGAAAGATATAACATTGGCCTCATATATGGCAAAGGAAAACAAACTGATACTGGTGAAGTCAACATTTTACCATGATAGGAAAATATTTATAGGGAAACCTCAACAAAATGGAAGCCTGAGATAGAAAATTTCTACAACAAAACCAGAGGTAGAGTAGATGTTGTTAATGAGTTATGCAGAAACTATGATATCACTTGAAACACAAAGCATTGGCCAATGATTGTATTTCACTCAATCCTAAACTTGTGTGGCATAAATAGTTTGATAGTTTATAAAGAAAATAACAAGTGCAAAATACCATGGACAAATTTTCTTAGAGGATTGGGACTGGAATTCATATGAGATCTTTTATAGCTGAGGAAAAACATAATGTTTCTGCACAGGGAGCTATGCAAAAAAATTGTGGAGCACACTAATGAGCTGACAGGTGAACAGGCAGGTGCAGCATCACAAAGACCTACTACAACAACAGGAAAACAAAAAAGATTTCAACTGTGCCCTACAAGAAAAGACAGGAAAACAAAGTATACATGCTATCAGTGTGATACTTCTGTACGGGACATGCAGTTGTCATGTGTGAAGACTGCCTTCAGTGTGACAGTTGAAGTAAATAGTATTTCTGTGGTAGACTATTGTGTTTACATTGTAGTTCACATAGGTCTTTTATTTTTTATGTGATCTTTCAGGTTTCTAAGCAAGTAAACAGCTGATGTGAAAATGTTGTCTATCCTAAGCACTTATTACATATTTGGTATTTTACTTTATTAATATCTCAAAGAGAGGTGACAAGATTGCTACATAAAAAAGTAAAGCTGGGCCGGTGAAATGGCTCAGTGGCATAAGCGCCTGCCTGGCAAGCATGAGGTCCTGAGTTCGACTCCCGGTACCCACATACGAAAAGGGCCGGTGATATCGCTCAACGGCATGGGCGCCTGCTGGCGCATGAGGTCCTGAGTTCGACCCCTGGTACTCACAAAAAGAAGAAGAAAAAAGGAAAGCTAAGCACATGTGCTGTCAGTGTATGCGAGACACGTGCATGGAACATGCATTTTTTGTGTGTGAAGACTGCCTCAGGTGTAACAATTGAAGAAAGCTTATTTTTGTGATAGAGTTCTATTGGTATTTTCATTATAGTTCATATAGGAATTTATTTCTGGTGTTATCTTTTAGGTTTTGTAAGCAAGTACACAGCCAATGTGAAAATGTTGTCTATTCCAAATGCGCAATGCATATTAAGAATTTAACACTTTATTTTATTGACATTTTATGTTCCTGTTAACTACAAACTGTATAATATAATAAAAACCTCCTCACAAAACACTAAGACCACTGAGATGTCAAGTATGTCCTCCAAAAAGGCCAGGAACTCAAAATACATGTACTGTCAGTGTAAGTGATACGTGTGTATGGAACATGCTGTTGTCACGTGTGCAGACATCTTAGGTGTGATAATTGAAGTAAAGATATTTTTTGTAGAGTGCTATTGGTATTTTCACTGTAGCTTATATAAGAATTTGTATTCTTTGTAGACTTTGTACACCAAAAAACAGTCAATGTTGAAATTTTTGATTTTTTATAAATGATAAATATTAAAAATTTAATATTTCATTTTTGTAATATTTGTCCTGTTAAGTACTCATTGTTTAATATAATAAAACTTATAAAATTAAAATTAATAATTCCTAAATAGATATTCTAAAGATATTCTAAAGAATAAACACGGGTCTCACAGACCCACGTTTCTGCACCTATGTGACAAAATTAGTGTTATGCTCCACAGGTTAAAATAACTTTCTTGAAGCCTAGTTGATACTCCCTTGTAATTGTTAGCTGTGATAGGTCAACTTCAGTAAGAACTCTAAAGCAGGTTGGTGAAGCTCCCGGGCCTGTCTGTGGATGACTGACGTCGTGCAGTCCACAAACTAAGGAGGGAAACCCCACCCCCAAATGTGGGAGGCACCAGGCAATAGGCTTCTAGCCTGGATGGAATAAAACAGGAAAGAATAAAGAAGTCTTCCCTTTTCTTCCTCAGAGGAGCTCCAGTCTTTGCCATTGCCTTTGGATGTTTGTCTTCAGTTCCTTCAAGTTTCCAGCACAAACTCTTCTGCTTTTTGGCACAGACTCACAGTGGACTCTGTGGTGAGCTCCAAATTTTCAACCTTTGACTGGATCCTCTGACTCTGCAGAGTATAGATTATCATTTTGCATTTTTCTACCCCCTGTAAGGGTAGTGGTCTATAAACAAGGAGAAAATAGGGTAAGAACCTCATTAAGTCTTCTCCCTAATCCTGAATGGAAGGAGTTAAAACATTACCAGAGAAATTCCCTTGGGAAGCAGTTCAAGAATGGGGGTAGAGAGAAGGAAAAACCAGATTAAAAAAAAAAAAAGAGGCACCAACTGGTCTTGGGACTTGCATCAAAAGACCAGAGAAAGAGCTGATAGGCAGGGCACAAAGAGAGAGCCAAGTGCATGAAGCCAAACTGAAACAGCTGTCCCTTCCCACCTCCAACAGAAGCAGGGGAGACAGGGGGTGGTCTGACTAACTTTGGAGAAAGCTCTTATCCAGTATGTACTCCAGTATCTATATGCACTAACATACCATACATTGTCTTAGTTACTTTTCTTGTTGCTGAGACAAAATACCCGACACCCAAAGTTAAAGGAGGAAAGTTTTATTTTGGCTCACAGTTTGTAGAGGATTCAGTCCATAATTGGCTGGCTCCAGGGCAGGGTGGCATGGCAGATGGGCATCACAGAGGAGAAACAGTCCATGGCAAGCAGGCAGAGGAGAGCACATTAGCTCTCTTTCTGTCCCTTATATTTTATGCAGACTACCCAACCTAGGGCGGGTGTAGCACTCACACCCTTAATCCTAGCCAGAACTATGCCAAACCAGTGGGCTGATTTACTAATCACATACTCTTGACCCCAGCACCACACACTCTAGATCCACCCACCCCTGAAAAGCCCTTCCCCCATGGCTGCATGAGGCCTTGTGGGGGACATTTAGACAGAAACCATAACATATACATTTACTCTTGGGTCACTATATTATTCACTCTAGAGTCACTATATATTACTACAATAGAGACCCACCCACCCCCTTATGCTAAGATAACCATGAATAAGGCACCCCCTTGCCAACCAACTCCCCACCCCACAGATAAAGTCCTGTCAAGGACAAGTAAACGAACAGAAAGAAGCTACACACAGACTACTGGAAGAGATGATGTGGGCAGGGGTGCCTGAGGCCAATCTAGTTATAGCAAGTTCTGGGGTGGGGGAAGGACCCCTATGTATAAAAGCAGCCAGTAACAAAGGGCCCTTGGGTAACCACCTTTCCAGGTCCCGCTGCTCCAGTTTTTATCAGAGCAGTTACCTCTGCTCTCCTTCTCACCACTTCTCCAGTAAAGTCTCCCTTTCCCTCAACTTCGCATATTTAATGCTGAACTCACACAGAGTTTATGAATCCTGGTGAGCTGCTCACCTGCAGCAGAGCAGCGGTGCTCCCCACGCACGGATGCGACAGCCTCATTCTGTGAGTGCCACTGTGAGCCTACCTTGTAACTCCTTCACATAATCATATAATATATACATATATCATATATATATACACAATTAAATCTCTTCCTCTAGTGAACCTTGACACATACCCCAAGAATCCCATAATGCCCGTCTTAGTGCGCCCTCTTTTGCACACATTTATGCGGTCATCAGAGAGACTGGAGAGTTCATATGAGCTTTAAAACGTGTAATTACTCATAATAGCACCTGAAATAATTTAGTAGCCCCAATTGTTTCTCTTTATTCAGTCATCCTTGAAACATTTTACTGGTAAATTGTAGCCTCACAATAAATAGCTCAGTACAGACCCAGAAATTAATTACCCTGAGCTATACTGATCACACTGGTGCATGTGTCCCCTCTGAGCTCATGGGATTAGAAATTGTGTTGCTACTTGAACACAGTGCTGAGCCATTCAGAAGGGACAAAATCAGATGGAGGATGTATGAGGAAGGAGGAGGAAATCTATCAAACACTAGATTAACCTTCAGAACTGGGGCTCCTTTCTATTTCTGCCCTATAGCGGCAATGCATAATTATTAGCTGCAAGTGGGTGTGCACTAGGGAAGGCGATGTGGCACTGTCTATCTGACTCAGTCCAATGAAGACTTCTTTATTGTGGTCCTGGAGGTCCATTTTAAGCTCAGGAAATTCAGTTCTCTCCCATTTTGCATATTACTAATGCTGAGAACTCAAATACCAACAGGAAACAAGTGGCTATCTAGATGGACAATTGACCAGATATGTTTATCCTGCTTGTTTGTGACCTCATTTTATACAAGAATTTTTGGTCTAGAGATGTATTTCAGTGGCAGGGTACTTTGTGCCCAGCATGCACAAAGCCTTGAGTTTGATCCCTACCACTTCAAGAAAAATTCCCATCTCCAGGAGGCCTCTGTCTTGGTCAGATCCTGCTGCTTCAAAACGTAAGATTTTCTTGCTTCCTGCACCTGGGTGAGAGATTGTATTCTCCACTCAGTGCCTTCCTTTGGATTTTCAAAGTCTTCTAGGAAATATAAGCTGCCAGTTAATCATCTGTGGAATGCTTTTCTACCTATAACCAGCATCATATCCTCCTATTACTGGACTAACAGCCACTGACAAGTTTAAAGCCCTTCCTATGAGCCAGGTGCTCACAGGGAGCACTCACAATTAAGAAGAAGATGTATTTGTACTCCCCTAATCCTCACTCTCAGTTTGTGATCCTCTGAAAGCAATGATACTCAAACTGTTGTAGGGACCGTGAGAAAGGGAAGATAGGCAGGTGATGTAGGTACATGAATTGGCTGACATAACATGGCTGACAGGGCAGACGGTGATAGAAATGACCACCTGCTTACTAGAATTGCCCTTTGTGAAACCTTTGCCAGTGTAGAATGGTTATTCTTAGAGACCCGCTTGAGTACACTGGAAACCTGCTAAAACTCCATGAACTTTAGGAACAGCTCACCCCAGCAACAAAGGCTAAGACCCTGATTGGCTTAAAACCCATATAAAAATGGGCAGACCAGGGACACCAGCCCACAAAGCTCGGTTAGAGCTCTCCCTTCCCAGCAACTTCTTGCTCAACAACTTTGTCTCCGCCTTCACAATGTTATACGTACACGTCTACTTCACTCTGCTTTTGTTTTTTGAGCTCCTCATTCTGCACTGGAGGCATCTTCAGTTTTATGTCAGCCTGGCTCTACTCATGCATTCCTCACCTGAGTGACAGCAAGAACTCAGAAGTGGGTCATGCCACAGGAGACCCCTAGGCCCCCAGACCCCCACGGTGATGCCACCAGGGAACTACAGGAAAGATCACCAAAGACCCCTGGACATGGTCAACATAGCCACCCTAAGTGGTAGTGAAGGAGGGAGGACACTCTGTCCTCTCCGCTGCTCACTCACCTGGAAGATCCCCCATGCTTAGCAAGGTGGAACTTCCCTAGCTGGGCCCCTTGCATCAAATTATAGGGGATCCTCTGGACCTGGGCAATGAGAGCCAGGGCAGACGTAGCGAGGCATTGCTCGCGTTCACTTCACTGTGTTAGCAGTGGCTTGCTCACTTAACTGCTGAGACACCTATTTCCCAGAGGTCTTGTCTTGGTCAGGAGTAAGAGGTAGACCCACCTTCAGGCCCATGGATATGGAGAGCGGGAAGCAGGGATCCTGGTGCACCTCAGACTTCCTGTCTAGTAATCTAAGTCTGTAACTTCCTTCTGGCAGCTGTTAATGGGTGGCCTTCAAATGAGGAACACGATAGTTCCCGCTGCAGTCCAGAGAACACCTAGCCCCAAGGCAATCCAAGCAATGCGTTGCTAGGCAAAGGGGTGCCACGTGACACCAACCTGCTAAATGTATAAATGCACTGCTTTGGTTGAGCAGTTATTTTCCTCCCATCAGGAGAGAGGGCTCCACCTGACCTCAGCTTTTTGTCTTATCTTTATTTCTCCATCTTCTCGCCATCCTTCCCCCTGGGAACTTTGAGAGCTGCATGGGATGTGGCAACAAGGACTTTGGGGCAACATTTCTAACTGCTTCTAACTTCTGTCCCTGTGTGTGACAGATTATTTCATTTTAAGGCAAAGTTTCCCACAGCTAATTGTTCATTCTGTCAGGCCACCAGTAAGCAATTTTGGTTGTAAATTTAGTTGTTTAGATTTCTCACCCACTTAGTCTGGAAAATTTACTCCCTTGATTTGTCATCTCTTTTGACATACACCAGCAATCCCAGATATTTTGTAGAAGAACATTAAAGCATGTTCGGGTCATAGAGAAGCCACCGTCAGAGAAATCCTTTCCTTGCTTCATCTATGGGAGGTTTTTACAAACCTGTCCTTAGAATATTGGTAGAGGCCAAACCATCCAAGACCTGATTTGAGGACCACATCATCTCACATTTCCATCTCACCCCATAAGACTCTCAAAAGCCTCCATAATTTGGCCATAATGGCTAAGGGCCCATCAAGGAGAGAGTTTTTTTTAAAGGAAAGATTACATACATTTGAGAAAGAGAGACATCACTATTCTTTAAGAAAGTATAAGGGACCCATACCTTCTCAGGGTTGGCACCAGGGACAGCAGGTCGCTATAAGATGCCCCATCCAGAGCCGTTCTGAGGTGCTCTGTTCGGGGATGTCTGATAGAGAGCTGTCTCCCTTGGCTTAGTAGGAGGTGCCAAGGTAATCAACCTCCTTTCATGACAAATCTTTTCCCCAGTATATTCCAGGAGCCAAATCACTTTTCCCTGCAGAGTGTAGGATTCCAAATGACCAGTCATTTCATTAGCTCTCCTCAAGAAGACCTCCTCAAACATTAGGAAAAAAATTAGATCCCCAGTCCCTCAAAGAAAAGGCTCTCACTTCTATTACATGCCTCGCCAGTCACCTTTGGAATGCCTAAACATTGGAAAAAACTAGAATCCCAGACTCTTAGGAAAAAGGCTCTCATCCTTTATTCTATAAAGACATGAACCATCTACACCACAGGGATGGAAAAAAAATGGCCACCGGGGGGCTCCCTAAATTATAATACTATCTCTTGTCATGAAGACTATCTCTTGTAATAGGTCTCTTGTAAGCAAGAGGAAAGATGGGATGAAATTCCCTATGTGCAGCTTTTCTTTGTCCTCTGTGACCGTCCTGCATGGGGTGCCATTTGTTTGGTAGATCCCACTCTTTTAGTGGTTATGTCTGTTCCTGTGACCTCAGAAAAGTGCACATCCTCAGAGGGAAGGGGCTGAGACCCAGCTCCACCTTATGTGGAGACAAACTCCACCCAGCCTAGTGCATCCTCTGAAAAGCTGCTTCCCCTATATAATCATGAGAAAGAGGGAAGATCAAAAATGAACTAGGGAGATTTACAAATGACTTTGATGAATACAGTCAAGTTTTTGATAGGCTCAACTTTTTGATTTAATCTGGGAAGATGTGCTGTTTTTGTTTACTGGGACCCCTGGTCAGGGTAAACAGGACCAAATCCTACCAGCAGCAGCTCAAATGGGCAATCCCTATCATGTGGCCCATAGAAATGAACAAGCAGACAGGAAAAAACCTACCCTCATGAGAAAAGACACAGTCCCTTCTGAAAATTCCCACTGGCCTCTCAATGAATCCTGAGGACATAAAAAAGAAAGACTTGATGTAGACATCTTATTAAGGGAGGCTGCAAAAATCCTTCATCAGAGAGATCAGGAAGCTCAGCAGGAGAAACAAATCTGACACAAACAACTGACAGCAGCCCTTAAGGGACATCTCAACAAGAAAGAGGGCTCTACAGGCAAGCCATGTAGTTACTTTAAAAAGGGGGACATGTCAGAAAAGATTACCCCAGATTCAGGCATGGAAAGAGAAGAGAGATAAAATTCCCAACACTCCCTGTGAGTACCACGAGGAACTCCACTGGTCTGATAAATATCCCCAGAGGTCCTCCAAAACCAAATGAGGGTCCCCAGTACACCATACCCTGGCCCTTCACCCAAATCTTAATAGATGTCTGAAAGGCCTCCTAGAAAACAGGCTCTTTGATCTTCTATTACATCAAAGAGAGATTAAGAAAAAACAGTTGAACTTGCTACTTATGCAAAATTTATAGATATATCTAAGCATACACTCTAAAGATATACTTGTCTATCTGCCTGCCCAGTCTATACTAATAATTAGTTATAAAACCTGCAGTTACTAAGTTTAAAACAAAGTATGATTTTTGAGCTCAATACAGAAAAGTCTTTAGTTTTCTTCTAAGATTTCACTCACCTGGGCATGGCGGCACACCCATGTAATCCCACCATTTGGGAGGCTGAGACAGGAGGATCACTGCAAGTTCAAGGCCAGCCTGAGCTACATAGTGAGTTCAAGGCCACCCTGTCTCAAAAAAATATATTTTCACTTATCGGTGGGCTGACTTAAGCAGATACAGTGTTTTTATAAAAATGTAGTTTGCTTTAATAAATTAATGTGCAGGTAACAAGACTGGCTTCGCCTTTGGTATAATCAATGGGATGATTTAAATGGAGAAAAAAATGTCATATTTCTCCTCTCCTTTCAGGCAAATGTCATATTTCTCCTCAGGTTTCCTGTAAGTCAAAATGATATCAAAAATGGGTTTGATTGATAACCTGAGCAGAGGTAGTACATTCTTCTTAAATAACATTCTATTAAAAGATGACATGATTGGGTAAAAGTTTATGCTATTTAATGTCTTGTAATTAGATTAAGATGGCTATGACTGACTAAAAGGCAGTTCCGTAAACTCTTGAACATGTATTAAAAATAATAAAATTTCATGGCTCTAATGCAATGTCTTTATAATTGTTATGCTAAAATGTTATGCTGCTCTTAATCTCAAGTGTTCTCTATAAAACTTCATAATCGTTATCCGTTGATGCAGAGGTTTGGCTCCTGAGAAGACCATGATTGGGGGAGCAGTAACAGTTTCCTGCTCATGTTGGCTCTTTCAAAAGTGTTTAATATCTAGATGTGATCATAAGACTAAATCTACTGGTCTCATTGCAATGCTGGTGTAACTGGACCTTCTGGGTGTTCAACAACCGAGGTTTAGAGACCAGAACAAAATAACAGGGCCAAGAGGTCAGCCAATATTTTGGCTATGGCTCTCCAAGGTCAACAAAGAGCCAGGACAGGAGGAGACTTTTCCTATGAGATCCTACAACTTTGGCGAGTTACTCAGCTCCTAAGGAGATTGTCAGGCCGCAGAGAATGGGGATAACAACTGTAATGTTCTAGAAAGGAGGGTCACCAGAGAGACAAAACATTGCCCTAGTGTCTACGGAAGCCACATGGTCCAGAAAGACTGTGATTCATCCTGGCAGCTGATACTGACAGAGGAGCAAGAGTCTCTATGCATGGTCCTAGGAGATACCCCTGGAGAGCCTTAAGTGACCTTGATATTTGACAAAAGGTTAATTTTGGCCTCACCTGAACTTGGTCTTGAGTACTCAGCAGAAACAATATAACCAAAGATAATTATAATATAGACTAAACATAAAAAAGGGGGCTATAATCACTCACCCCTGACCCTCTCCTAAAGTCACGGAGCCACGTTTATACCAGGATACATTAAGGCAAGCTCCTCTGACCTCATCTTCTCATGGGAGAGACTTTCATACGCCCAATGTGTTTTATATCATTAATATCGTTATCACTAACTGACATGGGAAGGGGTGGTGGTGCAGATGGAGGAGCTTAGAAGGGAATATTAGGATTTTACTCCTGAGCTTATTTAGGCTTTGTATCTATGAAAATACAAGTGATATTTCATAAGGCACTGATTTTGGGGGGTAAAAGTCAACATTTTTATTCATTAACGGGTTTTTAGAATGTCCATTGTTTTGACATGCAGACTTTACAATAGAAGAAAAATAAATGTTCCTTGACCAATGTTTTCCTGCTGATGGTTGGGTTTTATAGAAACGGAACCTGGAAGAGAATACAACAGGGGGATCACTGAGGGGAAGCTCAGGAGGAACTGGAGGAGGCAGGTCAGGGCAAGGAAGGCAAGTGTATGACTTGCTTCGCAATCGACCTTAGCCTGATCCCACATGGAGCTTGAGAGCACAGAGCACACTACACACTGGTCCCGATTTGAAACAAAGGAGAATGCTTTTGTTACTGCAGTTCCAGCAGTCCTTACATATTTCTGGCTTAAACAGCTTTCTGTATTTCCTTTTCTAAAACATTGGATTTACCAGCAACTGCAGGAATCCACATATGACCTGTTCACTTTGTTATTTCTGAACATTAATTCTTCTTCTGTTGTAGTCTGCATGTCAAAACAACGAGCATTCTAAAAATCAATCCATTAATGAATAAAAATGCTGACTTCCCCCCAAAATCAGAGCCTGATGAAATATCACTTGTGTTTTCACAGATTCTAAGTCCAAATGAGCTCAGAAGTGAAATCCTAATATTCCCTTCTAAACTCCTCCATCGGCACCACCACCCCTTCCCATCTCAGTTAATGATAAAGCCACATTTCCAGCTGAGACAGAAGCCTTATGTCAGCCTCGACTCTTGCGACAGAGAGGCTGAGAGGCGGGTGGAAGGGCAGGTTCCGACCCGAGGACGTGGGACGGTGTAACCACCATCACGTGCAGCTCCTCAGTAACACGGGCCCTACACGGAAAGAATACAGGACAGGCTCTCAGCGTGAATCTTTATCGAGTAAATGTCAGTGTACAACAGAAGGGAAGTGGAAACAGCGGGCAATCTTGCCAATAAACTCAAACGATGGAGTGTTGTTTTCTACCGACAGTTTCTAGAGATAATTTCAACTCTCCCAGCAGATGCTATCATTGCAATTGCAGCAAACAAACTGAGATAAAGAAAATTTCAATATTTATCTGAAGGTTTAGATGGTCACTTTCTACACATTTTTATGTAGTCACATTTTTCTGTAGACAAATTTTGCTGTAGTTGCTGTATTGGAAAAAGCGAAATTTGCTAAAAAGTTTTCAAGTAAATCTCAGCTGTCAATCTACTAAAAGGAATGGGCTATCACTTGGGATATAGAGCAACAAATCCTATGTCACTAAGAAAACATTTCTTGCTGGGTTATGTAGCTCACTATAAAAGAATAAAAGAATAAATCTTTTCTGAGAAAAATAAGAGTGCCTTGGCCACATGCTTCCATGTTGCTGAGTATCCCTATTTCCCTCTCCTCTCTCAAGTCTTTACTATCCCTGACCAGTACCGAAGTCACCAGACTGACTCTCAAGCTCCAGTCTCACAGCAAGCGAAAATTAACAACATAATACTTATTGGGTCCAGGCTTTGAGGGGACTCACTTTGTATCTGGGTGACAATAGGGGCTGGTAAGTCTGTTTGGCCTTTTAGACTCTGGGAACATCTAAAATAGAGTGGGCAAAACATATGATGAGGGGCCGGTGAGATGGCTCAGCGGCGTAAGCGCCTGCCTGGCAAGCGTGAGGGCCCGAGTTCGACTCCCGGAACCCACATACGAAAAAGGGGCCGGTGATATCACTCAGCGGCATGGGCGCCTGCTGGCGCGCAAGGTCCTGACGTCGACCCCCGGAACCCACAAAAAAAAAATATGATGAATGCTTACATTTTGAAAACTTGTTACACTAAAGGACACATCACTACTCATCCCCATCAAAATACTCCCCCTCCCTCTGAACATACTTATCCCATTGTTCTTAAAATTTCTGAAGCAGTCTTGGAAATCATCTTCCACGGCTTCATGAGGTGTAATCAAGTGATGACTGCTGGAAGTGCCTTCCAGTGGAAAGGGAGGCTTCTAACGGCACTACGGTGTGTCCTCATCCACCTTACTCACTGGATTTGGCACCATGAGACTTCTGGCCCTTCTCCAAAGTCAAAATGACCATGAAAGGTAAACATCGTGAATGGACTCAGGATACTGAGGGAGACACAACAGCTGAACTAAAGACACTCATGAAAGAGAACTTCCAGAACTCCTTCAGAAAGTGGCAAGAATGATGGGATAAGTGTGTTTGAAGTGAGGATGAGGATTTTGAGCAGGATTAATATGTCTTTTACTTAATTTTTAAAAATTTTAACATTCACTGTACTTTTCTAACACTCTTCTTAATAGGTCTAGACATTCCATTAAGTTGCAGAAGACATCACCCAGAAAGGAGTGTGGGCCCTTCAAGGAAAAAGCAAGAGAGCTCAAGGACTGATGACATTGCTTCCCAGAGGCCTTTTGAGCATATGTGGCTCTCTGAAGTAGTTCCTGAAGGGCACTGGGGTTGTGAGCTACACTCCTGAGCTTTGGGAATCTTATCACCCAGTAGGCTCCACTGTAAGCAGCAGTAGCTCTGCGCCAATCAGGACACAAGACGGAAATTCCTAGGCATGACTTCTGGGGGCCTTGTGGTCTTAGTCCTCATGGAGGCCTTATCAGTGCTCCAAAGACCATCCTCATGGTCAGAGTCTGTGGGGCTTTCTGCAGGTGAGAAAATCCATCCCTATCATTTTTCTCCATCTTTCTTACTCTGGAACTGGAATATTAACCCTTCCTCCCCTGGTTTGAGGGGACTGGAGAAGGCACGTGTGCCCAGGGTCCAGCATGGCTCTGGGCACTTTTCAGAGAACACAGCCATTGAAACTGCTATGACCGTAGAGGTTTGCCCTTGGAGGGATCTGGTCCTGGGGTCTCCTCAGACTCAGGCATTTATCCAGCTGAACATAAGTGGGGAAAGGGAGAGCACATGCTGGGAAGAGAATGGTTGTTGGGCTGCCTGACTCCCTAGAAGTCTACAGGATTGGTCTTTGCAGTTGCCATCTGTTTATTGTGAGTAGTGCTGGCTTGCCACTTATAGCCTTAAAACTATTTTGCAATTAAAGATATCCATGCATCGGTATGTTACTGCTTTTTTATTAGTATATGTTTGCAGTATATAATGTTCACAATTATCATGGGGGATTTGTACATATATGTAACATATCTTAATTCTTGCTTTTTTTTGTCCCCTTACCCTCTCCTCCTTCCCCTCCCCATTTGCAAAACCTCTATTTGTTTTTTCCTTCATTTTTTTTCTTTATATCCTCTTCTCTTTTTCCTCTCCTCACTCCCCTTATCTCTTGTTCTCCTTTCTATTTGAAAAAGTTCTTCCTACTTCCTACTCTCTGTGCTCTATTTTGCTCCTTGTATATACTTGGGTTTCTCACACAAGAGAAACAATCAATATTTAAACTCATGTTTATTTCTTTTTACAGTTAAAATGGATTCCATATGCATTCCAATATGGGCTACCAGATTTTGTTTATCCACCTATTCTATATGTGGAAGTTCCAAAATCCCCTTTGAACACTTGCTCTGACTGCACACACGTAAGGCCCTGTCCTGTCCCAACATGGCATTTGGCAGGAGGCTCTTCTTCTTAGACAGTTGTCAGAGTCATAAAAGGAATTGAATATATCTCATGGTACAGAATAAGAGATATAATGTGGGGGGCCGGTGAGATGGCTCAGCGGTGCAAGCGCCTGCCTGGCAAGCGTGAGGGGCTGAGTTCAACTCCCGGAACCCACATATGAAAAAAGGGCTGATGATATCGCTCAGCGGCACAGGCACCTGCTGGCGCATGAGGTCCTGAGGTAGAACCCCAGTACCCACAAAAAAAAAAAAAAAAAAAAAAGAGAGATATCATGTGGGTAAAACCATGTTACTCACTGTGTTACGATGACCACTGTCAGTTAGGGCAGAAATGGCATTTCCTGAGGCAACCTGCTGCAGTTTGAAAAAGAACAAGCTGTTGTTGGACACCTAACCCCAATGCATTTGTCTGGGATGTGGGGCCTTTGGGAAGGTGTCTAGGTCCTAGGGCTCCACCTTCGTAAGGGTTAAAACCACCCTGAATGTGTGTGTGGAGCAGGGTTCTCTCCTCTGCTCTTCTACCATGTGAGGATGGAGCTCAAAGGCCCACACCAAATGCCAGTGCTTGGATCTCGGACTTATAGCCTTTAGGCCTGTGAAGGGACACATTTCTGTTCTTTATAAATTTCCTAGTCTGTGGTATTCTGATATGTGGTATACTAACACAGGCAGACTAAGACAGAACAAGAGGAGAAGTCCTACGCTTGTCCACCTGCTTGAGTTGCCCAAATCCATCCCTCCCCTGTGCCCACACCCTTCCTGCCACCTTTTCTTCTGTCTCCGAGTGAACATATTGCAGCTAACAGCACTGACTCCAGTGCGTGGCTGCACGCATTTGAATGGCTATAAGAGAGCACCTATTACCTTTCAGCTCTGCGTGGTCACATTTTGTAACTAAGTGATTGTGAAATCAAGTATCCATTTGGATTTCCCCCTTCAGTATATGTGCTGCTGAAGCCAGCACATTGGATTTCCCCCTTCAGGGGACTTGGAAAACAATATTTTTCTCTCATGGGAGCAGTCTGAGCTTCATGTAACCTTAGTAACTCACAAGTGGTACTTTGGTGACAAGTTTCTACACCACCCCAAAACAGGGCAGAACTTGCTGGCCCATGCCCAGCCCTGCCTGCATGTGGCTACTGAGGATCCGGGCTGTAGAACCAGCTGAGCAAACTCCAGTTTAATGCAGGGTGCATAGAGAAGCCAAACATTAACCCCAGCTTCATATTTAAATATTCTTTTATGAGCACATTCATTTAGCATGCATCCATATGCATGTATTTTTTGATCTTTTTGAAATATAAAGCAGCCTACACATTCCCATGTAGACATACATAGAACCACTTCAACATGACTCCTTTGCTAGCACTCATTGCGTGAGTGAACCAGTGTGCCTGTTCACTGTCCTTTCGATACACTTTCAGTTTGTTTCGAGCATTTTTTCCATGATTTTCATTTGAGCAAAATGAATATGCTTGGTCATGTGTTTTAAAAATCAATCAAATAGAGTAATTTCATGATTAATTCCAAAATTTTAAACTTCTGGTTTCAAGTACGGTGGTACCTTGGGTTACAAACTGAATTTGTTTAATGATTTGGGGGAAGATGGCTGTGTTTGTGTTTGTTTAGGGAAGATGGCCATTGTGTTTGTCACCTGATGCAGAGTTTATGAATGGAAGCGAAATTTGGCCAAACACTTTTGTAACCAAATTGTTTGCAAACAGAAGCATTCATGAACTGAGTATTACTGTGCTTACCTTCTCTGCTACTTCAAAGGTATTCGTAAGTTCTGCTGTCAAACTCTATTTTAGTCCATATGTCACTGAAGCTCTCTGGGGTGGACTTCCCAGGGCTGCCAAAGATCTCCCAGCTCATTTGAAGTTGGGGAAGGAAGATCTTGCATACTCGTGGACTCTGCTCAGTACTCTACTTGGTGGATCAGTTTTGTCATCTCAAAATTCATACGAAAGTACTGTACTAACCCCCAGTACCTCAGGAAATGGCTCTATGTGGACAGACACCCCTTAAAGAGGTAAAGTAGGGCCGGTGAGATGGCTCAGCAGCATAAGCGCCTGCCTTCCAGGCATGAGGTCCTGAGTTCGACTCCCGGTACCCACATAGGAAAAAAGGCTGGTGATATCACTCAGCAGCACAGATGCCTGCTGGCGTGTGAGGTCCTGAGTTCAACCCCCGGTACCCACAAAAAAAAAAAAAAAGAAGAGGTAAAGTAACATGAGGTCAAATGGGTGGGCCTGAGCCAGTCAATCTGGTGTCCCCGTGAGAAGATCAGGACACGGAGAAGTCCGGAGAGACGACCACATGCGGCACAAGGAGAGCACAGCATCAACAAACCAGTGGGAGAGGCCTCAGGAGACCCAGCCCCGTTCACATCTCCTCTGGTCCTCCTGCCTTCTGAATGTGGGAAAGTAAATCTCTGTAAGCTACTCAGCATGTGGTGCTTTGTTAAGGCAACTTTAATCAGTTTAAAAAAAGTCACGTGTGATCCCCTGGCACCCTGGCCCCCAGAAGTGACCGACAGGAGCATGTCCAGGGAGAAGGCGGGACTGCTGCGAGCTGCGGGGGCAAAGCTACCTCTGAGCACAGCTCATACCATGAGGCCTACGGAAGCGCCCACAGTGAGCTGAACACTGCTCGGCCTCTTGAAATCCCTGATTTGTGATCCTTTCAGGCCTGAGAAGCATGGGGAAGTGAGGAGCTACCGAATCCAGCCCAGCACAACCTCTGTACAAACCCAAGGGACAGGGAGAGCGTTGACCAAAAATATCAACCAGGCTTGTTTTCCTCTTGCTGTGACCACATTAGGAGGACCTGCGATTGTGTCCCCATCACTTCACTAACTCCTCAGTGTCTGTTTTGAGGGCGCATGTGGGAGTGTCATCCTATTCTTCTGTGCCACCCCTTCCCTATCCAACCCGACGTGAAATTCGTTTGGCTCTTCTTTCAGACTATCACAGATCAGAACCATCACCTCCACAGTACACATCTAGTCAGAACCACTCCCTCCCAGAGGAGTTTCTGCGCTGTCTTCAAGTCGGTGTCTTGCTCCCACCGTTAGCCCTCCACAGCCCATTTTCTACACTGGGACAGAGTGGTTCACCAACAATATCTGCAGCCCAGAGTCGCCGCTGTTCAAGTATCCACAATGGGATGCACTGGGTGTAAAGTGGAAAATCTTTGCCAGCGCCTGCCCTGTCTCATGTAGTCTGGCCTTTCCATGGCTCTCAGACCCTGAATTTTACCTCTTGCGGTTCTCACTGGCCTCCCTGCTTTACAGAACAGGACAGCTCTGCCCTTTGAACTTTGTAATGGACATGTCTTGCACCCTGAAAATTATTCTCAGAAATACCACATGGCTCAGGGTCTCATGTCCTTGTGTTGGCTCAACTTCCCTCTTATTTAGGAAGACTGCTATGGATGATCTCCCCATCTTCTCAGCACACTCGCCTCCTTTCCTGCTTTCCATTGTGCCTGCCACATTACAGAATGTTATATAACTCAGTTCTTCTCTGTCCCCTGTCCTCCTTGAGTAGACCATGGGCTCCACGAGGGCAGGCACGTCTGTCTGTTTCCCTTCATCTCCCAGGCACCTACAACGATGCCTAAAACCTACTGGTTGCTTATTGAACACACATTCGATTTGGGAACAACCATAACAGATCCCCTTTCCTTTTCTATATTTTCCATGCTGGGGAGTCTTTCTAATAGCCCCTTGGGTGACTTAAAAAGAAGTAGGTATTCGTTCCAGAAGGAAATGGAACCACACTCTAAAAAAGAAACTCTGAAGGTTGCCAAGTTGTACCACAGCCATGTGCCTAGCTTCATTCTGTGTTGATTTCACCAAGAACATGACATTTGACCCATGCTACAGGTACGTCTTCCCTGAGCTACTCCCTTAACTAACTAACTAATGTAATCCTCACTAAGAACTTTCAGTGTATCCGCATTTCACAAATGTTTTCCTCATTATTTCAACTCCGTTTGGACACTATAGCTGCAGCGACAGCTGGAGTGAGTGGATTGTGCATCTCAGAGAGGGATCTTTATCGCAGTAGTGCCACAGGAATCCCAGCACAGGTGTCCTGTGTGGAATGGTTATGCTCTCCAGGCTTGGACACAAAGGTATCTCCACATATGTGGGAAGGCCATTTCCTGGGGAATCATGCACGTGCTGCCACCCTTTCCTATCTGTATCAGGACCAAGGGACATATGTGGGCTACTGTGTAGACATATTTGGAGGGTCAAAAATCTGTTGTTGGTAGCTCATGACAATCTAGATTCTTTGGTGTTTTTGAAAATCTTAATGGTATAGTAGTAGAATTGAGACATTTGCAAGACACCCAGCAAGTCCCAGAGGTACTCAGATATGGTAGGTGGATAAAATCCCATGTGTGGGAAAACAACTTGAAGGAGAAGCCCACAAGATAGAAGCCAGTAACTGAGATGTTTAGAAATGGGGCCACTTCTCAATCCCAGTAACACATACGGTTCAGGTCCTGTGAATGTGAAACCTTGGGAAAAGTTCAGATTCCCCAAGTACAGCAGGAACTTCCAGGCTGTAGATGGTGCCCAGCTACTGCCCAGTACCCACTTGTCCTAACTCTCCTCCAATGGGGAGGAGCCCAGCAAGCATGGTGTTTGTGAGAGGGCGTCCTCAGAGCAGGGCAGTCAGGACAGAACAAACCAGAGGATCACTCAGAGGACAGTGACTGAGTTAGGAGCAGGAGCCTTAAAGACAGAGGAACATGGACATGTCCTGGTTGGAGACCCAGAACCAGGCACTGAGGGAGCTATGAGACAGTGACAATTGCAGGGGTTTGCAGTGGCTATGTCCACTGGGAGCTGAGGTGAACAAGACAGTGGGGCAGACAGGGCAGGCACTCTCCCACCACCCCCTAAACATCACTGAGCCCATGTGGGCTCCCTCCCACTGCCCCCAAACACTACCAGATTCCGTGAGGAAGGGCTCTCTTCCTCAGAGCCCTAAACACCACTACACTGGTGGGCTAGAAAGAGACCCTCCTGTACAACTGAGACATGACATCACCAGGGTTCAAAGAAACAACCCCAAGCAGTACCAGAGTTGGCTATTTCTTGCCGGTCCCCAGAATCCACTAAAATCCTGGGTCTGACTGAAACCTGCTGAGCATGAGTATTGCTTTGACCTGATAGTAAAGAGGGCAGAGAGAAAGCCATGGGAAAGGTGCACAGGGGCAGTGATACTGCCTGCCACCTGGCCACAGGGGACCACTGAAGTTGCTGGCCTGAGAAAGACTGGGCAGAACTAGGGTGTAACTGCAGAGTAAGGGAGGCCAAGAGAGGTTACCTGTGTGGAACAAACAGGAGAGCCTGTGGCAAGATCTCAGCTGGGAACTTGAGGTTGGTATTTGTCAATGGAAGGACCATGGACAACCCTTCAACATTCTAAGAACACAGGACACCCCGAGTGTGGCCTGCTTAATGTTTGAGTGGCAGGCCTTTTTATATATGAGTATACTTATAGCTATGTGCACACATTTTCTACATGTTGCTTGTAAAACAATGTAACTAAGTTGATACCCATCAACAGATGAATGGACAAAGAAAATGTGGTATATATACAAAATACAGTATTACTAGCCATAAAAAAGGATAAATTTGAATCATTTGCAGGAAATAGATGGATCTTGAGACTACACATGGAGCATAACACTGGGTCCCACAAACCCATCCCTTAGTTTTCTACTGTAAATTTTTACTTTTAGCATAATAGTAGCTGGCTGTGCATCTATGTACATTTCCCTGAGGGATACAGGAAGCAATCTTTGTGTTTATCCACTTGGTATGATGAAAGGGAAGGTGTGTACCTGTGTGCAAAAGTATCAAGCCAAGAATTACACACACAGATTTTGCATATGGTTGCCTTAGCATCACAGAGGGTATAATACACCCACACCACTCTAGGATTTGCTTATTTTGTTTTTGTCTTTTTGCTTGCGTGTGTATGTTTTGTTTTCTTTGTTTTTTGTTTTGTTTTTGTTTTTCGAGACAGCATCTCCCTATATAGTTCAGGCTGCCTTGAACTATGTAGCCCAGGCTGGCCTCAAACTCATGGTGATCCTCCTGTCTCAGCCTCCTAAGTGCTGGGATTATAGGTGTGTGCCACCATGCCTAGCTAGGATTTGTATTTTTAAAAGTTTTCTTGGGCCGGTGAGATAGCTCAGCGGCATAAGTGCCTGCCTGGCAAGTGCGAGGTCCTGAGTTTGACTCCCAGTACCCACATAAAGGAAAAAAAAGGGCCAGTGATATCGCTCATTGGCACAAGCGCTTGCTGGCAAGCACGAAGTCCTGATGTCGACTCACGGTACCCACGGTAAAAAAAAAAAAAAGTTTTATTTAGATTTTTCTGGTAGAAGTAGCCCAGTTCAGTACAAGGGCACATGAAAAACCAGATTTGCAAGTTCTGGAAGAGGTGAAAAGTGAATCATCAGGTTACTTATGCATGGATGAAGATGATCTATTATGGCAAAATATATGCTTTCATAACAAGAGTGGTGTAGGTGGTGAAGATGAGGATGATGATGATGGTGATAATGACTTTAATGTAGGCCACATGAGCCAAAGTTCCTGTGCCAGTGAAATGGAGCAAGAATCGACTGATACAGACACAGGGAATGCAGACCTCCTTGATCCAGATGACAAAGAAAACAGCAATGTTTGACTACTTGAAATAATGCAAAATGGTCATGCAACCAAATGGAACAATCCAATGTTAGAACTAGATCCAAATATATAGTGAGGGTCTTGGCAGGGGTGAAACATACTGGACAGAATGCTGGCACTGCCATTTAATGTTGGAAACTGTAACAGACGAAATGCTACAAGATGCTCTGAAATACACAAAGGCTGAATTGCAAGTAAAATGTTCTGTGTGCAGCAATAGCCATATTCAACAATGTGTTTATTATGACAGCTCACTAGCTGAACTGAAAGCATTCATAGGTCTGCTGTACTTAGCAGGGATTTTTCATGATAATACCAGGAATGTAAAAGACGTATGGAAGAATAATCCCAGGAATGTAAAAGAGTTATGTCAAAATACAGCATAAAAATTTATGCCCTTTCAGATGTGAACACTTATTATGCTTTCAATTTAGACATTTATCCTAGAACTCAGCGATCAGGTTCTTATTTATATAGTAATAAACCAAATGATGTTGTGAACAGACTTGTTGCTCCCATCTCCCAAACTAATCAGAATGTGACATTCAACAATTGGTTTACCAGTTTCCGACTCATGTTACATTTGCTAACAGAGCATAAGTTGACCAGTGCAGGAACTGTATGCAGGAACAAAGCAGAAATTTCAAGTGAATTGTTGCAATTTCAAAACAGAGAATTGTACAGTATAATCTATGGATTTCATTTCAACCTATGGATTTCATAACATTGGCCTTGTACATGGCAAAGGAAAACAAAGTGGTACTGCTGATGTCAACATTGCACCATGATGGAAATATTCATAGAGAAACCTTGAGAAATAGAAGCTTGAAATGGAAACTTTCTACAACAAAACCAAAGGCAGAGTAGATGCTGTTGATGTGTTATGCAGCAACACTGGCCAATGGGTGTGTTTTCCTCAATCCTAAATATGTGTGGCATAGATAGTTTGATAGTTTAGAAAGAAAATAACAAGTGCAAAATAACACAGAGTAATTTTCTTAGAGGATTGGGACTGGAACTCATAAGAGATCATTTACAGCAGAGGAAAATCTATGCAAAAAAATTGTGGAACACATTGGTAAGCTGACAGGTGCATAGGCAGGTTCAGCATCCGAAAGACCTACTATGACAACAGGAAAATGAAAAAGATGTCAACTGTGTCCTACAAGAAAGGACAGGAAAACAAAACATATGTACTACCAGTGTAAGCAACATGTTTTTCCTTCCTGTCTTTGGTCGGGATCTTTTGCAGGTACCCTTAATAAAAATTCCAGGATGCCACAGGAGAATGGGAGTAGAAGAGCAGAATTTAGGGACTTTCTTTACTTTAGGTCGGCAGCATAGTCACTTGCCCACTCAGACAATTGATCAACAGGGATGCAATCTACAAGATGGTGAGATAAGGACTTTTCCACATGCTGGGGTCTGTGGTCCCCTGGGAGTGTTTAAAATCTGGTACCAAGCTTCATCCTCAGAGATTTTGTTTCAGTTGGTCCGAGTGGCAAGTAGATATCCTCAGGTCTTGCCAGTTCAAAGGGAGGTGGAAGGATAGGACTAGGTTCAATATCACTATCCATGATTAAAAAACAAGTTCTCTGAACCACTGCCCAGAACTCAACTGACTGCACTGAGTAAGTGGAAACTTATTACATGCTGTTACTAAGGTACAACACTGCACTTCTCACACTGAAGATCCCTGGTGCTCCTTTGGATGGCACTTGGTAGCAGCAATCAACATATGTTAACACAATTTGCAATTTGGCTTATGATTTCAGAGGTTTCAGTCCATGGGTGGTTGGCTCCAAGGCAGAGACATGGCGGAGGAACAAAGCTATTTACCTGTGATGGACACAAAGCAGAGCACAGGGGAAAGGCACAGCACAAAGGAAGGAGCCAGGGATCGGACATGCTACCCAAGGTCATGCTCGCATAACTAATTTCTTCCAACCAGGCCCACTTTCGTATTCATTCATTCATTCATTCATTCATTCATTCATTCATTCATTCTGATAAGGTCTCACTATGTAATTCAGACTGGACTTGAACTCACTATGTAGCCCAAGCTGGCCTTAAACTTTCAGTGATCTGCCTGCCTCAGACATCTGAGTGATGGGGTTACAGGTATGCATCACCATGCCCACCCTAGGCCCACTTTCTAATAGCCCATTCAACTATGAACTCATCATGAGATTACCAGTCACCCCTTCTGAAGGTTTTTTATTTTTTTGAGACAGGGTCTCACTATGTAGTTCAGGCTGGCCTTCAACTCACTATATAGCCTAGGCTGGCCTCAAACTCCTGGCAGCCCTCCTGCCTCAGCCTACAAGTGCTGGGATTACAGACATGCACCACCACACCTGGCCATCTTCTGGAGTTTTTATTTTTTATTTTTTTATTTATTTTTGTGTGTGTGTGGGTACTGGGGGTCGACCCCAGGACCTCACACGCCAGCAGGCGCCCGTGCCACTGAGCGATATCACCGGCCCTTTTTTCATATGTGGGTTCCAGGAGTCAAACTTGGGCCCTCGCGCTTGCCAGGCAGGCGCTTATGCCGCTGAGCCATCTCACCGGCCCTGGAGTTTTTAAATCCAGTTTAGTTGACAGTTAAGATTAGCCATAAAACTGGTCTCGTGAAATGAACTATGATACGAAACCATGTTAGTTTCACTGTCCATTTATGCCAAAATCCAATTAGCCTTTGTACTCTATGTTTAAAATGATGTGGCCTGCCAGCTGTCCTGCGCCAGAGAGCAATTGGCCAGGCGCCCTTGTGGGGGTGTGGCGAAACTCAGCATGGCGCGAAAACACAGCGCTTGGAACAGCACGGCGCCACGGCTCTCAGGCCCACAGAAAGTGCGCTGAGGGCGGCAGGCAAATGAGACTGGTCTCCGCCTGAGAGTACACGCTTCTGCTCACTGCCCCGCCAAAGGGCTGCTCCTGGCTTGCTGGAATGGACCTGCATGGAACAGGACTCTGTCACCACATTGTTCCTGCCTACAGCAGAGTCAACACCTGGAACTGATTCTTTTTTTTTTTTCTCTCATTTGTTTTTTGTTCTGGTGAAGGGTTTTTTTGTGTGTGGGGGGGTTATTTTTGTTTATTTTGTTTGTTTTGTTGTTTTTGTCTTCGTTTTTGTTCCTGTTTGTCTGTTTGCTCTTTCCTTCGTTATTCTATCTGGTTTTTATATGAGTGTAAACAGAGCCTCTAACCTCTTTGTGATTGTGGTTCTGATCTGTTCTTCCTGTTATCCCTTCTTCTCTTTTTCCCACCAGTCCTCTGCACCAGTGTCCCAATGTTAGTGGGATCCCTCTTGGTCCTCCAACCTTACATCTAATTCCTTCCTCTTCTCCCAATACTCTATTTCCTCCTTAACTCATTTTAAATTTAAACTCCTCAGGGAAAAATAGACATATTAAGGACTTGTATACTGCATATAATTTTTCTGGTGTGTTTTAGATTTTGTTATATAACCACAACTCTACTTTATACAGTTAAAAGTGGCAAATAACTGGTTAGCTCAGTCTGTCATTTTTAGGCTGTGTTTGATGCTATAGGTACCATTATAGCCAAAAGTGAAATAATTGTTCTAAACAGCTTTCCTTCCTGTTATTCCATGATTGAGATTGACTAAGGGTCACAGAAAATACAGTAGCACAGTACCAAAGAACCAAGGACTGGGCCAAACAGGTAGCAACTTCTCATATCCAACAAATTGAAGAGGTAGGATCTGGCAGCAAGCTCAAAACACAAAAATAAGCTACACTTGGAAGATACTGCAGAGAAGTAGTCATCTCTCAAGGATCTTGAACACTAGCAATAAAGTAACCTACCATAGGTAATTTACAAACATCACCCCAGGAATTAAACTAAAGAAAGAAAAGAAAATGAGATGACACTTAAACAAGATGCAACCCCACACATCCAATTCACCAAAGGCAAACCCAGGGGGCAATGAGGTGGGACAATCTGAAAGCCACCTACCTGGCCTATCTGAAGTGGTAACAACAAAGCAACTGAATGAGGCTCTGGAAAAAATTAAATCAGAAATAATTTCACAGATAACTGCAGAGATAATGTCCACAATGAAGACCATGCTTAAGGACACTATAGCTGATACAGACAAAAAAATAGATGAGCTTAAGAAAATTATAGAAACCATGAATGCTCAGCATAGGAAAGAAATGGAATCCATAAGGCAGATTCAAGCAGATATCCAAGAGAACAAAAATTCCACTGAAAGTATTTGTAGCAGATTAAGCCAATGTGAGGACAGGATCTCAGATATAGAAGACAGGCTTGCAATTAGTGATCATGAAAAGAAAGAATTCTTAAAAATAGCAAGGGACAATGAAAAATCAATCCAGCAGCTGCTAGATGATGCAAAGAAGAATAACTTAAGATTGATTGGAGTCAATGAAAAAGCAGGAGATAGCATAAATGACATCAGGACCCTGTTCACAGACATTATCACGGAGAATTTCCCTGGTAGAGAAAAAGAATTTGATCTTCATATAAATGAGGCTTATAGAACTCCAACTACACACAATCAAAAAGAAACTTCTGGCAGACATATCATAGTCAAGATACCAGAAATTCAACAGAAGGGCAGAATCTTAAAAGCTGTTAGGGACAAGAGACAAATCACCTATAAAGGAAAGCCATCAGAATCACAGCTGACTTTTCAGCACAAACCCTCAAGTCAAGAAGAGCTTGGAATGACGTATTTCAAGCTCTAAAGGAAAATAACTGTCAACCCAGATTGATGTACCCTGCAAAACTATCTTTCAAAATTGATGGAGAAATAAAATACTTTCATGACAAAGAACATCTGAGAAAATTTATGACCACCAAACCAGCACTCCAAAATATTCTGAAGGACATTCTAGAAAGAGATAACAAGGACTACAACTCCAGGAACCCCAACAGAAGGAATCCACCAGGCAGGGCAGATAATTAAACAGAGGGAGAGGGGGAAAAAAAAGAGTGGGAACCAACAACAGGAAAATAACATGACAAGTATAAGTCAATACATATCAGTTTTAACCATCAATGTTAATGGTCTCAATTCACCAATCAAAAGCCACAGACTGGCAAAATGGATCAAGAAGCAAGATCCAACAATATGCTGTATACAAGAAACACATTTAATTGAGAAAGAAATTCATAGACTGAAAGTCAAAGGATGAAAAACAATACTCCATGCAACAGGAACTCAGAAAAAAGTAGGGGTAACTATTATTTTTGCAGACAAAGTGAACTTCAAGCCAAGAAGGATTCAGAGAGATAAAGACGGTCATTACATCCTTGTAAAGGGAACAATCCAAGAGGAAGAGATAACGATCATAAATATATATGCATCAAATACCAATGCACCCAGCTATATAAAACAAGTACTAAAGGACATGAAAAATCAAATAAGCACTAATACAATTATATTGGGAGATCTCAATACTCCACTGTCACAAAAAGATAGATCAATTGGACAGAAAATCAATAATGAAATAGTAGAACTGAACCAAACTTTTGAACAAATGGACTTAGTAGATGTCTACAGAGTGTTCCATCCCACAACATCAGAATACACATTTTTCTCAGCTGCACATGGGACGTTCTCCAAAATAGACCACACACTAGCTCATAAAACCTGCTTAAGCAAATGCAAAGGAACTGAAATTATTCCATGCATATTATTAAACCATAGTGCAATGAAATTGGAAATCAATGGCAAAAGAAATCACAAAAACTCCCTAAACACATGGAAATTAAACAGCACCCCCCGGAACAACCAATGGGTCACAGATTAAATTAAAGAAGAAATTAGACACTTTCTACAACTGAATGATAATGACAGTACAACATACCAGAACTTATGGGATGCAATGAAAGCAGTCCTAAGAGGGAAATTTATAGCATTAAATACCTATATCAGGAAAATAGAGCAAGCGCAAATAAACAACTTAATGGCGGACCTTGAAGTTCTACAAAAAGAACAGCAGGCCAAGCCAAAAGCCCGTACAAGGGAGGAAATTATAAAGATCAGAGCAGAAATTAACGTATTGGAGACTAAAATAACAATACAAAGAATAATGAAGCAAAGAGTTCATTCTTTGAAAGAATAAATAAGGTTGACAAACCCTTATCCAACCTTATTAAAAAAAGAAAAGACTCAAATTCATGTAATTGAAAATGAAAAGGGTGATATCACGATGGACCCTGCAGAAATCCAGAAGATCATCTATACCTATTTTGAAAATTTATATTCTACTAAGATGGAAAATGCAGAAGAAATGGACAGATTCCTAGATACATATGAATTACCAAAGCTGAATCAAGAAGATTTCAAAATCCTAAATAAATCAATATCAACCAATGAAATTGAAGATGTAATTAAAAACCTCCCAACAAAGAAAAGCCCAGGCCCTGATGGATTCACTGCCGAATTCTACAAGAAATTTAGAGAAGACCTAACACCACTACTTCTCAAACTTTTTAATGAAATTGAAAGGGAAGCAATACTCCCAAATTCATTCCTGGAAGCAAGCATTACCCCGATACCAAAACCAGAGAAGGACCCAACTAAGAAAGAGAACTACAGGCCAATCTCCCTAATGAACATAGATGCAAAAATCCTCAATAAGATACTGGCAAACAGAACCCAGCAAATCATCGGAAGATTATACACCATGACCAAGTTGGATTCATCCCAGGGATGCAGGGATGGTTCAACATACGTAAATCAATAAATGTAATACACCATATTAACAGAACCAAAGACAAAAATCACATGATCATCTCAATAGATGCAGAAAAAGCTTTTGACAAAGTCCAGCACCTTTTCATGACAAAAACCATACAGAAAATTGGAATAGATGGTCTTTATCTCAATCTGATAAAAGCTATCTATGACAAACCAACAGCCAATATCATACTAAATGGACAAAAACTGAAAGCCTTCTCTCTAAAATCAGGAACAAGACAAGGATGTCCACTGTCCCCACTCTTATTCAACATAGTTCTGGAAACTTTAGCCAGAGCAATTAGACAAGAGAAAGAAATAAAAGGAATAATGATTGGAAAGGAAGAAGTTAAATTATCATTATTTGCAGATGACATGGTACTCTACACAGAAGACCCCAAAAACTCCACTAAAAACTGCTAGATTTAATAAGCAAATTCAGTAGCGTAGCTGGATACAAAGTCAGTACTCAAAAATCAATAGCCTTTCTGTACACAAATAAACTTATTGAAAGAGAAATTAGGGAAACAACACCTTTCACAATCACATCTAAAAAAATGAAATACCTAGGAATCAACCTCACAAAGGATGTAGAAGACCTCTACACTGAAAACTACAGTACTCTGAAAAAGGAGATTGAAGAGGATATCAGAAAATGGAAAGATATCCCTTGCCCCTGGATAGGAAGAACCAATATAGTGAAAATACTTCCAAAATTATTATACAGATTTAATGCAATTCCAATCAAAATTCCAACAGCATATCTCACAGAATTAGAGAAAACAATCCTAAAATTCATTTGGAATCAGAAGAGACATAGAATAGCAAAGGCAATTGTGGGCAACAAAGGCAAGGCAGGGGGCATCACAATCCCTGACTTGAAATTATACTATAAAGCTACTGTGATAAAAACAGTGTGGTACTGGCAAAAAAACAGACCTGAAGATCAATGGAACAGATTAGAAGATGCTGAAACAACCCCAGACATATTAAGCCACCTTATCTTTGACAAAGGTGCCAAACACATTCACTGCAAGAAAGATAGCCTCTTTAATAAATGGTGCTGGAAAAACTGGCTCTACACATGTCAAAGATTAAAACTAGATCCATATCTTTCACCATGTACTAAACTAAATTCAAAATGGATCAGAGATCTAAATATTAAAACAGAAACATTAAATCTGCTAGAAGGTAGGATAGGTAAAACCCTTGAAGACATTGGTGTAGGCAAAGACTTTATGAATAAAACCTCAACCGCACAGGAAATATCCCAAAGAATCAACAACTGGGATCTCATCTTATTAAAAAGCTTTTGCACAGCAAGAGAAACCACCAACAGAGTGAAGAGACAACCCATAACATGGGAAAAAATGTTTGCCAGCTGTTCCTCAGACAAAGGATTACTATCGGGAACATATAAAGAACTCAAGGGGCCGGTGAGATGGCTCAGCGGCTTAAGCGCCTGCCCGGCAAGCGCGAGGGCCCGAGTTCGACTCCCAGAACCCACATACGAAAAAGGGGCCGGTGATATCGCTCAGTGGCACGGGCGCCTGCTAGCACGCGAGGTCCTGAGGTCGACCCCCCGGTACCCACAAAAAAAAAAAAAAAAAAGAACTCAAGAAAAACAGACCTCCCAAATTTAAAGACCCACTCCAAAAATGGGCATCTGAGATGAATACACATTTCTCAGATGAAGAAATACAAATGGCAAATATTCAAAAAAATGTGCAACATCACTAGTCATTCGAGAGATGCAAATTAAAACAACACTGAGATACCATCTCATTCCAGAAAGAATGGCTATTATTAAGAAATCAACTAATAACAAATGCTGGAGGGGCTGTGGGGAAAAAGGAACCCTTCTCCACTGTTGGTGGGAGTGTCGACTGGTACAGCCACTGTGGAAATCAGTGTGGAGATTCCTCAAAAAACTAGGATTGGAGGTTCCATTTGACCCAGCTATTCCTTTTCTGGGTATCTTCCCAGAAGAATTAAAAACATCGTACCACAGCAATATATGTGCACCCATGTTTATAGCAGCACAATTTGTAATAGCCAGATCTTGGAAACAACCCAAATGCCCATCAACTGAGGAATGGATAAAAAAGATGTGGTATTTTTATACAATGGAGTACTATTCAGCCATAAAAGAGGATAAACTGGAGACTTTTATAGGTAAATGGATGCAACTCGAGAAAATACTCATTACGTGAAACAAAACGGACACGCATGTGTAAGCATTGTATTGTCTCTCTAGTATGAGAAATTGAAAGAGTAAATAAGATCCAAAATGTACAATAGACATGGTGAATCAAAAAGAAACTGGTCAAAAGGAAAGAGAGACTGGTATGGGGGAATAGGGAAAAGAAAGAAGGGAAAAGAAAATTGTATTTATGTATAAGATGGTTAAGATAGATACACTACTAATTTTACTTAGTTCATAGAAGAGTAAGGTTTGTGCCAGTAATGTTTGGATAATTGAATGCTAATATCTGGTAGCCTGAATAACTAACTTAAACAATACATAATGTATTAACCATTGTTACCCTCCTATTATGTTGTTTTGAAATTTTGTTCTTTTTTGATTTGTTTTGTTTTTTCTTCTCTTGTAAAATAAAAAAAAAAATGATGCGGCCTGTAAGAATGTGAGGACTGCAGACGGGATTGGATTGGACTGGACTGGACTGGACTGGACTGGACTAGACTGGATTGGATTGGATTTTTAAACACAGGAGTCTTATAGCTAAGACCCTTCTTACAGGGTAAGACTGAACTGGTCTAGTCATGTGCAGCCAAACTCTCATTGATGGCTATGATGGAATCAAAGGCATAGAAGTCTAGAGGCAAAAACACCCACAAATGCTTGGACTCTTTATGGGCAGTCACGGGAAAGGTGTATTCCTGTCCCTGGCTGCCACCTTCTCTCTTTACTTGTGGCCGATTGTCCTTGCCCATGCCCTGCTATTCTGCCCTTTCTGCATTCAAATCTGACCATGGGCTGTAACTTCTGAAACTGAGCCAAAATGAACCTCTCCTTTTCAACCTGATAGGCTCATGCAAGGCATGCTCAGTTTCCTGTGTATGTGTAATATTAATTTATTACATATAGTTCATCTTTTATATGAAGAAATCAATGACACTACTTTAGTAGACAGATTTTTGGTATATGGCTTGAAAATTCCCCACGTTCCCCAAGTATTCCCTCGCCATGCAGAGAAACATTCCCAATATCTTTCAGGCACAAATGTGTCCTCTGAGTTCATAATACACAAGTATGATCAATGTTCTGTCTTTCATCACATAACAATATATTAGGTTTCCCTGGTGAGGACCTTATCAATATAATTATAAGAGTATATACAACTTTGTGCCTGACATGTCACCGCCACTCAAGGATTTTTTGTGTGTGTGGCGGCAGGCTACATTTTATTATCATTATTGTTGTGGAATCTACTTCTGTGACTGTCATGAAACCCATGTTGAGATAGTAAGTTCTGGAGGTAAGTAGGCCTCACTGTGGATCTTCTGGTTACAATCACTGACCTGAAGTGACAACCTAGACCAGTGATGGTGAACCTTTTAGAGACAGATGCCCAAACTGCAACCCAAAACCCATTTATTTATCGCAAAGTGCCAACACAGCCCCTACATTTGCTATTATCCAATGCTCAGTTGCTAGGGTGATGGTTGGCAACTTGGCTCACATGCTGGCAGAGCTCTGCATGCCCACTGCCACAGGCTCACCACTGACCTACACTAACGAGGCCTCTGCTCTCGCCTAACCCTTGCAAAAACCAAAGCCAACCATGTATGAAGATTTTTTTTTTTTTCAGAGAAGATAATGACTGTTTTTCCGAAGGACATCCACTTTGGTTTAGAAGGCAGAGAGCAACCCCAAACCACAGACAGGTTGCAGCTGGTACAGCACTCAATTCAACTGCTTTTTCTAGGGAAATTAATTCATCCTGTTGCATGAAAGCAGAAGTTTTAATTGCCATGTCTTCATCCACTTGATGACTTTCACCATTTACTTAAGCACCTTGGAGATCACTGTCATTTGAATAATTTCCAGTTCTTGGTTATTATGAAATTCTTATAAACTTTTATGGATATGCATTTTGGTGGAAGGAAGCACTGAATTGTGCTAGGTATGCCCCAAAGTCAGCCCTCTGTACATAAGCACCCCTTATTGTTTAGACTGATCACCCTAGACTTAGCACTCCATTCTTGGAAATCACAACCACTTAAATCTGAGTTCTCTCTAGGGTTTTCTCTTTATGATGCTTCCTTAGTACATGTTAGCAGTTCATTACTGGCAGTTGGTACCCATATATACACATCTTAATTTTGTTATGTCTGTCTCCTCCCCCTCCACACCCTCTCCCCTCCCTCCATCTCTTGGTTCCCTTTCTTGTTGCAAAAAAAAACTACCACCCTGTTTCTTATTTTTTAGTTTGCTTTTCTTTTTTTCCTGAGACAGGGTCTCACTACATAGTTCACACTGTACTTAAAATCACCATATCACCCAGGTTGGCCTTGAACTCATGGCCATTCTCCTGCCTCAGCCTCCTGGGTGCTGGGATTAGAGGCATGCACCACCACACTGGGCTTGCTCTTTAATTTATACTTTGGGTTTCTCATATAAGAGAAACTATGTGATAATTAAGCTTGTGTGACTGACTTACTTTACTTACAATTATGGTTCAAGCTGCATCCATTTTTGAAAAATGACTCAAATTTAGCCTCTTCGTGACATTGTACTACACTGTGTGTAAATGTCACATTTTCTTTACCCAACTGTTTCTTAATGGACATATAGGCTGCTTCCAAGATTTAGCTATTTAGTATGAGTTGTACTGCTATCAACATAGGTATGCATGTTACACTGTAATGTGGTCCCTTTAACTCTTTCAAGAAGATAACTAGAAGGGGAATAGCTGGGTTAAACAGACTTTCCAGTTTTAGATTTTGAGGAATCTTCATACTGATTTCCACAGTGGTCTTTCTAGTTTACATTCCCACTAACAGTGTAGAAGGGTTCTTCCTCTCCCTGCACCCCCGGCCTGGCCAGCATTTGCTACTTGAGTTCTTGATGATAGCCATTTTTTTCTAGAGTAAGATGGAATCTGTTGTTTTAATCTGCATTTTTCTAATGGCCAGAGATGGTGGATATGTCTTCATGTATTCACTAGCCTTCTGTACTTCTGAAAGCATCTATTCATTTCAGTTGCCCATGTTTTGATTGAGTCTTATTTCTGAGGGTCTACTTTTTTGCGTGTTCTTTATATATTCTAGATATTAGTCTCTGTAGATTTTCCCCACATTCTGTTGTTTCCTTTGCTGTGTAGAATAACTTGATATAATCTCATTGATTCTTGATGTTGCTTGTGTAATTGAGCTTCTCTTCAGAAAGTCCTAGTGTATTTCAAGAGGTTTACTTATTTTATCTTCCAGCACATTGTTTCAATATTTAGATCTTTGATCTATTTTGATTTTAGTTTAGTACCTGGTGAGAGACACAGGTCTAGATTCAATCTTCTGCATGTGGATAGGCAGCTTTCCCAGCACTTTTTGCTAAAGAGGGTATTTTTCCTCCAGCATGCTTTTGGCCACTTTATCACAGATCAGATGGCTGAATGTGCAATGGGGTTGTTTTTGCACCTTGTATTCTATTCCATTAGGCCACATGTCTCTTTCTGTGTAGGAATTTCTCTTGTGGGAATGATCCTACCACCACTCTGAAGCAACTCCAGCTGAAGGTTTGGTTAAATGACACGCATGATTTTAGATACAAATCTTCTGAACAAAATCTGGGAATTTACTACAGGGATACAAGGCTGGATTAACATTCCCCACTCAGTCAAAGCAAATCATATCAACAGGTTATAAGGAGACAGGCTAAGTAATTGTGACATTCATTCTTTTTTTTTTTTTTTGAGACAGTCTCACTCTGAGATTCAGGGTGACCTCGAACTCACAGAGCTCAAACTGCCTCAGCCTCCCTAGTGCTGGGATTACAGGCATGTGCCACCACACCTGGTGTAACACTGATTTTTAACAAAAGCTCTCAACAACTGGGGAAGATTTCTAAACTAGATAAAAAACATCCACATGAAACCATACAACTATGACATGTAATACTCAACATTGAATGTTTTCCACAAACATTAATAACATGGTAAGTATATCTACTTTTATCATTTTACTCAACATCATGGAAGATCCTATAGTACAATGACAGGAGAAAAGTACATAAAAGGATACACACCAGAAACAAATCACTGTTTGCCAACTTATGATGAGAATCCTCAGAAATGTATAAAAATTACTGACAGAACTAATAGCTGAGCTCTGGCAAGTCATATTCAAGGTCAACATTTTAAAAATAATTGTATTTCCCTCTAATACCAATAATCATATGAAAGAAATTAAAAATTTAGAATGAACCTGGATACAATGGTATTTATCAACCAAGCTACTCAGGAGGCTAAGGCAGGAGGATCACTTGAGCCCAGGAGTTAGAGGCCAGTATGGGCAACACAGAGGCCCCAGGTCTTAAAATGAAAAAAGAAAAAAAAAAAAAAAAAAAACCCTCAGTGTCACATAAAATGGTCCCACAAAAGTGTCAACAACAAAACTGGTGGGACACACCTGTAATCCCAGCTACTCTGAATGCTGAAGCAGAAGGATCACAAGTTCTAGGCCAGTCTGGGCAACTTAGCAAGACCCTGTCTCAATATTTAAAATTAAGGAAATGACTTGGGTGTAGCTCAGTGGTAGAACATCTACCTAGCATGGCTAAACTCAGGGTTCCATCCCAGTACCACACCCACCCCCCAAAAAGAAAAAATAAAATGTGTCCAGAATTTATTACCTGAAAATTACGAAACACTTATGAAATAAATTAAAGGGCATTTAAAGAAAAACCACATTCATAGACTGGAAGGCTCAACATACAAAACAAGTTATCACTAAACTAAACAGTTTTAAGGTGATTTCTACAAAAATAACAGCAAGATGCTTTCTAAATACACACATTTAAAGTCACATCAGGGCCGGTGAGATGGCTCAGCGGCGTAAGCGCCTGCCTTGCAAGCGCGAGGGCCCGAGTTCGACTCCCGGAACCCACATACGAAAAAGGGGCCGGTGATATCGCTCAGAGGCACGGGTGCCTGTTGGCGCGCGAGGTCCTGAGGTCGACCCCCCGGTACCCACACAAAAAAAATAAATAAATAAAGTCACATCAATAAAACTGACATGGAGATCTAAAACAATGTTTACCAGAACAAAAATAGTAAAGTCATTTTATACATTTAAAAACCTAGATAGCTATAATAAAACAAGGTACCTGTAGTTCCAGCACTTGGGAGGGTGAGGCAGGAGGATCGCCCTGAGTTTGAGGCCAGCTTGGGGTACAAAGTGAGCTCAAGGCCAGTCTGACTATATAGTGAGACGTAGTCTCAAAAGACAAGAAGGAAGGAAGGGAGGGAGGGAGGAAGGAAGGAAGGAAAGAGAAAGAAAGAAAAAGAGAGGGAGAAAGGAAGGAAGGAAAGGAGAGAAAGAGGATGGTATCGACAGAGGTTTGGGTCTCTGCCAATAAAACAATCTACAAAACCAGATAATTAACAAAAAACACAGAAACAGACCAGTGTGAATATGCCCAGTTGATTTATGACTAAGACGTAAAAGCAATTCAACAGAGTTAGGATAGTGTTTAGAATAAATGGTGCTGGAACAAATGAATATAGATATTCCTCATTTAACAACCTATCTAACGAATGTTCAGACTTACCGTGGAGGCGGGCTATCCAGACTTACAACCCATCCTTTTCTGGGGGGTACAGCTCTTTTTTTCCCACAGTATACCTTGTTTATACAGTCCTGTAACTTTTGCTGATTGTATTGTACAGTACTGTATTTTACGTTACACATTACAGTACTACATGTAAGAGTTATGACGTAAAAGCAAAGTCATCAACCTGGAGTTTCCTTTGACCGCTTCTTTGTTCTCAGCATTATACATACTGTATACAATTCTTCATTTAGTTACCAGTTAATTTAATGACCTCATTGCAGGAACGAAAGTCAGTCATTAAATGAGTGGTCTGTATTCCTCAATAACAAAAGAAATTAATTCAACTTAAGCTTTGTATAATACAAAAATTACCTTAATATGGATCAGAGTTTCAAATGGAAAAGGTAAAGTATAAAACTTTCAGAAGGAGCCACGCAAGGTAGCACACGCCTACAATCCCAGCACCCTGGGAGGCTGAGCCTGGGAGGATCACAGCTTGAGCCTAGCCTGGGCAACTTATTGACTTAGCATGACCTGTTTCAAAAAAAAGGGGGCCGTGGGATGGGGTGGGACGTAGTTTACTGCACAGGCTCTGGGTTCCATCCCCTAGTACCACCAAACAAGCAAACAAACAAAAATATCCTTCAGGTAACGTTTCAGCATATACTAGAAATATGTGGCTGAGGCCCTTCCTAAGAATGGCCACTGAATTCTCATGGGTGAATACGCAGATGTAGAAGACTGTAGACTGGGTCATTTTCAAACGTGACTTTTTAAACAACAAATGATTATTTACATTTTTTTCATAGAGATGGCGCTAACCCAGTTTCTCTGTGGTACGAATGACCAGAGGCTCTGATAGACGATTCCCTTGAACACTGATGTTCTTCAGTGGTTACACGAAGAAAGTCTTTCCCTAATATGAGTCCTTCAGTGTTGACAGAGGCTTGCGCACTTGTGAAAGATTTTCCCTCATGAGTTTTTCCCCATGTGCCTCCTTTGATGGTACCTGAGGGAGGAGCTGAGGCTGAAGGCCTTTCCGCACTCGTTGCATTTATAGGGCTTATCTCCAGTGTGGATGTTGGAGTGCTGAATGAGGTTTGTGCTCCGTGAAAAGGTTTTCCCACACTCCATGCATTTGTAGGGCTTCTCCTCATTGTGAATCCGATGGTGTCTTATCAGGTGTGACCTGCGGTTGAAGGCCTTCCCACACTCCATGCACTCATATGGCTTCTCTCCTGTGTGGATGCTAACGTGGCGGATGAGGTCTTTCCGATTGGTGAAGGCTTTCCCACATTCTTTGCACTCAAAGGGTTTTTCTCCGGTGTGGGACCTTCTATGCAAGGTCAAAGTGGAATAGTGGGCGAAGGCCTTTCCACACTCGCTGCACACATAAGGTTTCTCCCCAGTGTGGATGCGCTGGTGCTGCTTGAGGTGTGGTTCACGTAGGAAGGCCTTGCCACACTCCACACACTTATAGGGCTTCTCCCCAGTATGGATGACATAGTGGTGAATGAGTCCTGCAATCTCACAAAATCCTCTCCCACATTCATTGCACTGGAAAGGTTTCACTCCCTTGTGAGTCTGTTGGTGCCACGTGAGGTACGACCGCTGGTTGAAGGCCTTGCCACACTCTGAGCACTGATAAGGCTTTTCTCCTGTGTGGAAGATGTTGTGACGATTAAAAGCTCGCCTATCTCGAAAGGCTTTGCCACACTCTTTGCACACAAAGGGTTTCTCTCCAGTGTGCATTCTGTTATGCAAAACAAATGTAGAGCGGTGGGCAAAGGCCTGTCCACACTCAGCGCACTTATAAGGCTTTTCTCCACTGTGCGTACGCTGGTGCTGGGTAAGATATGATTTCCGGCTGAAGGCCTTGCCACACTCCAAGCACATATAGGGCCTCTCCCTGGTGTGGACAATGTGGTGCTGGAGGAGGTGAGTGCTCTTGCGGAAGGACTTCCCACACTCTGTGCACTCGTAGCGCTTCACTCCTGTGTGAATCAACTTATGTTGAATGAGTAAGCGTTCATTCTTAAACACTTTCCCACATTCCTTGCACTTGAAAGGATTTTTTACTTCACGTACCAAGTGATCTGCAGCTGACCCACGGGAGTCACAGATATAGGGAGCTGAGTGTGGAGAGACATTCCCAAGCACAGTCCCTGAACACACACTATCAGCGGACCCCGTGCCATCATGTCCAGGGCTTCTAGTCCCAGGAAGCTTCTCCCTCGGGGCCGCCATCCCTCGTCTCAGGAGTCCTTCCTGTACTTCACAGGACCCGTCCTGACCCTGGTGCAGCTCCAACAGGAAGTCCCCAGAGGCTCCTTCTGTCTGATAGCCATGGAGCACGGTTCCCTCAGGCCAGGCCTGGTAAGCAGGACTGGGCTTCGTGGTGTTCGGTTTTATGCTGTTAACTGAAGGAAATACAATACACAAAAGGGACTGTGAGTGACAGTAACACCAAAGAAAGGGAATCAGCATTTTAGGAAGAATAAGATGAAAAATAAGACTGCTCCTGGAATGATTTGACATCCAGGAAACCCGCTTTTGAAATGTCTTTCCTTTTGTTCCTAGGACTCTTGAAACTTTTTCTTGCTTTCACACAATATCACCATTTTTTCTTAACTGAGAAAATTCTCATTTGATACTTCATCACATTGAGTCAGAAATGCATCAGTGATGAAGGAAGGAATACAGTGGCACCCCGATTCACAAACTTAATTTGTTCCACAATTCTGGTCACGAACCAAACCAAGTTTCCTGATAAGGTTCAATATAAATAAGTTAATCTGTTCTGACCCCTAAGAACTTGGTAACAAACAGGATCAAATTTTCCCATCAGGTTCAATGTAAATAATATTAATCCATTCAGAACCATATGTATTTTTTTAACCACAAAAATATGAAACCAAGTACAATACAGCACAGTATGAAAAAAGAGAACCCTAAACTTACTTGAAGCAACTTCTGGTGTAGAGGACAGGGAGGTGGATGCGGAAGAGATTATTGTTTGGAGGGAGAGTCCCCCTCCGTAAGGACATTGGGGAGATCTCTTTCAGGGGATTCCTCTCTTCTTTGTCCCTTAGCTACAGGGTCAATTTTGACAAAAAAAAAAAAAAAGTCTAATGTTGTAGCAGGAAATGCCCCCCCTCTCAGCCAGTATACTTTAGTTTCTTAGTTGCCCAGGTAATAGTTCCTGTTCCAGTTCCAGATGCTTCTATCTCTTAGAAATGACTGGTCACTGTGATGCATAGCTGGTCACTATGATGCACACTGTGTAAACCAATCCCCAACTGACAAGTCATTCTGCCTCTGTACTTCCTGCTTGCTTATCCCATATAAACCCTAGAACACAAGAGATCAGGGTCTGATATTCTGGGAATGATCCCGATCAGTGCCCATCGACGTAAATAAATCTGCTTCCAAATCCTGGGTGCCGTTTCGGTGTTTCTGCTTGCCACTGCAATGTCACTTGTTTCTTCCTATACTGCATAACCCTCTGGAAATGAGAGACCACATCATCGTTCATCAGATTCAACACTGTTTGTTACAGTTATGTTGGGGTGGTGCTTCTCAAAGAAATCCTGGCACTCGTTCCACTTTTCCTTAATGGATTTTATGACATCACTGCTACCCTCCTGCCTGTCCTCCTTTTCCTCACAGAATGCTTCTCAAGCACTTTCTGCTGCTCACTCTGGAGTTCAGCAAGTTCTTCTATTCAACGAGCTCTTCTATGTCTGCACTACCGACATCCAGACCCATACTCCTGCCCGTGGACACAATTTCCTCCCCTCCCTGTGCATCAGGCCCTTCGAAATCACATTCAGTGACACATTCTGGCCAGTTTCCTCCAGGTTGAGTTTAAGGTCTGGTACATGACATCTTTCCAGGTTTGGTCAATGAGGTTGGTGCAGTGGAGAACATTGAAATGTTTCTTCCAGAACTCTTTCAGAGTCAAGGACATCTCTTCAGTTACATTAAAACACCTGGTGAAGAGCACCTTTGTGTACAACTTCTCGAAGTTGCAGACAATTTGCTGGTCCATGGGCTGCAGAAGAGGTGTCATGTTGGGGGCGAGGGTCCTTGACCTTTATGAAGTTATACTCAGCATCCACATCATCCACCAAGGCTGGAGGGTGTGCCGGGGCACTGTCCATCTAAAGAAGGCACCTTTCAGGCAGTTGGTTGTCAGGAAGATATTTCTTAATGGTGGGTCCAAACACCTCATGCAGCCATTCCGTGAACAATCGCCTTGTGACCCAAGCTTTCACATTGCCCCTCCACATGATGGGCAGTCTGGCCGTGTTCACATTCTGCTCCTTGAATGCATGAGGGGTCTGGGAATGGTACACCAGTAGTAGCTTAATCTTCAGATCAGTGCTTGTATTCACACATAGCAAAAAGGTCAATCTGTCTTTTGTAGGCCTGTGCCCTGGCAGTGCCTCTTCCTCCTGCATGATATAGGTTCTGTTCAACATCTTCTTCCAGAAGAGCCTTGTTTCATCGCAGTTGTACACTTGTTGAGCGACGTATCCTTCTGTCTTCATGAATCCAAGTTCTTTCTTGTAGGCTTCTGCAGCGGCCTTGTCAGAACTGGAAGTCTCACCATGTTGTATCACACTGTGGATGCTACTTCTCTTTTGAAATTTATCAAATCACCCTCTACTGGCTTTAAATTCATCACTTGTTGCACTTGTAGAGTTTTCTTGCAATAAATCACTGCAACTTCCTGGCTTTTTCACAGATCAGATTCACTAATGCTGTCACCTGCCAGCTCATTCGACCACACTAACAGAAGTTTTCCACCTCTTCCAGCACTGTGTCCTTTGCTTGGTTAACATCGTTACTCCTTTTGCCACATCAGCTCCTTTGATGGCACCTATATTCTTCAAAACAGGCAAGACTGTCAACTTCACCATCTTGTACTCTGAGGCGAGACCAGTCACACAAACACCACACTCATGCTTTTCTACAATTTCCTTTTTCAGTTCAATGGTTATTTTCCTCAAAACCTTCTTACCATTCTTACTCTGCACTTTGTTACCTTCATTATTGCTGTGCACATTCTGGTTACCTTCACTACCTCTCTGCACTTTCTTTTTACCACTGTACTCGCTCAGCAGTTCTTTGGAGCCATGCTGGAATGAATATTACTGTAGAGTAATGTATGTTCTAAAAAGCAAAAAAACTTCACAAGTGTGCACAGGTCTGTCTGCGACTGTGACCTCAACTAACAGAAGCCACGACCACATGTCAGAGTGGGGAAGATGGCCGCATTTGTGTTCGTACGGGGAAGATGACTGTGGTCATGTTTGTCACCTGATGCAGAGTTTGAGAACAGAAGCAAAATTTTGCCTAACGCTTCTGTTCATGAATCAAATTGTTCTAGCATAGAAGCATTCATGACCTGAGGCATTACTCTACCAGATCAACCAAAGTCCTCATTTCTACACGTGCAAAATTCATTTACAAAGAAATAATATCTGATACAACCCAGCACTGGATTCTTGAGACTTCTGAAGGAAAACTCAGAGGGAGTGCCTGGGTCAATTTCAGAGTGAATGAAATTGAGACCCCCCCATTCACAGTGACGACCAGGGAGGAGAGGATGAGTAATAACACAGCCAAAGGGAGAACCGAAGGCAAGAGACACTGGCTCTGAAGTGTGCCAACCAATACACGTGATGGCCCCAGTGCCCTCAGCAGCCCAGGTGGAGCAAGAAAAGATCAAAAGTTACTCTGGGGCTCTACAAAACAGGAGGCGCATGAAGACACACAGTAAGAGCTCTTCTGAGGCTGACTGATCCTCAGGGGTGTGTGGGAGGAGGCAGGAAATGACGGAAAGCAGAGCACACTGCCAAGGGCTTTGTTTCGTCACAGCTCGGAAGGAAAGGTAAAATGCACCATTATTCACTAGGATGAATAACAGGAGTAACGCCAAGAGCTTCCTTTTACCGAACCACTCACTACAGGCAGACAGAGTACACCGCAGTGTCACACGTAATCTATCACATCCTCAGTCACACAGTGACCACGTACTATTACTGTGAATCTTCAGGAACAGACTGACTACAGTGGACACAAGCTTGGGCACAGTCCCCAACCTCTACACACAAGTGTGTCTGAATGCGTTGTCACCGAGTGTGGTGAAGAGGAGTGACTTCTTCATCGCCCCAGCTGGAGGTGGCCAGGGAAGCATCAGCCCCTGTGCTGTGGACGGAGCACATAGGGTCCATGTTGACAGAGCAACCACGGGTTATGGGTATCATGGATTCCACTGCCCCAGCAGCCACAAAAAGATGATTCCCAGGGTGCAGAGGCAGGGATCACCCAAGAATCTATAAAAGCTGCCATCACGGGCCGGTGAGATGGCTCAGTGGCGTAAGCGCCTGCCTGGCAAGCACAAGGTCCTGAGTTCGACTCCCGGTACCCACATACGAAAAAAGGGCCGGTGATATCGCTCAGCGGCACGGGCGCCTGCTGGCACGCGAGGTCCTGAGTTCGACCCCCGGTACCCACAAAAAAAAAAAAAAAAGCTGCCATCACCCCTACCCTCCAACCTACCATTACCCTCACCTTGCTGGTAGCCAGCACCCACCTGGACAGACGCTTTGGGAGAGATCATTTGTCACCTTCCTTAATGCCTCTCTGTGCTCCAACTGGTAAATCAGCTCTGACTTGGATAAAGGACAGCCTGTGCATGGAGAAGGAGACACGGATCGATAAGATGAAAGAATCTTTGCAATATTCCTAGATCTTCAGGACAGGGAAGAGACCTTGAAGCAGAGCTTCAGTGAACTACAACCCGGAAGCAAACTACAAAATGCCATGTTTCTAATTAATATACATCCTGGAAGCACAACTGGGTGCACAGACAAACACAACTCCCTTTGATTTCTACCCTACAGAATCTTAACACTGTCCAGACATATTTCCCTGGTGTATTTGTGTGTGTGTGTGTGTGTGTGTGTGTGTGTGTGATATTCATGATTGAACCCAGGGCCTTCACTCTGAGCTATATCTTCAGCCTTATTTTTGTATTTTTTCATTGTGAAATACAGTCTAAGTTGCTAAATTGTATAAGCTAGTCTACAACTAGCAATCCTCCTGCCTCTGTATCCCACATTGCTGGGTTTATTGGCATACGCGATGGCACCTGGCTGGTATTTTGTAATTAATTCAAGTCACAGAGCCTTCACCTCCCTGTAAACTGGAAAGAGCTAGGGATGTCTACCTGCCATTCGGACCAAATGAAACAAAATCTCTGAGGATGAGGAGTGGCACTGGATTTTAATCACTGGGCCCAGGTGATTACAGCCCCTGGCACATGGAAAAGTATTTCCTTCATCTCCCAGACTGCATCCCTGATGATCAGTAATCAGGTGGACAAGTGACGACACAGAGCACTCAAATTAAAAAGCGTCTAAATTCTGGGAAGGGCTGCATGAGAGGTCTTCTACCAACTATTGTCCTGCAACATGCTGGGACTTCGATGAGGGTACCTCCTAAAGACCTAGACCAAGGACAGGAAGCAAAAACACAAGAAACTAAAAAACACAAATAAGTAGAGCACTCCCCACTAACCCAGGAGACTTATTAGATAAGATATGACCCTTTGTACAGGGGAAAGACTGAACTGGAACCAAGACCTCATCAACAGATTTGCCAGAGTCAAAGATATAGGAATCTAGAGGCGCCAGAGCTGCAAAGCCTTAGCCTGGTTAGAGGCAGTTCACTGAGAATGATGACCAGCAAAGGCACATTCTTGGGCCTGGTTCCTACCTTCTCTCTGCTTCCTGGCTGACATGACGTGAGCAGTTGTCCCTGCCCAGACCCTTCTACCCACTCTTTCTGTGTTTGGATCCACCAACCATGGACTGAAACTTCTAAAACTGTGATCCAAAGTGCACCTCAGCTCTCTTAAGTTGTGAGTGTCAGGTACTTTGTCCCAGCAATGAGAGAAAGTAGGCACACGTAGATATTTGCATGAACATCAAATATCGTCAACATTTTAGAAGACAAAGGACTTTTACCACTGAGTACTGCAGAGGATGGGATCCCATAATGAAGGTACTCCCTTGATACTGAATATATTAAGCTTTATGAAGGACTCATTATAATGGTCTTATTTTCCACACTTGCTAGTGATGGGGATGCCAGAAAATTTACTCCACTATGAATAGACAAATGATGTGTACATGCAGAAAAACGAAAACAGGGAATCTAGGGCCTAAGAGACTACACGACTTCCTGAGTTTGATTCCCAGTACCAAAAAAAAAAAAAAAAAAAAAAAAGAGACTATATGACCACTTTCTTTCTCAAAATGACACAGGCAGGATGCTACTATGGAAACAGTGACAAAAAAAACCTTCAAAAACAGGCCAGGACAACAGACCCCAAGCCACAGCACTAATATACTCCCTCCCGGGAAATTCATCAGTCCCCTAAGAGACCTTTGGGTTCTGCCCAATACCCTAAGGGCCTTCCAACACAGCCCTCTCTTTTGACTGTGATCAAACAGACGATTTTGTCTCCCAACTCTTGTTAATTGAGAAAAACAATCAGAAACAAACAGGTGGATTCAAAGAGATGACAGCTGTGCAGAGCAAAGAGGGCAGTTCCTGAAGCCAGGATGACGAGCCAGGCCTGGAGTCAGAGGGCAGAGAGAAAGAGCGGCTGGTGGCCACGTGCGTGAGAGGGGCACTCACCCACAGCGATCAGAAGTCCACAGGTCTCCAGCATCACCTCCCAGTACAAGGTCCTCTTGGAAAGGTCCAGCTGCCCCCACTCCTCCTGAGTGAACCTCACAGCCACATCTTCGAAGGTGACAGCCACCTGGGAAGTCAAACACGGGGAGCGGAATCTGCCTTGGGACTGTTGGATAGGATGAGACTGCGTCATCGGAGCACAGCAAAAGACACGGACACCCAAGGACCAAATCACCAAGCACCCCCGAGGGCTGAGCTCTGTGCTGCGCTCGAGTGTAAGGAGGCTGCTGCCCGGTCGGATGACGGCAGAAGTTTCGTAGGCGGGAAGACACTGCAGACTGAGACAAGTTTAGCACAATCCCGAGGGGACTGTAAGGCACACACGGCAAGTGCTCAGAGTTACAAAGGAATAGGAAATAAAAGCAACAAAAATAATACAGCAGTGAAAGGAATAGCACCTCAATCTTACTGGTCCTCACTGTTGCCTGACTTCTGTGCCATGGCTAAGAGACTAGAAGACAACAGCTCAGGAGCCGAACTCTTAGGGTCGAAAACAAACTCCAGAAATCAGCACCTACTTACTGTGTGACCAGGGGACCCGTCTTTGTCTGAACCTCTAATCTTAGATCAATAAAATAAGTCAAAATAAAATTTTGACTTCATCACAAGCACTCATAAAAATTAAAGAAAAAGTGATTGTAAAAGAAACATGGTGGGGGGAAGCCAGGCATCGTGGGGCATGCCTATAATCCCAGCACTCGGGAGGCTAAGGCAGGAGGATCACCACGAGTTTGAGGCCAGCCTGGGCGACACAGTGAACTCAAGGCCAGCCTGAACTACACAGTGAGACCCTGTCTCAAAAAAAAAAAAAAAAAAAAAAAAAAAAAACAAGAAGAAGAAAGAAACACGGGTGGTGCACCACAGCCCCACAAGTGAACACTATCATCATCTCCATTTCAAACCCATAGACTGGAGGTCCAGGAAGCTCTACCAGTTCACCCAAACTTATAAAAGGACAGCATCTGAATCCAGGCTCCACTGGTGGGCAATCTACTCACGGAGAGATGACATTCCTCCACAAGCAGAATTAACACACAGTTAATGAGCCTGTAATGCATTCCAAATAAGTTTCACTACTGTACCCGTATCAGTCACTTTTGAAAATATTTCTGTGGACTTGGGTGGGGAGGGCATCATCATCCATCTCATTAAAGACACCTCTGATGTAGGGGTATCTGTCTGTTAAGTGGCAGGGCCTGGACCAGCTCCTGCAGCCTTCCACATTCTTTCTGGACCTCACAGTTGCCTGTGGAAAATTCAATATGAGCCACCACTGTTTTTCCTACCTGACCTGTGCTAGGAGTTATACTTTTTTTTTTTTAATTTTTATTTTAAAGAGAAAAAAAATAGAACAAAATTTCAAAACAACGTAATAGGAGGATAACGATGGTTAATACATTACGTATTGTTATCTTTAAATTAGTTACTCAGGGTACAAGATATTAGCATTCAATTGTCCAAACAATATTAGCACAAACCTTTCTTCTCAATGAACTAAGCAAAATTAGTAGTGTTTCTATCTTAACTATAATATATATATATATATATATATATATATATATATAAAATTTTTTTCTTTTCCTTTCTTTCTTTTCCCCCTTCCCCCATCCCAGTTTCTCTTTCCTTTTGACCAGTTTCTTCCTGTTTTACCATATCTATTGTACATTTTGGGTCTTATTTACTCTTTCCGTTTCTCACACTAGGGAGACAATATGATGTTTACACATGTGCATCCGGTTTATTTCACTTTTGAGTATTTTCTCGAGTTGCATCCATTTACCTATAAAAGTCTCCAGTTTATCCTTCTTTATAGCTGAATAGTACTCCATTGTATAAAAATACCACGTCTTTTTTATCCAAAAAAGATGGGCATTTGGGTTGTTTCCAAGATCTGGCTATTACAAATTGTGCTGCTATAAACATGGGTGCGCATGTATCACTGTGGTAGGATATTTTTAATTCTTCTGGGAAGATGCCCAGAAGGGATAGGAGTTATACTTGAGACTAAGATACTTTAAGAAGAAGGAACAGGAGTCCAAGACAGCATAGCAGGCTATGGCCATGAGAAAGTAGGGTCTGGACTGGCCATGATGTCCTGGGTAAGTCAGATGTAACATCTATCAAAAGATCACACCTCCAGGTACAGTGCTGCAAACCTGGGATCCCAGCTATTTAGGAGGCTGAGGCAGGAGGATCACAAGTTGAAGGAAAGAGAGAGCAACTTAATAAAAGGAGCTGGTGATGTACAATTGTGCAGAAGCACTTGCCTAGCACTCTTATGGCCCTAGATTCAATCCCCATTACGGCAAGAAAATGAAATCACAATCTCACCCACCCAGGATGAGTCACCAGGTGGGGGAAAACCCAAGGGTACCCTGAGGACTTCTTTTAAACCAATGTGCCTTTCCTGGGTGCACAATGGTCTCCCTGCCTGATATGCCACATGCTCATATACCCAGCACTCAGCACTCTGCAGTGAGGCACGCTGTACTTGCAGTTTACTTTATGTGACTTCTCCAGACCTCCCCGTGCAGAGTGCAAGAACACGCCGTGACGATGGGCATAGTGGTCAGTTTCTGATCAGGGCAGAAAGGGAGGCCATGCAAAGAGTCAGAGGCAGCGTCACCAGCAAGGCCGAGCGCAGGACGGGGCTGCACAGCAGAAGAGGCCTTCGTGTGGCCTGGCTCCTGGGACTCAACAGCAAGGAACCAGGAGAAACCAAGGCCAGGTCGGAGGAGGGCGCAGGGCGGGCGGCGCGAGCTCAAGGCCACAGCGTGGGGCTGCGTGCATGAGAAGTGTGAGCCGACAGCGCAGAAGGAGCCGCGCTCACCCGACAGCCCCCTTTCCTGGGAAACTAGGGATGAACTAACTCACAAACGACGGCCTCCTCTCAGGAAGAACTGACGACCAAGAGAAACGGGGAACGTCTTGGCCTCAGCCTCTCTGAAAAGCAGAGGAACCGCAGAGCCAGAACCCTCGTCCACTCACCTGCGCCGCCGCCATCGCGGACGCCGAGGACCCAAGGGCCGGCGACCTCCAGCGCCTCTCCTGCCCGGGCGGGTGACCGTGGTGGACGGACCTGTTCCCAGCCTCAGCTTCCCCCACGTAAAACATGCACGAGGTGAGGGCACCGCTGGCAACCGTGGAGACCTTGGGCGGAGGAGAAGGTGCCAGGCTCTCGGAGGAAGCGGAGCAGGGAGGCTCATTCCTCCCGGCACAGCCCGTACCTCTCACGACTAGGCGCCGGCACTCAGCCTTGATAGTTGAGGCGCAGAGAGACGGCGCACACGAAAATAGCAGGAAGTCCCGCCTCCGCTACGGCAAGAAACGCCCCTCTCCCGGGCTATGATTGGTCCAGTCCATGCTCCGGACGAGCCGCAATGCCTTCCGGGTAATGCAGTTTTTTTAAATCTAACATCCGCCTAGCGAGGGATACCTTCAAAGAGCATATTTTTGTGTGCGTTCGGCGCAAGGGCGCCTCCTCACAACGCACATAAATCTGGGATCCAAATTCTCCATTATTTGCCCAAACAGATCCTCAGCAAAGGAGAACATACCGGGGTCAAGATAAGTGCGAAGGACTCATTCTGGTCCTAGACTGGTCTGTGACATCCGGGTCTCAGTTTAGTCCATACAGATCAACGTTTCAGGGGAGTCTGGGAAAGGGACAGAGGCAACATATACGCAAGGAACAGTGTTGTAGCTGGTTTTGATGACATTTAAGGCTAATATGAATGGGCAGTCTAAACGTGTAGTCACTACGAGTCACTGCAAGGATGAAGGAGAGACAAAGAGACGAGTAACTTCAAACTTGAGAGCGATTTTTCCCTGACAGTGGAGAAAAAAGAGTAACAAACACGATGAGAGACTACACAACTACAGATGCCTTAAAGCACAGGAATGGAAAATGTTGAGGATGCCTGTGAAAGGGTGATAATCAAGAAAACAAATAGTGTAGAGAGGCCTGGGAGATGGCACACAAAAAGGCCATTTCTCCTTCAATAGTCAAAGAGGTGGAGAAAAGACATCTGAAGAATGTTTATCTCTGTTATGCTTGGCCCTTTTCAGAAGTGTCAGGTAATGAGGAGGGCATGTGGAACTAACTACTTTTCTAAAATCCCAATCACTCAGATCCTTGGAGACCTACTACCTCAGTGGTCTTTATCTGCTTATGACTATTTCACTTCGACAGCTCCTCTGGCATTGATCCCACCTCCATCCATGGTACTCTGCCTTGCTCTACCTTGTCTTGCTTGGTGCACTGACCTCTATGCTTTCCAAATTAAAAGGAAATGGCAGATTTTCTTTGCTTAATTCTTAAAATTTAGAACCTGATTAGTTACTTCAGCATATTATTTTAAATGTCAATCTTTATTACTGAAATATGGTGAGGCTAAAATATCCTGAGACAGTTGCCACCAAAGAGATACCTGTGAAAGTTGCCAAGAGGTAGGGCTGGTGAGATGACTCAGCGGCATAGGCACCTGCCTGGCAAGCGCAAGGTCCTGAGTTCGACTCCTGGTACCCACATACAAAGGAAAAAAGGGCCGGTGATATCGCTCAGTGGCAGAAGCGCCTGCTGGCAAGTGCAAGGTCCTGAGTTCGACCCCCAGTACCCACCAAAAAAAAAAAAAAAAAAAAAGTTGCCAAGAGGCAGAGCACACATCCTGTCATGTCAGGCCAAGTGGGGAAATACAGTACAAGGGTTGGTGAGGAAAAGGCAAGAGCAAGACCCTTTATTGTGTTTCTGCAGCAAGGAATGATCAAGGGAAATAAATAAGCTAGACAGTTTTAAGTTTCCTTTTATTTTTTTATTAGTACATTTGCAGTTCATGCAGTTTACAATCATCTTGGACAGTGGCTACATGTACATATTACAGTTTTTTTTTTTAATCCCCTTCCCCTTCCCTCCTCCTCAGGTTCCCCATCCCCTTTTGCGTACTTGTTATTATTTGTCTTAGCTCATGTTATGGCATATAGTGTTTACATTAACTGGGGTTATTAGGTTCCTGTACATGGCACATCTTTATTCCTATTTCCCCTTCCCCTCCTCCTGACCCCTCACCCTTGTTCCCTAGGAATAGTTTTAATAGAGGCTGTCCCTAGTTACTTGATATCTGGCCCTGGGTTAGTGATGGCAGAGTTAGTTCCTCCATTTGGGAGACCTACACAAAAGCAGCAGCTGAAGGATTGGGGTTCTGGAGCATTTGGTTTTCATATGAAAGGCACGCACTGAAGTAGTTTGCTACCACTTGGAATTGGGTAGTTCTGAAATGGACGGTATCTACAGGGTCAGTGAGTTCCCACTTCTCAAAAAACATACAGAATACATCTCCAAATTGAAAGGAGAGAGCATGGATATGAATTTTCTAAAAGTTATCCTGTATGCCAGGCATGGGGGCATATGCCTGTAAACCCAGCACTCTGGAAGCTGAGGCAGGAGAATCAATGCAAGTTCGAGGCCAGCCTAGGCTGTATAGTGAGTTCAAGGATAGCCTGAACTACATAGCGAGACCATCTCAAAAAACAAAAGATAGTCTCACTGCCAGGCCCATGCCCTGTATACTGTTCCAAAGGAGGCAAAATGAACTGGTCATTTGACAATATAGCTGAGAAATTAAATTGTGAGATGCATAACAAAGATTTTGGTCACAAAAACTTTTATCTGTGAGCAGATACTCTCTTAACTCCTCAAAACTGAAGTACGATCTCATTGAGCACTGCAGAGGCAGCCCCACTGCTGACAATGGAGAAAGGCCACCTGTGAGCTACTGTCTACATAAGAGGTAAGCCCGACATATGAGAGACTAGATTCCCCCAGTCTCCAGCATCATGTCTCCACAGGGCCTGTTCCAGGCCTTTCAGGTCTATACTGCCCATCACTTCCACAGAAACAAGAGGACTTAATGAGAAAGGAAAAAGGTTCACTCAACACTAGCTGTAGATTAAAAATGGTGGAGATGGGCCGGTGAGATGGCTCAGCGGCTTAAGTGCCTGCCCGGCAAGCGCGAGGGCCCGAGTTCGACTCCCGGAACCCACATACGAAAAAGGGGCCGGTGATATCGCTCAGCGGCACGGGCGCTTGCTGGCGCTCGAGGTCCTGAGGTCGACCCCCCGGTACCCACAAAAAAAAAAAAAAAAAAAAAAAAAAGGTGGAGAAAGGCTGACAGCAAAATATATTCTCTAGAGTACTTGGAAATAAGACACGTGGAAAACAGCTTAGGACCAAAAAACTGTAGAGCTCAGGGAATCAAGAAAGAGCTGTCAAGTGTACACGAATGTCTCTAATAGTTTGGACTAATCATCCTGGTGTTTAGTGCTCCATTCTTGGGAATCCTACCCAGCTAAATGAGGGAACTCTTCAGGACTTTCTTTTGTAGGAATGACCCTTCCACCACAGTGAAGCAACTGCAGCAGGTTTGAACAAACACAACTCTGATTTTAGATACAAAAGCTCTCAAAATATGGGGGAATTTATTGCACCAATGCAAGGCTGGCTCAGCATTTGTAACTCAAAGAAATCCATATCAAGAAGCTTCAGGAAAACTGGCTACATAATTTAACTCATTCTTAATAGATGTTTCCAGCAATTTAGAAGGGAAGCTTTCTAGATTACATTATCATCTACATGAAACCAGAGAGCTATGATGTTTAATGCTCAACACTGAATATTTTCCACAATCATCAACCACACAAGTACAAAGAATAGCTATTTTTCCCTTTTATTTAACATCATACTTGAAGATACTGAAGTATGACAGAATAAGTGAAAGTAATGAAGATTAGAAATTGGTTCATTGGGCCGGTGAGATGGCTCAGCAGCTTAAGCGCCTGCCCGGCAAGCGCAAGGGCCCGAGTTCAACTCCCGGAACCCACATACGAAAAAGGGGCCGGTGATATCGCTCAGCGGCATGGGCGCCTCCTGGCGCGCGAGGTCCTGAGGTCGACCCCCTGGTACCCACAAAAAAAAAAAAAAAAAAAAAGAAATTGGTTCACTATAATTGGTTCACTATTAGCTAACAATGTTATTATGAAGAAAACCCTGAGGAATATATTAAAAAACACGGATGGGGCCTAAAAACTGAGTTAGGCAATGTTATAACATGCAAGGTCAATACCTGCAAACCCCTGTCCTACACATGATCATATGGGAACAGCAGTATGAAGCTGGCTGAGGTGGTACTTGTGATCTCAGCTACTCACACAGGAGGCTAAAGCAAAGGAATCCCTTAAGCCCAAGAGTTAGAGGCCAGCATGAGCAACACAGAGAAGATCCATCTCTGAACCACCACCACCAAAAAAAACAGAAACCTGTCAATGTCACATAAAATGGCCCCACAAAAAGTATTTACATTAAATTCAAGCAGGTGATAGTGCACACCTGCAATCCCAGCTGCTCCAGAGGTTGACACAAGAGGACAAAGTTCTAGGTGAGTCTGGGCAACTCAGTGAGAACTTATCACAAACATTCAAAAACATCACTGGGATGTAGTTCAGTGATTAAGTATCTGCCTCGCATGGATAAGCCCTGGGTTTACTCCCAAAACCACCCTGACCCCAATAAAAGGAAAAGAAAAAAAAAAAAAAATCAATAAAATATGTCCAGGGTTTATTACCTGAAAATTACAAAGCATTTATAAAATAAGTGAAAAGGGACTTAGAGAAGAAAAAACCATTTGTGGAAGGCTCAACGTACAAAACCTTTTAAGAATCTAATCTACAGGGCCAGTGAGATGGCTCAGCGGCGTAAGCGCTTGCCTTGCAAGCGCGAGGGCCCGAGTTCAACTCCCGGATCCCACATACAAAAAAGGGGCCGGTGATATCGCTCAGCGGCACGGGCGCCTGCTGGCGCGCGAGGTCCTGAGGTCGACCCCCCGGTACCCACAAAAAAAAAAAAAAAAAGAATCTACTGTACAATTTTATAGTAATTTCTATAATACCAGCAAGATGCTTCCTAAATATACAAAAACACATGGTAAAAAATGAAACAAAGGCATAAGAATAAAACTGATATGGAAAGACATAACAATTTTTACCAGAACGAGGAGAACAGAATTACTTTATGCATTTCATAGCTACAGTAAAACAAGATAGTGTGGTCCAAGACAGAGGTTTTGGCCTCTCAATAAATACAGAAAACCAAATCAATAACATAGAAAATGCAGAAATAGGCCAAGATGAATATGCCCAGTTATCTATGACCAAGACATAAAAGCAATTCAATAAACATAGAATAGTCTTTATAGTAAATGGTGCTAGAACAAATGAATTTCTCAACAATAATGAAAGAAGCTCAACCTATGCTTTGTATGGTAATACAAAAATTACCTTAATATGGACTAGAGATTAAAAAGGAAAAGGTAAACTCAAGCTTTTAGAAGAGCAGGGTGTAGTGGCACATGCCTGAAATGCCAGCACTCCGGAAGCTGAGGGAGGAAGACAGCTGTAAGTTCAAGGCCAGCCAGCATGGGCTACATAGTTCAAGACCAGCCTGAACTACATAGCGAGACCCCTTCCCAAAATAAATAAATACATAAATAAAAATTTTAAAAAAGATTTTAGAAGAAGCCAGGTGAGGTGGCACACATCTGTAATCTTCCTCTGGGAAGATAAGGCAGGAGGATAAAATTTGTAGTGGAGCCTAGGCAACTTAGCAACTTATTAAGACCCTGTATCTTTTTTTTTTTTTTTTTTTTTGTGGGTACCGGGGGGTCGACCTCAGGACCTCGCGCGCCAGCAGGCGCCCGTGCCGCTGAGCGATATCACCGGCCCTTTTCCGTATGTGGGTTCCGGGAGTCGAACTCGGGCCCTCGCGCTTGCCGGGCAGGCGCGTACGCCGCTGAGCCGTCTCACCGGCCCAAGACCCTGTATGTCAATAAAAAAGAAAGCTAGGCATGTAGCTCACTGCCAAGTTTCTGAATTGAATTCCCAGTACCAAAAAACAAGCAAACAAAACCACACTGTCCCTGAGATAACATTTCAGCACACACTAGCAGATGTAGTCGAGACCTTTCCTACAAAGAAGCACAATAGCCACTGAACTTGCTCATGGCTGAATTCTCAGATGTAAAAGACTGCAGACTGGGTCAATTTCAAACATGACTCTTTAGATAACAAACGACAGGGCTGGGCGTGGTGACGCATGCCTGTAATCCCAGCACTTGGGAGGCTGAGGCAGAAGGATTGCCACGAGTTCAGGGCCAGCCTGGGTTACATAGTGAGTCCAGGCCAGCCTAAACTACATAGTGAGACCCTGTCTCAAAAACCAACAAAAAAACCAAAATGATTATTTATTTTCTTCACAGAGCTGGCGCTGAGTTTCTCTCTGGTATGAATGAGCCAAGGCTGTGTTAGGTGATGCCCCTGACCAGTGATTTTCCTCAGTGGTAACATGGAGAAAGTCTCTCCCTAATATGAGTCCTTCTATGTTGACAGAGGCTTGCGCACTCGTGAAAGGTCTCCCCTCCTCTACCACACTGTCAGGGTTCTTCTTCATGTGCCTCCTTTGATGCTGTGTGAGGGAGGAGCTGCAGGTAAAGGCCTTTCCACATTCATTGCACCTGTAGGGCTTCTCTCCCGTGTGTATAAAGGAGTGGCGGATGAGGTGTGCACTCCGCAAAAAGGTTTTACCACACTCCATACATTTGTAGGGTTTCTCCCCACTGTGAATCCGCTGGTGCCTGGTGAGTCCTGACCTGTGATTGAAAAGCTTCCCGCACTCCATACACTCCGACGGCTTCTCTCCTGTGTGGATGCTGAAGTGACGGATAAGGTCTGCCCTATCACTGAAGGCTTTCCCACATTCTTTGCACTCATAGGGTGTTTCTCCAGTGTGGGCTTTTTTGTGCAAGATGAACGTGGACCGGTGGACAAAGGCCTTTCCACACTCGCCGCACACATATGGCTTCTCCCCAGTATGGATGCGCTGGTGCTGCTTCAGGTATGACCCACGGTGGAAGGCTTTCCCACATTCCAGGCACATATATGGCTTCTCCCCAGTGTGGGTGACATAGTGGTGTATGAGGGCTGAACGCTCGCCAAATCCTCTCCCACACTGATCGCATTGGAAAGGTTTCACTCCAGTGTGAATCTGCTGGTGCCACGTGAGGTACGACCGCTGGTTGAAGGCCTTGCCACACTCTGAGCACTGATAGGGCTTCTCTCCTGTGTGGATGAAGTAGTGCCTAGTGAAACCTGCCTTATCTCGAAAGGCTTTGCCACACTCATTGCACACAAAGGGCTTCTCTCCAGTGTGGATCCTGTTATGCAAAATCATTGTGGAGCGGTAGGCGAAGGTCTGTCCACACTCAGTGCACTTATAAGGCTTCTCTCCACTGTGTGTTCGCTGGTGCCGACTAAGGTGAGTGCCACGGCTGAAGGCCTTCCCACACTCCAGACATTTATAGGGCTTCTCTCCGGTGTGGACCATCTGGTGCTGGAGGAGCTGAGTGCTCTTGCGGAAGGACTTCCCACACTCTGTGCACTCGTAGTGCCTCACTATTATATGAACCCACTGATGGCGAAGGAGAAAGCGTTCCTTCTTAAACACTTTGCCACATTCCTTGCACTTGAAAGGATTTTTTACTTCACGTACCAAGTGATCTGCAGCTGACCCACGGGAGTCACAGATATAGGGAGCTGAGTGTGGAGAGACATTCCCAAGCACAGTCCCTGAACACGCACTATCAGCGGACCCCGTGCCATCATGTCCAGGGCTTCTAGTCCCAGGAAGCTTCTCCCTCGGGGCCTCCATCCCTCGTCTCAGGAGTCCTTCCTGTACTTCACAGGACCCGTCCTGACCCTGGTGCAGCTCCAACAGGAAGTTCCCAGAGGCTCCTTCTGTCTGATAGTCATGGAGCACGGTTCCCTCAGGCCAGGCCTGGTAAGCAGGACTGGGCTTTGTGGTGTTCGGTTTTATGCTGTTAACTGAAGGAAATACAATACACAAAAGGGACTGTGAGTGACAGTAACACCAGAGAAAGGGAATCAGCATTTTAGGAAGAATAAGAAGATGAAAAATAAGACTCTGCTCCTGGAATGATTTGACATCCAGGAAACCCGCTTTTGAAATGTCTTTCCTTTTGTTCCTAGGACTCTTGAAACTTTTTCTTGCTTTCACACAATATCACTGGCTTTTTTTATTATTAACCAAGAAAAATCTCATCTAGTACTTTGTCACACTGCTAGTCAGAAATGCTTCAGCGATAAAGGAAGCAATACTGGATCAACCTCATTTCTACACATTCAAAATTCATTTACAAAAAAATAGTGTCCAACACAGCCCACCACTGGATTCTTGAGACTTTTGAAGGGAAACTCAGAGGGACTGCTTGGGTCAGAGGACATGTAACAGAAAATGACTCCCCCCAGCCAGTATACTTTAGTTTCTTAGTTGCCCAGGTAATAGTTCCTGTTCCAGTTCTGGATGCTTCTCTCTCTTACGAACAGCTGGTCACTGTGATGCACAGCTGGTCACTATGATGCACAGTATATAAACCAATCCCCAACTGACAAGCCATTCTGCCTCTGTACTTCCTGCTTGCTTATCCCATATAAGCCCTAGACCACCAGAGACCAGAGCCTGATAGTATGCGAATGATCCCGATCAATGCCCACTGAAGTAAATAAATCTGCCTCCAAATCCTGGGTGTCGTTTCACTGTTACTGCTTGCTGTTGCAGACAGAGTGTTTGAAATTGAGACCCTCACTCACAGTCAAGGCTAGGGAGGATGGCCTGGTATGGTGGCATACATCTGTAATTCCAGCACTCAGGAGGCAGGAGGATCACCGAGGCCAGCCTGGGCTACATAGTGAGTCCGAGGCCAGCCAGAACTATATAGTGAGACCCTGTCTCAAAAAAAAAAAAAAGAGTAGGGTGGAGAGGATGAGTAATAACAACATAGCCAAGGGAGCACCAAAGGGAAGAGACACTGGCTCTCAAGTGTGTGTCTTTTTGGACACAAGCTAAGGCACAGTCTCCAGCCCCCACACCTGAGTGTGTCTGAATGTGTTGTCAGCGAATATGAGGAGAAGCAGTGCGTGGTGAAGAGGAGTGACATCTTTATTTCCTCATCTCCCCTCCACCAGCTGGAGGCAGCCAGGGATGCATCAGCCCCTGTGCTGTGGACAGCAGACAATGGGTCCATGAATCCCTGTGTGGCAGCGAGCTCCATGTTGACCCCCGTAGTCATGGGTTTTATACTGTAAGCCAGTGAGGTTACAACAGGAGCATAGCAGCTTATTAGAGCAGCCAGATTTACTGCTGCTGGACTGAAGTACAAGGGTACAGTGAGATAAGGTGACTTCCCCAAGTTCACAAGGCTCTTTTGTGTCAAAGCTACTTGTTAAGCCCAAGCAGAGTGAGAAGCTGACTTCTGTATTATGCTCTGCAGGTCCCCAGGGGCAGTAGCTTGTGAAAGTCCTGAGAAATATGGAGGGCAGAGGAAACCTCAGGTTAAAGGATTCATGGCCCCACTGCCCCAGAGGCCATCAAAAAATAATCCCCAGAGTTCAGAGGCAGGGGTCACCTGTGAGTCTGCTAGCTGCTCTTACTCCCACCCACCCAGTGGCTGGCACCTACCTGGACGGGAGCTTCGGGAGAGGACTTCTGTTGCCATCCATAGATCCTGGCTGTGCTCCAACTGGTAGGTCAGCTCTGACTTGGACAAAGGACAGCCTGTGCAAGGTAGAAAGGAGGAGACACATGGATTGGTGGGAAAAAGAGTCCTCTCAATCTAGCCTGGAACTTTAGGATGGCAAAACCTCAATGAAAAACCTTCAGGTTGCAAGAAGAATTAAAAGAGTACAGTGTGAACAAACAATATAAACAGAAAGACGATGAGAACAGAGAATGTGTGGGTCTCACAGGCTGCCTGACACTACCTTTCACAAAGTAACTGAGGCAGGAAGGATTTCTGTAGACAGAAAGAGACCCACAGGGAAAGCCAGGACAAGAGACCTACAGCCCAGTAAAACTGAGCTCCTTCCCAAGAACTTCACTGAGCCCTCGAGGGACCTGAATTACAAATTCTGACCCAGCCCAGCATCCCTGGCTAGAAAGGCTGCCTTTGGTTCTGTACAACAATCTCATGTCCTTCCAACATATCCCTCTCCTTTGTGACCAAACACGGACTATCTGTCTTCCAAATCTTGCTAATTGACACACAAAGAGATCAAGAAGGAAGAGTTAAATGCAAAGAATTGACAGAAAGGATACAGCAAAGAGAACACTTCCTGAGGTCTCACTGCCCAGCCAGGCCTGGAGTCAGAGGGCAGAGGGGAGGGAGATTCAGTAGCCACATGGCCGAGGGGCGCTTACCCACAGCGATCAGATGCTCACAGGTCTCCAGCATCACCTCCCAGTACAAGGTCCTCTTGGAAAGGTCCAGCTGCCCCCACTCCTCCTGAGTGAACCTCACAGCCACATCTTCGAAGGTGACAGCCACCTGGGAAGTCAAACATGGGGAGCGGAATCTGCCTTGGGACTGTTGGATAGGATGAGACTGCATCATCAGAGCACAGCAAAAGACACGGACACCCAAGGACCAAATCACCAAGCACCCCCGAGGGCTGAGCTCTGTGCTGCGCTCGAGTGTAAGGAGGCTGCTGCCCGGTCGGATGACGGCAGCGTGCTTCACAGAAGTTTCGTGGGCGGGAAGACACTGCAGACTGAGACAAGTTCAGCACAATCCCGAGGGGACTGTAAGGCACACACGGCAAGTGCTCAGAGACACCGAGGAGTGGAAAAGAGTAACAACGAAAAAACACACAGACACAACAACAGCACCTCAGTCTTACTGACCCTCACCGAGGGCTTGGCTCCTGCCATGTGCCACGGTAAAGTGACTGGAACACCAACTTCACAACCAGACTCCAGATATCAATACCTGCTTGCTGTGTGACCATGGGGCCTTCTTTGTCTGGGAGTCTAATCTCAGATCACTATTTTTCCACCTCTCCATTTATCAGAAGAATGAAAGAAAAAATGCTTATAAAAGAAACATGGGTGATGGGCCACAGCCCCAGAAGTCAACACTATCATCATCTCCACTTAAAATCCACACTGAGCTCCAGGAAGCGCTACAAATTCACGCAAACTTCCATGGCATATGAAAGAGGCAGGATTTGAACCCAAGCCTTTCTGGTGGGCAACCTAGTCACAGAGAAATGACATTGCCCTGTGAGCAAAGTTAACCCACAGTTAATGAGACTGAAACGCATTCCAAATAAGTTTCACTATTGTATCCTTACCAGCCACTTCTGAAAATATTTCTGTGGACTTGGGTGAAGGAGGGGAACCATGATCATCCATCTCATTAAACAGACACCTGACATAGCGGCATCTGTCTGTGAAGTGGTAGGGCCTGGACCAGCCTGTGAAGTCTTCTACATTCCTTCTGGACCCCACAGTTGCCCATGGAGAATTCAGAATAATCCACTACCTCTTTTCCCTACCTGAACCTTGCCAGGGCTTATCACTGAGGCTAGGATACTTCAGCAACAAGGAACAGGACTCCAAGAGAGCAAAGCAGGGTACGGCCATGAGAACCTGATGTCTGGACTGGTCATCATGTCCTTCCTGGGTAAGTAGGAAGTAATATCCATCAAAAGACCACATAGCCAGGGGTGGTGGTGCAATCCTGTAATCCCAGCTATCTAAGAGGCTGAAGCAGGAGGATCACAAGTTCAAGGTCAACCTGGCCAATTTACTAAATAAAAGAGATAGAGGATGTACATTAGAGATAGAGCACTTGTCTAGCACTCATAACCCCCTAGATTCAATTTCCATTAAGGCAGGGGGAAACCCTCAGGTCACTGAGGACTCCTTTTAAGTCGATTTGTGTTTCCTGAGTGACAGTGGTCTCCCTGCCTCATATGCCACGTGCCCGACACTACAGTCTAGAATGAAGCACCCTCGCCTTGCAGTTTACTTTAGGTGGCTTCTCCAGACCTCCAGGCACGATGATGGGCATAGCAGTTTCTGATCAGGGCAGAAAGGGAGGCCATGCAAAGAGTCAGAGGCAGCGTCACCAGCAAGGCCGAGCGCAGGACGAGGCTGCACAGCAGAAGAGGCCTTCGTGTGGCCTGGCTCCTGGGACTCAACAGCAAGGAACCAGGAGAAACCAAGGCCAGGTCGGAGGAGGGCGCAGGGCGGGCGGCGCGAGCTCAAGGCCACAGCGTGGGGCTGCGTGCATGAGAAGTGTGAGCCGACAGCGCAGAAGGAGCCGCGCTCACCCGACAGCCCCCTTTCCTGGGAAACTAGGGATGAACTAACTCACAAACGACGGCCTCCTCTCAGGAAGAACTGACGACCAAGAGAAACGGGGAACGTCTTGGCCTCAGCCTCTCTGAAAAGCAGAGGAACCGCAGAGCCAGAACCCTCGTCCACTCACCTGCGCCGCCGCCATCGCGGACGCCGAGGACCCAAGGGCCGGCGACCTCCAGCGCCTCTCCTGCCCGGGCGGGTGACCGTGGTGGACGGACCTGTTCCCAGCCTCAGTTTCCTCCATGTAAGATGCGTACGAAGCCCTGGGTGCGGCTGGCGGCTGGCGGGCACGTTGGGAGGGCGCGGCCCATGGGACACCCCGTTAGGGAGCAGCAGGCGTCAGGCTTTCAGAGGACGCGGAGCACGGAGGCGCCTCCTCCCAGCCACGCCTGCGCACCCCGCGATGCGACGCGAAGCCAGCAATCTGGCACCTTCAGACGCCGGAAGTTGACGCACCTGAAGACAGCCGGAAGTCCCTCCCCCGCGTCAGGCAGGAACCACCGCTCTCCTGGGCTATGATTGGTCCAGCTCAAGAGCCAAATCCGCCGCAATGCCTTCCGGTTAATGCAGTTTTTTTTATGACATCCGCCTAGCCCGGGAGACGTCTCCAACCAGGTTCTTCGTTCGCTACAGGGCTGACTTTTTACAGTGAGTTTATGTCGGTGGTAGCAACTGCGCCATTCGCCCACATTAGCCGAGGCAGTCCTGACGGGAACATTTCCCCGTAGTTAAAGTAAATCAACCAGCGAGGCCCAGCATGGTCTCTTTTCCGGATCTCCTCATAGGGGCTACAGATAAATGCTGCACGGGCGATTGGGGACAGATGGGAGACCGCTGCAACACATCATGCAGATGAAAAAGCATTGCAGTTATTTTGATGACATCTAAAGCAAAAGTCAAAAAGCACTCTAAACAGATAAAGCAAGTGATCACTATGTGTTACTGCAAAATCAAGAGACAAAGAAGAGTACTTGAAACATGCCATCAATTTACCTGACCGCAGGGAAAGAGTAAGAGTAACGAACAGAAGTTGAGAGATCACACAACTACAGACGCCTTAAGGCATAAGAATGGAAAATGTTGAGGATGGCTGTAAAAGGGTGATAATCAAGAAAACAAATGTTATAGTGTAGGCAGGCCTGGGAGATGCCACACAGAAAGGCCATTTCCTCATTCAAAAGTTAAAGAGGTGGAGAAAAGACACTTGAAGTCATGTTTGTGTATTTGGGCCCTCAGTTATGTGTGGCCCTTTTCAAAAAAATCAGGCAATGAGAAGGGCATGTGGAACTACTTTTCTAAAATCTCAATCACTGGGATCCCACTAACTCAGCGGTGTCGTGCTTGCTTCCGCAGCACATATACTAACTCAATGGTCTTTAGACTACAGTTATACCTTGGAAGTCAATTCACTCCAAATTTGAGTTTGAACACTTAAAGTTTGAGAACTGAACGTATTTTTCCCATAAGAAATAATGGAAAACCAAATAATTGATTTTGAGGCCCAAAAATTACCCTTACAAATTCATTTTTTTAGGATTTTAACAAATTTTGCAAGACTTTTTTAAATCTGTTGTGGTTTTCACAGTTTTCCTCTTAATTTTACTGCTGGTATCACTTCCTTTGGAGCCATGGTTACAATATTTTACACAAAGTGCAAAAGAAAAAAAGCACACTAACACAAGTTCTACAAGTCGTCTGGGTAAAAGGGGTGCTTAGACTGAAGCGACATCCCTTTTGTGTCCACAGAGTAACATCTCACAGAGTGAGATGGCTCAGCGGCTTAAGCGCCTGCCTGGCAAGCGCGAAGGCCCGAGTTCGACTCCCGGATCCCACATACGAAAAAGGGGCCGGTGATATCGCTCAACGGCATGGGCGCCTGCTGGCGCGCGAGGTCCTGAGGTCGACCCCCCGGTACCCACAAAAAAAAAAAAAAATTTAGCACTTCATGAATGACTACAGCATATTATCATTAAAGGTCAATTTTATTATTCATGTGTGGCGAGGTCAAGAGATCCTGAGACAGTTGCCATGGAAGAGAACTCCTATGGCTCCCAGGATAAAAACCATACATCATGCCATGCAGGGCCAGTTGGGGATGCCAGTTTTTGCCAAACAGGAGTGAGGAAAAACTAAAGGAAGAGTATTTACTGTGCTTTTTCAATGAAGAATGGTCAAGGAAATAAAGAAGCTAATCGGGTGAGGGTGAGCCAGAGTTTCAGCAGAGACTGTCCCTAGTTACTTGATATCTGGCCCTGGGTTAGTGATGGCAGAGTTAGTTCCTCCATTTGTGAGATCTTCATAAAAGCAGAAGTTGAAGGATTGGGGTTCTGGAGTGTTTGGTTTGCATATGAAAGGTACACACTGAAGGAAGTCCTTTACTATCACTTGCAATTGAGTAGTTCTGGGATGGGCAGTCTCTATAGGATCAGTGAACTCCCATTTCCTAAAACATATGCTGAATACAGTACATCTCCAAATTAGGAGAAAATATGGATATGAATTTTCAGAAAGTTATCCTGTGGGTCAAAGCAAGGATAGAAACAGTCAATGCCAGGCCCATTCACTTGACACCGTTCCAAAGGAGGCAAAATAAACTGGCCATTGAACAATTAGTTGAAACCACTCAATTGCAAGATGTGTAACAGATTTTTGCTTGTAATGAAATAAACTCTGTGGAGCCAGGCATGGTGGCACATGCCTATAATCTCAGCACTTGGGAGGCTGAGGCAGGAAGACCACCCAGAGTTCAAGGCCAGCCTGGGCTACACAGTGAGTTCAAGGCCAGCCTGAAGTACAGCATGAGACCCTATCTCAAATACATACATACATACATACATACATACATGCTCTTATGAGCAAATACCAAGCCTTTACTCCTCAAAACTGACACACACTATCATGAGCACTGCAGAGACAGCTCAGCTTTCCACCATACAGACGAAAGGCCTAGAGTCTGAAGAGAGTCTGGACATACACCAAGAGACCGGGTTCCCTAGCGCCCTGCATGTCTCTGGAGGCCCCGTCACTGGCCTCTCTGTACCGGAGGTAGCTCCCTAAGAGACATGAGAGGCTCGTGAAAGGGAAAGAAACTATTCAAAGCTGGCCTGGAAGGAGACAGAGGGACCTCTTGTTGCCTCAGATTTCTACCTTACCTTCTTTACATATGCAAGGGCTTTTATTGGAAGAGAGATGGAGGAATACAGTAAGACAAAGAAATTTTCACATTCTTTCATCTCCTGGCCATGCTTGGCTCCTTCACTCCCCTGTAGAAAGGAAAGCAGACTACGTCCTCTTGGGGCCAATATTTCCTTTCAAATGGATACACTTGTTCCATGACACACTTTTCTGTTCTGTCCTGTAGTACAGGTAGAGACAACGGAGCTGAGGCAGTCGTTCCCTTCCATCCATTTAATTCTACACAGGACACACAGCAGTTCTTCCATTGTCCTACAAGGATAGGAAATAACAAAAGCCCAGATCTCTGATGCTCTAGGAAAGAACATATGTGTGTTGAATCTCCTAGCCTGGCCTTCAGTCACCTTCAACATACTCCCACCTCATTAAGGGTTTACAAATTTCTTTATACTACATGTCATACATTAATTACGGTCAGAGTGAATTCTGGACAAGCATCCATGTCGAGAGCCGCTAAGATGATTCACACCCTGTCCATCACTCCTGTCAACCACACCTAGAGATTCAGCCGGGCGTGATGGCACATGTCTGTAAATTCCAGCACTCGGGAGGCTGAGGCAGGATCGCCATGAGCTCGAGCCCAGCCTGAACTACATTGGGAGACCCTGTCTCAAAAACAAAACAAAACGACCTAGAGATTCAGGGGAAGTGCCTGGGATGAGGTGCATATCCTTTAATTTCTGAAGACCTGATTTATCAGAGGCTGCTGGTGTTGTTACTTTTGTGTGCTTTGATCTACATAAAGTGCTTCGTCACCGCAGAACCATTTTTCTGTCTGTGCTGTATCTTTTGTTGGCACGGACTTGCCCCAAGCACAAATATCCATGATCTTCAACAAATGTAGCAGCTTGCCACGTGCTACTGGGTGCACACTTGCAAATCTCTCCTCATTGTACACAAGAGCCAGGACCACATACGCCCTTTCCACTGTAATGCCTTTATCTGATTTGAGGAGGAAGTGGTTGCAGTTTATACTGGGATGAGGAAGCAGGAGAAGCAGCTTAACTTTTTAAAAAATCTTGAAAAGTCCTAATTTTTACCCCCAGATTACAGGCCTTCTTGTTACTAACTGCTCCTACTCTCTCCAAGTTAATCTCACAGACAGCTCACGAAAATGACTAAGCATTCAACAACATTCTTTAATCTCAAGTTATCCATATTTAATGATACAGGAATTATTATGAATCCCATATTCTTTAACTTTCTCTGTTGTAGACAGAGGCTGTAACTTTTAATAGCAGTACAAAAAGTACACAAGGTATTTCTGACATGTGCTAATGGAAAGACAGGACATTTACCTGCCCATTACATCTGTACAGAAATAAAGGAAAACATGAAATACTTCCAAGTCGAAACACTTGTGGCCATATCTATCTATAATACCAGGTTGAGGCAAGGTCCTTTCTTTCCAGACTTCCTCTGTACTGTCGCCACCAAATTAAATGCTGGGTAGTGTGTTAAGAATTGCTACAGTTGGACCGGGGATATAGCTCAGCGGCACAGCAGGCGTGCAGTCCTGAGTTCAATTGCCAGTACCAAAAAAAAAAAGAATTGCTACAGTTAAAAAAAAAAAAAAATTGCAGGCTGGTGAGATGGCTCAGCGGCGTACGCGCCAGCCTGGCAAGCGCGAGGGCCTGAGTTCGACTCCCGGAACCCACATATGAAAAAGGGCCGGTGATATCGCTCAGTGGCATGGGCGCCTACTGGCGCGCGAGGTCCTGAGGTCGACCCCCGGTACCCACAAAAAAATAAAAATAAAAAAATAAATAAAATTGCCACAGTGACTGTTTTACAATGGTTTACAGGTATAAAACAATCTCAAAGGCAATTAATTGTACATATTGCAGAAAACTGTTTGCTTAATGTTTGCTTAAATAAATCTGAACTTGGCATTTCAGTCTTGCTTAAACCACTGTGAAAAAGATACAACCCAGCTGGCTTGAGTTTGCTCATCCTTTGAGCTTGCAAATTTCACCCCTGGCTACAGTTTGGGACCTTGGATTTCAAGAGGCTATGTACTATTCCCCAAAATGAAGCATGGCTGCCTCCATGTGCTTAAACTGTTCCTCTCAGCAACGTGGCTTATGTGGGCATCTGCCAGCCTTCCCAAGGTCTAGAACTGTGTGTGCTGGAAAGCATGCCTAGTTCAAACGGTCAGCAACGAGGACCAAGTGGGGTTTCCCATTAGACATCTCACAGGTGTTGTTCCAAGTTTCAGATGCGGCTTAAATTAAGCACGTCCTATGTCATTTCACTGAGACAAGACTATAGAAGGTTGTGTCTGGTTCTGTACTTTCATCCTATAAGACCCTTCTTCATACCCTTTAGTAGTAATAAACCACAGCCACTTAGTATGACAAAATGGTGAGTCCTGTGAGTTTTCCTGGAAATCATCAAACCTGGAGGTGTCTTCAGGACTCTGACACAGCCACTCGCTATGAGTTTTAAAATCTTGTACACTAGTCCAAAGGCCATGTAGATTCTCTTCGAAGTCATCATGTCATATGCAGTGCAAACTACATGCACAGCTTTGTGGTGAACACACCACGGGGGACACGTCAATTATAAAAACACCTCATTGCTATGGCCATTCACCTAAACACACACACACTGAGGGTCTGCTAAAAGGTGGAGTGAATACAAGGGGGCAGGGGTGGATGTGGGAGTGGCATGAGGAAGAGGAGAGAAGGCTGCAGTGCGTCTGGGTTGACCCACACAGCAGAACTGTGGGGAATTTTCTAAGATGTTTGCCAGGCACCTCGAGCACAACACCTAGAAACAAACGCATGCATGCACCTTTCCCCACCATTCACCTTCTGGCCTCCCCAGCCATGCCCGTTTCCTCAAATCCAGACATTCTCCGTATTTCTACATAGTCACAACAAATTAAGCAGTCGTTAAAGACTTGAGTTTCCTTTATTTCACGTGCTTGGAGGGAAGGCCAAAATGTATCCTTCAATGAAAACAGGTTTCAGATAAAGGGACACTGTTTCATTGACTACATAACAAAGATCCATTCTATGGGAGCCTGTTCCTTAAAACCAAACTTCAGAAATGTGCAAGCTTGGGCAAATTCCTTAATCTTCCTGTAAAATGGGGGAAATAACATTACCTACCACACAAAAATGCCACAAAGACTTAACAAAGTTTTAAAAAGCTGATGTGTATAAGACATTCAAAATAATCTCTGACATAGGGTAATACTGTACATTTACTTGGTCTTGTAATTGTTATGACTGTATCCCTAGGGCCACTTGGTTGATACATGCGTACTGGCTCAGCGTGCAAGAAAGATGCAGAAGGCCAGGTAGGTTGGCGCCCACCTGAAATCCCAGGACTCGGGCTGCCATGAGTTTGAGACCAGCCTGCACTGCACAGTCAATTTAAGGCCACCCTTAACCATGTAGTGAGACCTTGTCTCAAAAATTAAAAAAGATGCAGGATGACCAGTGGGCAACAGACCTAAGAAACATTCAGCCTGGAGAGAAGGATTCGGGGAAACTCTACAGAACACTGAGGATAAAATTCCTAGGACAGGGAATCAACCTATTCATGAAGAACAGGAAAAGTTAGAAAAGCAATGGCCATGAAAGATCATGGGATATAAAATTATTTCCCTATAAAGAAGAGAAAAAAGGAATTCACAGAACCCAGGAAAGGAACTTCAAGTTGGAGAGGTGGTTAGCACTGTATAGGTCCAAAATGGGAACTGGGGGTCAAAAGGGACATTTGAGAGACCTGATTACGTTTGTGATAGTGACAGAAGCCATTGTGCAGCGTCTAAGGAGTGAAAGGAATGTAAGGGGGTGGGGATAAACAGTACACAGAACAGTTACAACATAGGACATGTCTGTGAGAGAAGAGAACAAGGCATGGCAGAGCTTGATAGACAAGCAGGACAAAAATAGGCTGAGGATGACGCTAGGGAATGTATACAGCTATACGTTATGGGTTAAGATGGTTAATAAGAAAAAGTTACAGACTAAACAATGAGAGGATGGTGCTGGGCATGGTGGTACATGCCTATAATCCCAGTGCGAGGCCAGCCTGAACTACATACTGAAACCCTTTCTAAACAGAGTACGAAAGAAGAATGGGTAAAGGAGGAATGTCTGTCCAACCACAAAGGGCAAGAGTGATCTGAGACCAGGAGCGATTACTTTCACTGACGATATAACAATGCTTAAAGTGCTGGGGAATTTTATATACAAACCTTCCCTGAAGAACATAACTCTGGGGGCCGGGGATATAGCTCAGTGGCACAGCACCTGTCTGGCAAGCACAAGGTCCTGAGTTTGGTTCCCAGTACCAGAAAAATAAATAAATAACTGAAAAATCTGCAGATCACTCTAAATTATAAAATCAGGCTATAGAAACATTTGTTGAGCCCAATATAAAACACTATAGGACTTCCATTCCTCCAGGTAATTTAGGATTTCTGTTCCATCAGCAAGAAAAACAACCAGAAAACCACAACTGGAATGCAGAGGTTCGTGTATTTTTCTCAAAAGTCCTACTCTGGCATTATAAACTTAGCAAAGAAATGTAAGACATAAAATGCAACCAAGTGTAATTAAGTCAATGAAATATACAAAAACCAAAAAGAAAATTTGTAAATTCAACAGCAAATTAGCTATGACAAAGGAAATTATCAGTGAGTGCAAAGAAAAGCAAATGAAATTAATATGAAGAAAAGAAAAAAGAGGCTAGGAAAAAAAAAAAGAGCCTAAGGGACTTGAGGACAATAACAAAAGCTCTACCATTCATGTGACTCGGGTTCCTGTAAGAGAATAGAAAGAATGAGGATGAAAAAATATTTGAAGTAGCAATAAAAATCTCCCAAATTTGCCAAAGAGCATAAACCTACAGATAAGAAAGTTGAAGCTGAATGAATACACCAAACGAGATTAGAAATTCCACATCAGAGACTTCATACCTCTAAACATTAAAAAGAAAAACATTTTGAACAAAGTTTGATGGACACGGCACATTAGGAACTGGGGAAATGATTCAGATGGTAGCAGATTTCTCATCAGAGAACATGGTGGACAGAAGAAATAAACATGACTAGTAGGAAGAGACAAGAACTGCCAACCCTGAATCCTACAAAAGTATCATTCAGGAATGAACAGAACATAAGGACATCTTTAGAAGGAAGGCCAGAGGAAGAGCATCAGAAAGGAAAGTGTGACAAGGAAGGCGTGCCACTTCAAGAAGAACTAAGGAGGGCCGGTGAGATGGCTCAGCAGCGTAGGCGCCTGCCTGGCAAGCGCGAGGGCCCGAGTTCGACTCCCGGATCCCACATACGAAAAAGGGGCCGGTGATATCACTCAGTGGCACGGGCGCCTGCTGGCGCGCGAGGTCCTGAGGTCGACGCCCCAGTACCCACAAAAAAAAAAAAAAAGAAGAAGAACTAAGGAACAATGGAATGGATAAACTGGGAAAACACAGAGGTAACCCAAGACTTCTCACGACATCTGTAAAATATATTTAAAACAAAAATGACACCTTAAAAAATGATGCTCAGCATATGAAAAGGAAACACTGAAAAAACTTACATTAATTGGTACAGTAAAGGGACCCAATGCACATAAGGTTTCTATACATCAAAGTGCTAAATTGGTAATATCTTTAAACTGTGCTAAGGTGTGCACTGTGAAATATAGAGAAATACTACAAAAATAATAAAAGATATGCTAAAAACTACAGATATATTAAGTGGATTCTTTAAAAATGTAACCCACAAGGAGAAAAAAATGAGAACAACAACAAACAAGGACTATAAACTAAAACAAATCCTAATACGGCAGCTGTAAGTGCTAAAAGATCAATACTCATTTAAGTAGCCAAAATATAGCAATTAAAATACAAATAACCAAAACGGATATAAATGCAAGACCTAAGTATGTGCTGTTCATGTTCTTCAAATATGATAAAGACAATGATGAAAAGTATGAAGTACACAAAGCTTTAACCAAAAAATGTAACAGTGACTATGTGAATATCAGATAAAGTTTAGTTCAGAGCCAAGAATATTTATAGGAGCAAAAAAGGGTATTAAAAAGTGATAAAAGATCAATACCTCAAGAAGCCTTAGCAGTCCTACATGAGTATGTACCAAAAATAAAGCCATGGCCAGGTGTGGTGGTGCACATCTGTAATCCCAGCACTCAGGAGGATGAGGCAGGAAGATTGCCAGAAGTTCGAGGCCAGCCTGGGCTGCATAGTGAGTTCAAGGCCAGCTTGAATTATAGAGCGAGCCCCTGTCTCAAAAAAACCAAAAATAAAATAAAATAAAATAAAATAAAACAAAACAAAGCTTGAATTACGTATAAGAAGGAAAAACCGATGGAACCTAAAGGAAGAACAGATAATTCCACAATTATAGTTTGGGACTTCAACACCCCTCTCTTGGCAACTGAGAGAAATACTGGACAGAGCCACATATGGTGTCTCACGCCTATAATCCCAGCATTCTGGGAGGCTGAAGCAGGAGGATCACAAATTGGGCAACTCAGTGATTTAGCAAGAACCTGTCTCAAAACATAAAAACAGGGCTGGGGATGTAGCTCAATGTGAAGGCACTGACTTCAACCTCCAGTATAGTAAATAAACAAAGAAACAAAAATACAGAAAATCAGCAAGGCTATAGAATATCTGAATAATATCACCAGCAAACAGATTCACGCAGACAGACAGAAACTCTACCCAGTGGCAGCAGAACTTACATTCTTTTCAAGCAACCACAGAGAGGAGGAAAAACCATATCCTGGGTCAAGAAAAAAATTCCAACAAAACCAATATGAAACAAGTTAGAAATCAGTAACAAAGAGCAGAGCCAGGCGTGGTGGTGTACACCTGTAATCCCAGCACTCAGGAGGCTGAGGCAGGAGAATCGCTATGAGTTCGAGGCCAGCCTGCGCTACAAAGTGAATTCAAACCAGCCTGAACTGCACATTAAAACCCTGTCTCAAAAAGACAAAAAAAAAAAAAAAAACCTCGCTGGAAAATTAACACACTTCTAAATAACTCATGCATTAAAGAGGAAGTCAAAAGAAACAGGAAGTTTCAATTGAATGAAATATAATTAAAACATTTTAAAACTTGAGGTATGAAGCTAACAGTGCTATGACAGAAATCTATAGAACTTTCAAGAGTTTATGATAGGAAAAAAAAAACTTTAAATCAATAATCAAAACACCCACCTCAAGAAATCACTAAGAGCGTGGTGGCACATGCCTGTAATCCCAGCACTCGGGAAGGTGAGGCAGGAGGATTGCTGGGAGTTTGAGGTCAGCCTGGGCTACAAAGTGAGTTCAAGGCCAGCCTGAACTCCATAGTGAAATCCTGTCTCAAAAAGAAAAAAAAAAAAAAAAAAAGAAAAGAAATCACTAAGAGTCAACCAAATACAAGCAAAGCAAGCAGAAAAAATGATACAATACAGATCAGAAGAGCCATCAGTAAAAAAAGAGAACAGAAGCCCCACACTGGTGGCGCTGTAATCCCAGCTATAGTGCTTAGGAGGCCAAAGCTGGAGGATGGCACACTTGAGGCCAGGCTGGGCAATTTAGCAGGACCCTGTAAAATAAACTTTTAAATGGAGGAGGTGGGATGGGAATGTAGCTCAGTGGTAGTGTGCCTGCCTAGCAACAGCATGAGTCCCTGCGTTCAATCCCCAACACCGAAAAATAATACAAACAAAAATAAAAAGATAGCAGAGAAGAAAAAAAAACAATACAAAGTGCTGATTAATTTGAAATGACAAAGAAAACAGTTAAGAGTTTACAAGAACCAAAAGCAAATGGATCAATTTCCAATGTTAAGAAGAAAATAGTGTGCACATGTACAGATCCTGCTGCCATCGAAAGGATGGAAAGAAAATATTTTGAATAATGCTACAAACATATTAGGAAATTTACATGAAATGGGACGATTCCTTGAATGAAAAGAACCATAAAAATTCATCCAATATGAAATACTCTTAATAGTTCTACTCTTAATAGTTCTAATTATAAATTAAATAAATACATAATTAAACATACCCAAATGCTTCACTGGTGAATGGAACCAACCATTACAAGAAACAACACCAACTCTACAAGCTGCCTTCCAAATCATTCAAGCAGAAAGAATAATTTGGAATTCATGTTGGGAGGCTAAAAACACCTTGCCTCCAGAATGAGTACAAAAAAGGAAACAAATCGAGAAACTACAGAACAAAATTAGGGAAAACTTCCTCAACAAAATACTAACAAATGGAATAATGTAATATACAAACAATTATATTTCATGACCAAAGATGTAAATTAAAACTCAACTAACATAATACATCAGATCGGCAGACTGTAGATCACAATCAAATCAACTGAGAAAAAGCATTTGACAAATTCCCAAATTTAACAGTAACAACAAATCTTGGCAAATTATAAACAGAAATGTTCTAAACTTGATTTTGAAAGAAAAATTTGCCAGGCATGATGGCGCACACTTGTAATCCCAGCACTTGGGAAGCTGAGGCAGGAGGATCGCTGCAAGTCCAATGGGAGGCTGGGCTAAATACTAAATTCAAGGCCAGCCTGAACTACATAGCAAGACCCTGTCTCAAAAATAAAACTAATTTTTAAAAAATACTACATTTAACACATTATGAGAAACTGAAAAATTTCCCCCTCATATCATGAACCAAATATGGAGTTCTCACTAGTCCTATTCACCATCACACTGGAAAAGCTAGTTAGTGCACTAACACGAAGAAAGGAAATTCAGAAATTCATCATTTAACGACATACCTGTTTAATGACTGTTCGGACTTGCAACCCACCACTCGGACTTAAGGACCCTTCTTTTTTTCTTTGGTATAGTTCTGTACATCTTGTTTACAGTGCCTCAATGTCTTTTCTTTGTACAGTACATCTTGTGTATACAGTACGTAACTTTTACTGATCGTACTGTACAATACAGTACTGTAGTTTTAGCAACCAATTCATTTAATGACCTAGTTATAGGACAGAACTTCGGTGTTAAACGGGGAGTTCTGTAAAAGGTATACAGATAAGAAGAAATAAAACTATTTGCAGATGACATGTCTGTGTTTCAAATCCCAAGGATTATCTAATAACAACAAAAAAATGGCTAGAAATAGTGACTCCATTAAAGTTGGAGGATACCAAAACAATATCCAGTTATTATATTTCTGTATACCAACAAACACCATATGGAAATTGAAAGTTTAAGAATCAATGCCATTTATAATCACTAAAAGAGATATCTTATTTAAAATGCACAAATGCTTATGCTGTACATTATAGAACAGTAATGGAATAAATCAAGGATTTCTTAAATGAAAAGATGTACCATTTTCATGAATTGGAAGACTCATCACAGAAAGGAAACCAATTCTCAACAAAATGATATATAGATTTAACTCAAATTTATACCAACAGCTGAGCCAGACTTCATTATAAAAGCAGAAAACCTAAACCTGAAGTGTATATGGAAAATGAAAAATAAGAGTGTGAATCAATTTTAAATACTAATAAAAACAAGTCATTTTACTCAGTCTTAACATTTACTATATAGTTATAGTAATCAAGTAAACCAACAGCTAGGGATCAAGAAAAATCCTGACTGGTGTTTAAAACCACGTAAGAGGGGCGGGTGAGATGGCTCAGTGGCATAAGCGCCTGCCTGGCAAGCGCGAGGGCCCGAGTTCAACTCCCAGAACCCACATACGAAAAAAGGGCCGGTGATATCGCTCAGTGGCACGGGCGCCTGCTGGCATGCAAGGTCCTGAGGTCGACGCCCGGTACCCACAAAAAAAATAAATAAATAAAAAAAATAAAACCACATAAGAAAGACTTTTTTTTTTTTTTTTTTTTTTAAAGCAAAGACTTAAACAGTCTTCAGTGGTACCAAAAAAGTGCCTATTCACTTATATTTTCTGGGGCTGCGGGTGTAGCTCAGTGGCATAGCACATGCTTAACATGCTCATGATTTGGATCCAATTTCCCAACATCACATACATGCGCCTGTTTTCCCTTCTCTCTTTAAATACAAAAGGATTTCGTAACTCAAGTCTTCATATTTCTCATAAAAACCTATGGTGCACAAAAGCAGTAAGGTAGAACAATGAAGATGTTCAGCACATTTCTACACTTGACACTGGACAGCAGTGAACATATACACAATGCACACGAAGGGTCAGGTTCTTTACCTCTTAAACCACAATCCTCTCCACCCAAAGAAACTAAGAAACCCAGGAACGAAGAGTGCCACAGACTTGACAGGGTAGTGTGAAAGAAGCGCTGCATTTCATTGTCTTTTCTGTCACTTCCTTTTAATAAAAATTCCTGAGATACCATTACACTGTAAACTGTGGAGGAAAATGTAGTTAAAGGCTTTCCTCAGTGCAGAATAACCACTGGGTCTCTCTCCTGGATGAAATATCAGACGAAGCGTAATGCTCTAAGTTGGGTCCATTTCTAACATGAGTCTTCAGAAGGCAGCAACACTCTGCAAACCGTTTTCTCACAGTGAAGACATCTGGGGGGTTTCTCTTTGGTATGAATGGTCAGATGCCATGTAAGATGTTTCCTCCTGTAAAAGATTTTCTTCACTGGTTATGTTCAAAAAGTCATTCCCCAGTAGAAGTTCTTGGATGTTAACAGAGCTTTGCGCTCTTGTGAAAGGCCGTCCCTCTCCTCCGGCACTGGCTGGGTTTCTTCCTGTATGCATCCTTTGGTGGTGTGTAAGCGAGGAGCTGCGGCTGAAGGCCTTTCCACATTCACTGCATTCATAGGGCTTCTCACCCGTGTGGATGATGGCGTGGCGGATGAGGTTCGTGCTCCAGCAAAAGGTCTTCCCACACTCGACACATTCGTAGGGCTTCTCCCCACTGTGGATCCGCTTGTGCCTGGTGAGGCCGGACCTGCGGTTGAAGGCCTTGCCGCACTCTGCGCACTCGTAGGGCTTCTCCCCCGTGTGGATGCTGAAATGGCGGATGAGGTCTGCCCTGTTGCTGAAGGCTTTCCCACACTCTTTGCACTCGAAGGGCTTTTCTCCAGTGTGGGCTCTTTTATGCAAGATGAAGGTGGAGCAGTGGGTGAAGGCCTTCCCGCACTCGCCACACACATAGGGCTTCTCCCCCGTGTGGATGCGCTGGTGCCTCTTGAGGTATGACCTGTGGTTGAAGGCCTTGCCACACTCCAGGCACTCGAACGGCTTCTCCCCGGTGTGGATGACGTAGTGGTGGATGAGGGCCGCACTCTCACAAAATGCCTTTCCACACTCGCTGCACTCGTAGGGCTTCTCACCCGTGTGGGTCTGCTGGTGCCACATGAGGTACGACCTGTGCTTGAAGACCTTCCCACACTCGAAGCACTCGTAGGGGTTCTCTCCACTGTGGATGATGTAGTGCCGAATGAACCCTGGCCTGTCTCGAAAGGCTTTGCCACACTCTTTGCACACAAAGGGCTTCTCTCCAGTGTGGCTCCTGTTATGCAAGACAAATGTGGAGCGGTGGGTGAAGGCCTTTCCACACTCACTGCACTTATAAGGCTTCTCCCCACTGTGGATGCGCTGGTGCTGGGTAAGGTGTGATTTGCGGTTGAAGGCCTTGCCGCACTCCGTGCACTTGTACGGCTTCTCCCCCGTGTGGACCATGTGGTGCTGAAGGAGGTAGGTGCTCTTGCTGAAGGTCTTCCCGCACTCGGTGCACTCATAGGGCTTCACTCCAGAATGGATCCTCTCGTGTCGAGCAAGAAGGCGTTTCTTATTAAACACCTTCCCACACTCACCACACTGGAAGACGTTTTCCCCCTCCCCCTCGGTCACAGCATCTCTCCTGGGGCCGTGTGCTGCACAGTCTGGCACAGCATCTCCTGCAAGAACCTGCTCCTCCACAGTCTTTGGACACATGGTGTCATCTGTCCCTAAGGCACCAGGGCTGGGGCTCGTCCTCCCAGAAAGCTTCTCTCTCAGGGCCCGCACCCCTGCTCTCACATGTCCTTCCTGCCCATCTGATGGGCCACCCTGACCCAGGGCTTGCACCCACGGGGAGGCCCCCGAGGCTCCGAGCGTCAACTGTCCCTGAAGGCAGGCTCCCTCAAACAAGGCTGGCTCAGATGTGGCGGGTTCTGTGGCCTTGGTTTTTCCACTGTCACCTGGAAGAAATCCAAAACACAGTAGGGCTGTTAGTAATGGCAACCCAGAAGAAATAAAAGCACTACTTTAATGAAAAAAAGAAGCTGAAAAAAGTAGCTCTATGGGAAGGGAATGGGGACAGGGATTGGAGACTGGGTCACACGGGCAATGATTCGGTTGTGTGTGTGTAATGACATGCAGCAACGCTCCCCAACAAAGCTCTGCTGACATTCCTGGCTCAGTAACATTCCAGATGCACACTTCCACTCCTGGATGCCAGATGGGTTACAATTCCCTGAGGACATGGACGTGCCATTCCTGGGTCCCCTTCTGTACCACATTTGGCCTCTCTTCTAATACAGACCCTCTGTAACAAACGTGACTGAGTCAATAGGTTTTAGAGAGCTTGGTGAGTCTTTTTAGCAAATTAGTGACCCTGAGGGGATTTAGAGAAATCCTGAACTTGTGGTTGGCATCAGAAGAGTTGGACAGAGCTGGTAATCTTGAAGGACTCTGTTCTTAACCTTGAGTTTGCCTAATCCTGGGTGGGAAGAGATCGGGGGTTTTTCAATTGCAGGTACCCAAAAAGGGAGTCCTGCAGGCTGTAAAAGAGTTGCCGTACAGGGCAAGAGAGAAGGGCACTGTAGCCTAGGAGACAGAATGTACAAAACAACTGCAGGATGGTGCTGGTGACAGCACAGAGAAAGAGGAGGCCAGTTCTCAAGATGCTGACACAGGGAGCTGAGCACCGCCTCTCTCAGGACTGGGCTCACAAGGAAAGTCGGAAGGGACAGACACAAGGCAAAAGAAAAACAGCAACTCGGAATCCACACACACATGCAGAACCAAATATGCGAGCAGCATACACAGCTGGCAGAGGCATCAGGAATGTGGGCTGCGGGTGAGGAACCCAGGAAGCCCTGGCCGAGCATGTCCAAGGGCTAGAGTACAATCTCAACACCAGAGTAACAACATAATATACCAGAAATACAAAAGAACCCTTACAAAGTAAAATGAGAAAGGAAAACAAAGAAAAATAGGCACTGATCTGAAATGACATTTCACAGAAGAAAATAAAGATTGGCCAAAACTCACACGCCACTAAACACCCACATTAATGTGTAAAATGATCAAGAGCACGTGAAATATTATGTTGTGCCCATTTAATTGACAAAAATCGAGAAGCCAAGAACACTACCAAGAACAGGACAGGATACAGACCAATGAAATCATGAATTCTTCCCTGGTAGAATGTAAGCTGCCATAAGCCCTCTGGAAAGCAACGGGAATAATTCTACAAATGTCTACATTTACAGTCTATAATTCAATCATTTGAATCCTGGAAAGATTTAAAAAACGCCCTATATACGTGGAAAGTAAACAACATACAGGAACTGACAGCATCACTGCTAATGAACACGAAAACACAGTAACAGTGAAATGCGCAGGAAGCAAACAGACTCAGGAACACGATCTCAGCACGGCCACTGACTTGTTTTACTTTCTTTTTTTTTTTTTTTTTTTTTTTGTGGGTACCGGGGGGTCGACCTCAGGACCTCGCGCGCCAGCAGGCGCCCGTGCCGCTGAGCGATATCACCGGCCCCTTTTTCGTATGTGGGATCCGGGAGTCGAACTCGGGCCTTCGCACTTGCAAGGCAGGCGCTTAAGCCGCTGAGCCATCTCACCGGCCCTTGTTTTACTTTCTTGAAGTGTAAGGAAAGTGAGTGCACTTTTATGCTGAAGAAGATGGAGTCACATCTGGATTTGGGTACAGAAATTGGCCATGGCTGGGACAGAAAGCCTCGCCACTGGGAAAACCCTTGGATGCATAGCCTGGCCACACATCCACGCCCTGTGGACACAAGTGTGGCCGAGACCTAGTCCTGGAGAGGAGTGTGAGGGGAACTGGTGCTCCGGGGTGTAGGCGTGATATCCCTTCCTCTCAACTCTGTGCCGGCTGGAAAGAAGTCAGGACAACCTTAACCTAAAAGCAACAGGTTGACCTCAGAAGGTCCCCAGGTCCGCGATTAACTGCATGGTACAGAGCTCCCCGAAGAGACTTTGGTATGACTGAGAAATGTACAAGATGTGATTGAAAAGTGCAATGAATGCTTATAATAAAAATCTAAACATGTATTGCAGTAAAAGACACATTGCTATTAATGCCCCTCAAAATATCTCCCCACACACCTCAAACACACTCATCCCATCATTCTGGCCTCTTTCTGAAGCAGTTTGGGAAGCTCTCTTTCATGTCTTTATAAGGTGATGAAAAATACAGTGAATGCTACTGCTGAGTGCAGGCCAACATAAATGCAGGCTCATAAAAACATGGCCTTGTGTCCCCATTCACCTTACTAAGCAGATCTGGCACCGTAACACCTTTGCCTTTTCCCCAAAGTCTAAGTGATGGTGAAAAGCAAATGTTTTGAATCAATTAAGGACACTGAGGCAGCCATAATAGCAGAACTAAAGACACTCAGGAAAGAGGACTGCCAGAACTGCTTCAGAAAGTGGCAAGAATCATGGGACGAGTGTGATTAAAGTGAGGAAGAGGATTTTGAGAGGGATTCATGGCAGTGTGTCTTTTATTGTAGTTTTTTTTTTTTAATTCACCTCATTTATCGCATCAGTTATTCATGCTGAGCTACTGAGGTTCTGGAGTTTGGAAGATCACCCAGAGTTAAAGCTGCTTGGCCAAAGCTGTTTACAGACAGGAGCTCATCCCCTCTCTGTGGCCACAGAAGCCCACGCAGCTGGGCACTGAGGCAGATCAGAGCAGCCAGGGGACAAAGGGCTCCCTGGCTCCAATGTCCCCACGGAGGCCAAAGTAAGAATAGTCCCAAGATGGGCCTGGTGGTGCACACCTGTCATCCCAGCACTCTGGGAGGCTGAGGCAGAAGGACTGCAAATTCAAGCCCAGCCTGGGCAACTTAGTTACTTACTGAGATCCTTCCTCAAATAAAAAGAGGGCTGAGGGTGTAGCACAAGAGAAGACCCTGGATTCAATCCCCAGTACCACCAGAAAAAACAAACAACAACAAAAAAGAACCATCCCAAGAGACTTCACGGCAGTGGTCTCCTACTCTCAAGCCTGCAGGGCCTCCTCCAGCCTGGACCCTGGCTCTTACCTGGCTGTGTGCTTTGGGCACAGCCCCGCCTCACTGTCCACGGCTGCTGCCTGTGCTCCAGCTGCTGGATCAGCTCAGGTATGGGAACAGGACATCCTGGTCAGGGAGAAAAAAATGTGGATGCACAGGTTTTGGTGAAAAGAGATAAAGCAGCTAGGGGTGGTGGGGCACCTATAATGCCAGCTTCTGGAAGGCTGAAGCAGGAGAATCAGTTTGAGCCAAGCCTGTGCAACTTAGTAGAGCCCTGTCTCAAAATTTAATAAAACAAAACAAAACAAAACAAAACACTTTTTTTTTTTTGGCACTGGAATCGAACTCACAACCTCGTGCTTGCCAGGCAGGCACTGTGCCACTGAGCTATATCCCCGACCCCCCAAAAAATCTTTTAGTGGTTAGGTTTTTACTTTTTATGTTACATGCTTTTCTTGTTTTGGTTTTTTTGGGGGTTTTTTTTTGAGTTTTTTTTCGTGAGACAGGCTCTTGCTACGTAGTCCAGGCTGGTCTTAAACTCACAGTGATCCTCCTGCCTCAACCTCCACGCCTGGCTGCTTTTCTTTCTTTTTCTTTTAAGTACCAGTACGTGTTTGCAACACATAATGATCACGTTCATCATGGGGAACTTGTACGTAACACATCTTAATTCTTTTTTTGTCCCATTCCACTCCCTCCAATCCTCCTTTCCCTTCCTACTTGCAAAAGCTCCATTTCCATTTTTTTCCTTTCAACTCTTTTTGTAATCCTTTTCCTTTCCTTCCCTCCCCCCACAACTTTAAGAAAAGTTGGGGATGTAGCTCAGTGTGAAGGTGCTGGGTTTATTCCCCAGTACCGCAAAAAAAAGGACAAGAGATAAAGAACCTCAGTCATCTGGGCCAGCAGGATGGAGACCAGACCTTGGAATGAAGAACCACAAACCACACAGCTTGTGCCCCGGAAGCCAAGGGCCTGCCATGTCATGCTGCCATAGAGACTGACTCCAAACAGTAAATCACAGATTAGTAATGACAGGGGATAATCAAATCCAAGGAAGTCGAACAAGCAACAGCTCCAATTCATCATTCCAAAACTGAACAACACTGCCAGGCATGGTGGCATAGGCCTAGAACCCTAGCCAATAAATAAGCTGAGGCAGGGTAACTGCAAGTTCAAGCCCAGCCTGGGCAACTCAGCAAGACCCCAGGCTCAGTGGCAGAGCACCCCTCAGTTCAAAGAAAGAAAACAGGTTTACGCAGACCGGGGGACTGAATGTCTCAGAGAGGGCAACACACTGGTTCGGCCTCAAGGTGGATGATGTCGTGAAGAGCGGGTGAGAGAGGGCTCATGTGAGGAGTCAGAAGCCAGAGTGAGAGGGGCCAGGCTTGCCCAGCCACAACTACCTGGTCTCACAGGAACTCACTGGGTCCTACAAAAACTCCACTGAGAAGTACATCTGGGAAGGGCCACACCCCCAATGATCTAACCACCTTGTGCTAAGCCCCACCTCTTAAAGGTCCTACACCGCGGCTCACCACACTGAGGACCCAGACTCCAGCACACAAACTGTCTATATGACAGGAGGGCACATCTGCACTGACCTACATCTCTACTGAAATCCACGCCAGGTTTTACGCTGCTCTTTCTGTAGGTCACAGAATAAACACGGACTCTTGTTTCAGAATCTTCTCACAGCACCCCAGGGAGTCGTGCCGTGATCGGCACCATTTCAGAGGGAACAAACCAAGGCACAGGCTGAGCGGAGCACAGGACAGAAGAGCTAAGCCTGGTGGAAACCCAGGTCCAGCCATCTCTGCTCTTTGTGCTGTTCAACCACAGAGCTGGCCAACACTGCCCAGAAGGTGAGAGTCCAGGAAGGAGCAGGATGCCGATCCAAGAATCTCAGGCAGAGGCAAGCTTATGCTGGGCACCAGCTGAGAGGCAGAGGGAAGTGTGAACTTTGGGATTTCATTTATTGCCTCAAAATGCCTCACAGAGGTCAGGTGCAGAGAAAGGAAAAGAGAAACATACAGGAAAGTACAGACCAGGAACATGGGCCACTAAAAGCAAGGACTGGGGTGGCATGCACGTTGCAATCTTGCTAAAGCAGTAAAAGCCATTCTTTGTAGCCAGTGAAGTAAGCAGGCGCACAGAGAAAGTCAGCTATATTCGTGGTGGTTCTCATTCCTCATGGGGCCTGCCTGGAAATCCTGCCTGTGGTTTCTTTAAAATACCCCATTTCCTTCCACTCCCTTCCTCTCCCCAGCCCCCTGGAAGCCAAATGGTACAGCTGCCTGCCCAGAGACACAGGGGGCCAGCCCAGCAGAGGTGAGCACAGGACGTGACTGAAGCTGCGAGTAGGTGGAGGAAGGCAGGCTCCAGCGTCCTTCACAGCCCGGCCTGCAGCCGGGTCCACTGCGCAGAGGAGGAGGCAGCCTTACCGAGTGAGAGCAGAAGCCCGCAGTTCTCCAGCATCACCTCCTGGTACAAGGTCCTCTGAGCCGGGTCCAGCTGCCCCCACTCCTCCTGGGTGAAGGTCACGGCCACATCCTCAAAGGTCACAGGCACCTGGAGAGTCAAGCAGAGGTGTTAGAACTGCCTCGGCTACTGGATGGGCTGTCACATGTGGTGGGCCGGAAAAGGTACAGAGAGAACACAGCCCCGCTGACACACTTCCTGAGGGCCACGCTCTGTGCTGGGCTCAAGGGGGCAAGAGAGGGCGCTGTGGAGAGAATGCAGTAGTGCAAAGGAAAGAACCCTTCTAAGTGGGAGCACTGGAGAATGGGACACAGGAAATTGTGGGCTGTGAGATGTGGACAGTTGGGCTCCAGACATCAGAAGAACGAAGGAATATCAGTGACAATGACAATGATTCCAACGCCAGCAGCAATACCTGAGCCTCACGGGTCCAGCTCGGTGCCTGCCTCAGGCTGTGGGCTTCACATTCAGGGTTAGTGACTACATCTCCACAGATCTAAAGTGAGACTCTTGGAATCAGAATCCAAACTCCTAAAACTGACACTTCATGGCTGTACAACTTTCGCAACCTCACTTCACACCAAGCCTTGACTTTCAGATCAGTACAGCAATTTCCACGTTATCAATAATAGTCATAACATAGAGAAAAAATACTTCCTGCTTAATGGGCTTTAGGTTTTCTATTAATCCTTCCCCAGCTTCTGAGGTAAACATCAACATCAGTCACCTCTATCTCATAGTGACTTGAAGTCAAGGGACCTGAGGCCAAATTCACCCAGTATCACGTAGAGATAGGATTTCTGCCCAGATTTGAAATGTGTAACACCAATCATCTTGGATTTGGTGTCCAGACACTGGAATACAGCAACATGAGGAGAAAAATGGGGGGAGGGTGAGTCCCCAGGACCAAGACAAGATCTGAAGAGAGAATTGAAGCTCATAGGGAGAGCTAAGAGAGTGACTTAAATGAAGAAGGGGGGGTGCTTTCTCCCCGAGCCTAGACTCACTGCATGGGAGGGGCAGCTGAAAACTGCAAACACAAGGTGACTTCAGGAAATTCATGAAAACCAAACAGCATTGCAAAATGTTCTCAAGGACATTCTAGAAAGAGATTATAGGAATTACAACTCCATGAACCCCAACAGAATGAATCCACTAGGCAAGGTAAACAATTAAACACAGGGGGATAAAAAGGAAACCAACAACAGTAAAATAACAGGACAAGGATAAGTTAATACATGTCAGTTATAACCATCAATGCTAATCATCTAAATTCACCAATTAAAAGAAACAGACTGGAAAAATGGATCAAGAAGCTACAGGCAACAATATGCTCCATGCAAGAAACACACTTAATTCATAACAAAATTCATAGACTAAAAGTCAAAGGATGGAAAACAAAACTCCATATGATAGGAAACCAGAAAAAAGTAGAGGTACCTATTCTATTTGCAGACAAAGTGAATTTCTCAAGATTGATTAAGAAAGATAAAGAAAAGTCACTGTTCTTGTAAAGGGAACAATCCAAGAGGAAGAGATAACAATCATAAATATATATGCACCAAATCCAATGCACCCAACAGTATAAAATAAATGTTAACAGACATGAAAAATCAAATAAGCACTAATACAATTACAATGCAGACCTCCTCAATACCCCCACTGTCACAAATAGATCAACTAGACAAAAATTAATCAACAATAAAATATGAGAACTGAACCAAATTTTTGAACAAATGGACTTAAGTAGGTGTCTACACAGTGTTCCACCCCACAACATCAGAATACACATTATTCTCAGCTGCACACAGGACATTCTCCAAAATGGACCACATACTAGCTCATAGAACATGCTTAAGTAAATGTAAAGGAACTGAAGTTATCCTATGCATATTATCAGACCATAGTGCAATGAAATTGGAAATCAGTGGCAAAAGAAACCCCAAGAACTTCATGAACACATGGAAATTAAATAACACCCTCCTGAACAACAATGGGTCACAGATGAAATTAAAGAAGAAATTAGTTTCTACAATTAAATGATAATGACAATACAACATACCAGAACTTATGGGACACAGTGAATGCAGTCCTACGAGGGAAATCTATAGCGGTGAATACCCATAACAGGAAAACAGAGTGATCTCAAAAAAACAATATAGGCCTTTGGAGACCTAGTTCCTTCTCAGCAGACAACACAGAACATACAAGGTGTATACAAGGTTTACAAGGAGCCCTGGGGCACACTGAAATTTTAACAACAGACCCAATGGCAACAATGTGAAAACAAATTTTATCCAAATTTAAGGCCATTTATAAAGTTATACAAGAATATTCTTATTTTTCAGACCCTGTGACAAAAAAGTGGCTACAAAGAGGGTAGACAAACTGTCCTACAACCAATAGAATTGAAGGCTAGATATGCTGTAGGAAGAAAATTCAACTTCGCTTTAAATGTCACAGGCTGTTTCCATGACACTGACAACCTGAGTTTACTTAAAAAATAAAACTCCTGCCAGACGTGGTGGTGCACACCTGTCATCCTAGCATTCAGGAAGCTGACACAGGAGAATCACCATGAGTTTAAGGCCAGCCTGGGCTACATAGTGACTTTAAGGCCAGCCGGAACTACATATCAAAACCCTATCTCAAAAAGCAAAGCAAAGATGGCAGAGGGGTAAGCAGCAGAGAAAGAGCATCTCTGAGAGTTGCCATCGAGACACTGGAATATAGCAATGCAAAACACACAAGGAGGGAAGTGGGTCCCCTGGACCCACAGAGGATTGAAGCGAGCATTGAAGCCCACAGGGAAAGCAAAGGGAGAAACTTCAGCGAAGGAGGAGGAGGTAGCCTGCAGAGCCTTCTCTCTAATCCAGACTCACTGGGTGGGAGGAGCGGTTCAAACCTGCAGACACACAGCCGGGTGTGGTGGTGCATGCCTGTAATCCCAGCACCCGGAGGCAGAAGGATCGGTGCAAGTTCAAGGCCAGCCTGGCTACATAGTGAGTTCACAGCCACCCTGACCCAGTCTCAAAAAAAACCAAGGGGGCCAGTGAGATGGTTCAGCGGTGTAAGCGCCTGCCTGGAAAGCATGAGGGCCCGAGTTCAACTCCCGAAACCCACATACGAAAAAAAGGGCCAGTGATATCGCTCAGCGGCACGGGCAGGCACGTGAGGTCCTGAGGTCAATCCCCGGTACCCACCAAAAAACAAAAAAAAAACCAAAAAAACAAAAACAAAATAAAAAAACCTGTGAACACAAAGTAACTGCTGGCAACACCAGAAGCCTCCACAAAGAGATGCAGCAGTGCAAGGGAACAGTGGATGTGGAAGGACTGCATGAGCTGTGGCTGTGTTTGATGCTACTGTTATTGCTGATGGTACCACTTGAGCCAAAGCGACATAACTGTTCTAACCAGCTGTTCTGCCTGGTATACCAGGACTGAGATTGCCTAAGGGTCATAGAAAATACTGTGGGCCAGTGCCAAAGAACCAAAAGCTCGGCCAAGCAGGCAGAAACTTCCCATCACCACCAAATTGAAGAGGTAGGATCTTGCAACAGACTCAAAACCCAAAAACCAGCTACACCTGGAAGACACCTCTGAGAAGTAGTCACTCCCTAAGGTGTTCTAAATACTAGCAATAAAACAACTCACCATAGGCAATTCACAAGCATCAACCCACGAATTAAACTAAAAAAAAAAAGAAAATGAGAAGACACTTAAACAAGATGCAACCCCAAACATTCAGTTCACCAAAAGCAAACGCAGGGACAATGAGGTGGGACAATATGAAAGCCACCCACCTGGCCTCTCTGAAGTGGTAACAACAAAGAAAACAAAGGACACTCTAGAAAAAAATCAAATCAGAAATAATTTCTCAGGTAACTATAGAGATGGTGACCACAATAAAAAGCATCCTTAATGACTCTAGAACAGACACAGGAAAAAAAAAAAAATAGAGGAGCTTAGGAAAATGATGGAAACCATGAATGCCTAACGTAGGAAAGAAATGGAATCCACAGAACAGATAACAAGCAGGTATCCAAGAGACTAAAAATTCCATTGAAAGTATACGCAGGAGAATGAGCCAATGTGAGGACATAATCTCAGATACAGAAGACAAGCTTGAGGTTAGCGATCAGCAAAAGAAAGATTTCTTAAAAATAGCAAGGGACCATGAGAAATCAACCCAGCAGCTGATAGATGATGCAAAGAAGAATAAGATTGATTGGAGTCAATGAAAAAGCAGGAGGTAGCAGAAATGATATAAAAACCTGTTCATAGACATCATAGCAGAAAATTCCCTGGCAGGGAAAAAGAATTTGACATACAGGTAAGTGAGGCATATAGAACTCTTGTTAGCCATGATCAAAAAAATCTAAAGCCCGGCGCATCATACTCAAGATTCCAGAAATTCAACACAAGAACAGAATATTACAAGCTGTTAGAGAAAAGAAACAAATCACCTATAAAGGAAAGCCCATCAGAATCACGGCTGACTTCTCAACACAAACCCTCAAGTCAAGGAGAGCTTGCAGTGAAGTATTTCAAGCCCTAAAACAACCTCCAACTCAGATTGATGTACCCCGCAAAACTATCTTTCAGAATTGATGGGGAAATAAGATACTTCCATGACAAAGAACTCCTGAGGAAATTCATGAACACCAAACCAGCACTCCAAAACGTTCTGAAGGACACTCTAGAAAGAGGTAACAAGGACTAGAGCTCCATGAACCCCAACAGAAGGAATCCATCAGGAAAGGCAATCAATTAAACAGAGGGAAAAAAAAGGGAGGGGGACAACAACATGAAAATAACATGCCAAGGATAAGTCAATATATAACAGCTATAACGATTAATGTTAATGGACTCAATTCACCAATCAAAAGAAATAGACTGGCAGAATGGATCAAGAAGCAACATCCAAAAATATGCTGCATGCTAGAAAAACAATTAATTCAAAAAGAAATTTATAGACTAAAAGTCAAAGAATGGAAAACAATGCTCCATGCTACAGGAACCCAGAAAAAAGCAGAGGCAGCTACGCTATTTTCAGAAAAGTGAATTTCAAGCCAAGACTGACTAAGAGAGACAAAGAAGGTCACTGCCTCTTTGTAAAGGGAACAATCCAAGAGGAAGAGATAACAATCATAAATATATATGCAACAAATTACCAATGCACCCAACTATATAAAACAAATATTAACGGACATGAAAAATCAAATAAGCACTAATACAATTGTATTGGGGGATCTCAATACTCGCGTGTCACAAATAGACACATCAACTAGATAAAAATTAGCCAACAATGAAATGTTAGAACTGAACCAAACTTTTGAACAAATGGACTTAAGTAGGTGTCTACACAGTGTTCCACCCCACAACATCAGAATACACATTATTCTCAGCTGCACACAGGACGTTCTCCAAAATGGACCACACACTAGTTCACAGAACATGCTTAAGTAAACGCAAAGGAATTGGAATTATTCAATACATATTATCAGACTATAGTGCAATGAAATTGGAAATCAATGGCAAAAGAAACCCCAAGAACTTCATGAACACATGGAAATTAAATAACACCCTCCTGAACAACAATGGGTCACAGATGAAATTAAAGAAGAAATTAGACAGTTTCTACAATTAAATGATAATGACAATACAACATACCAGAACTGATGGGAAACAATGAAAGCAGTCTTATGAGGGAAATTTGTGGCAGTGACTACCCACATCAGGAAAACAGAAAGCTCAAATAAACGACTTCATGTTGAACTTCAAGCTTCTAGAAAAAGAAAAGCAGGCCCAGCCCAAAGCTCATATAAGGGAGGAAATTATAAAGATTAGAGCACAAATTAATCCACTGGAGACTAAGAAAACAATACAAAGAATCAACGAATCGAAGAGTTGTTTCTTTGAAAGATTAAATAAAATCGACAAACTCTTGACAATCTTATCAAAAAAAGGAAAAAAGACTCAAATCCACACAATTAGGAATGAAAAGAGTGAAATCACAACACATCTCGCAGAAATCCATAAGATTATCTACACCTACTTCAAGAATTTGTATTCTAATAAGATGGAAAATGCAGAAGAAATAGACAGATTCCTAGATACATATGAATTGCCAAAGCTGAATCAAGAAGATATAAAAATTCTAAATAACCCAATATCAGTCAATGAAATTGAAGATGGAACTAAAAACCTCCTAACAAAGAAAGGTCCAGGCCCTGGTGGATTCACTTCTGACTTCTGTAAGAAATTTGGAGAAGACCTGATATCGATACTTCTCAAACTCTTCAATGAAATTGAAAGGGAAACAATAACCTGATACCAAAATGCTTCCTGGAAGCAAGCAATACCCCAACATCAAAACAAGAGAGGGACTCAACTAAGAAGGACAACTACAGGCCAATCTCCCTAATGAGCACAGACACTAAAAAAGGGAAACAATACTCCCAAATTCATTCCTGAAAGCAAGTATTACCCTGATATGAAAACCAAAGAATGATCCAACCAAGAAAGAGAACTACAGACCAATCTCACTAATGAATATAGATGCAAAAGTCCTCAATAAGACATTGGCAAACAGAATGCAGCAAATCATCAAGAAGATTATACACCATGACCAAGCAGGATTCATCCCAGGGATGCAGGGATGGTTCAACATATGCAAATCAATAAATATAATACACTATATTAATAGAGCCAAGGACAAAAACCATATGATCATCTCAACAGATGCAGAAAAAGCTTTTGACAAAGTCCAGCACCCATTCATGATAAAAACCCTACAGAAAATTGGAATAGATGGTCTTTATCTCAATCTGATAATGGGCCGGTGAGATGGCTCAGCGGCTTAAGCGCCTGCCCGGCAAGCGCAAGGGCCCGAGTTCGACTCCCGGATCCCACATACGAAAAAGGGGCCGGTGATACCGCTCAGCGACACGGGCGCCTGCTGGCGCGTGAGGTCCTGAGGTCGACCCCCCGGTACCCGCAAAAAAAAAAAAAAAAAAATCTGATAAAAGCCATCTATCACAAACCAACAGCCAACATCACTGAACGGACAAAAACTGAAAGCCTTCACTCTAAAATCAGGAACAAGGCAAAGATGTCCACTGTCACCACTTTTATCCAATACAGTTCTAGAAACTTTAGCCAGAGCAATTAGACAAGAGAAAGAAATAAAAGGAATAACAATAGGAAAACAAGAAGTTAAATTATCATTTTTTGTGGGTGACATGATATGCTACATAGAAGATCTGAAAAACTCCATCAAAAGACTTCTAGATTTAATAAGCAAATTCCGTAAAGTAGCTAGACACGAAATCAACACTCAAAAATCAATAGCCTGGCCCGGTGAGATAGCTCAGTGGCATAAGCACCTGACTGGCAAGCACGAGGTCCTGAGTTCGACTCCCAGTACCCACATAAAAAGGAAAAAAGGGCCGGTGATATCGCTCAGCAGCACAAGTGCTTGCTGCCAAGCGTGAGGTCCTGAGTTCGACCCCTGGTACTCACATTAAAAAAAAAAAAATCAATAGCCTTCTAGTACACAAAAACAAACTCACTGAGAAACAAATTAGGGAAACACCACCTTTCACAATAGCATTAAAAAAAAAAAAACCCTACGAATCAATCTAACAAAGGAAGTAAAAGACCTCTACATTGAAAACTACAGCACTCTGAAAAAGGAAATTGAAGAGGATATCAGAAAATGGAAAGATAGCCAGGTGTGGAGGCACATGCCTGTAATCCCAGCACTTGGGATACTGAGGCAAGAGGATCGCCATGAGTTAGAGGTCAATCTGGGCTACATAGTGAGTTCTAGGCCATCCTGAACTACATAGTGAGAGAGATAAATGGATGCGCCTTGAGACCATACTCTCAAGTGAAATAAATGGGACACACATGTGTAAATACCACATTGTTTCTCTGGTATGAGAAACCAAAAGTGTAAATAAGGACCAAAATGTATAACAGATATTGTGAAACAGGAAGAAAATGTTCAAATGGGAAGGGGACCTGGTGGGGGGGGGGGAGAGGAAGGAAGGGAAAAGAAAAAAAATGAGAAAAGGAAAGAATGGGGGAAAAAAGCTTTTATAAATAGGGAGAGGAAGAGGGGTTGAAGGGAGGGTAGGGGAATGGGGGAAAAGAAGAATCAATATAGATCATGTACAGGTACAAATTCCCTGTGATGAATGTGATCATTATGTATACCTAAAATGTACCAATAAACTTAATTTAAAAAAAAAAAATCTTCCACCACCAATAGAAATCTACAGTAACAAGTTCATGAAACATTTCCACCAATTTTTAATCAATCAGTCTGTTTCAGCAGCTCCTCAAAAACTTCTGATGTGTGCAGAGTCTTCATCATCAAACTCATGGAGAAAGGTTCCCATGGGATACCAAACCCTTGGGGAGTGGCAGGGCCTGAAACAGCTCACATCCTCATTCTCCCAACCACCTCCCTAGGTTTTACAGACTACTAGGAAGATTGCACACGGAACCATGAGTCTCCCCTCCTCCCACCAAGTCCTGTCAGCAGATGGCCTTAAAACCAGTCTAATTCTGCACCAGAAAATTCAAATAGCTGAGGCAATGCAGGTTGTCGTCATGAAAACACAGGCTTTTCCTAGTTACAGTGCTGTGCAATGAAAGGTGGGTAGAACATCCAAACACCATGGATCTTGCATTTCCAGGAAACGTCTCAAGGGTGTCAGAGGAGAGCAATACAACCTCACAGGCCCTCTCAGCCCTGCTTAAACAACCAGTACACTTCGCCTTTACCCAGTTCTCTAAGCTGGATGTCTGGCCCCATCCCCTAATGACCAAGACAGCTCTTTGCTGAAGGAGACCTGCTCACCCTGCCAAGCTTACTTCAGGTGCTACCTCTATGGCTTCCCAGCCACTGGCTGTAAAAACAAAGGCTTAAGGGCTGGGGCTGTAGCTTAGTGCCAGAGCGCTTGCCTACCAAGCACAAGGCCCTGGGTTCAATCCCTGGTGTGCCAAAAAAAAAGCTCTCACAGTCAATATACAAAGGGGTGGGGGGGGTTCTTCTACTTCAGTGCTGTGTGACACTGGAGAGTTAAACTACGTCAGTCTTGAACCCTTGTGGTGTAAAATAGAGGTAATAACAGAACCTAAGTCTGAGATCAAAATTAAATGAGGTGATAAAGAATGCCCACATGGAAGACTAAGAGAAAACCAGTTATTACGGTTCTTGTTTTATCACTTAGGCTCTTTCCACCAAAAGATCCTGAAAAATCTCAACTGAGCAGCATTTAAAATTTCTGCTAGATTACCTACATGAAAAAAAGCTCCACTTTAGCCTAAACTGCCAGAATGGCCTCTCCAAAGAAGTGACATGTGAGCAGAGCCTCCCAAAAATGCAAAGTTGGTCTCACAGAGATGTCAGGACAGTGTGCTAGGTAGAGTGAACTACAAGGGCAAAGGCTGGGAGAGCAAAGACAACACGGCATAGCCAGGTTGGTGTACCCAAAGAGACATGAGCTAGGGAAGAAGGAAGGAAAAGACACGAGACCAGAAGGGGTAAGCCACAGCAGATGAAGTAGGGACAGGCAGAAATGTGGAGCCTGGCTTAGCCATGTGATGGAAGACCAGGGCATGGAGCCTCATTCTTCTTCTTTCAACCAGTTAAGCCCCCACACTCAGGCCTAGCACTATTGGCACGGGGAAACGGTACTAGAGAAAACCAGCAAAGAAGCAAATTACCTGATTAGTGAGAGGTGTGTACATGGCTTTCTCTGGTTGAACTTACATTAGAAGCAGAGACAAAAATCAGGGCAGCCGGTTATTAATCAAATTCAGGCCGTACGGAGCTGCCTGTTACAGAAGTTACTGGCTTCATGGATTGTCACAGAGATGGTATCTGCTTCTTAAAGCACGATTTGGAGCACGCTGCAGAACTGTTTATTGTATCAAAGGGGGCTGCTGGCCAGAGAGCTGGGCAAGCGGGTAGAGACTGTAGCGGGAAGTCCTATTTTTAAGCACGGTCTGGCCACTTTCTGTGTATCCAGCTCCCCAGGTGGTGATGCTGGAAGGAAACTGAGTGACGCGCCCGCTCCACTTTTCCTAAATAAACACGAGCAAAAAGAAATCCAAGGCCGTCTTGGCCTCAGCCCCTCTATCTAGCAGAAGAGCCGCGAGCCAGAGCCCTCGTCCACTCACCTGCGCCGGGTCCACCGGCGCCGCCGCCATCGCGGACACCGAGGGGCCGGCGACCCCCACAGCCTCCCCGGCCCGGGTGGGTGACCCTGGCGGACCAACGCGCCAAGCTCTCAGCTCGGCCCGACTCGGCCTGCTTCGCCCTTCTCTCAGAAAAGCGGCCGGGACTGGCCACTGGACACCGCTCCACTAGCTAGGGCCGGCGTGGAAGAAACCGACGCGTCCAAACCGCGTCACGAACAGGCCAGAAGCCCCGCCCCGGATCCGGACGCGCCGGAAACGCCCGTTCTGGGCCTTCATTGGCCCAGAGCCCGTGCCCAACGCGCGCGTGGGGCCTTCTGGGTAACGTAGTCCCCTCCTTGCTGACAGCGGAGGCGAGCTCTCCCGAGCCCAGCTTCCTCCCTCACAAGGCTTGAAAGGCGCGCTTTTGCTATCCCAGCACTCTGGGAATGCGAGGCAGGAGGATCGCTGTGAGTCTGAGGCCTGCCTTGGCTATGTAATGAGTTCAAGGCCAGCCTGGGCTACATAACGAGATCCTGTGTCTGTCAATCAATCAATCGATGCATACATACATAAGGAAGCCATTCATACATTTAATTGTATTCCGTGATGAAATTTCCCATCTTGCTGTCCTGCCCCATCCTGTCCTGGACATAGAGTACCCTCTCCCCAGCGTATTCATATAGGAGAAATGTAACTCCCAACCTGCTAGATGTCAGATGTGCCGAATTCGTGTCCCCTGAAATCCAAACGTGAATTCCAAGAAACGGCAGGGATTACCAGTAGGAAAGGTTTGTTGAGAAATGCTCCTGAGACAGGAAATGGGTTGCCAACGAGACCTTTGTCAGGGGCAATTTATACAACAAATATGGGTACAACGTAAGTCAAACTATAATCAACCAATAACATTAAAATTATAGCCAGGTGTGGAGGCACACGTCTGTAATCCCAGCACTCTGGAGGCTGGGGCAGGAGGATTGCCACGAGTTCAAGGCCAGCTTGAGCTATATAGCGAGACCCTGTCTCAAAAAAAAAATAAAATAAACAAACAAAAATTACAAATATAACTCTTTAGCTAATATTTATCCAGTAGGGAAGCAGGGCATGTAGCAAGGGTATACAGCTGACATCATTAAACTTGGCTTATCTATGACTTTTAAAACAAGAACACCAGGCCGGTGAGATAGCTCAGCGACATAAGCGCTTGCCTGGCAAGTGCGAGGGCCCGAGCTCAGCTCCCGGTACCCACATACGAAAAAAGGGCCAGTGATATCACTCAGCGGCACGGGTGCCTGCTGGCGCACGAGGTCCTGAGGTCGACCCCCGGTGCCCACAAAAATAAATAATAATAATAAAATAAAACAAGAACACTTGGGGAAGGGATGGATCCAGGTGTTCTGGTCACCCACCCAGGTGTCTAATGCATGTCTGGATTTAATGGACTAGATGGTACTAATTACAGTTTTACTTACCCCTTAGGGAAGTATGCAAATCTGGCCATTGTGACTTTATCTTGAGGCCTTGGCTTCTTTGGATGCACCTCCAGCCACAATTCTGATGTCTTTATTTTTCATTGACTTCCTTGAGAGCCCACTCCATCTCTTACTATATACTAATTTCTATCTAACTTAGCTGCCTGTAATATCCCCCCTCTGAAGAGTTCTCCCTAACTGTGGTTAGGGAAGAAAAGTCACAGTTTCAGTCTAGCTCCTTCCAGCTGAGAAGGGTCCAGTGTAGGGGAGACCACAGTCAGGGCCCTTCTCCAGACAGCTTATCTAGTGGGCTTTGGATAGAAGTCATGTTGGGAGTTTAGATAGAAGTCATGGTAGCAGTTATGAACTCCCTTTACCAAGTCAGTCTAGTGGGACCCAGTAAAAGGAGTCTGGCACATTTGTTGTTGGCTCTATCTCCATGATCACTTGGAGTTTGGCAGTCTCTTGGTGAAAATAACCAATTTTTTCCCAGAGATGAAAGCACATACAATCAAAGAATGAGCACTAGTATGGAAAGTCAGGTCAGGGAAAGAGCCACATCCAAACACTGCTCTGAAGGGACTGGAATAGCGACTCCAACCAGCTGGCGCCCAGGCCTCTCTACCGATGGAGGTTATCTATAAGTCTGACATTTCTTTTAAGATTTTTTTCACCAGATCTGAATTATTTATCTAAAGACAACAAATTTTACTTATTAGTACAAAAGTTCCTCCTATTTTAGGTGTAAGGAGATGGAGAATTCAGTGCTTTTGAAGGACGATTTTAGCTAAGGAATGTGAAAATTCTTGCTGAGCTTTTGTATCCTCCACTGTAGTTTTCTAGCCTCACTGAACCATGACAGTGGTCAACTACAGCTGTAACTGCAAACTGCCAGCAGGGGTCAGTGATTGGAGCCCCCTTTCTATATCTAGCCTTTATTACTATGGTATTATTTTTATACATCTTTCAGTTATACTTTTCTTCTGGATGTTTAAGACCAAGTTAAAGTGAGACCCATGTTAATCAAAATTAACCTTTTGCTATCTATCAAGGTCAGTTAAGTCTCCTCAGGCATTACTTTTGGAACCATGTATAGAGCCATTCAGCTTCTCTGTCAGTGTCAGCCACCAGGATGGGTCAGTCTTACTTGACCATCTAGCTTCTTGTGAAAGCATGAGGAACTTTTCTCTCTTTGGTGACCCTCCTTTTTAGCACACTGTACATTTGTTGACCTCTGTCCACTCAGGTCTAACAATCTTCCTTCTCAGGTTGAGTGACTCACCAAAGTTGTAAGATCCTGTAGAAAAGATCCCCTCATGTCCTGGGTCACTGATGACTTTTGAGGGCCAAAATATTGGCTGTCCTCTTAGCCCAGTTATCTTTGTAGTTTTGGTCTCCAAATCTAAGTTGTTGGACACCCAGGAGAATGTTTGAAATATATAATATGACCAGGAAAGTGTTATTTCTTCACCAATCATGATCATTTTAGAAGTCAAATTCTTATAGAATGCTAATGGATAAATTTTTACATAGAACATTTCAAATGAAGGGCAACATAGCATTTTAGCATCACAATCATGATGACATTACTAGAACCCTGAGGTTTTGTCAATATCTCTGAAACACATTTAGCTGTGCACCTTAGTATAGAATAATTTGCAGTCAGTTATCTTTATCTAATTACAAAATATTAGCCAATGTGCTGGCACACACCTGGAATCCCAGTGCCCAGGAGGCTGAGGCAGGAGGATTTCCACAAGTTCAAGACCAGCCTTGGATACATAGTGAGTTCAAGGTCAGCATGAATTACAGAACAAGACCCTGTCTGAAAAACAAACAAAAAAAATAAATGACATAAAGAAACTTTTATCTGATTTGTTACCTTTTAGCCATTCTCTGTTACCAGAGTGACATTTGAGTAGAATATACCTGTTTATAGATATACTTTACTGTAGGGAGCGATGAGACAATTTCATGGTTGCCTCCCCACCTCCCCCTCCTGAGGGCATCCGGTGCGCCAGCCTACATCTCCCATGATCCTCTCCAGCCTAATCCGGAAATGACGACCTGTCCGTGCTCACTACATTCCCCGTGAGATGAGAGCTTCCACCCCCGCTTCTATAAGTGCCTTAGACACTTCCTCAATAAACGAGACTTGATTGGAACCCTTCATCTTGTCTCCGTTTCTCTCTCCTCTTGCCCTGTCCCCCCGTCCCGTTTCTCCTCCAGGTGGGACCCACGAGTTGATCCGCGGGCCGGATCAAGTGGCGCCCAACGAGGGGGCCCACCCAGAGAGGACGCCTTCCAACGGGACCGTTAGCCATTAAAGCCTTGGCCAAGGTACTCTTTCCGGGACTCCGTCCCTGTGATCCGTGCAGACGGCCGCCTTACGTCTCGCCTGAATCACGGTAAGTGAACGGCATCCACTTCCTTTTCCCCCTCGACATGTGTCAAGCATTAAGTGAACATGAGTTGTTCGTTAACAGCCTCAGTAAGGCCCTCAAGGTGAGAGAAATTAAGGTTACGACTAAAGATTTATTTCTATATTTTCAATTCATACATAAAGTCTGCCCTTGGTTCCCTCTAGAGGGTTCCATTGACATTAATCGATGGAATAGGGTGGGAGATGATTTTTATAGGGTCTTTGGTCCCGAAAAGGTTCCGGTGACCGCTTTTGCCTATTGGACTTTAATTTCGGAACCGCTAACTCAACGCTATTCAGATCCCCAAGTCGCTGAGATGCTTTCTCAAGGTGAAGCTGCATTGTGCTCCTCCTGTAGTCCTACCCCTAAGCCCAGTTCCCCTGGCTCTGTGATTCTTGATATTCCAGAGCCCCCTCAAAATGGCGACCCGCCGCCACTTCCTCTTTCTGAGGCTCACGAGGACCCTCAAAATGGCGACCCCTCTCAAAATGGCTCCCTGGAACTTGGCGCCGCCACGCCTCCTCCTCAATACCCGTCTATATACCCTGACCTTTCTGACTTCCAAGAGATTGATTGGTCTCAGCTGGCAGAGGAGGCTACTACCTATCATAACCCTCCTTTTGTGGCTCCCGCCTTAACAACTAAGCCCCAGTCTGATACCCAAAAGCCGCCTGGCCCATCCTCTACTCTTCTGACCTTAAAGGCTAAAATTAATGATCTAAAAAAACAGGTCCACCTTGAACAAAAAAAAACAGAGGGCTATTTCTGAGAGGTGATAAGGTAAAGAATGCAGTTTCCATGGCAACCAAGGACTTTGTAAGGCCTCCAAAAGTGTATTTAAGGAGGGGGCCTCAGTGCCTCCTTGCCTGGCAGCTAACCCTTGGGGGGCCAAGGCGCCAAAAAGCTGATCTTCAGCTGGCCCCCCCAGATCAGCTGCAAGGCAGGACGCAAGGCTCTAAATTTGAGGTCGGGAGCGATGTGGTTATTGTTCTCAGGATTGTCTGTTTGTGTGTTTCTCCCATGTTACATCTATGTCACCCCCCCCTGCGCCTGTGCTTCCAAGTCACTGTTACCAGAGGAATTCAACCTGCCGGCAGGAGACCATTTGTTAGTCTCAAACTTCATTTGCATTTCAGATTGAGTGGGGGAGACAGGACTTGCTTAGATAAATTGTAACTGTGGGTTGCTATATTGTCCAAGTCATTGATATAATGGGTTGTGCTGGTAGTAAGCCAACTGTTTTGAAATGTATGCTTAACAATTTTGATGAGTTCAAAGGGGATTATAAAATTAAGATAAAAAGTAAAGCTCCAAACCTTCTGTGAGCTTGAGTGGCCCACATTCAATGTGGGATGATTAGCCAAAGGGTCGCTCCACCCCCAGGTAATCAATGGAATATGAAATATTGTCACCAAAAAGCCTGAGCACCCAAATTAGTTTCCATATATAAACTCCTAGTTGTATGCGGTGCCAGTGCTGCCCCAATGGCCAGCCTGGATGTCACCAGCCTGGCGCTGCCTACAAGCATCTAAAAAAGTTTTACAAGAAAAATGTAAATGCCTGCTTTGTCAAAACATCGAGTAAGCTGAGTAAGCCACAATAAAAAACACAAGCTGGGTGCCCTGGCTCAAAACACCTGGGACAAAAACCTTATCCTAAAGCGTGCTTTTCTCTTTCTCTGCACACAAAGAGGGTCTCTGCTCTTAAATCACAAATGGCTGCAACATTTGCAGCTAGTGGGAAACTGGGCGTAATTGTAACAACCCAGGAACAAGGGGTCAAAATAAGCTTCGACAAAGATATATAAAAAAAAATTTACATAAATGATATAGAGTAAAAAAAAAGGTTTGAGTATGTGACAGAGAGTATGGAGATGACTGAGCTAAAAGCTACATAAAGAAAAAACATAAAAGTTGTCAGTATTTTTATAAAGAAATTTATTTTTGTTTCTTCCAAATTCTTATAAGAGATCTCTGCTATTGACCTACAAATAATTCTGACTAGTCTATTTGTAATTACAAACTTCTAAAATTATAAAAGTTACTATAATTTAATTTGGCCAATATATATATATGAGTGCACTCTGATTTTTAAATAAATTTGTCTGTATGTTTTGTGTTTCTGCCTGCCCAACCTGTAAACAGCTGTTCTATTTGAGCTCAACAAATTTTCTTTTTGCATTTTTGGATTTTTAAAACGTTTGTCTGATATGCCTCCACCAAAAGTTGCCAGCTGGCCAAAATGATGTTAAAATTGGTTCTATAAATGTAATACATGTTTTGTTTATTGTTTATTGTTGTATTATGATTTGAGAGTTTCTTGTTGTTCAAAGTAATGTGTTAAATGATCTGGTTTTCATAGGTCATCAAAAATTGTTAGACAAAATATATTATTGTAATATGTTTACATTGGTCATCATCAACAAGACAATGAGGATTTCTGATTTAAAGACATTCCTTAACAACAGGGTTGACACGCTCCTGGCCAAGCCCATTCAGGTACATTATCACCAGTTGGAGATGGCAGATCAACAAACTTCTCGAGAGACAATCTCCACAAATGGCCCGTATGATGATAGAGGCCAATTGCCCTGAGGCACCGGACAGGCAGCCAGAGACAGGCAACTAGGACACATATGTTATGCCATCGGCCGCCTAAGACAGGCACAGGACCAATTGCTGTCCTGTATGCCCATGACGGGTAAGGCATGATTGGATTCATATGGAGAGTCCTTGACCTAAGACAGGCGCTGTCCTCACAGGGCCTGCCATACTCCTGATCTTCTAAAATAATAAGGGAGGAGATGTAGGGAGCGATGAGACAATTTCACGGTTGCCGCCCCGCCTCCCCCTCCTGAGGGCATCCGGTGCGCCAGCCTACATCCCCCATGATCCTCTCCAGCCTAATCCGGAAATGACGACGACCTATCCGTGCTCACTACATTCCCCGTGAGATGAGAGCTTCCGTCCCCGCTTCTATAAGTGCCTTAGACACTTCCTCAATAAATGAGATTTGATTGGAACCCTTCATCTTGTCTCCGTTTCTCTCTCCTCTTGCCCTGTCCCCCCATCCCGTTTCTCCTCCAGGTGGGACCCATGAGTTGATCCGCAGGCCGGATCACTTTACAGATTAGTAATGCCCAATCTCTAATGATTAGAGTGAAATTATCTGGACTGCAGAGTTTAGGTACCTCTAACTGTTATAACACAATTACATAACAATCACACAAACACTAGTCTGAAAACATATCCACATCATCTGGTTGGCTGTTTCATATTGGACTGGCATTCACATTTCATCATAGGCAGCTGGAATACAGGGGGATGCCAGATGTTTGAGCCTAAAATGTTTTACTACCATAAATAACTTTAACCTGGAGGTCATCAGTATGATGTTTTTCAATTTTGCATCCTTGAAGGCCTGTATTCTTGGGAAACACAAATATACCATGATGTTAGCAATAACTGATATCACAGTTATAGAGAAAACTTACATATTTAGTTTCTACTCAAGAGAAATTTTAGACTCCTTTAACAGATTTTATAAGGTGTAACTATATCGACAAGAATAAACGACAGCTTTATAGCTCTGAAAAGTTTAGGAAATGGTGTTAATGACTACAAGTAGTTTTATTATCCAACATACAAGTGTATCTCATTTATACAGTAACAAAAATGAACTAATAGATGCAGATCAAGTTTAAACGACAGGGTCAAATTTAAAGAGACATCAGATTTTTATTACTTTATGTGTTTGAGGCCTAAACATATACTGTATAAAAGAGAGCACCTATTAGTTACTTTATATGTGTTAACCTTATATAGTCTTAACTCTTAATTTTAAAGCTTAGGCTCACAGCATAGCTTGTTTTTAGATGTATATATACATATATGCCCAGACATATAACTTACGTCATAAACTAAGATAATAGTTGTTTGTTTAACCAATCATGAACTGATTACTGAAAATATTTTGAAAGTTAACATTCAAATACTCTTCAACTCGTTTTTTTTTTTTTAATGTGGGTACTGGGAGTCGACCTCAGGACCTCGTGCTTGTGCCACTGAGTGATATCACTGGCCCTTTTTTTTCCTTTATGTGGGTTCTGGGAGTCAAACTCAGAACCTCGTGCTTGCCAGGCAGGCGCTTATGCCACTGAGCTATCTCATTGGCCCTACTCTTTAACTCTTTTTTTTTTTTTTTTTGTGGGTACCGGGGGGACGACCTCAGGACCTCACGCGCCAACAGGCACCCATGCCGCTGAGCGATATCACCGGCCCCTTTTTTTCGTATGTGGGTTCCGGGAGTTGAACTCGGGCCTTCGCGCTTGCAAGGCAGGCGCTTAAGCCGCTGAGCCGTCTCACCGGCCCTACTCTTTAACTCTTAAAGCTCACTTTTTAGTAACCAAAAGCCTAACAATAAGAACACAAGAAACTTATCTTAGTAAAATATAGAACGTTTTCCTTTTAAATCTAGTTTTGTAAGTTTAATCAAGAGCATTTCAATGTTAAGAAAACCTTATTGCTTTAGACATAGAAAGCTTAACCTTTTAATTAGAGCCAACTTAAATATATCTCAACAATTCCTTTAGCTGACTCATGAGAACCAAATCATAATATTTAAACACTTTCAGCTATACATATTATCTTTAACCAAGGAAAAACTCTTAAATTATTGTAAACAATAGACATTGCATTTGTAAAACCAATCTTTTGATTTTATCTCAATTAGCTAACAAGCTGGATGGAAATATGTTACCAACTTCAAAGACATCTTTATTTTTATCTTAACTCACTGTTAACCCTATGAAGAAAGGTATTTGGGCCATATCATGGGTGTCTACTTATCTATATACCAACTAACATAGAACATATGTCTGAAAATTGACACACAGAAGGATACACATCAAACCAATCACGATATAACCCTTACGCTATCAAACTTTAAGGCTTTTGTTAGTTCTATGTCAGCCTTGAGACTATCAGTTCTCACTTGTAAATGTTTTGAATAAGTTTGGCTACCCTGAAAACTTATATAAATGATATCCTCTTTGATCTCTTTTTTCAAGTTACTATAATTTTCACTATATAGATGTTTTACTTCCTTTGTTAGATTGATTCCTAAGCATTTCATTTTTTTGGATGCTATTGTGAAGGGTGTGGTTTCCCTAATTTCACTCTCTGTGAGTTTGTTGCCTGTGTACAGGAATGCTATTGATTTTTGAGTGTTGATTTTGTATCCAGCTACATGACTGAATTTAGTTATTAAATCTAGAAGTCTTTTGGTTGAGTTTTTGGGGTCTTCTGTGTAGAGTATCATGTCATCCATGAATAATGATAATTTCACTTCTTCCTTTCCTATTGTTATTCCTTTTATTTCTTTCTCTTGTCTAATTGCTCTGGCTAATATTTCCAGAACTATATTAAAGAGGAGTGGTGATAGTGGACATCCTTGTCTTTTTCCTGAGGGAAAGCTTTAAGTTTTTGACTATTTAGTGTGATGTTATCTATTGGTTTGTCATAGATGGCTTTGATGTCATAGATTGAGATAAAGACCATCTATTCCAATTTTCTATAGGGTTTTTACCATGAATGGGTGTTGGACTTTGTCAAATGCTTTTTCTGCATCCATTGAGATGATCGTGTGATTTCTGTCTTTGGCTTTGTTAATATGGTGTATTACATTTATTGATTTGCGTATGTTGAACCATCCATGCATCCCTGGGATGAATCCAACTTGGTCATGGTGTATAATCTTCTTGATGATTTGCTGCATTCTGTTTGCCAGTATTTTATTAAGGATTTTTGCATCTGTGTTCATTAGGGAGATTGGTCTGTAGTTTCCTTTTCATGGGAATCTTGAAAAGTGCCAAAAAAAGAAAAAGAAATTATTGAGCTCAAGGGGCCACCCACTTGGGACCCCCTTCTGTCCCTCTTAGACAGAAGCTTTCTCTCTCTCAGTAAATTCTTCCTACTTTTAACCTCTGTTGTTCCAAGAATTCATTCCTTGATTTTAGAGAACACGAACTTGGTGTTTCAGACGTCTGGCAGATTGGGAGTATGCCAGGCACACAATCTGTGCTACACATTGTAACAAGTTGAAGCTACATATACTTATGAAAGTGGAAGCAGGATTACAGAAAATGGCCTCAAATTTTTAAAATTTTTCCTATTTTGTTATATCCGTATTTCTAGTTTTTTTAGTGGCTTATAAGATTTAATTTTAAAAGCAGAGAAAAACATAATGGCAGTATGTTAACTGAGTAGAGGGGTGGGGCTGGAGTTAATTTTCTAGATGTGTACAAAAACAGATTATGGACAAATGGAGCGAAATCATCATGCAAGATGACTCTCGGAGTTCAGTTAAGTGGTTTTGTGTTGGGATGTAAAACAAATATTGAAGTTGTCTATTCTCTGTGTCTTGGGAGGCCAGAGTATCTGGAATCAGTGCAAGTGAGGACAACTGTCAAGGCGCTGGGCACGCTTCGAGATCCCGCATTAAAGCATGTCTGAGGCTTTTCATTATTTACAACTATATCATGTGTCGATAGCTCGGCTCTGGAACGTCCCCAGCTTGGTGATGCTGGGAGGTGGGGGATGCCTTGAGTTGGTAAATCAGCCAGGCATGGTGGCACACGGCTGTAATCTCACCATGGAGGCCGAAGCAGGATAGCCATGAGCTGGAGACCAGCCCAAGCTACATAGCAAGACCCTGTATCAAAAAAAAACCAAAAAGTACACATAGAGTTGGTGAGACTTCTGGCATTGGTGAGACTTCTGGCATTGGTGGCCTATGCTTGAAAGGGACAGTGCGGCTCCACCCCTCTTTCTCATTTCCTGGCCCTGATGCGCTACTCTGCACACAGGGCCAAACAAGCATGGACTGAAACCTCCAAAACTGTGAGCCAAAGTAAACCCTTCCCCTTGCTCCCTGGAACTGAACCCCACTGGGCAAGTGCTCCACCTCTTAGCTGCATCCCAATCCTTTTTTTTCTCACGTGGGTTCTGGGAGTCGACCTCAGGACCTCGTGCTTGCCGGGCAGGCGCTTATGCCGCTGAGCTATCTCACCAGCCCCTCCCAATCCTTTCTTAAAAACATTGTGAGACGTGGTCTCACTGAATTTGTCAGGCTGGGCTACAACTTCTGATCCCCTGGCCTCTGCCTCCCTAGATGCAGAGTTCACAGTCAGGCCCCACTGTGCCCAGCTAAACCTTTCCCCTTCCTCAGTTGACGACTTCAGATATTTGTTACAGTAATGGGAAGCCAACGCAGTCTGGTAGACACTGCTGAGGCCTAAGTGATTTTTCTGTCCTTATATCCCTGCTCAAAATTACCCAATAACATGACTTTATCTACCAATTCAATCATGTCAATTGCAAGATTTGTATGTATGAATCACTTAATTTGTTAGGAACTGTCAAGTGTTTAATTGAAATAAACTCAAGAAAATGGATAGGATAAAGCTACAAAAAAGATGTAAGCACTGAAGGTATAGGTTAAAAACTATGAACCAGCTGGGCATGGCAGTGCACGCCTGTAATCCCAGCACTTGAGAGGCCGAGGCAGGAAGATTGCTGTGAGTTCAAGGCCAGCCTGGGCTACATAGCGAGAACCTGTCTCAAAAAAACCAAAAACCAAACCAAACCAAAACTATGACCCAGCATCCTGGGACATTCAGCATAGATCTCAAGCTAGGAGAGCTATTCCTGAATAGCTAGGAGAGCTATTCAGCATAGATTCCTCAAGCTAGAGTGTAGAGTGGTTGATTTATGTGTTATTTTCTACATCTAATTTTGTTTGCGGTGCTGGAGATTAAACGCAGTGTTTCGTACGTGCTAGGGCAGTGCTGTCACCAAGCTACATTCCCAGCCCTTGTTTGAATTATTTACGTTAGTAGTCTGGTCGTAGGAACCAATCCTATATCTGCTGGGCATGTGTTACTAAGAGACTGTAACCAGGCACGGTGGTGTAGGCCTGTAATCCCAGCACTCTTGAGAGGCTGAAGCAGGAGGATGCAAGCCTGAGCTCAGTCTGAGCAACTTAGCACAACCCTGGCTCAAAGCAAAAGGGGTTGGGGGCTGAGGATGTAGCTCAGTGCTTGTTTTCCATCTCTAGTATTGCAAGAAATAAAAACAAACTGTGCTGAAGGAAAACACCATAGAAAGGGTTTTTAGTCAAGAGAAACACTGGTGAAAATGATGGCTTCTTCACGAGGGCCCGAGTTCGACTCCCGGATCCCACATACAAAAAAAGGGGCTGGTGATATCGCTCAGCGGCACAGGTGCCTGTTGGCGTGCGAGGTCCTGAGGTCGACCCCCGGCACCCACAAAAAAAGAAAATGATGGCTTTTTTTTTTTTTTTTTTTGTGGGTACCGGGGGGACGACCTCAGGACCTCGCACGCCAGCAGGCGCCCGTGTCACTGAGCGATATCACCGGCCCCTTTTTCGTATGTGGGATCCGGGAGTCGAACTCGGGCCCTCGCGCTTGCCGGGCAGGCGCTTAAGCCACTGAGCCATCTCACCGGCCCCGAAAATGATGGCTTCTTGAGCAGAAAAGTTTCCAGCTGGAGTCCCGCTGTCCACATAGGTGCAGGGAGCATAGCGTGGCCATGGGGGGCAGTGCCACACGGAACCCCGGCGACGTCTGGAAGGGGAGTGCGACAGCAGCGTTTTGGATGCCAGGACAAACCTTCATCTTGGTGATGGTCCTGCTATACAAACGGCACACTCCTGAACACACCGGCACTGAAGCATTCAGTTTTTATTAACGTCTCCCATCTTAAAAGAAACACAAAGGACTGCTGAGGCAGCAGAGCAGGAGAGCTCGCCGCACACACACAGGGACAGCGCAGCCGGGGTCAGGGAGCCGCCTGAGCACAGGGCGGCAGCACCCTCCGGGAGTGGGCCTTGACCCAGGGGTGCACCGGGATCTGGTTCAGGGGCAGCCGCTCCCCGGGCTGGAACTTCAGAAGCCTGGAGATCAGGTCCTGGGCCCCCGCAGGCATGGAGAGGGGAAACCTCACGTCCACCTGTGAGGCCGGGGAAGAAGAGAAGTCCAGTTAATGAAGCTCTGTGGTCGCTGCGGCCCCCGTTCTGGATCTGAACAGACCTCCCGTGTGCGCCCCCAGCCCTGCAGCCCCTCAGCAATCACCGGCCTGCTCCCCGGGAACACCCCCGGGGCGGCCACCCCACCTTGAGGATGCGCCTGTAGGTCTCACTGTGAGAGGCACTCTCGAAGGGTGGGCTTCCCACCAGCAGCTCGTAGCAGAGCACCCCAATGCACCACAGGTCCACCTTCTCATCATACGTGCTCCCCTTGATCATCTCTGGCGGCAGGTAGTCCAGAGTCCCGCACATCGTCTTCCTCCTGAGGAGGGCAGCACAGGGGGCACCACGGTGAGGGGTGCTCCTGCCCCTCGTCAGTCTACGGGAGTCCCCTCCCAAACACGCGGGTTGGAGACAACTTTTAATACAGACCAACTTTGAAAGGGGAAAGTACTGGGACCCAATTACATGTTCTGAAATTGGTCATACAATTATTTAGCCTGTCCAGAATGTTCTCCCATAACCATTCTCAGCATCCATTAAGATTTGGCATGGCGGCACATTCCTGTAACGCAGCAACTCTGGACGCTGAGGCAAGCAGATTGGAGTATGAGGCCAGCCAGGGCTACATAGTGAGACATTGTCTCAAAAAATACAGAAAACAAACAAAATCTGGAACAAAATGATAGAGCACCACGAGGGAACAAGTGAATAAAGCAGTTTTTTCATACAGAGAAATATACTTTTGGCATTATAGAGCAGTGGTTACTGATTTATTTACATAGAACCTTACTGGTAAAATCATATATTAACAAAGGTGAGAAAATAAAGTGTGGTTGGGCCATATTCTTTAAATCTGCATACACACACACACACATATATGTAATTTTTTTGTTTGTTTGAGACAGAGTATCACTGTGTAGTTCAGGCTGGCCTTGAACTCATTGGTGATCCTCCTGCCTCAGCCTCCAGAATGCTGAGATTACAGGGGTGCACCACCATGCCTGGCTTTTAAATCTGCAAATATATTTTAAAATGTATATATTTGAAAAGGACAGTATTCAAATACAAATGCAGATATCGCATTAATACAAAATGGGATAGTAGTCAGCTATAAGGAAAGCTAAACGTCAGTCATCTGTAGGAAAATGAACGCACCATGAGACTAATGTTGAGTGAAATACGTCAGACTCAAAGGGTCATATATCACATGGTTTGTCTCATACGAGAAATCCAAAATGCAAATAAAGAGCAAAATAAAAGAAAAATAATAGCAAATGGGGTGATAGATCTTTTTCAAATAGGAAGGGAAGCAAGAGATGGGGGCTGATGGGCAGGGGAAGGGGACATTAACGGAATTATGATGCGTTATGTAAACGCACCAAGTCCTTGTGATGAATGTAATCACGAGGTACTGCAGACATGTACTAATAAAAATAAAAACAAATACCCCCGGGTTGTATCTAGGTCTTAACAGGTGGCATGGATCCAAATGGGGCGCTCCTCCCTGGTGCCAGGGCCCCACCCCTCCTGACCTACCTCAGGGACGGGGTGTGCACAGACCAGCCGAAGTCCGCAATCTTCGCTTCACCCCTGAACCCGAGCAGCAGGTTCTCTGGCTTGATGTCCCTGTGAATCACCTTCCTGGCATGGCAGTAGGCCAGGGCATCTGCCAGCTCCTCCATTATCTGCACGAACACAAGCACAGCCTGTGAAGGAAAGCCCGCCAGTTCGCTGGAGGCAGAGCGCTCATCAGAATGTTAGAGCTGTTGTGGACTCTTGTTTCTTGGCTACTGACTTCAACACCTTCTCTTCAGTAGAACCAGAGATTCGAGGGAAGATCTCCTCTTCGCCACTCCACTTGGTTTTACGGGATGGGCACTAAAATGGACAGACTGGCCCTGCTGCCCTAGCACATCGAACAGTCAGACCCAGCGCCACCCCTGAGCCAATGACAGGATCCCGAGAGACCCTGAGTCCCAGAGGAAGGAAGCAGGAGCAGGAGGCAGCATGGAGAACACTTGTCTTCATTAGTCCACTTTTGCGGTAAACAATGTTCACATTCCTAGTGTGGAGCTGGTGCACGCACGTAACGTCTTAATTCCTTTTCATCCCCTTTCTCTCCCCTTCCTTCACTCTCCATCCCTTGATCCCTTCCCACTTGAGAAGGATTTACTGTATCTCCCTACTTCCTATTACCTTTTATTTTGCTGTTTATACTTTGGGTTTCTCATGTAAGAAAAACCATGCAACATTTCAGCATGAGTGTCTGATTTATTCCACTTAACACTGTCTCAAGGTGCATCCATTTTCCTACAGATGACTCAAGTTCACCCTTCTTTATGGCAGAGCAGTTCTCCACTGTGTATAAATACCATGCTTTCTTTATCCTTTCATCTGCTGATGGACATGTAGGCTGCTTCTAAGATGTAGCTATCATAAAATTGCTGCTATTAAACATGGGTATGTATACTTCACTGTAATATGATGCCTTTAACTTTTTCAGGAGGATACCTGGAAGGGGATCGCTGGGCCAAATGGCATTCCTAGATTTAGTTTTTGAGGAATATCCATTCTGCTTTCCATAGTGGTTGCCTCATCCCGACAGCAAGCCCACCCAGCCACTGCTATGGAGATGACCACTGCTGTGCTGCCCTCTCTGGTGTCCTCTGGGAATCTCTAGCTACCTTTTTCTGAGCCAGTTCAACCCATTTACTCAGTAAACTCATCCTAGTCATTCAATATATGTTTTTTTGTTTTTGCTTTGTAGGTTAGGTAGTTGAGTTAGATTCTACCGCTTGCAACTAAAGAATCCAATTTTATACACATTCAGGAGATCAATCTGGGGATGAATCCGAAGATGAAGGGGTCATTATGTCATACTTATAGGAAAAAAACTCAGATAAACTTTCTGTTGTTTTTTTGAAACAGGGCCTCACTCTGTAGCTTAGGCTAGCCTTCAATTACGTACACGTAGCCCAGGCTGGCCTCAAACTCGCAATGACACTCCCGCCTCAGCCTCCCGAGTGCGGGGGTTACAGGTGTGTGCCCAGAGATAAGCTTTTAAAAAAGCAATCTGGGAACCACAGAGACCCTACAGCCCACAGTAAACCCGCGGCCCTCACCGTGGCTGTGCGCTGCTCATCCAAGGTGTGGCTTCTGAGCAGCTCCCTGTAGAGCTCACCCCGCGGAGCGTATTCCAGAATCAGGTAAACCCGGCGGGCGTCATGGAAGTAGTTGTAGAGGCGCAAGATATTGGGGTGACTGAAGGAGGAGTAGAGAAAGCATCATACGTCTCCTGAACCCAACGCACAAAACTGTCGCCAGTGCCTGGTCACACAAGTGGCGAACTATGCCGGGAACCGAGTAAAAACAGCCCAAACTGGGAGCAAGGGAGGGCGGAAGAGGGAACAAACAGGATTGGGGTGTCTGACGAGCTGGGGGCCTGCAGAGGAACAGCTTCGGAAGGCCCGACCGGGGGCGGGAAGGGCTGAGCTCAGCTCCCAGAGCCGCTTACTGCAGACGCGCCTGGATCTCCACCTCCCTGCGCAGCTGGTGCTCCACTCCTTCCTTCTCCATCTGCGACTTGAAGAGGACCTTCAGGGCCACGATGAAGTGGCTGTCCTTGAGCCGGGCCAAGTACACACTCCCGAACTTCCCCTTGCCCAGAGGACACCCGATGTCGAAGTCGTCGATGGTGAGGGGCTTCCTGCAGGGGCGCGGGAGAGGCCGGACTGGGCGTCAGAGTCCTCCTCCCCGTCCCAGCACCCCTGGTCTCCGGGCACTCACCTGGCGGGGAGCCCGGGCTGCGCGTGGTGCGCAGCCTGCGGGCAGCTCTGGAGAGGCGAGGGCGAGGGCGAGGGCGAGGGCGAGGGCGAGGGCGAGGGCGAGCTCGCGTCCATGAGCTTCCGGCCAGACCTCAGGCACACCACCGCTCTGTGCTAGGAAAGTCCAGAGCAACCCACGGGCAGGCTTTTTAAAGCAAGCGCGCCGGGTCACTGGGGCGGGACTGATGGCTGCGAGCGGATGCTCATTGGCTGCCATTTCTGACGCCCTGACAGCGTGTCCAATAGAATAGCCAGAAGAAGGCTGGGCCAATATGATGGCTGGGGCGGGGTTAAAGAAGGAAGGGAGCGGAAAGGCGAGGGCCAATGGCGACGTGCGCATGCGCACAAGTGGGCAAACTGCATTCCCAGCTAGGGGACGCTTAGGACACGTGCGCACCCAACCGGCTTCGAGGCGGCGGGACTCCCACTCCTCAGTGATTGTCCACCCGTAACCATCTTGAATTTGAGGTCTCAAATATAGTAAAATCAGACACGTGGGGTTTGTTTGCTTGCTTGCTTGCTTGCTTGTTTTGGCGAATTGTGAGATTTCAAAAAACATTTGGGTTTTGTTCTTGTGGTACTGCAGATTGAACCCAGGGCCTTCATTCTGAGCTGTGACCCAGACTTTTTTAATTTTTATTTTGAGACAGGGTCTAAGTCCCTAAATTGCCCAGGTTGGGCTCCAACTAGCGATCCTCCTGCCCCTGCCTTGCCAGAGTGCCAGGATTACAGGCGCGCGCACCATGCTGGGATTCCATAGTTTCTTTTTTAGGTTGGAGGAGGAGTGTAGCTCCACAGCGCCCGTTGTGGCTGCGTCGGCAAGACAGGGCAGGCTCCCATCCGTGGTCTGGATTGTTCAGCCCCCGTAGCAGGAATGAGATGGACTCTCCTGGGCCGAACACAGATGGTGCAGCCTCAGACAGGGTGAATAAGTCCAAACCCCAGAACCCGCTGCTGCCTTTCCTTATGCCCTGCACACCCGGTCAAGCCCTCTATCTCCCAGTCCCTGAAGGCGTTTGACCCGTGTCCCGTCACAGACGAGTCCCACACGTATCACATGGGGGTTCACCTCCCCTTCCTTACATTCCCTCAAGCATACAAAATGGGAATCACAAGCTACACTTTGTCTTCTATACTTGTATTTGTTTAAAAATAAAACCAACAGCCAGACGTAGTGGTACACCCCTGTAATTCCAGTACTCTGGGAGGCTGAGACAGGAGGACTGCAATTTTGAGCCTAGTCCAGGCAATCCAGTGACTTAGCAAGACCTTGTCTCAAAAAAGGAGGGGAGGGGAGGGCTGGCTGGGGATTTAGCTCAGTGCAAAGGCCCTGGGTTCAACCCCCATTTCCGGGGCGGGGCAGTTTTGCAATATTAAGTAGACTGGATGGGAAAGGTCTAGGAAGGTGTAGAGGCGTGGAGGGGGTATCTGAGGGCTCAGTGTCTCACACAGTGGACACACAAGGCCAGGGAATGAACGTGGGAGGCCTTGGGGACGTTGAGAAAGAGCAAAATGTGTGCGGCTGGAGGTGAGAAGAGCAGAAGAAGGGAGAATAGGAGAGGTGGTGACGGACTGAGTCATCCTGTGGGCTGTGGTGAAGGGGGTTGCACTGTGCTCCGTGTCCCTAACACACCCAGACTTGGCTTGATTGTGCAGGGTGTGGCACCCGGACACGGAAGTCATCACAGAAGCTTCTACCCAGGGCTTCCCACACGGGGGGTTATCAGACACGTTTCCTGCAAGAGCTGCTGAGTGTCCATCGTTACCCTCAGGCAGGAGCGCTGATTCCCACACGAGTGACCTAGGAACTGTGGGCACCGCAGCGCGGGTGAACGTTCCTGGCGGCTGGTACTTTCCCCACGTCGTAAGACACTCTGCACGGGAGTTGTGTCTCCACGTGACTGCACCGAAGACTGCGTCGTCTCTCACAGATTTCATCTTATGTACCTTTTCCCACTGCTAATCTGGGGTCCGTGTCCTATAAAGTGTGCCTGTGAGTACAGTGGCTTTTCTGAACCTTGTGTCTTTCTAGCAAACCATGAAGCCTAACATGATACTGAGGAGAAAATGCCACATAATAACCTAAAATGTCAAAATGACCAAGGCTCATTCACTTAACAAACATTTGAATATCTACGGTGGACTATCTACTATGAACATGGAACAAATAATGTGGAGGAAAGCCACATTAAGTCTGCGCTTTTTAGGAGCTGGAGTTAAGAGTTGGGGAGTGCTACTATGGCTTGGATCTGAAATGTTCCCCCAGATTCTCATGTGCTAAGGCAGCGCTTCTGCAGGGTGACTGGGTCATGGGGGTGCTCTACCCATTAGTGGACCCATCCACTAATGAATTTATGGGGGGCAGAGGGGCAAGGGATATAAAGAACTAAGATGTGTTATGTGTACCAATGCTCCATGATTAATGTAATCATTATATACTGCAAACATGTACTGATAAAAATTTAAAATATTTTGGAACCTAGAAAAAAGGAATGGGGTCTGGTTGGAAGCTGGTCACTGTGGGCATGACCTGGGAGTACCTCTGCCCCCACTCTCTCCTTCTCCCTCTACTCCATCTACCATGATGTGAGCAGCTCTCCTCCCCCAGACAGTCCCCCATGCAGCTTCTGCATTTGAGCCTGCAGACTATGAACTGAAACTTCAGAAACTGTGAGCTAAAATAACCTCTTCTCCTTTAAGCTGTGGGAGTCAGGTATTGTGTCATAGTGACAAGAAAAGTGACTAAGACAGGAGACAGTCATTGAATTAGCAAACAAAATTACAAAACAACAGTCATGACCTATTGATTGTTCTCGCCAGCTTCCTTGAGCGTGTGCTGTTTGAGATGAAAGTTTAGCATTCACTACCTGGGTATAGTGGGTGGTGAAAGCAAACAGGAAGTGAAGAGGGTAAGATGTGTGTGAGACACAGGCAGGAAGCTAGGCACATCCCAGACCAGGTAAAGCGCAGGGGATTAGCCATGCCAAGGATCTGGTTGTTATTCCAGTTTAAGGTAACTCACGAAAACCTTTTAAGGGAAGGTGGTTCTCAAACACAAAAACTCAATGGTATGATGGGTATGCACTCTTAATGGTGCTCTGGCTTCCCACACCTGAGACAGGAAAGGCCAGCCTCAGAGGGGTCTGAGCAGAGCAAGCCACACACCCCCAAGTTCCAGACCCCACATCCAGTGGGTGACCGCAGAGGCCCCTCAGCTGGACCCAACCACTCCCACTGCGACCGAGAAAAACTCAAGACTGATCCACGCGTGCCTGCAATAACACACTCTTTAATTCAGGTACCTGCACTTCACAATGCAAGAATTACTAGGAACACCCTGTTCTTTAATTCTCCATTGAAGTCAAAGGCTACATTTCAAACATCAGTAACGGAATGAGAACCCGCTTACATCACGCTACGGAAATACTCACTGACCGGGCCATGACATCTGACACAAAGTCGAGCGTCGGGAGTACCTCGAGCAGACCACCTGGAGCTGTTTGGATCACTGTGCACACACATACGTACTGGGCATGTGCGCATTATGCAGACACACAAATACATGGCTTCGAGTGGCAGCTACAGTAATACCTCGGTTCACAAACGTTTCTGTTTGAGAACCCTGCACTGGGTGAGGAACACGCCACGGCCATATTCCCCAGAACTGTGGAACGAATTAAGTTCGTGAACTGAGGTATCACTGTACATGCATGTACATGTGATCAGGCAGAGAGGGTCCTTTTCTCAACAGACTCCCTCAGTAAATTGTCATGGATTAAATCTTGGCTAGGTTGTTACAAGTTCCACTGCAAATTAGGACTTTATTACAGTGCTTATAGTAAGTCTTTCTCCCAAAATTATGATCCTTATTTTTTGTGAGGGCAATAATATTTGCAACTCACACGCACCATGGTACCGTGTAAATCGCCGTGAAGAAGAGTGAAAGCCGCAGGTCCCCGGCTGCTGTCCTCTCCGCTGGCAGGCTCCCTGAGGCTGAGGCTCGGGACTCCGCCCTTGGGAGGGTTCCCACAGCTCCGAGGAAAGCAGCTCAGTGCGCCCAGGCTTTCGGTGTAAACAATACGACTTATGCTGAACACCTGAAATCCTCCTGGAGGCTGAGTTTGGTTCCGTGCTGGACAATGTGCCCAATGAACACGATGGGGCCGAGTTCGAGAGACATTCTAGAGGTGTTTCCCACACGGTCCAAAGCAGCATGGGTAAGGCGCGAGCCGCGTGACTTCCGCGGGGCGGGACTCAGGAGGGCTGGTGCGCTCGCTGCACGGCGGCCTGAGCCCTTCCCTTCACAGAGTTCGCCTTCTATCCTTTGGCTGGGACAAATCACCATGAGTGTGACAGAATCCTGAGCCCATCACCAACCCAGAGGTGGCCCTGAGGACTCCACAGCCTTTGCCAGACCACTGAGACCATGTCCCATCCACAAAAGTCCACACAGAGTCTCGGCAAAGTCAGTACATGGCACACTGTGCTACCTCGGCACACAGCTTCGTGGCACATACTTTGAGAGAACAAAAACTACAAAAATGCCCTGCTGCACGTTGACCATTCACTGGAACACACATGTTAACAGTCTAGCCAGGAGCAGAAAGGTGACTTGACAGCACAAGCCAGGGCTGGGGACATGTGAGGAGAGATGGCTGCAGCCTGTCTGCCTTGGGCAACAAGGAGAAGCATGGGGGATTCAAAGACATTTTGCAGACACCTCAAATACAACACCTAAAAAGCTTTAGCTTTACTCGCCCCCTCCACTACTCAAACACAGCATTATATTTTCTGCCCTGTTACAACAGGTAATGCAGCCAAGGGACAGCCAGAACATACTGTCTGACAAGCAGCGCAGACTACAGATTAATGAGGTTGCTTTGTTTTGCAGTAAGGGAGAGGAAACGCAGGGGCTCACACTAGGCAAGTGCTCCACTACCGAGCCACATCCACAGCTCCAGTGAGCACTTCTTGATCAGTTTTACAAAAAGAGAATGGAGAGCAGGAGAGCAAAGACCCATCTGCAGGGGGCTGTACGGCGAAGATGAGAGCAGGGATGAGCCGGTTTTCCTGCCAGCCAGGCCTCGAGCAAATCCCACTTGCTCTGCCTAGGAACCTGATCTAGAAACTCAGAAGGTTGCCTACTACACAGAGCCGTTACAAAGGCTGACAGCCGATGTAAAACAATGTCTCAGGCAGTAAGATGTTGCAAAGCAAAGAACTCAGAAACAGAAAATTCCCAAAGAAAATTCACTGGACAAGCTCAACGGGAAGATAATGAAAGAAGACTCTATGAGCTCAATGAAAGTTCAACAGAAATGAGTATGAACCATAAAGTGGAAACAGAATGTAAGAAGAAAATAGAAGCCAGCCCTGGGTGACCTGCTGCACAATCCCAGGACCTACCATTTGTATTATTGAAGTCCTTAAGAGAGAAGAGAAGTGGGGATGAGAAAAAAGATCTGAAGAAGTAATGGTTGAATGCTCCCTATATAGAAAGGGCACAAACCTAGAGATGAAAAAGCGGAAGAACTCCATGGGATAAACTAAAGAAAACAAAACAAAACAAAAAATCCACGCAGACACATCGTAATCAACCTGAGTATTATAGACAAGGAAAAACATTTTTTTAAATGATCCTTGGCCTTGACTTCTGTACTATGCACAAAATATATCTGAAACACATCAAAATGTGTATGAAATGGACCACAGAACTCAAAGTGAAAGGTGAAACGAACCTTCTGGATGAAAACATACGATGTATCTCTTTTCCCTTGGAGAGGACAGATTCTTAAACAGGACAATAAAAAAACCAACTACTACATTCTGGGCACGATGATGCACCCCTTAATCCCAGAATTCTGGGAGGCTGAGGCAGGAGGACTGAAAGTTTGAGCCCAGCCTGGACTCAGTGACTCAACGAGACCCTGTCTTACAGTAAAAAAGAAAAAATGGACTGGGGATGTAGCTCAGTGTAAATATCGCATTATGTCTCTGGTGTGAGAAACTGAAAATGTAAATAATACCATAAATGTGCAACAGGTATCGTGAAATAGGAAGAAACTGTTCAAAGGGAAAAGGGAAATGGGGGGGAGGAAGGAAGGGAAAGAAAAAAATGAGAAAAGAAGGATAAAATAAAAACCGAGCTTTGTGAAGAAGGGGATTTGAAGAGGGGATGGGAATGGGAAAAAAAAGAAAAAACATTTTGAACATGGATTGATAGAAATTACACATTAGAACCTGCAAAATTATGGTTCAAATAGTAGCAAACTTCTCACTGGAAACCAGTGGACGGAAGGAAGGGACGTGTTTATCCAGGGCTGAAAGACATGTAACCCTGAACCCCATATCCCACAAAAATACCCTTCAGTAATGAAGGGAACAAAGAACAAGGGCCCCCAGCAGACCTACCCTAGAAAACAGCTACAGCAAGTTTACAAACAGAAAGGAAAATTAGCAGAAGACGGCCTGGGAGTTCGAGAAACACCAACAATGGAATGGGTAGTGGCGAACAGATTTCTCGTGACTTTCACAGAGCACGTTTGACAGCTGAATCAAAAACTGCCACTTCCATAAGCGCCTGCCTTGCAAGCGCGAGGGCCCGAGTTCGACTCCCGGATCCCACATACGGAAAAGGGGCCGGTGATATCGCTCAGCGGCACGGGCGCCTGTTGGCGCGCGAGGTCCTGAGGTTGACCCCCGGTACCCACAAAAAAAAAAAAAAAACCTGCCACTTCCAACACGGTGCTCAGTGACTGAGGCAGAAGTACTTTAAGGTAAGGTATTAACAGGTAATGTAAAGGGACCTGAGGGAAGCGATGCTTCACGCATCAGAATGCTAAGATGTTAATGCCATTAAATCATGGTGAGCTACAGATGAACAAATACTGAACCTCAAACAACTGAAAAACACCACAAAGGGATACACTAAAAAATATCGCCCATACATCACATGGGACTCAAAATATGCTGTAGTAGCCTAAGGAAAACAATGAAAAACCAAAAAGCCCACCAATCCAAGATAGTGACAAGAACAATAGTCAACAGAAAACACGAACTAAAATAAAAATGGCAGATGTCAGCACTAGTGTATCAAGAATGCTGTAGCAGGAGGGTCACAAGTTAGAGGTGACCCTGGCAACTTACCAAGACCTCATCTCAACAAAAAGGGGTAGGGACGCAGCTCAGTGCTCCCTGGGTTCAGTCCTCAGTACCGTAGGACTAAATAAAATTTAAATGGTCTAAATGAACCAATTAAAAGACAAAACAGCCAAAACAAAATTTAAAAACATGACCCAAGTACACGCTGTTAGGAGACTCATCAGATAATGCTGATATGACTGAAAATAAAATGTAGGAAAAACATAAACTATGCAAACAGTTTTAAAAATGCAGTAGTGCCGGGCGTGGTGGTGCACGCCTGTAATCCCAGCACTCTGGAGGCTGAAGCACAGGATTACCACAAGTTTAAGGCCAGCCTGGGATACACAATGAGTTCGAAACCAGCCAGATCTACATAGTGAGACCCTGGCTCAAAAAACCAAGGCAAAAAAAAATAGTAATGGCAGGGCGTGGTGGCGCACGCCTATAATCCCAGCTACCAGGTGGGCTTAGGTGGGAGGATTACCAAGTTTAACCCCCGCAAACCCAACAATTTAACAAGACCTTGCCTCATAATAAAAAAGGGCTGGAACATTAAAGACCATATTAAAATAAATTAAACATATTTTAAAGTCAAGAAAGTTAATAATAGTGGCAAACAGAAACATAATGATGAAAGAGTCAACAGAAGAGGGTTTAGAAGCAGAGCACGATGGTGCGTGCCTGTCATCCCAGCACTCTGGAAGGCTGATTGCAAGTTCAAGCCCAGCCTGGGTAACCCAGCAAGACCCTGTCGCAAAAGTCAAAGTAAAAAGGGCTAAGGATGTAGCTTGGTGTGAAGTCCCTGCAACCTAACAAACAAACCAAACAAGTAAATAAAATAAAAATGTACAGTAATCTTAAGTACTCAGGCACCAAAGAACAGAACTCCAAATTATGTGAAACAAAACCTGTTATGGTTCAGGTCTCAACTGTTCACCGAAGGCCCACATGGTAAAGGCCTGGTCCCAGCCAGTGGCCTCCAGGGAGGAAATGGAACCTTTGGGATGTGGCAGAAAGAAGTTAGCTCGGCTCTGGAAGGTGATACCGGGACCCTGGTTCCTTCTCTCTTACTTCCCAGCTGCCACGAGGCGCGTGCTCTGTTCCACCACACTCTGCAACAGGGTGTTCTGCCCCTCCAGCCAAAAACAATGAAGCCATGGACTGAAACCTCTGAAATCACAAGCCCATAAAAACTTCCTCTTTTTAAAGTTGATTATCGCAGCTATTTTGTCCCAGAAAAGAGACACTAACACAGAACAGATAATTTTACAATTACAGTTCAAGACAGCACAACTCTCTCAATGGACAGAAATACTACACAGATGCTTTCTCACTGAGACTCGGCCGAGTGGAACATAAGGCCAAGGTAGAACTCTACAGGAAGAACAGATGAGCAAGGATCTTCTCCGCCAGTTGGGCCTGTGACTAACCAGCCGCCAGAGAAGAACCTCACCAGGGGCAGACATCACGCCTGGCCAGGGGAGAGATAGGGGCTGATGGGGCTCAGCTGTCTGAGCCAGGCTGGAGGGAAACGAGGGGGTCTTGATGTGAAGGAGGAGAATGGATCAGACTTGGAGCCCACAGAAATACCAGAAGTAGGTGAAGGGCAACCAGAGGGTTAAAGCTGGAAAATGCAACCTCTACTACAGCAATACCTTGGTTTACAAACACTGCTGTTGGTGAATAATTCGGTTCAGGAACAGAAGCATTCGGCAAAATTTTGCTTCTGTTTGCAAACTCTGCATCGGGTAAAGAACATGACCGTGGCCTTCTTCCCCGCACAAACATGGCCATCTCCCCCAGAACTGTGGAACCACTGTACTTGACTTAAAATCCTCAACCAAGTTGAAAAAAGTTTATCCTCAATAAAGGTTTAAGAGAAAATAATACTAGACTGAACATGAGCAGATATATGGAATATCCTAATAACACCATCAGCCTACAGGAACACAGACATGTACAGACATGCCACAGCACAACAGCGGGACAGGCATGCCTTTCGGGCAGCAACGCAGAGTAAGATCATACCCTGGGTCATTTAAAAAAGTCAAAAATTTAAGGGCCGGTGAGATGGCTCAGTGGCGTAAGCGCCTGCCTTGCAAGCGCGAAGGCCCGAGTTCGACTCCCGGAGCCCACATACGAAAAAGGGGCCGGTGATATCGCTCAGCGGCATGGGTGCCTGTTGGCGCACGAGGTCCTGAGGTCGTCCCCCCGGTACCCACAAAAAAAAAAAAAAAAAAAAAAATTTAAACAGATCAAACGTGAAACAAATTAGAAAGCTAAAATAACAGAGGTTGGGCACGGTGGCACTCTGGGAGGCTGAGGGAGGAAGATCACAAGTGCAAGTTCAGGCACAATGCCAAGCACTGGCTCCCTCTTTGGAGACAGACTCGAGACCAGAGACACTGCTCTCCTGCCCAGCGGCTCAGTGCCGAGGACAGCAAGCCTTGCCCTTTATGAGGTGCCTGACTCAGAGAACAGCTGCTGTGACACTCAATATGCCAGGATGTCCCTGGCTTGCTCCAGCTTGGACCCGAGTTTCACACCTGCATGCGGAAAGACGCAGGCGTCTTAACCGACACTGACACTGTGATGTCTTAGGAGACAAGTGCAAAAGTCACCCTTAGAGCGAAGCGCCGTCTAATGTCATCAAGGCAGCAGTTACTCGTGTGTACCGCCCTGTGAGGACGCCCTCGAGGGGCTCTGGTGCCGTGACCAGAGACTGAACACACACTTCGCTCCTGTCCGGCCATCCCGTCCAGCTGCAGTGGCTGCTGTGGACGCTGCAGCTGACTTCAGAGAAACAGCAAATGGCTTGCCATTCAAGGCACTGATACAGAGCCATCACAGCTCTGATCGGGAGGCCCAGGAACCACTAGGCACAACCAGAAAAAGCGTTTGTTGGCCAGTTTAAGATGGCATGGACATTCTTGGGGAAAACACCCTATGCCACCATGAGAAGCCTTACAGCTGAGAGTTTTGGTCCTGCTGTTGACCAAGTGTGAGCTGAGAAATCAGCCTGTTTCATGCAATGGAGCACAGACCTACTGAAATGCATGGAGAGGACTCTTCCCCTTCTTGAAAGTGCTATGGCCCAAAGCTCATGAAGAGCCCACTCCAGCAAGGTTCCTTGGCCTCTGAAAGGCAACCAGCACGCAGAAGAGGAAGACTGGCAACTTGTTCAGAGACTATCAGACTACAAAAGAGTAGGTCTCCGAGCTTCCAGGTCACGAAGTGGAAAAGCCAGCTCACACGCCCTGGTAAAGAAAATGATCAAGAGGCATGAAGAGGAGGCGGCAACAGAAGACACATATTGGTAGGACATCAGGAGAGAAGAGATCAAGTCCACCCTTCAGCCACAATCGTAATGTAATGACCAATAACCCCTTCTTATTCACATTCCTCTGCTACCTGACTCTGTTGGAGGACTTGCTAATCAGAAGAAAAAAATAAGCCAGGCGTGGTGATGCACTCCTGTAATCCTAGCACTAGGGAAGGCTGAGGCAGGAGGATTGCTACAGAGAGTTCAAGGCCAGCCTACACTATGTAGCAAGAGCCTGTCTCAAAAACCAAAATAAATAAATAAATAAATAAATAAAAGCATGGCCTGGCCAACTTAGTAAGACCCTGTCTCAAAAAAAAAAAGAAAAAAAAAGAGGTGGGGATGAAGGTCACTGTGAAGGCTTTGCATCCAATCCTAATGAAAAAAAAATGTTTTTTAAACGCCTAAAACCAACCAACCAACCAACCAACCTCCAGGCCCAATGGTTTACTATGGAATGCTACCAACATCACAAAAACAAAAACACTAATTACACCCAGTCTTCCGAAATACAGAAGGGTAGTTTTTCCAACTCATGTTGGGAGGCCAAAAACACCTCAATATGAAAACCAGATGACACAAAACGAACAGCAACAACAAAAAAGGCTGAGAGGAAGCTCAGTGGTAGGGTGCTTGCCTTGCATGTGCAAGGTCTTCATTCAATCCCCGTGTCCATAAAAAACCCAAAATTCCCACATACACACACAAATTTAAAACAAAACAAACAAAAAGGAGCTGGGGGTGATCACAACCACCTGTAATCCCATCACTGGGGGGCTGAGGTAAGAGGATTCCAAGTTCAAGCCCAGCATGGGCAATTTAGCAAGTCCCTGGCTCAAAAAAAAAAAAAGAGGCTGGGGACGCAGCTTAGCAAAGGCCCTGAATTCAATTCCTAGTACAAAAGAAAAAAAAGAAAAAAGAGAGAAATTACCTATCATCTGCCAAAACATTAAGAGGTGGGGAGAAGCAGAGAGTCCATTAACTGCCTGAATAAACTATAAGCAAATAGAATGATGCCATATGATACATAAAATTAACATCCCACAAACGACTGTGGCTTATCCTAAGGATACAGGTCGGTTGGATATTTCAAAGTCTGTCAATGTAATACAGCTATCAATAAGCTACAGAAGGAAAAATCACATGATCCTATCAACTGGTGTCAGAAAAGCTCTTGGCAAAATCCAGCACTCATTCATAACGGCAGAGTCACTGCAAGCTCGAACAGAAAGAACTTTTCTGTACTTGAAGACGAGCATCTATTAAAACCCTAGGGCTCAGGCTGTAGTTCCGCGGTAGAGCAGCTGCTCAGCAACCCTGGGGCTCTGGAAATGACACCCAGTGACAGATGTGTGTGTGTGTGTTCGTGTGTCCTAGCAATAACATTTATGCTTCATGGTGAAAAAGTGAGTGTTTTCACCCTAACATCAAGAACCAAGCAAAGACTGCCTATCTCGCTACTCCTACCCAATGTTGCAGGAGAAGCCCTCACTTGTGCAGTAACAAAACAAAAGGTATTCAGAAGTAAAATTCTGCTGGCAGTTGGGTAGAAAATCCCAAGGGTTCTACCAAGAGAAAAAGCCAGAAATAATATGCGAGTTCAGCAAGGTTGCAGGATATCAAAAAAATTGTTTCTACACAGTACCAAATATCATGGAGAAAGTGGGAGGTTATATACCAATGCCATTTATACACTAGAAACATAAACAAAATGATATTCGCCAAGCATGGTGGTGCCTGCCTGGGATCCCAGCACTCCGCGAGGCTGGGGCAAGAGGAGCAGAAGTTCAAACCCAGCTTAGAAAACTTAAATTATAAAACACTAACGAAATACAGTAGATTGAGAGATGCTTAAATGAAGACACACTATATTTATGAACTGAAAGGCCCAACACAGTAAAGATAGCAACTGTCACCTGGCTTATCCATTTCATTCAATTTTTATGAAAAGTCTATGAAGACTTTTTTGTAAATATAGACAAAATTAGCTGAAAGTTTATATGGGAAGCTAAAGGAACTAGAGATGTTAAATAAGTTTTAATTAGGAAAATTCATTCACTCATTTTAGAGATTTATCATGTTAGCTACAGCAATTAATAGGTAGACCAAGAAAATGTCTTCTTGTTCAATTTTTAAAGCAATGTGAAGGACTTTCCTAAGTCTTAAAGTCTTAACTGATCAATAAAATGTGCCCACTCAATGCAGATCTTTATTGCCTTAGGTATAAAGACACTTCATGGCTCAAGCCCCTAACATCTCGTAAGACAGTATGTGCCTCGGTCCAGGAACCTGCGGCACAGACACGCAGTAAACCCGCAGACTGCCCCCGCCTCCAGCGCTCCTGCCCACCCCTCTAATGCTCCTGCTGCCGGGCAGCAGTGGACGTGCACACAGGACACAGAGCACGGGACCCTGCCCCAGAAACCACCCTCCCCTCACCCAAGTAAACTAAGGAACAACGACAAAGTGCTGCAGACGTGGCAGGGAAGTCTGAAAAGATCTGTGCTTCCACTTCATCTTCTTCTACATTTCCTCCTTTTGCGAATAATTCCTGAGGTAACACTGCGCTGTAAACGATGGAGGAAGATGTAGCTGAAGATTTTCCCATGTGCACAAACCCCGCTGGGTCTCTCCTGGATGGATCCAGAAGGAGAATAAGGCTCTAGGCTGGGCGCACTTCCACCCGAGTCTTCAGCCGCAGCAGCTTCTCTCACAGTGAAGATACCTGCGGGGCTGCTCTTTGGCGTGAGGGTGTGGGAGCTGAGGAAGCTCTTTCCTCCGGTGAGAGAGCCCCCTCAGGGGTTACATTCATGAAGTCTTTCTCCATAAGGAGCTCCCGGAGGGTCACTGAGGTGTGGACTCCGGTGAAAGGCCGTACCTCCCCCGCAATGCTGGTAGGCTCTCTCCCCGAGTGCATCCGCTGATGCTGCGTGAGGGAAGAGCTGCGGCTGAAGGCCTTTCCACACTCGCCGCACTTGTAGGGCTTCTCGCCTGTGTGGATGATGGCGTGGCGGATGAGGTTCGTGCTCCAGCAAAAGGTCTTCCCGCACTCGACGCACTCGAAAGGCTTCTCCCCACTGTGGATCCGCTTGTGCCTGGTGAGGCCGGACATGCGGGCGAAGGCCTTGCCGCACTCTGCGCACTCGTAGGGCTTCTCCCCCGTGTGGATGCTGAAGTGGCGGATGAGGTCTTTCCGGTTGCTGAAGGCTTTCCCACACTCTTTGCACTCGAAGGGCTTTTCTCCAGTGTGGGCCCTTCTGTGCAAGATGAAGGTGGAGCAGTGGGTGAAGGCCTTCCCGCACTCGCCACACACGAAAGGCTTCTCCCCGGTGTGGATGCGCTCGTGCCTCTTGAGGTATGACCTGTGGTTGAAGGCCTTGCCGCACTCCAGGCACTGGAAGGGCTTCTCCCCGGTGTGGATGACGTAGTGGTGGATGAGGGCCGCGCTCTCCAGGAAGACCTTGCCGCACTCGCTGCACTCGTAGGGCTTCTTCCCCGTGTGGGTCTGCTGGTGCCACAGGAGGTACGACCTGTGCTTGAACACCTGGCCGCACTCGAAGCACTCGTAGGGGTTCTCGCCGCCGTGCACTACGTAGTGTCTGAGGAAGCCGCCCCGGTGTCGGAAGACCTGCCCGCACTCTGTGCACACGAAGGACTTCTCCCCAGTGTGTCGCCGGCTGTGCAAGACGAAATTCGAGCGGTGGGTGAAAGCCTTGCCACACTCGCCGCATGTGTAGGGCTTCTCCCCACTGTGGATGCGCTGGTGCTGGGTGAGGTAGGACTTGCGGTTGAAGGCCTTGCCGCACTCCAGGCACTCATAGGGCCGCTCCCCCGTGTGGATCATCTGGTGCTGCAGCAGGTGCGTGCTCTTGATGAAGGTCTTCCCGCACTCCGTGCACTCATAGGGCTTCACTCCGGAGTGGATCTTCTCGTGGCCAGCAAGCAAGTGTTTCTTGTTAAACACCTTCCCACACTCGCCACACCTGAAGGCGTTCTCCTCTTCCAGCACAGTGTCCCCCGAAGGGACCTGCTCCTCCACAGTCCTCAGACACACTCTGTCATCTGTCCCTAAGCCACCAGGGCCAGGGCTCATCCTCCCAGGAAGCTTCTCTCTCAGGGCCCGCACCCCCGCTCTCACATGTTCTTCCTGTCCGTCTGCTGGGCCACCCTGACCCGGGGCTTGCACCCACGGGGAGGCCCCCGAGGCTCCGAGCGTCAACTGTCCCTGAAGACAGGCTCCCTCAAACAAGGCTGGCTCAGACATGGCAGGTTCTGTGGCCTTGGTTTTTCCACTGTCACCTGGAAAAAATCCAACATACAGTAGGGCTGTTAGTAATGGCAACCCAGAATAAAGAGAAGCACTACTTTAATGAAGAAATAGCTGAAAATAGTAGCTCTATGCTTGTTAGATTGTCTCTGAAACTGAGGTTTCCAACTTTCCTTTCCTGATCCTTGGACTCTAAACACCTTGGAAGGGAGAGCAAGGGAGCGAGGCCGCGCCAGCAGAAGGGGGTCTGCGGGGACATGGCTGCCTAGCATGATGGCTACTGTGGCGAGCATCCTCTGAGACGCCAGTCTGAGCTGCTACGAGAGCACTCGGGAGGGCACCTAACGCCCCGCGGGGAGACAGGAAGTGGGTAATAGAAGATCACCACTCACCGGCCAGGCGTGGTGGGCAGGCCCGTAATCCCGGCACCGGGGACGCTCAGCCAGGTGGGGTGGCCGCAGCTATAATCCCAGCTCCCCTGGAGGCTGAGGCAGCAGAAGCCGAGTTCTACAGCAGCCTGGGCAACCTAGTGAGATCCTCCCTCAAAATCAAACAAAAAAGGGCTGCGCTGTAGCTCAACACCTGCTGGCTTCAATGCCCGGTACCACAAAACAAAACAAACAAAAACCAAAAGCTAACAACAAAAAACTCCTGCCAGGGGCCGGTGAGATGGCTCACAGGTATAAGCGCCTGCCTGGCAAGCGTGAGGCCCCGAGTTCGACTCCCGGAACCCACATACGAAAAAAGGGCCGGTGATATCGCTCAGCGGCACGGGCGCCTGCTGGTGCGCAAGGTCCTGAGGTCGACCCCCAGTACCCACAAAAAAAAAAAAAAAAAAAAACAACTCCTGCCAGCTTTTATTCAAAATCATGAGAAGCAACCTCTCAGTGCTGGATATTCCCAGAATTCTTTTTTTCAATTCATGGTGGGCTCCTAAGATCAAAACTGATCATTTATGCAAGCTGATAATCCATTATTGGCCCCAAAACAAATTATTCTTTTTCTTTTTCTTTTGAGACAGGGTCTTGCTCTGTAGTTCAGGCTGGCCTTGAACTCACTATGTAGCCCACTGGCCTCAAACTCCTGGCAATCCTCCTGCCTCAGCCTCCCGAGTGCTGGGATTACAGGTGTGCACCACGCCTGGCTAAACAATTTATTCTGAAAAGAGGACGCAGGCAGGTCAGGCCCCCAGAAAGCCAAACAACCTGAGGAGGTGTGTGCTGTAGTCATGACACCTGCGCTGGGCCTGTGAGAAGGAAGCAGCAGCGGACCCTGAGCCATGCAGTCCTTTAATTATTCAGTCAACTGTCCTCGCACAATGAGCTTCCAGAGAATTCCAGACCCCGAAGCCCAGGTGAGTCTCCTGGGTTAGCAACACCCCACGCTCACACTGCCCGGATTCGAGGCCGGGTCTGAGAGAGACCTGAGGACGCAGCAGCTTCGCATCTGGGCCCTTCCAGCCCACACAGCACGTCTCCTCGCCTGCGTCATCCAACAGGACCGTGTGCGCGCAGTTCAGTGAGTCAGTGAGGCTTTTTAAGGGATCAGTGCACCCAGCGGTGGTGTGGGAAGTTCTGAACTTGGAACTGGTGTCAGAAGGATGGGCAGAGTTAGGCCCGACGAAGTGGATCCCTCTGGCCACCAAGGAGCCGCTGTGAGGGAGAGGGCAGGGCCTGCAGCCTTGGAGACAAAGAAGACACTATAGGGCACTGTCGGTGACAGTCCCGAGATGGAGACGAGGTCAGGCTGTCAGGACAACCTTAGAGCAGCAGGCTCAGGACGAAGGTCCTGGTCCCTGAGGAACTGCAGTACAGAGCCTCCTCCCACACGACCCTCACACCTCAGCAGAGGGAGAAACGCAGCGCTCCTCGGCCGAGCCCCCGAGACTGCGGAGTCTGTAAGAGCACCCAGAGGCAGCCATCGCGCAGACTCGTGCCTCCTTAGGGGCAGGGCCAAGTGTGCTGGTGTTGGGAGATGAGAGGAGCCACAGGACGAAGGGCTCCATGGCTCCAATGTCCCCACGGAGGCCACAGTAAGAACAGTCCCAAGATGGGCATGGTGGTGCACACCTGTCATCCCAGCTCTCTGGGAGGCTGAGGCAGGAGGACTGCAAATCAAGCCCAGCCTGTGCAAGTCGGTGACATATCGAGACCCCATCTCAAAATAAGCTCAGTATGAAGGCCCCAGGCTCAATCCTCAGGACACCCCACCAAAACAAGAAAAAACAACGATCCCATGGCTCCCGGGCGGTGCCCCCCACAGGCTCTTACCTGGCCGTGTGCTCTGGGCACAGCCCAGCCTCACTGTCCACGGCTGCTGCCCGTGCTCCAGCTGCTGGATCAGCTCAGGTGTGGGAACAGGACACCCTAGCCAGGGAGAAAACAGGAATTTTTTTTTGTGGCACTGAAGAGTTGAACTCAAGGCCCCTGCACTGGGCTACACCCCCAGCCCTTTTGTTCTTTCGAGACAGCATCCGGCAAAGTCGTCCAGGCCAGGCTGAACTTGCCATCCAGCTGCCTCAGCCACCTGAGGGCTGGGCTTTCAGGAAGGGGACTGGACCTTGGAATGAACCTGCCCTCAGCGACACAACCTTCTGTGTACCCGGGGAACCCAGGGCTTGCCCCACCACACTGCCAGAACTCACTCGGAATAGCGAGCCAGACACTGGCAGCGAGGGTGGAACCACACCCAGGGCAGTGGGACAAGCAATCTGAGTGCCTGTCGGTTCAGAACGAAGCAGTGTGCATGGAATGATTCGGGGGAAGTAGCATATTTAGCATGCTCCCTGCCGGGCATCTCTGATCTGCATTCCATCCTCTGATGTAAAACAGTCAAATGGCAGTGGGTCAAGCTGCCCGATGGGACACTCGCGTGTGGAACACCAGTGTCCAAGCTGCGAGATGGGACAGTCACGCACGTAACAAGGTGTTTAAGCCGGTGGGAACACGTTAAACAGCGACCTTTCACTCGACACCAGGCACGTGTGTCGCCCTCTCTCTCTGCTGTAAGATACCACGCCAGGCATCGTGTCAAGCAAAGGTTTACTCAGTTCGTTTGGAGGCTGAAGTCTCAGCCAGGGCGTCCTCACCCCACCAGGGCCTCCAGGTGGACATGGTCACGCAGGAGCAGGTGAGGTGGTTGCATGAGGGGCCAGAGTCAGCGTGAGGGACCAGGCTGTGCTTTCACAAGAGCCCACCCCCCGGGCCCTAACTGGGTCCACAAGAACCAGGCTCAAAGTGCCATAAACCCTAGGTAGGGCAACAGCCCCTGGCCCTAACTACCTGGCACTAAGCCCCACCATTGTTGCTGGTTTGTATTTTATGACATTGGGGTACGAACCCAGGGCCCCAAGCATGTATCCTACCACTGAGCCATGCCTAATCCTAGGCTCTACTTCTATTTTTTTTTGGATTTCTGTTTCTTTTATTTCCCTACTGGTAAATAAAAGCAACAAATACACGGTGTAGGAAGGCCATCAAATTTAAAATACTTACATAAGAAGAAACAACCTTACATAATATCACAGCCAAAGATCACCACCACCTCCCCCAAAGTTCAGCATCCAGAATTCTCTATTTCAAGCTTTCCAAATTTTCTGTTTCCCAATTTAAGCCCCTCGAATTCCCTAGCAATATTTGCTAGATGGCTAAATTCACAACATTTGAGGTATTTCATTTTTAACAAAGGAGCGCCATCCACCTAAACTGCGCTGTTCCCCGAGCGTCTCACAGTCGCTGCCGTGGCTCAGCGCCATGGACGTACCGAGCACGGCACAGGTGCAGACTCCGAGGCTAACTCGTGAGTGTCAGCTAAGCTCCACGCTGAAAGGTCCCAGCCCCTCAGCTCCCGCCGAGGAGCCAGGCTCCAGCACTCACCCTGTCTACACCACCGGAGGGCGCGTCTGCACCGACCTACTTCTCCACCCAGAGCCAAGGTTAAGTTCCCCGGAGCCCCTTCCGTAGATCACAGACTGGGAGCGGACTCTGTCTCGCAATCTTCTCACAGCAGTCTGGGGTGCTGCGGAGATCAGCCCCTCTTCACAGGGAACGAACCAAGGCGCAGGGCGCAGGTGGAGCCAGGCAGAGGCCCAGGCCTGGTACCTCCGCTCTCCTGCTGTTCGCCACAGAGCTCACACGCTGCCCAGAAGCGCGAGTCCAGGCAGGACCGGGTGCTGATCCTCACGGGGACCACGGTGACAGTACTGGTGCCAGCGAGCTCACAGGAGCTGACAGGCACAGCTTGGTCCCTTAGTGCCGTTCTAAATCCCTTTCACCCTGATGTGGAAACGCCACACCTGAGCACAGGGAGCACAGGGAGCACAGGAAGGGGCGGGCGGGCGGGCTCAGACCCTGACCCAGGCCCACAGAGCTAGGACGGGGCTCCAGGGCCTGCACGGGGAGGAAACACCACGAAGCTCAGCTCGGACACCGGGCAGTGAGCAGGAAGATTCGCCTTCAGCGAGGGGCCGAGAACGGGCGAACGGGGCCAGACTGCAACGTTCCTGCCTGGTTTTTTCCCGCAGTGCTGGGCATCGGACCTAGGGGCTCTACACGCTAGGTAACCGCACTGCCACCAAGCTGCGCCTCTTGTCTTTAGGAGTGCGGCATCTTATGAACCACTGAAGTGTTCTGAACTGGGAACTTCGGAAACTGTACAGTGTTCTGGCCACATAGAGACATTTACAGAAACATCAACATTCTCTCAGCGCATTATCCACAAAAAGGACTTTACTACCACCACGACCAACAGCGCCAGCGCCAGCCTCGCGAGACGCAGGCGTGTACCGCGTGGAGTCACCTGGGTGAGGGACCTGCCGCAGTGGCTGTTTTCCTTCCTTTGCCCTGAGTCCTGGAACCTGGGTGCGCCTGGCACCCATTTGTGCGCCTGTGCTACACAGCGCCCAGCACTGACTGCTCTTCTTAAAAGCGACCCACCCTTCACTTTCCTCAGAGGGAATCCTGCATTGCTCTGGTAAAGGGACAACCCAGGCCACCATAGAAATGCAGCCATACGGTGGGGCCACGCGGACCATTCCGAGCGAGCTGTGAGCCCTAGGCTGCTCCCTCTGTTGAAAAGGGACGATTTGAGGGGAGGATGGTTTAAAACACAGCACCCAGACCTTCAAGGAACGGCTTCCTCAGGATTTCACCTAATGCCGGTGAGGGAGCGTCCACACCCCCTCAACAGGGTCTGTGCACCTCAGCCGGGCTGACGCTCAGGCTCGGAAAACTCCTGCTGGGACGGTGATCTGTGCTGTGGGTCCCACGTTTACTCAGAAGTACACCAGGTGGCCGGGCGTGGTGGCACATGCTTATACGCCAGCACTGGGAGACTGAGACAGGATGACTGCAAGTTCAAGCACAGCCTGGGCAGCTCAGTGACCTAGTGCAAAGGCCCCGGGTTCAGTACCCACTACCGCAAAAAAAAAAAAAAAAAGGGGGGGGGATTTCGGAGGAAAACACCCAGTAGTACTGAGGGAAAATGCCCTCACCCCCTTACTGCAGAACATACTATCGTCCCAGGCCCGAGAACCTGCTTGTGGGGGCACCTGAGCCAACCAGGCTAAGGCAGGTCCCCCCGAAGCGCAGGCAGAGGCCAGCCTGTGCTGGGTACCAGGTGAGACGCTGAGGGAGGTGACATCTGTTTCGAGGATGCCCCAGAGGTCACCTCAGAGCAAAGAAACCAGAAACATGCAGAGAAGTACAGACCAGAACTCTGGGGCCACCAAGAGCAAGGACCGGAGTGGCCCTCATGCAGCAATCTCACTCAGGCAGAAAAGAGCCCCCGCATCCCTTTAAATACTGGGTATTGAACCTGGAGCCTTCACACTGAGCTACATCCTCAGCCCTTTTTAAAAAAAATTGTATTTTGTGACAATTTTTTAAGATGGAGTGCTAAGCAGCAGAGAAAGAGCCTCTCTGAGAGTTGCCGTCCAGACACTGGAAAACAGCAATGCAAGGAAGAGAAGAAAGAGGGAAGTGAGTTCCCAGGACCCAGGAAGGATCTGAAGCGAGAAATGAACCCCATGGGCAGAGCGAAGAGAGAAACGTCAGTGAAGGAGGAGGCGGCCAGTGCAGCCTTCTCCCTGAGTCGGGACTCACTGCGTGGGAGGAGCGGTTCACACCTGCTGGCAACCCCAGAGGCCTCCACGGAGAATGCCGCGGAGGAAGGGAACAGTGGACGTGGAGGACTGCGCTGGCTGGTGGTGAGTACCATGGGATCGGACATCCCACAGGAGAGGGCGATTAGCCGGAAGCCATCTTGGAGAGCGGCTGGCTGAGCACAGAACTCAAAAGAACTGCTGGCCCCATCTAGCAGCTCCTAGCTGAGTTCAGGCCGGCAGAGGGTGCACCGACTGGAACAGGCTGAACGGGTCTGGTCCCGGCCTCACGGCCAGAAACCAGCCTGAACTTCAAGGGAAATAAAGGTGCAACCTCTCTGAAATTATCCACTACCCCGCCATAAAGCTACTGCTGGCTTGCTAGGATAAATCAACACGGATCTGGACTCTGTCTCCACACACTGACTACCAGTGACAGCAGAGACACACCTGGAAGTGGACTTTTTTTTTTTTTTTTCATTTCTCTATCTTGTTTTTTTTTTTTTTTCCTCCTTCACTGTTTGATCTTGTTTTTATACGAGTGTGAACACGGTCTCTAGTTTCTTTGTGGTTGTTGTTCTGTTCTTTTTTTTTTTTTTTTTTTTTTTAATTTTAAAGAGAAGAAAAAACAAAACAAATCAAAAGAAGAAATTTTTCAAAACAACATAATAGGAGGGTAACAATGGTTAATACATTACGTATTACTATTGTTCTGTTCTGTTCCTTTTATTTCTTCCTACTCTTTCACTCCTGTCTTCTGCAGAGTTTTCCTAAGTTTGCATGGTCCCCCTTTGTCCTCCAGCCTTGCTTCTAATCTCTTCCTCTTCTATTTCTCTATTTTTTCCCTAACCCCTTTTAAATTTTCTCCCAAGAGTAAAATCGGCATATTGAGGGCTTATTTACTACACACAATTTTCTGATTTGTTTTAGATTTTCTTATATAACCACAAATCTAGTTCATATGGTTAAGAGTGGCAAATTAATGGTTACTTCAGTTCGTTCTTTTCTAGGCTGTGTTTGATGCTATTGTTATTGCTGATGGTACCACTTTAGCCAAAGTGACATAATTGTTCTAACCAGCTGTTCTTCCTGGTATTCCAAGAATGACCTTACCTAAGGCTCATAGAAAATACTGTGGGCCAGTGCCAAAGAATCAGGGGTCGGGCCAAACAGGAAGCAACTTCTCATCCCCAACAAATTGAAGAGGTAAGATCTTGCGACAAACTCAAAACCCAAAAACCATCTACACCTGGAAGATACTTCTGAAAAATAGTAATTTCCTAAGGGTTCTAAATACTAGCAATAAAGCAACTCACCATAGGCAATTAACAAGCATCAACCCAGGAATTAAACTGAAAAAAAAAAAAAAAAAACAAAGAATGAGAAGACACTTAAACAACATGCAACCCCAGACATCCAGTCCACCAAAGGCAAACCCAGGGGGCAACAAGATGAGACAATCTGAAAGCCATCCACCTGCCCTCTCTGAAGTGGTAAGAACAAAGCAATTGAATGAGGCTCTAGAAAAAATCAAATCAGAAATGATTTCTCAGATAATTAGACATGGTGTCCACAATGAAAACCATGCTTAGTGACTGTAGAGCAGATACAGAAAAAAAAAAAAACAGAGGAGCTTAAGAAAATGATGGAAGCCATGAATGCCTAACATAGGAAAGAAATGGAATACATAAAACACATTCAAGAAGATATCCAGAAGAATAAAAATTCCATTGAAAGTATCCACAGCAGAATAAACCAATGTGAGGACAGAATCTCAGATATAGAAGACAGGCTTGCAGTTAGCAATCAGCAAAAGAAAGATTTCTTAAAAATAGCAAGGGACCATGAGAAATCAATCCAGCAGCTGCTAGATAATGCAAAGAAGAATAACTTAAGATTGATTGGAGTCAATGAAAAAGCAGATAGCACGAATGATATTAAAAAATACCTGTTCATAAATGTTGTGGCAGAAAACTTCCCTGGCAGGGAAAAAGAATTTGACATACAGATAAGTGAGGCATATACAACTCCAATTAGCCATGATCAAAAAAATCTACAGCAAGGCATATCATACTCAAGATTCCAGAGATTCAACACAAGAATAGAATATTAAAAGGTGCTAGAGAAAAGAAACAAATCACCTATAAAGGAAAGCCCATCAGAATCACAGCTGACTTCTCAACACAAACCCTCAAGTCAAGGAGAGCTTGCAGTGAAGTATTTCAAGCCCTAAAACAACCTCCAACCCAGATTGATGTACCCTGCAAAACTATCTTTCAGAATTGACGGGGAAATAAGATACTTCCATGACAAAGAACTCCTGAGGAAATTCATGAACACCAAACCAGCACTCCAAAATGTTCTGAAGGACACTCTAGAAAGAGGTAACAAGGACTAGAGCTCCATGAACCCCAACAGAAGGAATCCATCAGGAAAGGCAATCAATTAAATGAGGGGATGGGGACAAAGGGAAAAAAAATATGCCAAGGATAAATCAATACATATCGGTTATAACAATTAATGTTAATGTTCTCAATTCACCAATCAAAAGAAACAGACTGGCAGAATGGATCAAGAGGCAAGATCCAACAATATGCTGCATATAAGAAGTATATTTAATTCAAAATGAAATTCATAGAGTGAAAGTCAAAGGACAGAAAACAATACTCCATGCAACGGGAACCCAGAAAAAAGCAGGAGTGGCTATTCTATTTTCAGACAAAGTGAATTTCAAGCCAAGACTGATTAAGAGAGACAAAGAAGGTCACTGCCTCTTTGTAAAGGGAATAATCCAAGAGAAAGAGATAACAATCATAAATATATATACAACAAATACCAGTGCACCCAGCTATATAAAACAAATACTAACAGACATGAAAAATCAAATAAGCACCACTACAATTGTATTGGGGGATCTCAATACTCCCCTATCATAAATAGATCAACTAGGCAAAAAAATCAACAATGAAATATTAGAACTAAACCAAACTATCGAACAAATGGACTTAGTAGATGTCTACACAGTGTTCCACTCCAGAACATCAGAATACACATTCTTCTCAGCTGCACACGGGATGTTCTCCAAAATGGACTGCACACTAGCTCATAGAACATGCTTAAGTAAATGCAAAGGAACTGAAATTATCCCATGCATATTATCAGACCATAGTGCAGTGAAATTGGAAATCAATGGCCTAAGAAATCCCAAGAACTTTATAAACACATGGAAATTAAATAACACCTTCCAGAACAACAATGGGTCACAGATGAAATTAAAGAAGAAATTAGTTTCTACAATTAAACGATAATGACAATACTGGAATTTATGGGACACAATGAAAGCAGTCCTATGAGGGAAACTTATAGCAGTGAATACCCATATAAGGAAAACAGAGCAAGCTCAAAAAAACTTAATGTTGAACCTCAAACTTCTAGAAAAAGAGCAGGCCAACCCCAAAGCTCATAAAAGGGAGAAAATTATGAAGATTTATATAGGTTTATAAATTATAAGGAGCAGAAATTAATGCAATGGAGACTAAGAAAATAATACGAACAATCAATAAATTGAAGAGTTGGTTCTTTGAAAGATTAAATAAAATTGACAAACCCATAACCAACCTTATCAAAAAAGGGAAGAAAATACTCAAATCCATGCAATTAGGAATAAAAAGGGTGAAATCACCTCAGACCCTGCAGAAATCCAGAAGATCATCTATACCTACTTCAAGAACTTGTAATCTAACAGGATGGAAAATGTAGAAGAAATGGACAGATTCCTAGATACATACGAATTACCAAACCTGAATTGAGAAGATATAAAAATCCTAAACAAACTGATATCAATCAATGAAATCAAAGATGTAATTAAAAACCTCCCAACAAAGAAAAGCGCAAGCCCTGTTGTATTCACTGCTGAATTCCACAAGAAATTTAGAGAAGACCTAGTACCACTACTTCTCAAACTCTTTAATGGAATTGAAAGGGAAGAAATACTCCCAAATTTATTCCTGGAAACAAGCATTACCCTGATACCAAAACCACAGAAGGACCCAACTAAGAAGAACTACAGGCCAATCTTCCTAATGAACACAGATACAAAACTCCTCAGTAAGATACTGGCAAACAGAATGTAGCAAATCATCAAGAAGATTATACATCATGACCAAGTTGGATTCATCCCAGGGATGCAAGGATGGTTCAAAATACGTAAATCAAGAAATGCAAGGCACCATATTAACAGAGCCAAGGACAAAAATCACATGATCATCTCAATGGATGCAGAAAAAGCATCTGACAAAGTCCAGCACCCATTCATGATAAAAGCCCTACAGAAAATTGGAATAGATGGTCTTTATCTCAATCTGATAAAAGTCACCTATGACAAACCAACATCAACATCATACTAAATGGACAAAAACTGAAAGCTTTCACTCTAAAATCAGGAACAAGGCAAGGATGTCCACTGTCACTACTCTTATTCAATAAACTGGAGATTTTAGCGAGAGCAATTAGACAAGAGAAAGAAATAAAAGGAATAACAATAGGAAAGGAAGAAGTAAAATTATCATTATTTGCGGATGACATGATACTCTACATAGAAGACCCCAAAAACTCCACCAAAAGACTTCTAGATTTAACAAGCAAATTCAGTATTATAGCTGGATACAAAGTCAACACTCAAAAATCAATAGCCTTCCTGTACACAAATAACCAACTCACTGAGAGAGAAATTAGGAAAATAATACCTTTCACAATAGCATCTAAAAAAATGAAATACCTAGGAATCAATCTAAATAAGGAAGTAAAAGACCTCCACACTGAAAACTACAGTACTCCGAAAAAGGAAATTGAAGAGGATATCAGAAAATGGAAATATATCCCTTGCTCTTGGGTAGGAAGAACCAATATAGAAAAATTGTCCATACTTCCAAAACTTTCATACACATTTAATGCAATTCCGATCAAATTTCCAACAGCATATCTCACAGAATTAAAGAAAACAATCCTAAAATTCAGAAGAGACCTAGAATAGCAAAGGCAATCCTGGGCAACAAAGACAAGGCAGGGTGCATCACAATCCCTGACTTGAAATTATACTACAAAGCTACTGTGATAAAAACAGCATGGCACTGGCAAACAAACAGAACTGAAGATCAATGGAACAGATCAGAAGATATAGAAACAACTCCAGACATACTCAGCTACCTCTTTTTTTTTTTGTGGGTGCCGGGTGTCGACCTCAGGACCTCACGCTTGCCAGTAAGTGCCTGTGCCTCTGAGCAATATCACCAGCCCTTTTTTTCCTTTATGTGGGTACCAGGAGTCAAACTCAGGACCCCGCGCTTACCAGGCAGGTGCTTGTGCCACTGAGCTATCTCACCGGCCCAGCCACCTTTATCTTTGACAAAGGTGCCAAACACTTTTCCCTGGAAGAAAGATAGCCTCTTCAATAAATGGTGCTGGAAAAACTGGCTTTGCACATGCTGAAGATTAAAATTGGATCCATATCTTTCACCATGCACTAAAGTCGAAATGGATCAAAGATCTAAATTTTAAAACTGAAACATTGAATATGCTGGAAGATGAATAGGTAGGAGCCTTGAAGACACTGGTGTATGTAAAGACTTTATGAACAAAACCCCAGTTGCACAGGAACTATCACAAAGAATCAACAACTGGGATCTCATCTTATTAAAAACCTTTTGCACAGCAAAAGAAAATATCAACAGAGTGAAGAGACAACCCACAGTGTGGGAAAAAATGTTTGCCAGCTGTTCCTCAGACAAAGGATTACTATTGAGAACATACAAAGAACCCAAAAAATCAGAGCCCCCAAATTTAAAGACCCAAACCAAAAATGGGCATCTGAGATGCACACATACTTCTCAGATGAATAAATACAAACACCAAATAAATATATGAAAAAATGTTCAACATCACTGGTCATTCAAGAGATGCAAATTAAAACAACACTGAGATTCCATCTCACCGCAGAAACAATGGCTATTATCAAGAAATCAACCAATAACAAATGCTGGAAAGGCTATGGGGAAAAAGGAACCCTTCTCCACTGTTGGTGGGAATGTACACTAGTGCAACTACCGCAGAAATCAGTGTGGAGATTCCTCAAAACGCTAGGACTAGAGGTCCCATTTGACCCAGCTATTCCCTTTCTGGGTATCTTCGCAAAAGAATTAGAAGTATCATACCACAGTGATACATGCACACCTATGTTTATAGCAGCACAAATTTGTAATAGCCAAATCTTGGAAACAGCCCAAATGCCCATCAACTGGTGAATGGATAAAGAAGATGTGGGTTTTTTTTTTTTTTTACAATAGAGTACTATTCTGCCATAAAGAAGAATAAGCTTGAGATATTTGTACGTAAATCTATCCACCTTGAGACCATACTCTTCAATGAAATAAATTAGATATACCTGAGTAAATACCACATTGTTTCTCTAGTGTGATACACTGAAAATGTAAATGAGGACCAAAATGTATATTAATGTTCAAATAGGGAAGGGAACAAGGGAGGAGGAAGGGAGAAAAGAAAGAAGGGAAAAGTAAAAAAGGGAGAAAAGAAGGAAAAAATGGAAACAAAGCTTTTCAAATTGGGAGGGGAGGTGGGGCTGAAGGGAGGGTAGGGGAATGGGAAAAAAAGCATCAAAATATATACAAGTACAAATTCTCTACGATGAATGTGATCATTATGTATATCTAAAATGTACCAATAAAATCTGACTGAAGAAAAAAAATTATATTCTGAGACAAGGTCTTGCTAAGTTGCCCAGGCTGGGATCGAACTTGTAATCCTCCTGCCTCAGCCTCCCAGAGCACTGGGATTACAGAGTACAGCACCATGCCTGGCTGAAAAAGGTCATTATTAATAGTGAAGCAAGCCCAGTAAGTGTCCCCCACAGGCTGTAACATGGTGGTTCTCATTCCTCATGGGGCCTGCCTGGAAATCCCACCTCTGGTTTCTGCAAAATACCCCATTTCCTTCCACTCCCTTCCTCTCCCCAGCCCCCTGGAAGCCAAATGGTACAGTTGCCTGCCCAGAGACACAGGGGGCCAGCCCAGCAGAGGTGAGCACAGGACGTGACTGAAGCTGCGAGTAGGTGGAGGAAGGCAGGCTCCAGCGTCCTTCACAGCCCGGCCTGCAGCCGGGTCCACTGCGCAGAGGAGGCGGCAGCCTTACCGAGTGAGAGCAGAAGCCCGCAGTTCTCCAGCATCACCTCCTGGTACAAGGTCCTCTGAGCCGGGTCCAGCTGCCCCCACTCCTCCTGGGTGAAGGTCACGGCCACATCCTCAAAGGTCACAGGCACCTGGAGAGTCAAGCAGAGGTGTTAGAACTGCCTCGGCTACTGGATGGGCTGTCACATGTGGTGGGCTGGAAAAGGTACAGAGAGAACAGAGCCCCGCTGACACACTTCCTGAGGGCCACGCTCTGTGCTGGGCTCAAGAGGAGGAGATACCGCTTGGAGAATGAGAATGGGACAGCGCTGGGCTGGGAGGTGTGGACAGGGAGGGTTGTGGGACACCAGAGGAATGAGGAAACAGTGGCAACAACAGCAGCACCCAAGTCTCCCCATTCCAGCTAGGTGTCTGTTCTTCACTGAGTACTTCAAATTTTTTAACCTGACTAAAAGTCCCCAGCTCTAAAGTCAAATTCTTGGAATCTAAATCCAACTCCTGAAACTGGCACTTGCCTGTCTTTTTACCCTGACGTCACTTCACTTCTGGATCAATACAGTAACAGTTCCAACTTCACCAGTCACACTTTTGAGATTGAGAGACAGGACCATGCATAGCGTGCTTTGGGCATATCCTTGTAGCCTGGGGCCGAAGGAGCTTCGCCATTCATCCGGAGTGACACATCTCACTGTGACAGGCAAGATGTGAACATAGATGGCTGTGGTCCTAGGTCTGCCAGTATAACTCTGACACTCCAACACCAAAGAGAACCTGAAGTTAGGAAGTGGTGAAGCATTTTCACTTATTTCTTCCAAGTCCATTTCAGTCACCCCTGAACGTGGATGGACAGAGCAGTCATCACTGACGTCACGGGAGCAGATGGTGACAGGACCAGACCGTTGTCCCCTTCGCCCTGCAATCTCCCCAGGGAAATCCCACAACGGACCACCCACGGTTTTCCTGGCCGGGTCACGGTCCCCGTCCCCGAGTTCAGGACTCCGCAAGTCCAGCGACACAAGCGGCCGAGACAACACGGGCTGGAGCACATCAGAGGCCCAGCACCTTCGGGACGGCCCCACGGCGGTGGAAAACCCCTGCACCCCGCGGCTCCCGGCCGCGTCCCAGCTCGCGCAGGAGCAGCACGGAGCCCGCGCCCACTCACCCGCGCGCGTCCAGGCAGCACGGCCGCCGCCATCCCGGAGCCCGCGCGCCGCCCTCGGGTTCCCCGGCCTGTCTTCCTCCCGGCCGCCGTCCCCGCGGAAATGGCGCACCGGTCCGGCCGCCGCGGGGCTGAGGGCGGCGAGGAGACGCCGCGGGAAACCCGCGCCTTAGAGGGGAGCCCGGCTTGCACCAAGGTGGGCGAGGCTTCCTAGCCTCCTTCCCAGCTCCGTCCACGCGAGACGCCAGGGAAGGGCCAGGGCCCCGCAGCTCCGTAACTAAACAGCCAGAAACTGGAGCGCTCAGGCAAATGGCGTCAGCGGCGAACAGCCCGGAAGTCCCGCCCCCGCCGCCGCCGCCGGCGGGGATCCTGGGCCGTCATTGGTCCGGAGGTCACGGGTACGCGAAGCAGGGCCTTCTGGGTACTGTAGTTTTCCGTCCTGCTGAAAGAGGCGAGGAGCACCTTACCCTCAAGGTTCCCTCAGTCTGCAAGGCGGCAGGGACCTCAGAGCTGCCGCGGCCTTGCCCCAGTGTGGGCACCTGGGGGCAGGGACAGCGAGGAGCAGGGGTGAGAGCGGACATTCCTCCGGCGGGGAAGTCGAGGCTCCTGCAAAGGTAGACCTGCCCCTCAGCGACCCGACAGCTCGTCCCCTCCAGATCGCTCTCCTGGATCCTCTTCAGGCGGACGACAATAGAAGAGCCCAGCGCCAGGTGGCGCACTCTGTCATGCCAGCACTCTGAGAGGCTGAGGCAGGAGGATCGCAAGTTCAAACCCAGCCTGAGCAACTTAGCGATTTAATCAGACCTTGTCTCAAAATAAAAAAAAATTTTTTTTGTGGGTACCGGGGGTCGACCTCAGGACCTCGCGCGCCAGCAGGCGCCCGTGCCGCTGAGCGATATCACCGGCCCCTTTTTCGTATGTGGGTTCCGGGAGTCGAACTCAGGCCCTCGCGCTTCCCGGGCAGGCGCTTAAGCCGCTGAGCCATCTCACCAGCCCTCAAAATAAAAAATTTAAAAAGGAGCAGATGCTGTAGCTCTTTGTGAAGGCCCTGGGTTCTATCCCTAGCAGCATACACGTGGTCTATCAAGGTCTTAAGGTCCCCCCGGCGTGTTGGCTGTGGCTCAATTGTGCAGCCTCCACAGGAGGCCAGCGTTTGTGCATCAAGTATTTGGTGCCAAGCAGCTGAATTGTGGGTTTGCCTTCACATGAGGAGGAGTCTGGAGTCCAGGCAGCTGTTAGCTGCAGAGATTAGGGCGTGGCCTGTCAATCAGGGTGATCAGGACCCTGGTGGTCCAGGACATGCGCAGAACAGTTCCCAAGTTATGCTCCTAGGACCAACCAGAAAGGGCTCTTCTGGCGTGAGATGGAGCAGTTTTTTTAACAGAACAGCTCAGATCTGCCCTCGGCCTGAGAGCACAAAAGACTGGCCAGGAACCTCGAGGCTGTGGCCTCGCTTTCAGTGGCTGGCCCTCACCCCACAGAGCATATCCTTAGTAAATGTACAACCTTGCTACTTTTGTGCATGACTCGACCTATTCTCTGTGCAGGACAAGAACCTGGAAAGACTTTCTGGAAAGAGCCCACAGTCCCCCAGGAGCCCAGTGAGGCTTTTGTTGTGGGGTAGTGAAGCAGGAGACAGCCCGGGTCTCAGATGGAAACTACAGGACACGGAGTAACAGGACAAAAAGCATTCATTGCCCGCGTCCCTTGGGGGACTAGTGTCCACCGGAGAGCCCAGAACAACCCCTGTTTCCACTTTTATATTGTTTCTATCCTACAGGGCAATTTTTCATTGGAAATCAGCACAAAGCAAAGCTACCGAAGCAAAAGCAGTGGTTAAAAGGGAATGAACCCAGGAGGCAGGGCCTTCGCACAGGCCCTCCCAAGTCCGCTGTGCTCCACTGACGTTTACCCCACAGCTGAACCCACACACGACCCGGGTCAAAGCCATCAGTCTCTTCTGGGAGCTCAGCTGCTATCGGTTTTCCAAAGCAGCTTAGCTGTACAGTTAACCCATAGTTGTCCAGCGTCACCCCAGGAGGTGGTCTCCTCTCAGTTCCTTTAGAAATGGCTCACCAAATAAAATAATTCCGGCTCCTTCTTGTCTCGAACAAAGAATCGGACAAGCCAAGCTAAAACCAGTGCCAAAAGTTTATTTCAAAGGTGAGGGGTGAAGGGGTAAGGGGAGAATGAAAGAAAGGACAAAAGCAAAAATAGGGCCGGTGAGATGGCTCAGCGGCATAAGCGCCTGCCTTGCAAGCGCGAGGGCCCGAGTTCGACTCCCGGAACCCACATACGAAAAAGGGGCCGGTGATATCGCTCAGCGGCACGGGTGCCTGCTGGCGCGCGAGGTCCTGAGGTCGACCCCCCGGCACCCACCAAAAAAAAAAAAAAAGCAAAAATAAAAGTGCGCCCTGTGTCCAAGACACGCAGAGGGGGCTTCTGCGAGGAGTCCCAACAGTGAGCCGCTCCTAGCACCTGGTCACCTCGCTGTCTACATCTCCTGGGAGCCTGAGAAGTTCTACATGCGGGGTCCTGAGCGTCATCAGGCACCGCCCTGGGATCTTGAAATTGATGGGTCCCCCCCAACTTCTCCAACCACCCTTGCCTCACCCTATCTCCTTTAGCGCTTGGCACTCAGGTTGGGAGTCTCCTTCCCTGGAAATGCCAGGCACTGGAAAGGAAGGCTTTATTCATGGCCAAGGAATGGAGAAGCAGGAACCTTGCTGCAGATCACCTTGTCCACTTCAGGGCTTTCTGAGCTACAGGTAGAGGACAGGAGCAATGAGGGAGAGCGACAAGGAGACTGATAAAGGGAGGAATGTTCATCTCTGGAGTAGGCCAGAGTTTCCCAGAAGTCGCCACCCTCACTTCCCTCCTTTCACTGCCTGGCGTTTCTGGTCATGGCAGCTGGGAGGTGGCTTTAGCCTTGAAGGCAGAGGAGAGAGGCTGGGCAGATCAAGGCTGAGTTAACCTTGTGCTGTAATTCCCGGCAAACCATTTCTCAGATCTTCAACACGTCTCCACGCGGAGCTGAGTGGAAGCATGACCCGAGGTTTAAGGTAGCGAAGCCAGGACACAACATGAAGACAGAGATGCTGCCTATTTCCTCATCCTGGTCACCCATGGGGTGTCTGTTGAAGACACCAACTCTTCACTTGGCCTGCAGAGGGTCGTGGAGATGACCTCCCAGGTCTCAGGAAGTCTTGGTGACCACTAGACAACCAAGTCCTACCATTCACTGAAATGAGACATGAAAAATATAAAATGGGAAGAAAACCCAGTAGGTTTCTTTCTGTTAATTTGTGTAACACAGGTAAGATCCACGAACTGTAGTAAAGTCAGAAAATATATAGCGGGAGTTTAAAATGTGTGCTTCCTTGTGATTCTTGCCTCCAGAGGCGACCTGCTTTCATTTGTCTCACCCATTGTCCTTGCCCCTCGACCTCACATGCCGTCTTATTTATAAATATTGAAGGTTTTCCGTATATAATCAGGAAGGGGTCGTGACTGTGTTGTCTGGTAAATACTTACTCAAATTCATTGCAGCCCAGTGTGGTGGTGCACACCCGTGATCCCCGCATTCTGGGAGGCTGAGGCAGGAGGACTGAAAGTTTGAACCCACCCTGGGTAACTTAGTGAGATCCAGCTCAAAATAAAAAACAGAAAGAGGCCTGGAAACATAGCTCAGTGTGAGGACCCTGAGTTTGATCCCCAGGACAGAACAAACAAATGACAGCAAAACTCCCTCTGCACCTTGGGATGGAGATGTAGCTCTGGTAGAACACTTACCTAGGATGCACAAAGGCCTGGGTTCAATCCCCAATCCCTGGGACAGGGAGGAGGGGCTGAATACAAAGTATTGCAAAGAACAGTAATCAAATCAGTAAATTACTGGCATAAAAACAAACATGTGGATCAAAGGAACTAAATAGAAAGCCCATTTATGAATCCACTCACTTATGATCAACTGATTTTTGACAAGGGTGCCAAGAACACACAAGGAAGAAAGGATGATCTCCTTAATATGTACGTGGTACTGAGGCATACCCACCGGAGCATATATTTCAATCTTTTTCTCAGCCTAAATCAAAAAGAAATACAAAATGAATTAAGTACGTGAACGTAAAACTTGAAGCTGGCTGGGCATGGTGGCGAATGCTGTAATGCCAGCACTTGGGAGGCTGAGGCAGGAGGATTGCCATGAGTTGGAGGCCAGCCTGGGCTACATAGCGAGACCCTGTCCCAAAAAAAAAAAAAAGGACTTGAAGCTATAAAACAATAAAAGAAGAGAGGGGAAAAGATTTTTCTTTTTCAGTACTGGAAACTGAGCCCAGGGCCTTCCGATACAACTCCATGCACAGCTCTTTTTAGTTTTTGAGACTGGGTCTCACTAACCCACCAAGTTACCCAGGCTGGGATTGAACTTGCAATCCTCCTGCCTCAGCCTTGGGAAAAGATTCTTTTTTTTTTTTTAAATTAAGTTTATTGGTACAATTTAAATATATGTAGAGATAATACTCATCATAGGGAATTTGTGCCTGTATGTGTTTTATTTTGATTCCTCTTTTTTCCCAGCCCCCTCCTGGGAAAAGATTCTGGACATTGGTCCAGGTAATAATTTTTTTAAACATAACACCAAAAGCTCAGGCTATAAAAGTGGAAACAGACGAGTGGTGTTGCCTCAGACCAGTAAGCTTCTGTGCAGTGGAGGACGGAATCGGCGTGAAAGAGCAACCCACAGAATTGGGAAAATCTATTTGCAACTTATATATGATATACAAAGTTAATATCAAAAAATATAGGGAACTCCTATAACTCAACAGCAACAAAACTAAACATGTATATGAAAATGTGTGTGTTTTTTTTAGAGGCTGTCGAAATAGATCCTTTCTTTAATTTTATTGGTACATTTTAGATATATATAATGATAACATTTATTATAGCGAATTTGTACCTGTACATGATATATCTTGCTTCTTTTTTTCCCATTCCCCTCCCTTCAGCCCTTCCTCTCCTTATTTACAAAGCTTTGTTTCCATTTTTCCTTCATTTCTATTCTTTTTTTCTCGTCCCTTCCTTCCTTTCCCCTCCCCCTCCCTGTTCTAATTTGAACGTTTTCTTCCCATGTCCCAATATCTATTATACATTTAAGACTCCCTTTTTTGTTTTGTTTTGTTTGTTTGTTTTGCGACAAGGTCTTGCTGTGTAGGCCAGGCTGGCTTTGAACTCACTATGTAGTCTAGGTTGGCCTCAAACTCATGGTGATCCTCCTGCCTCAGCCTCCTGAGTACTAGGATTACTGGAGTGTGCCATTGTGCTCGGCTGTTTTTAAAGCTCTTAATCACCAGGAAAATGCAAATCAAAATGACTTCTGGAGATGTAATTGAAAGTCGTGTACAGCTAATGCCGCTATATACTTCAGTTTTTTAATTCAGAGTGGATCGTGGTAGCACACACCTGGAATCCCAGCTACTTGGGACCCTGAGGCAGAAGGATCACATGTTCGAGGCCAGCCTGGACAACCTAGCAAGATCCCATCTCAGAATAAACTTTAAAGGGTTTGGGATGTCCTTCAGTAGCGGAACATGTGTGTAGCCCATGTGTGCAAGGCCCTGGGTTCCATCCCCGGTACTACCGCAAAGAATCAAGCTGAACGCTGTGAGCGTATACAGTTTTGGTGATGCTGGGGGTGGAACCCAGGACCTTGCCCGTGCTAAGCACGTGCTGTACCGCGGAGCTACGCCCAGGTCCGTGCACCCCGTCCGGGGGAAGATTGCCGCCAGGTGGGCCGCAGGCCGGCGGACGCCGGTGACTGCACGCGCGGATCACAGGCCTGAGACGCGGGGCCCCCGGAGTGAGTTCGTTTGCTTGTGTTTCTGTTTTCGTTTTTCATTTTCCTTGTTTGCATCAAATAATGTCTTCCAAGAGCTTGCTCACAAGGGTGACAAAAAGAGAAGAAGAATCAGTTAAGCAAACGAGCAGGAGACGCCGAGGCAGCCCGCCGCTGGAGAGCAGGCCGGGGAGGCGCCTTTAACGCGGGCGCGGGCGCGGGCGCACCGGGCGAGTCAGTGAATGCTTAACGTGGGTGAACACACACATTTCTGTGGTTAACGTCCGAATAGGCGTGCGTGACATTTCGTATCGAAATAGGGGTATCGGTGTATATAACAGCAGAACACTATGCGCTAGATTCCCAAATTTGGTGAAAAAAGTGACAGAATATCATATAGAGAAAAGAACAACCTATCGCTGTTTTCAATAAGAGTAAAGGTTTCCTCGTAAGTATACCGTTTTCCTGTTCGGAATATTTTTCCAAATATTGTTTGATATCTGATGATGGAGTTATGAAAAATCAAATATATCAAGAAATAAAATTAACTTTACTTATCTATGCGCTTCTAGTAACCTTTTTGTGGTACTGGGGATTGAGCCGTTGCACAGAGCTGCATTCCAGCCCTTTTCTGCAATTTTTGAGGCAGAGTAAGGCTGTCACCGAGTGGTCGGGGCTGACTTTGGACTTGAGCTCCTCCGCCCAGGCGTGCTGGGGCTGCAGCCGTGCACCAAGCGAACCCGGCAGTAGTATTTGCACAAATCGCACAAACATGTACGTGGCATAAAGGACGTTTTCCTCCTTTCTTCGGGCAGAACGGTGGACCGCAGCTAAGAGCAAGAGGGCAGCGGTGGGTTTCCCTGGCGCCGGATCCTTCCGCCCCTGCACTGTCGGCCTGCCCAGCCCTCTGAGTCATGTAGGACAGGGCTCGCTTTTTTTTTTTCTTTTTGTCTTTTTGAGGGAGTGTCTCGCTATGCAGTTCAGGCTGGCCTTGAACTCACTGTGTAGCCCAGGCTGGCCTTGAACTCAGAGCAATCCTCCTGCCTCAGCCTCCCGAGTGCTGGGATTACAGGCGTGGGCCACCACGCCCGGCTTCAGCCGGTTTTTTATTTTCACTCTGAAACAGGGTCGTGATAAGTTGCCCAGGCTGGGCTCAAATTTGTGATCCTCTTGTCTCAGCCCCACAAAGTGCTGGGATTACAGGCAGGCGCCACCAACCCCAGCTAAAATTAGTGATTTTTAAAGTCAACTAAAAGCAAGAAAGTAAAAGTAAATTAAACTAAACAGTTTAATAATTAGGGATGAAAATAAAATATAGGTAATAGGAAACAGGAAGCTAGATCTTTTGGAAAAGGGACGGAGACCAAGAGATGGAGGAAAGGGTAGAGGAAGAGGAAGTGAAAGGAATTAAGGTGTGTGTTGTACGCATACCAAATTTTCACGATGAATGCAATCATTAAGCATTGTAGGCATGTACTAATAAAATAAAAATTTGAAAGAAAAATGGGTAAAACACCAGAACATGCAGAATGTTCTCAGCATGTTAGTTTAGGTGTAAGAGGTGGTATAAATTGGTATAAATGATTCAATCTCTATAAATTGAAGAAAAAGAATCCATCGTAGTATTCAGATTAAGAGGGCTCATGACAACTGGGTGTGGAGGCACACATCTGTAACCCTATCACTCTGGGAGGCTGAAACAGGAGGCTTTCAAGTTTGAGCCCGGTGTGGGCAATTCAGGATTTAGCAGGACACAATGTCAAAAAAAAAAAAAAAAAAGTAGGGGCCTGGGGCTGTGGCTCAGTGCAGAAGCCCGGGTTTAATCCCTGGTATCACAAAAACAGACTCTGTGAAATGATGAGATTACTAAGGCAGAGCCGGATTCCCTCCGGGGGCCTCCTGGCCGAGTATATAAGACACACCCTGGTGCCAAGGGCCGCCCTGCCGGCTGGATGCTGCCACAGCAGGGCCGTCTCCCGTGGCCCAGAGGGACCCCTCAAACAGTAAGTTCACCTCACGCTTGACAGGTTTTGGAACAAAATTGGGCTGAAAATGTAGTGGGCTTATGAGAAGTTGGTGGAATTCTGTTTTTTACTTTATTTACTTCTTTTGTGGCACTGGGGATTGAACCCAAGGCTTTCCCACTGAGCTTCATCCCCAACCCTTTTTCATTTTGTATTTTGAGACAAGGTCTTTTTAAGTCAGTAAGTTGCCCAGGCTGTGCTTGAATTTGAGATCCTTTTGCCTCAGCCTCTGAGTAAAAATCCTGGGATGATAGGAGTGACCCACTGTGCCCAGTGGAACTCTGTTTTTAAATTTCTAATACTTGTCCAGGGGTAAGGAAGAGAGTTCCTCTGATGTGGTATTATGGAAATATGCTGTTTTCTGTGCACTTGGGCATTGAGGATTTTAGAAAGGGGCAGATATTCAGGAACTGAACAAGACATGTATGCACTGGGATGGAAGAGGAGAGGAAGTGACCCGCGGAGAGAGAGAAAAAGACTACAGGAGGCATCGCCCAGTTCAGAGATCAAAATGTCTGTTTTACCTTCAGTTTTTTGAGACAAAGTCTCACTATGTAGCACAGGCTGGCCTCAAACTCAAAATCCTCCTGCCTCAGCCCCTGAGCGCTGGGATTACAGGCGTGCATCACACGCCCACGTTATGAAGGCTCTGGACTCAAGTTCGCCGCTCTTGCACGTATCTGGTCAGGCAGGAAATCCTGAAGGCTTTAACTTCCAAGTACTGTAGAAATCGGGTCGCTTCTCACCCTTCGGTACCGGACCCCTCTGCTTCCGTCCCGCTCCAGGCCAGCCTGCGCAACGCCGTCCTCTTGTAACAGTGGATTACATCACTAAGCTGCTCGAAATCATGGCTTGAGCCTGGTGGGGTACCCACCCGTAATCCCTGCAGGCTGGGGGGCTGAGGCAGGAAGATTGAAAGTTCAAGCCCAGTCTGGGCAATTTTGTGACTTAATGGGATTCTGCCTCAAAATTAAAAAGTAAAAAAGGGCTGGGGATGTAGCTCAGGGCAAAGGTCCTGGGTTCCTTCGCAGTACTGCAAAAACAAACATTGTAACTTGAGGGCTGGGCGTGTAGCTCAGTGGTACAGGCCCTGGGTTTGATTCCCAATACTGAAAAAATACTTAACTTGCCCCACATACACTCAACTCCCCGCCTTCACTCTTTGCCGTGGAAGTATTCACCACGTGTTATGGTTTGCGTCTGGACGTCCCCACAAAGCCTCACGCGGTCATGGGGGTGCTTTTCGGAGGCGGCTGAATCTAGAGCTTGTGATTGGCTCCTTGTCCAGTGCTGGGATCATGGGTGTGAGTGCTACACCCGCCCTGGGGCGGGCAGCCTGCATACAATATAAGGGAGGGAAAGAGGCTGCCCTCTCGCTGCTCCTCTTTGCTCTGGTTGCGTTTGCTGCCTTCTGCCGCCATGAACTGTTGCCCCTTAGCCACGCCACTGTGCCTTGGAGCCAGCTGAGAATGGACCGAAACCTCTGCAAACTGTGAGCTAAATAACCTTTCCTTCCTTAATTTTGACCATCAGGTATTTTGTTTCAGCCACGAGAGAAAAGTAAGACACCATGGGATAGACCATATATATCTTTTTAGAGACAGATCTCACTATGTAGCCCAGGCTGGCCTTGAAGTTGCAGTGATCCTCCCGCCTCAGCCTCCCGAGTGCTGGATTGCAGGTGCGCGCAGACTGTCTGGCTAGACCACGCATGCACCAGTTTCTTGTCACCTCCCGGATCTCCATGAGGCCCAAGGTTCCAAAATGTTTATGGAGCCTAAAATAGGAACTGGCTGTTGCTAGGCGCCCACCAGTCCTTGAACTAGTGAAAATTTGTTTTTTAATGTGGTGCTGGGGATGGAACCCAGGGCATTTACACAGAGCTACATCCCCATCCCTTTTTAATTAAAAAAAAAATTGAGACACGGTCTTGCTGAGTTGCCAGGCTGGGCTTGAACTTGTAATCCTCCTGCCTCAGCCTCCCAGAGTGCTGGGATGACAGACATACACCACCACACCCTGAGTCAAATATTTTTAAAAATACCCTGGAAACTGATGGTGTCTGCCCGCTGTTGTGAGTAATGCATACGCACCGAGGGATTTGCACCAGGGAAACCAAAAGGGGCTAAATGGTGCCTGAATCGCAAACTCACAAGCTCTTCATTTTTTTAAGGGTTCGAGTGAGAACCCACTTCTCTCCCCTCCTCTCTCCTCCCCTCCTCTCCTCTGCTCTTCTCTCCTGTCATCTCCTCCTGTTCTTCTTCCCTCCTCCTCCTTCTCCAGGATCTCACTGTGTAGCCCAGGCTGGCCTTAATCTCCAGTGATCCTCCTGCCTCAGCCTCCTGAGTGCTGGGATTACAGCGTGCACCCCCACGCCTGACTGCACACTTTCTCTCACTCTGTTGTCCCTGATCCGCATGAGCACCCTCTTCAGCTTCCCACGGTCTCCGACTCTCCCGCTGTGACCTTCTGGGAGCAGAAGTGGGGACCACCCGGTGTACTGAAGTGTGGACGGTGAACCGGGGTCATTCCGGCGGGCTCAGGTGGATTCGAATGGGAGGCCGAAGTGAGAGACGTGCGTGAGCCTGGAGTGTGGGTCTATAAAGTAGCCGACTAAATGCTTCCTGCTTTCCAAACTTACCAGAGTCTGCAAAAATGGATTGCAAGCGCCGGCGTACAAAATTCACAGAAGAGCAGTTGAAAATCCTCGTTGATGCCTTCAACCAAAAACCCTACCCAGGCTTCGCTACCAGACAGAAGCTTGCTCTGGAAATCAACACAGAGGAGTCAACAATCCAGGTCAGTCACAGACTGTGTATGTAGACTGGAAGTAGAAATGAAGAAAGGAAAACCAGTGTAGGAGGCTGAGGCAGGAGGATCTCAAGTTCAAGGTCAGCTGGGGATACATTCACAGTGCACTAAGGGTTTTGCTTGGAGCCCTCAGTGACATGCAGAATAAACCGTGAAGCACTGCTCTGAGCCTCACTTCAGAGAGATGGATGCCAGCCATGTGCCACACCCAGGAGGCTGTGGCAGGAGTATCACAAGCTCCAGGCCAGCCTAGGCTGGTAGCGAGACTGTCTCAAAAGACCACAGAGCAACCAGGCAAACGAATACGGATCCCGAGGCGAGAGGCGCAAGGGGGTGGGGAGGAAGCGCGTGGTGACCTTCGGAGAGGGAGGCAAGCCTGAGCTGCCTCAGTTTGATTTTGGGCTTTTTGTTTTGTTTTGTTTATTTGCAGTGAGAGGCAAGCACACTACCACTGAGCCCTTGAGCTGGTTTTAAAATACGTAATGATAAAAATGCATACTAATTGCAGAAACTGTGCAATCACAAATAATGACAACTGGCATTCTTTTTCAGTACTATGGATCCTTCTTTGGCTGAGCTCCATCCCCAGCCCTGTTTCTATTTTTCTATTTTTTATTTATTTACTTATTTTTGAGACAGGGTCTCTCTGTGTAGCTCAGGCTGGCCTCAAACTTGTGGTGATCCTCCTGCCTCAGCCTCTTCAGTGCTGGGAATACAGGTGTGCACCACCCCGCCTGGCCCTGTTTTTATTTTTTGATACAAATTCTCAGGAAGTTGCTAAATTGCACAGGCTGGGCTTGAACTTGCGACTCTCCTGCCTCAGGCTCCCAGAGTGCTAGGATCACAGGTGTGCAGCCACGGCCAGGAATTCATTTGTTTCACATGTCCATTTCTGGGAGTGTTTCTAATACAATATCCAAACAGGGTTCAGTTTGTCAGCACTGGACAGTGTGAGCAGAACACGGTTTCCCGGGCAGCTGCATGTGGAGTCTGGACACTGCTCGGGGAAGATGCTTAAGAAAATGGCACAGAAGGAAAAACCCGGCTGGGCGAGGTGGCACAGGCCCATAATCCAAGCACTGTGAAGGCTGAGGCAAGAGGATTGTGTCAGATTCAAGGCTGGCCTGAACTATAGAGTGAGCCCCTGTCTCAAAGCGAGCAAGCAGGCCAGGTGTGGTGGCACATACCTGTAATCCCAGCACTCGGGAGGCTGAGGCAGGAGGATCGCTGAGAGTTCCAGGCCAGCCTGGGCTACAAACCATGTAGAAATAGACCGTGTTTCCTTTCTGCAGACAGACTGAATTTGCAAAGGCACAGGCAGGAAAATCAAGCGGCTTGGGTGGAGAGAAGCCCGGCCGGCGCCCTTGGACGCACGGCAGTGGGAACCTCTCCTGCTCTCACGTCTGCGTGTTCTTTTCCTCCTAGATTTGGTTTCAGAACCGCAGGTCCAGGCACCTGTTCCGGAGGAGACCAGGACTTCAGGAGGCTTCTGCTCCGGACCAGGACCTCGGGCCAGCTGGGCTCCACCTGCGGAGTGAGCGCCCCCCCCCAGCCAGCTTCCCACGGTGTCGCGGGGATAACGACACTCCCTCCGCAGCGGCCAGCGGGCAGGGTGGCGCACACGTCATCCCAGCACTCTAGGAGGCTGAGGCAGAAGGATCTCAAGTTTGAGTGCTGTAGTGAGCCCCTGTCACTTTATTTTTCCAATTACACAGATCACACTACTCGTGTTCCCAGCACGAACAGGTAGAAATAGTAACACTGAAAGAGACCGCAGCAGAGGAAGCGTTCTGACCCAGAGGGCCTGGACTCGGGGTCTTCACCTATTTATTTATTGATTGATTGAAACAGGGCCTCGCTATGTAGCCCAGGCTGGCCTCAAACTTGTGATGACCGTCCTGCCTCAGCCTCCTCAGCGCACCACTGCGCCTAGCTGCATGGAGGGACACTCCTTTTAAGTCCATGGTGTTGTGGGTGCTTAAGGGTCGCTTCTCAGTCCTTAGCTCTCCAGGTCTGGAGCAACACTGTCTCCTATAAGGAAAATAAGGGGCTTGGGGTTGGTGCTTGGAACAGCACAGACTCGAGACCTTGGATTTGATCTTTGGCACTATATGCACACACAACTCACACTCACTCACACACCCACATTCACTCACACTCACACACACTCTCAGAGGGCCCCTCCTGTGGCCACCTGTGTGGAGGCTGCGGGTGGCCCAGTGCCTGGCGCTCCCGGGCCCATCCCTGTCCCTGTCCCTACACCTGCTGAGATCCATGCCACCTTCCTGGCTGGAGTTCAGAAGCCTGGGCCTTTTGTAGAATCTGTCTTTATCAGTCCATGTGTGCCCTACATAATGATTACGTCCTCATGTGTAACACATTTGAATTCTTTTCTCAGCTCCTTCCCCTCCTCCCTCCATCTCTTGATCTACTTCCCCATCAGGAAAGAGCCATCTCCCTACTTCCTATTATATTTTACTCTTTTATTTATATTCTGGGTTTCTCATATAAGAGAAACCATGCAACATTTAAGCCTGTGTGTCTGACTTATTTCACTTTTAACATTATGGTCTCGAGGTGCATCCATTGTCCCACAAATGACTCAAGTTTATCCTTCTTCATGGCACAGTAGCACTCCATGGTGTAAATACCACATTTTCTCTGCCCGCTCATCTACTGATGGACATGCAGGCTGCAGAGCCCCAGACTTATGCTGTGTCCTTTCAACCTTCCTCTGGAGTGGGCTGGGGCCAGGTCTCTCGGGACAGCGACAGGGTGTGGCTTCCGGGTTGGCGCACCCGGCCTGATGCGCCCTCCCCTGTGCCCGCAGGTCAGGAGGCCAGGCAGCATCGCACCAGGTACAGCGCAGCGCAGTTGCAGGTCCTGGCCCAGGCGTTTCTGAGCAACCCCTACCCCGAGCTGGACTCCAGGCGGCAGCTGGCCCGGGAGCTGGGCGTTGCGGAGCTGACCGTCCAGGTGAGTGGGAGGAGCTGGGCGTCCCGTGCCGGGGACGTTGCAGGATGGAGCCGCTTGGGCCTTTAGGGCCTGCTCTCCACCCAGGGTCCCCCTGCCACGCCCCCGAGTCCCGTGTCAGGCCAGGCCAGGCCCGTGGCTCTCACTGAGGAGTGACTGATGTCGGTGCTGAGGAGGGCCCTTCCGGTGTCCCCAAGGACGGGGTGATTGCATCTGCTCCTGGTTTGGCGTGGGGCTCAGAAGTGGAGCAACCTTCCTGGGCACTCACTCCTCACAAGTTGTAAATAAGCCCACGTGGTGGTGTGCACCTGTAATCCCAGCATTCTGGGAGACTGAGGTAGGGGATTTCATGTTGGAGCCAAGCCTAGGCAACTTAGTGAGGCCCTGTCTCGAAATTAAAAATTAAAAGGGTTGGGGATGGAGCTCAGTGTGAAGGTCCTGGGTTCCATCCCCGGTACGGCAAGAGGAGAGAAAGAGAATATAATTCTATTGAAACCAGGGCTTTCTCCTCAAGCAGTTAACTAACCACGCGTGGGGGTCTTGGGCTCCTTTCCTTCTCTCCCTGTCTCTCTGTCTCTGTCTGTCTGTCTCTCTCCCCTCTTTCACTTTGCATCCATCCTGAGAAGTTATTGTGCACTGGGAACCCCGTTGCCGCGGTTTACGGTTGTCCCTTCTGAAGCCGTGTTAAACTTCAGTCGCCGTGGCAATGTTGGGGGGACCGGGCCCTGCAGGGGAGGTGAACTCTGAGCCCCAGAGGCAGCGGCCGTGAGGACGCACGCGTGCTCCATCCTGTCTGCTCGTATTGTTCGCTCACCTCTGATTTGTGGGCACAGGCGAGGACGGGGACCCTCCGTCTCGGGCTGGAGGTTTTCCTGAAGGGGACGGGGAGCCTCCAGCGGGTCTTCGGGAAGCAGAGCAGGCGGGGAGGGGCGAGAGGTCCCAGGCAGAGGAGACTGCAGCACAGGGTGGCCCTCAGGGGTCGGGCGCAGGACGCTCGGGGTGGCACTGTGTCACCACGTGAGAAGTGCACGTGAGGCTGGGAGTTCACGGTTTGTCTCCGTCTTGCCAGACTTTGACAAGTGTCAGCAGAGGCACCAATGGTGAGCTTGTCACTGGGCCCAGAGACCCTCCCGCCCCCCCTTCACCGCGGGGGGAAGAGCAGCGGTGCGCTCAGGTCCTCCTCTTTGCTTGCCTCACTCAGAATTGGTTTCGAAATCGAAGATCCAGGCTCTGTCTCCAGAGAAGAGAGACTCTCATGTCCCCAGCTCGGGGCCGGGCGGGGCCGAGGCCTCTCCCTGGGGAGGTGGAGGTGACCGATGGGGCAGCCTCTGTGTGTCCCGCGTTGCCTTGGGGGAAGGCCATCCCCAGCCCTGGGCCCGGGCAGGACCCCGATCAGGAGGTCGTCGTGGTCTCCGAGGACGAGGTCGTCACGGTCTCCGAGGACGAGGACGCGTCCCCACCCCGCGGGTCTTCCCAGGCGCTGCACTGCCCGCCTCTGCCGGGAGCCCGCAGCCCCACCCGGCTCTGAGCAGACCCGAGCCGGCACACAGCACACAGCGGACTCGGGAAAAGCGCTGGGGGAAGCGGCGTGAGGGAGGCGCGATGGTCGCCGTGTTTTGTGCGGGGAAGGCCGTGGTGTTATGTTTGCATCTAATGTCCCTCACGGCCTGGCGCTCACGGTATCCCACGGGTGGGTGCAGAGCTGGCTGGGCCGCTGGGTCCCTGGGCCTGGCCTGCGGGTTGGGGGGAAACCGAGGCGGCCCAGCTTTCTCAGGAGGGGAAACCACCTGCTTCGCGGGAACCACCGGGCCGCCGGGATCTGTCTTTCTCCCAGGCCCTCCTTAGGCTGCGTGGCCAGCACCTTACCCTGGAGTAGGAATGGGAACAGATCAGGCAACAGACAGACAGACAGACAGACAGACATTGTCTCCACATGCACAGTTCAGTGCCCCTGCGCGCAGCAAACCCCACTCTGCCAGGCACTCAGGCAGCCACAAGGTCCCGGTCCTGGGCCCTCATCCAGGAGCCCCAGTCACTCACCGAGCAGAAGTCCAGGTCCAGGTGCTGGACGCGACCAGGCCGGGTCCTTTACAGGTGGATGCAGGAGGTACGCAAGCAGCACCGGCTTCACCAGGAGCCCGAGCTGGGCCTGGCCTGCACGGACCCCTTCATTGTATTTATTGTCCCTGAATGGGGCCGGTGACCTCTCACACACTGTCCCAGGAATTTCCTCAGACTGTAAGATGGCAAGATGGGACACGGCTTCAGGAGGCAGAGACAGGTACAAAAGGCACCACAAACCATGTGTGGTGATGCACCGGGTAATCCCAATGCTCAGGAGGCTGAAGCAGGAGGATCACAAACAAAAAATAACAAAATAAAATAAATTATTAACAGGAAAAAGTAAATGACGAAAGAGAAAAGAAGACTCGGTGTAGCTCAGTAGTAGAGGATGTGCTAGTAGGTAAGGAGCTCTGAGAGAGAGAGACAGAGAGAGAGAGAGAGATTGACTGACTGCAGGAAAAACGAATGGCCAAGGAACACAGGAAAATGCCATCTTCACAGAAAGGCAGCCCTAGCAGCACGTGGAGTCCCATGGCTTTGTGCTGCCTCGGGTCCACTCCCTGTGTGTTGCCCACAAGAGACCTCAACACGACCTTAGAAAGAAAAACAAGAGCCTCGTGTGTGTGTGTGTGTGTGTGTGTGACTCAAGATTGAACCCAGGGCCTTTGCATCCTTAGCCATTTGTAATTTTTAAAAGGTTTGATTTTGCCAGGCGTGCTGCACGCCTGTAATCCCAGCGATCAGGAAGCTGAGGCAGGGGGATCGCTGGGACTCTTGAGGCCAGCCTGGGCTACATAGTGACTTTAAGGTGAGCCTGAACTACACAGTGAGACCCTGCTTCAAAACACCAAACCAGCCGGGTGGTGCACGCCTCCCAGCACTTGGGAGGCTGAGGCAGGAGGATCCGAGGTTGGAGCCCACCCTGAGCAATTATAAAAAGGGCTGGGGATGCAGCTCCATCTCAAACAATGGGTTCAATCTCTAGTACAAGACAGGCAGACAGACAGGAAGAAAGAAAGAAAAGCGAAGGAAGGAAAGAAGAGAAGAAAATCATACCACATCTTTCAAAAAGTTTTCATGTGTGTGTGTGGGGGGTACTGGGGATTGAACCCAGGGCCTTTGCACTGAGCTACGTTTCCATGGCAAGCAGCTGACCACATGTGCCGAACGCCTGAGGCGAGCTAAGCAATCAAGTTGCTAGGCAGAGGGCTTTCAACTGACAACAGCCTCCGAGTGGATAAGTAAACGCGCTGTGAGGCTTGAGCAGTTCCATTTCTCCCCTCTGGAGAGAGGGCTCCACCTGACCTCAGCTTTCTGCATTCTGACTCTTCATTTCTTCATCCTCTGCCGTCCTCCCCCCCCAGGAATTTCAAGAGCTGCACAGGACGCGGCACATTACCAGCCCTTTTCATTTTATTTTGAAACAGAGTCTCACTAAGTCACTAAATTGCCCAATCTAGGGTCAAACTTGTGATCCTCCTGCCTCAGCCTTCTGAGTACTGGGATCACAGACCTGCAGGATTTTTAGTGTCCGTTGCAAGTAGGTTGACCAGATTAATAAAAAACGCTTTTAAAACCACAACTTTTAGCTGGGTGCAGTGGCTCACACCTGTAATCCCAGCACTTGGGAGGCTGAGGCAGGAAGATCTAAAGATCAAGCCCACATTGAGCAATTTAAAGAGACCCTGCCTCAAAGTAAGGTAGAAGGGCTGGGGTGCAGCTAGGGCAGGGCTGGGCTGGCACTGCCAGCAAACAGATGAAGAAATAAAACTGCAGTTTTCATGGTTTTTATTGGGTTTGGGGAAACTGAGGGAAGAAGTGGGATTAGGAGCTCTGGAGGCTTACAGAGTGGGTTCTGTCTGCCTGCACCCAGGGAGGACAGAGCGCTGGAAGGACAGGCATGTGCCGCTGTCCCCAGCAACATCGTGGTGTTTGCTGTCCTCACACAGTGGTGCTCGCCACAGGGTTGGGGTCACTCAGCTGGTGCGGGACACAGAGGCCCCAGGCTGGGGCTGTCGCACTCGGGGCTGCCAGCTGCCGGCTGTCTGGTGTGGTTCCGGGGGCCAGTGCAGTTTGGACACCGAGACAGAATCCATCCCACGAAGTTCCACGATGTCTTCATGGACAAATGAAACTGGAGGTGTGGATCGTATGTCACCAAGTCCCCGCCAGTCTGAGGATAAGCTTGCAGGGCCCAGGCTCCGTCAGAGAAGAGCCCAACCCGGCCTTTGAGGTGCAGAGGCTGCGGGTGTCGGCGGAGTCTGTTCCGGTCAAGGGCTCAGGGTTTCTGTTCACGCACTCGGGTGGCGGGAAACGGCCAGGGTCTGTTCTTTGTGTTTCCCCCTATGCGTCCAGTGGTGTCTGGTTAGCATTTCGCCATTGCTGGAGCATGGTCATTAATACTGGCTGATCTTCTGGAAGGATTTTACCTTCGTGGTTTTGTAGTACTTTAAAATCTCACAGCCTGGCATGGTGGCACACACCTGTCGTCCTGGTACTCAGGAGGCTGAGGCAGGAAGGTTGCCATGAGTTTGAGGCCAGCCTTGGCTACATGAAGGAAGGAAGAAAAAAAAGAAAGAAGGAGAGAGAAAGAAAGGAGCAAAATTGCCAGATTGAAGTTAGGAAAAGATGAATATAAATTTAGAATGATATTTTAATCTTTAATTTTTATTTTTATCATGTTTACAGTGCATAATGATTTCAATCATCATGGGGAGTTGGTTGTATATGTAAACATCTTAATTCTTTTTAAATCCCCTTCCCCTCCCCCCCTTCCTGAAATCAAAATTTTGAGCTGGGCATGGTGGTGCACACCTGTGATCCCAGCCCCCGGGAAGGCTGAGGCAGGAGGACGGCAGGTTAGAGCCCAGCCTGGGAAACTTGGTGACTTAGTAAGGCAGAACAGGGTGAGTCACAGGTGAGTTGAGGAGCCCACAGTGGTCCTTCAGGGGCTCACGTGGGCTGAAGCTGGCATCCGGGGCCGACAGGAGACGTAGCTGGACATCGGGGCCACCGTGGAGCGCTCTGTGCAAGAGAACAACACCAGCAGCTCTCATGGCGGGGTTTTGCTTATCTACAAGGAGTAGGCTTCACAAGCAGGATTTCTGACATGTGGTGGAATTGGGCACCAGGTTAGGTGCAGTCAATGAAGCTGGGCCTGATGGTGCATGCCTGTGACCCCAGCGCTCTGGGAGGCTGAGGCAGGAGGATGGCAAGTTTGAGTTGAGCCTGGGCTATTTAGCGACTCAGCAAGACCCTGTCTCTAAAGGGCTGGGGCTGTAGCTCAGTGTGAAGGCCATGGATTCATTCCCTGGTACCACACACACACACACAGACGTAGTTAGCAGAGCCAGGGGGCCGCTGCTTTACTCTAAGTCAAAGGCGCTGGCCTGGGTTCATGAGTGGCGGGAGCCACCCCGTGCCGTGCGACTGAGGAAATGGGAGCCCGGCGAGCTGTCCTGGGGCTCCGGTCCGGCCTGCAGGGCGGCGTTCGGGGCTGGGTTCTCTGCCCAGCGCACACAGCCTGGCTCGGGGTCCACACCGCAGGCCTCGGGCTCCACCGCAGTCTTCACACAGCCGGGTGTGGTGCGGCTGCAGAGCAGGGTGACCTTCAAGGATGTCACTGTGACCTTCACCCCAAGGAGTGGCAGGCGCTGTGGCCCGGAGAGACAGCTGCACCTGGAGGTGACGCTGGAGACCTGCGGCCACCTGGACTCCGTGGGTGCCGGCGCCCCCTTCCTTCTCTGGCCCGGGGGAGGAGCTGGGCTCACAATCTATCGCTTACTCACAAACCACCCACTCACACTCACAACTCACACACGCTCCTCCTCACATACGAACACACGTGACTCACACAGACTCACGCAGCACACACGTGTGCCCGCGCGCACACTGCCCCGTGGTGTTTTCCCCCCGCGGGATGGGGCGAGAGCCCCACGGCCGCTATGATCGCGAGGCTGGCGGAGCCGAGCGCCGGGCACGGTGGAAGGCGCCATGGGGAGCAGCAGATGCCCAGGTAGGACGGGACAGGGCCACCAACCCCCGGGTGTCCTTGGGGCCTGAGGCTCGTGTGATCTGTCATCGGATGTCACCCACACCTCCACCGCAGTGCCCCGGCCACCCAAACAGCAGCCACCTGAGCTTGTCTCTCATCGTTACTCCTCTTACCTCTTTCTTTCTTAAAATTTATTTTTGCACCTTTCACAGCCATTTGTTCCCACACACATAAATGTCCTACCCACAATTTCTTCAGGAATAATTTTGTTCTCAGAGCCCTGATCTCAAGATTTTAAAAGATATTTATTTGATTTATTTATTTTTGGTTTTTTGAGACAAGCCCTTGCTATGTACTCCAGGCTGGACTTGAACTCATGGTGCTCCGCCTGCCTCAGCCTTCCAAGTACTAGGATGACAGTTGTTCGCCACCACACTGGGCAGTTTTTATATTTGGATATGTTGAGGAAACAGGAATTCTAGACCCCAAAGAGCAAGTCAATCCATACACAGAGAATTAATTCTAAATACACCAATTCACAAATACAGAAGTTGGTACCGAGAGAAGCCAGAACTTGAACGCTGCTGGAACTCGCGGTCTGGAGACAACTCCAGTGCCGTCGCGGGTGCAGACGCTGTTCCTCTGGCCCTCGGCACCTGCTCTGGTGACTGGTGGTTAAGCTGTGCATGTTGCTGGCTAAGCCACCCTGACACTCTGTGTTCTGGTCCCGACCTTCAGGGCTCCTGATCGTGCTTGGGTTAAACCCGCTTCCCAGGCAGGGGGTCTGGGACTGGGCTGAGCCGTGTGGGAAGGGCAGCAGGCAGAGGCCCCGGCTCCTCCCGCACCAGGAGGCCCATGGCCCCGAGCGGCCCTGCATGCGCCATGAGTGCCGCAAAGACTTCTCCTGAAAGTCGTCCCGCCTCAACCACAAGAAGCCCCATGGCTGTGGGGACTGTGGCAAGGCTGCCTCGCACAGGGAAGACCTGCTGAAGCACAGGAGGACACACGGGGGGAGGCCCCACGCGCATCAGTGGTGCAGGAGGTGCTTCAGCCGGAAGTGGAACCTGGCTCTGCACAGGAAGGTCCACACCAGACAGAAGCTGCAGCAGGAGTGTGCAGAGTGCGGGAAGGCATTCGTGGACAAGTCCTACCTTGCCAGACACCAGAGGAGAGTTCATAGCAGACGAGAGCCCTGGGCAGGAGGAGAGCATGTTTGAGCCCAGCCTGGGCTACACAGCAAGAGCCTGCTTCAAGAAAACAAGAAAAGCCAGCATGGAGGTGCACGCCTGTGATTCTAGCACTCGGGAGGCTGAGGCAGGAGGATTGCCGAAAGTATGAGGCCAGCCTGGGCTACATAGTGAAAACTTGCCTCAAAACAAACAAACAGATAGAAGAGGAACAAGAGGAGGAGGAGATTGAGGAGGAGGTGGAGGGGAAGAACAGGAGGAGGAAAAGCAGCAGCAGCAGCCACCCATGGACTTTAAAGACATGGAAAGACTTACATGGATAGGGCAGCCTGGATCCTTGGTGACTGTCCTTCATGTGGTTTTCATTTGGGGGGGGTGTTTTTTGTTTATTTTTTTGATGTGGACTTCATTGAGTTGATCTTTTGATAATCTACAACCTGGATACTTTGTACTGCTTTTTATTTATTTTTGTTGGGGAGGGGCTTAGTGTCTCACTATGTAGCCCAGGCTGGCCTTGAACTGATGGTGACCATCCTGCCTCAGCCTCCTGAGTGCTAGGATTACAGGTGTGCACCACTATGCTTGGCACTGCTAAAGTTTTAATAAAATTGAAGTGAGAAAAACAAAAAAACAAACCAAAAAAACCCCAAAACGAATTTCCTCTATAGGGACACCATTCAGGTTGGGTGGGAGCCCTCTCTAATGACCTCGTTTTAACTTGGTCACCTCTGTAAAGACTCAGCCTCCCATCCGTCCTTGCCTCTGGGTATCCGTGGGCAGAACGCCCGCATGAATTTTTGGGGAGGATCTGGTTCAGCCCATGAAAGAGGCCAGTTGGTCAGGAAGCCACCCTAACCCCCACTGCGCTGGACGCTGATGTCCACCCAGGGAGACTTTATTCCCTCTGATGTTAACGCCCGCAGTGAGAAGCCCGCCATGACAGGAGTAGCTGGAAAATATTTTGCAAATAGATTTGAGCAGTGTAAAATGTCACCGCCATTCCCACCCCGCCAGGACCAGGGTCATCCTGGTAGGGAAGGAGCAGCGCCACAAATCCTCTCAACCTTCACACATCCCCGTGTACAGTCTACTAATACTGGGTGCTTTACAGGTTGTTTAAGGCCAACCACAAGGCTGTGGAACACATTCCTGAGGATAGATTTGTAGTTTATTCATGTTAGTAACATAGCAACATCTTATTGTGCTTTTGAATTTCCTTCAAATTGTAGCGGAAGGTGTCCTGCACCCCAGCCAGTACACTTCAGTTTCTTAGTTGCCCAGGTAATAGTTTCTGTTCCAGTTCTGGGTGCTTCTGCCTCTTAGAAACGGCTGGTCACTGTGATGCACAGCTGGTCACTATGATGCATAGCTGGTCACTATGATGCACATTGTATAAACCAATCCCCAATCGACGAGCCATTCTGCCTCTGTACTTCCTGCTTGCTTAGCCCATAAAAGCCCTAGACCACCAGGAATCAGGGCCTGATATTTTGGGAATGATCCCGATCAGTGCTCGTCGATGTAAATAAATCTGCCTCCAAATCCTGGGTGTCTTTTCGGTGTTTTTGTTTGCCGTAGCAATGTCATTTAATACACTGCACTTCCCAGGAAATCCTGGTATTCCACCCCGCAATTCTTGGATAAGCAAGAACAATTGATTGCCAGCATGCAAATTTTACCACCAGTGAGTCACAAACACAAATAGAAGCCAGTCGATGTTACATGCTTCATGTTTTATTTTAATAAGTGTAGGAAATAGTGCCATGCATAAATATAAGGAGGACAAAAAATCACTTATACAAGAAAAACAATTCATGCATACAGTAGCACAATAGGCCAAGATACACAGTAAGAAGTGCCTGGCCAGCGTCCGGGTATCTGCAGCAACACTGGACTACACCGTCACACTTCCAGTTCCTCCATCAGCTGGTTACAGCTGGGTGCGGTGGTGCACCGCTGTCATCCCAGCACTTGGGAGGCTGAGGCAGGGGACCACCATGAGTTAGAGGCCAGCCTGGGCTACATAGTGAGACCCTCTCCCAAAAAGTCAAGAAAAAAAAAAAAAAGAAAAAAAAAGAAAGAGAAAAGGGTGTTACACGTCTTTTGTTCCTTGCGAACAACTGGTCATCCCGGATCCCCGCTGTACCACCATTTTCTCTTGCTCTTTCTCTCCTCTCTCGCTGCACGCCATAATACCTTGCAGGAGAGGGGAGTCCACGCAGGGGTCCCTGATAACTGGCACCCAACGTGGCCTGAACCCACAATGTTCTCACCTGCCTGGTGGATTTACTAGGAGTGTTTCCATGGCATCTGGATCTCCAGTGATGATTCTGGAGACGACCCACGTGGAGGTAAGGAGCTGAGCCTTGGATCCACTCCAGCCAGCTCCAGCCAGCAGCCCAAGATAAGTGGACCAGCCGACAGGATCCAGACACCTGAACCGGCTGACCCCGTGGCGAGATCGCGCCGTCGCCAATGACAGCCCTGCTCTGGTCACTCGGAGGCTGATCAGTCGATGCAAGGTGGAAGCTTGAGGATCGTCATGGAGTCGCAACAACCACGTAATTCTTCTCCTTTCTGTTATGATTCTCTTTTTGCTCCAGTCTAGGGGAAAATCCTCGGATGAATGCTCCCACTGCACTCACGCCACGCGGCTTGGAAGCACTGTAACAAGGACTCTGCTACATCACACCTATCACGAGCACGCAGGAATGCGCGGGGGACTTGCGCTCACAATCAGATGACCTCCTCGGTGTGTGACCCAGGCGACAGCCAGCCCTATGTCTGTTATGGCCCCAGCCCTCCGAAACCTGGTTTGAAGTCTATGCTAGAAAAACAGAGACAAAAAGGGTGGCTTTTAAACAAAACTAAAGTCCACAGCCCCGTCTGTGCTCAACGGCATCATCGGGTTACAAGCGGTGCTTGAGCTCATCACCAACGATAGTGCAAAGGCCTTAAGTCTGCTGGCGCAACGGGCCTCAAAAATGAGAAACGCCATTTACCAAAACAGGCTGCCCTTAGCCCACCTCCTAGCCCAGGAGGGAAGGGTCTGTGGAAAGTTATCTAAACAACTGTCTGGTAATTGAAGACATCACTGCCAGGACCCAAAATCTAGCTCTTGTCCCAGTCCAAAAGTGGCAAGGATGGTCTCGACACTTTCTGGGGAGGCTGGTTCTCAACTTTCGGAGGGTTCCAAACCCTGACTGGGACAGTCCTAGCAGCCTTGGGAGTGTGTCTCAGCCTTCCCAATGCCTCCTACCAATACTTGTCAGAAACATCCAAACAGCTACAGAAACTAGCGGACAGGCGCACATTTCTAGTGGCTGGGCTGTGCACTAATAAATTCTGCCTGTAACCCCTTTAAAAAAAAAAGAAAGAAAAGGTGTTATAAGAAAAGCAAACTATACTATAGAGCCAGCCACACACATATATGTAATCCCAGCACTTGGGAGGCTGAGGCGGGAGGATCGCCAAGAGTTCCAAGGCCAGCCTGAACTACAGAGCGAGGCCCTGTCTCCAAAAGCAACAGCAACAAGAAAACCAAACAAGTAGCAGAATCCACTGGTCTGAAGTTGGACTCAAAACTTCGCATCTCTAGTCAGTCTTCCGTTGCTGCGGTGTTGCTGGTTTAGGAATGGATGACCTTTTCAAAACCATCGGGTAAAACATGAAAAACACCACTCTGATCTCACAGGAGAGGCTGGGGCACATCGGCCTGAGATTGGGCTCTAGGTTTCTGCCCCACAGCAATGGTTTTTCACTGACCCTTCGTCTTGAGCCAGTTGTTTCTTCATTCTGTGCTGAGTTCAGAATCTGGGAGGCTGAGGCAGGAAGACTGCAGTTTAGCAGTGTATACACTTAGGAGACTGCCTCAAAATGAAAAGCAGCTCAGTGCAAAAGGCCTGGGTTTAACCCCACCACCACCAAAACAAAACAAAACAAAACCCCCCAAGAAACAACTAAAAAACTAAAAAAGCATTTTTCTTATTCAGAGGAAGGACTGCGTGAGGTGATCAAGGAAGTGTGTTTTCTCAGGGTGCACTCACAGTCTTGTGAAATAAACCGGATGCCCAAGTTCAGACGTCTCCGCTTCTCTTGTGCGGACCCCGGAGGGTAAATGAGGAGGTGAGGAGGGCAGAGGCGGGAAGCGGGAGGCGCGTGCGCAGGGGCAGGGGACTGAAGCTGGGCCTCCCCCCGCAAGCGACGGCGCAGCCAGCAGAGAGCGCGGCGCCCGGTGCGCGCTGCCCGGCGTCGGGAGGCCGCTGCGCGCCGGGCCTGCCCTGCTCCCCCGGGTCGGAGCCGAGGCGGCCGGGCCTCTCCCTGCTGGCCGCCCTGGAGATGCCGACGCCACGCGGACGCCGCGCTCCTGCGGGCAGGGCGGACGGGCCGAGGGCAGCGCACGCCTGGCTTAGGGTTTCCGCGGGCGTGGGTCTCAGGTGAAGGCTCGCGCTTTGAATCGCTATCATGTTCTAGATCTTTTGAGCTGGTGACTTCTTCCTCTTGCCTCTTAGATACCCCAAGAAATAAGTCAGTAGCTTCTGGTTTATAATAGAGGTATTTTCTTTCTTGAGGTCCTCTTTCACCTTTAGACCAGGCGATATCCCTTTTTCCATGTTTTTTTTTTTTCTCTTGAGTCTTTTTTAACCCCCTTTTGACAAGTGTTAATTCTAACATTAAGAAAGTCGTCTTCTGAGGGAAAAGTGTTCTACTTTTTTCAGTACCGAAGCGCCTGTAAGTTACCACGTAACGCTTGTACAGTTTTGTGGTTGCCTATTCCTGCTCTCCAGGGCATCCAGGTCGCTCTTAGGTTTCATGGATCGTTGAAATGTATCTCGATGGCAAATGTCCAGGGTCCTCTTCAACTGTTGAGCATCTAAATGGGATAATTTGTCAATCCACAAACTGGTACTGTTTTGCAAAACTATATGCATGCGACGACTTCCTCTTTCTGGAAGAGGACCACCACGTTTGAGGACAACCCTGGCAGTATTATTACTCAGCTGAAAAATCCTTGCAAGTTCTCCAGATTTGAAAAAAACTGCCAGTTTAATTTGCTTTTTTTCTTCTACTATTTCAACAGATGCCTCTTTCGATTTAGTCATTACAGTCTTCTTGGCCCAAATGTGGACAAAACCACGAATCTTTACGAGGGTCAGTCTTCCGTCACAGGGAAATGCGTGAAACCTAAGGAAGCACACGCACGCATGGTAACTAAGTGTATCACCGTGGCGCTCACGGACTAACAACACCTTGCACTTAGTCCTCCTGTGCCCTGAGTAGAAGACCTCTGTGGGACCACTTCTCCCCCAGAGGACACCCACTAAGTCCACACGCCTTCTTCAGCCTGGGCCCTAAAAGTGATCACGATGGTCTTTCTGGCAGGCACCTCTGCCCTCCCCATTCTGTCTTGAATAATGATGATGATGATGATGATGATGATGATAGGCTCGGGAGGCTGAGGCAGGAAGATCACAAGTTTGAGCCCAGCCTGGCCAACTTAGTGAGACCCTGTCTCAATATAAAAAATTAAAAAGGGCTGAGGATGCAGTTCAATGTGAAGGCCCTGGGTTCAATCCTCAGTACCCAGAGAAAAGCAAAGCAAAGAAGCGCACGCATCTCATCCCATCTCTGAGAACCGGATCACGCAGGCTGCGGGGAATTAAGTCACACTTGAGGATCCTTGTGCAAGGCCTACAGGACAATGATGGTGAACCTTTGGAGACCGAGAGCTCAAACTGCAACCCAAAACACAGTTATCGCAAAGTGCCAACTCTGCAATTAAATTTGGATATTGGAGTTTCAGTTTAGAAAAAACAACACATACATTAACATCTTTTGTGTTAAAAAAAAAAAAAAACCACAATAACACGTGTGCCATAGGTTCTCCACCACTGCTCTGGAATAAGATGTTTAACCAATTGCTACACATGATTTTGCTGGAACGTTTTGGAATTGGTTACATCAGTTAGCCTGACTGCAACTGGGGACAAGCGAGCTTTCCCTGACAGACCTGGACGGGATCTCGGAAGGGTTGGTACACGAGGGAAACGTAAGACGCTGCGGGAGGAACTGGGGAGGGGAGGAAGCGGTAGGCTTGCAGCCAGCAGTGTCAAGACAAGGAGTAAGGAGTGGGTGTGAATTCTTCTCAGCTGTATATGGGATGTTCTCCAAAACAGACCACACACTAGCCCATAGAACATGCTTAAGCAAATGCAAAGGAATTGAAATTATCCCATGCATATTATCAGACCATAGTGCAATGAAATTGGAAACCAATTGCAAAGAAATCACAAAAACTACATAAACATATGGAAATTAAATAATACTCTCCTGAACAACCAATGGGTCACAGACAAAATTAAACAAGATATTAGACAGTTTCTATAATTAAACAATAATGCCATTATGACATAGCAGAACTTATTGGACATAGTGAAAGCATACCTACGAGGGAAATTTATAGCAGTGAATTACCACATCAGAAAAAACAGCAAGCTCAAATAAATAACCTAATGTTGAACCTAAAGCTTCTAGAAAAAGAAAAACGAGTTAAACCCAAAGCGTGTATGAGGGAGGAAATTACAAAGATCACAGCAGAAATTAATGCAATTGAGACTAAAAAGCAATATAAAGAATCAATGAATCAAAGAGTCAGTTCTTGGAAAGATTAAATAGAATAGACAAACCCTTAGCTAACTTTGTCGAAAAAAAGGAAAGACTTGAATTCAAGCAATTAGGAATGAAAAAGGTGAAATCTCAACAGATCCTGCAGAAATCTACAAGATCATCAATACCTACTCGGAGAAACTGTACTCTAACAAGATGGAAAACTCAGAAGAAATGGACAGATTCCTAGACTTGAATTACCAGAGCTGAATCAAGAAGATATAAAAATTCTAAGCCAATCTGTTCTCTGTTGCATGGTTCGCCACCCTCACGCTAGAGGGTGTACTTTTTTTCCTACCTTTATTTGGCCCAAACTCTCTGTGGAGCCTTTTTCCTACCTTTAATAAAACTTTGCTACTTTAAAAAATAATTCTAAATGACCCAATATAAGTCAATGAAATTGAAGAAGTAATAAAAATTACCAACAAAAAAAAGCCCAGGTCCTGATGGATTCACTGCTGAATTCTATAAGAAATTTAGAGAAGACTTACTGCCCCACTTCTCAAACTCTTTAATGAAACTGAAAGGGAAGCAATACTCCCAAACTCATTCCTGGAAGCAAGCATTACCTTCATACCAAAACCAGAGAAGGATCCAACCAAGAAGAGAACTATAGGCCAAACTCCCTAATGAACATAGATGAAAAAATCTTCAATAAGATACTGGCAAACAGAATGCAGCAAATCATCAAGAAGATTATACACCATGACCAAGTTGGATTCATCCCAGGGATGGTTCAACACATGCAGATCAATGAATGTAATTAACAGAACCAAGGACAAAAACCACATGATCATCTCAATGGATGCAGAAAAAGCATTTGACAAAGTCCAGCACCCATTCATGATAAAAACCCTACAGAAAATTGGAATAGATGGTCTTTATCTCAATCTGATAAAAGCCATCTATGACAACCAACAGCCAACATCACACTGAATGAACAAAAACTGAAAGCTTTTACTCTGAAATCGGGTACAAGGATGTCCACTATCACCACCTGTTCTGGGCACACTAGCCAGAGCAATTAGACAAGAGAAAGACATAAAAGGAACAAGGATAGGAAAGGAAGACGTTAAATTATCATTATTCGCAGATGACATGCTACTCTACATAGAAGACCCCAAAAACCCCACCAGAAGACTTCTAGATTTAATAACCAAATTCAGTAGCATAGCTGGATGCAAAGTCAACGCTCAAAATTCAATAGCCTTCCTGTACACAAATAATAAACTACAGTACTCTGAAAAAGGAGATGGAAGAGGATATCAGGAAATGGAAAGATATCCCTCGTTCTTAGATAGGCAGAATCAACATAGTGAAAATGGCCATATTCCAAAACTGCTACACAGATTTAATGCAATCCTGACCAAAATACCAGTAGGCTACCTCTCTGAACTAGAGAAAACAATCTTAAAATTCATTTGGAACCAAAGGAGACCTAGAATAGCAAAGGCAAGGCGGGGGCATCACCATCCCTGACTTGAAATCATACCGCAGAGCTACCCTGATGTAAAGATGGCATGGGCCAGCTGTGGTAGCACACACCTGCGATCCCAGCACTGGGGAGGCTGAGCCAGGAGAAACGCTGTGAGTTCTGAGGCCTGCCTGGGCTGCACAGTGAGAGCGAAGTTAGCCTGGACTACATACCAAGGCCCTGTTTCAAAAAAAAAGCACGGTACTGGCAGTAAAACAGACCTGAGGATCAGTGGAATAGATTAGAAGATGCAGAAATAACTGCAAACACACTCAGCCACCTTATCTTAGACAAAGGAGCCAAACACCTTCACTGGAAGAAAGACAGCCTCTTTAATAAATGGTGCTGGGAAAACTGCTTTCCACAGGCCAAGGATTAAACTCAGACCCATATCTCTTAACATGCACTAAATTAAAATTGAAATGAGTCAAAGATCTAAATATTAAAACAGAAACTCTTTTTTTTTTTTTTTTTTTTTTTTTGGTGGGTACCGGGGGGTCGACCTCAGGACCTCGCGCGCCAACAGGCACCCGTGCCGCTGAGCGATATCACCGGCCCCTTTTTCGTATGTGGGTTCCGGGAGTCGAACTCGGGCCCTCGCGCTTGCAAGGCAGGCACTTACGCCACTGAGCCATCTCACCGGCCCTAAAACAGAAACTCTTAACCTGCTGGAAGATAGAATAGGTAAACTCTTGAAGACTTAGGTGTAGGTAAAGACTTTATCAACAAAACCCTGATTGCACAGGAAATATTACAAAGAATCAACAACTGGAATCACATCAAATTAAAAAGCTTTTGCACAGCAAAGGAAACCACCAACAGAGTGAAGATACAACCCACAGAATGGGAGAAAAAATTTACCTGCTACTCCTCGGACAAAGGACTAATATCTAGAATATATAAAAAACTCAAAAAAATCAGACCCTCCCCAATATTAAAGACCCAATCCACAAATAGGCACCTGAAATGAACAGACATTTCTCAGATGAAGAAGTAGAAATGGCAAACAAATATATGAAAAAATGTTCAACATCACTGGTCATTCGAGAGATGCAAATTAAAACAACACTTGAGATTCCATCTCACCCCAGAAAGAATGGCTACCATCAAGAAATCAACCAATAACAAATGCTGGAGGGGCTGTGGGGAAAAAGGAACCCTTCTCCACTGTTGGTGGGAGTGTAGACTGGTACAACCACTGCGGAAATCAGTGTGGAGATTCCTTTAAAAACTAGGATTAGAGGTCCCATTTGACCTAGATATTCCCCTCCTTGGTATCTTCCCGAAGGAATTAAAAACATCATTTCACAGCAACATATATGCACCCATGTTTATAGCAGCACAATTTGTAGTAGCTAAATTTTGGAAACAGCCCATCCATTAATGGATGAATGGATAAAGAAAATGTGTTTTTTATATACAATGGTGTACTACACTGCCATAAAGAAGGGTATATTACAGACATTTTTAGGTAAATGGATGCACCTTTAAGTGAAATAAATCAGACATGTGTTTAAGTGTTGCACTGTTTCTCCTGTGAGAAACTGAAAGGGTAAATAAGGACCAAAATGGATGATATACACTGGAAAGCAGGAAGAAAATGTTCCAATGTGAAGGGGAACAAATGGGGGGGAGGGAAGGCAGGGAATAGGGATTTAAAAACAGAATGGAGAAAAACTATAGAAACGAAGTTTCGTAAAGGGAGAGGGGAAGAAGGATTGAAGGGAAGGGAGAGGAATGGAATAAAAGAATTAAGATCTATTATGTGCAGGTACAAATTCCCTATGAAGAATGTGATCATTATGTATGTCAAAAGTGTACCAATAAAATTAATTAAAAAAATAAAATTTCTGCACAGTAAAAAGAACCCTATAAACTATTAAACGCATTCGTCATACATTGTTTAGACTCTGGGGAAATGGGCACCTTAATGCTGCTGATAAAGATACAAAATAAGGGGCCGGTGAGATGGCTCAGTGGCATAAGCGCCTGCCTGGCAAGTGCGAGGTCCTGAGTTTGACTCCCGATACCCACATATGAAAAAAGGGCCGGTGATATCACTCAGTGGCACGGGCACCTGCTGGTGCACGAGGTCCCGAGTTCGACCCCCGGTACCCACACAAAAAAAATACAAAATAAGTACAATTTCTAGAAATTGGAAGTTTACCTTGTTTACCGTATTTTAAAAACCTCGAGTTTATATAAAATGATGCCTGTTCAGCTATCTGTTATGTTCCACCGCTTACAATAGCAAAAAAGAAAAAAAGAAAAGGGTGTGAGATGGTGAAGTGATGATGAGAGGCAGTGAAGGGGGGAGGGAGAGGCAGAGGGAGAGGGATTTCAAAACAGAAACAGAAGTTTCTGAAACTTTAAAAAACTCTCTTAATCTTGCTCCTTTCACTCACTGATTTGCCCATTTTTTCCTCCATACAGTCGAGAATATCTACTCACGGTCAAGTGTTATGGTGCACACCTGTCACCCCAGAACTCTGGGAGACTGAGGCAGGAGGATTTCAAGTTTAAGCACAGACTGGGCATCTCAGTGACTTAGCGAGACCGTGAGGTAGGAGACGGAGCAAGAACTCGGAAACAAGAAGCTGTGGGAGAAAAACTGAAAAAAAAAAAAAAAAGTAAGGACGACTATATGAAAACATTGGGAAACCAACAGATAAAGGTCACCCTATTCCTCCAAACCCACAGACATGCGCAAAGCCAAAAGTCCATGACTCTGGCCCACATCCAGTCTCGCTTTCCCCAGAATCTAAACAATGTATGGCCAATGTGTTTAATAGTTTATAGGCTGGGCTTCTTTTTGCCATGTAGTCTTGGTGGTCTTGGTCCCCGGTGAGTTTGGGACACCATGACACTTCCTCTAAAAGCCTTATGGTCAAAAACTCCTTCTCCCCAAAAGTATTAAGCTGTGTCATGTACATGTCCAACCACCACGATGAGTGTCATCATTATGTACTGCACACATATACTAATAGAAAATATTGAAAGAAAGAAAGAAAGAAGGAAAAAGAAAGAGAAAGAAAGAAGAAAGAAAGAAAATAATAGTAAAATACTCACACGTGAAATAAACCAGACACACATTTGTAAACATCGTATTGTCTCCCTAGTATGAAAATGCAATTTCACGGTGACTATTCCATTCCTTAGTCTTCTATTTTTACCTAGCTTTTACATGGCTTAATCTTATACTGAGTAATGTTTTTCTCCAAAAGGTATTTGTACATTCTCTAATTGTTGATTTTGTTAATACATAAAAATGTTTACTTTTTGTCTTAAAAAATAAATAAATAAATAAATAAAAATAAAAACCTCCATCTTCCAAAGCCAGAAGTGGCGGCCATTCCTGTGATCCCAGCACTTGGGAGACTGAGGCAGGAGGATCACTAAGTTTGAGGCCAGCCTGGGCTACACAGCGAGACACTGCCAAACAAAACAAAACAATACAAAACAAAACAAGACAAAACAAAACAAAAAAGAAACATCTCCTTCCCAATGGGTGGGCTGAGTCAGTACCCTGTTGGGCCCTGACTCTTGTCATTTCCCAAAGTGTGGGTCCCCGCATAATCCCAGGACCCTCAGGGACCGGCACCTGACCCTCACGGGGTCCTGACCTCTTCTCCCTGGCTGCTCGGCCTGAGGGACGCGCCTGACCTTCGATAAATCCTGCTCCCGCCGCTCCTCCGAGCGTCTGCGCAGTTCTTTGTTGAGGAGACCGAGAATCTGGAAGCAGCTCCCCCGAGACCTTCCATCCAGGAACAACCCTGTCTCAAAATGAAAAATATAAAAGAGGGCTGGGTATATAGCTCAGTGCAAAGGCCTTGGGTTAAACCCCCAGTGCCACGGAACACAAACAAACAAACAACCCAACATACCCTGACATTCTGATTTCAGAAAAAGTAGCAAAGTTCCAATAAAACCAACAGAAGAAAATCGCCTGTTCCCCAGTTTCCTGCAGAGACCCTTGAGGCAGAATTCAGGGAAATTTGTGCCCTAGGGAGCTGGGCACGGTCCTGTTGCGAGCAGTCTTCACTGCCCAGGCTGTTGTCTAAAAAGAAAATAAGAGAGAGAGAAAGATCGGTCTTGAAACAGCTCCACTTAGTCAGCCGCACAGAGTCCCGCCCTCCGCCTGTGTCGTTCGGCCGCATTATCTCGCAGAAGGAACTGAGTGCATTAGCTCCCTGCCTACCACCTACCAATCACTCACCCTCGGAGGAAACCTAGGGTGTTAATGAGTTTATCTCCAATGCACTGCTAAAATTCACCACTCCCCAGTTCAATATATTGGATTAATAATCCTCATACCAACGTTGCTTAGTTATCGGAACTCTGCCACAGTCACAGCTGCTAATATTTATTGCCCGAGAAATCTTACACTTGATGGGGCTCTAACTTAAAAGCTAGTTCTGATTTTGCTCAGGCTAGAACCCCAAGTGTTAAGATCACACATCATGCCAGGCATAGCACATGCCTGTAATCCCAGCACTCGGGAGGCTGAGGCGGGACAATGGCGAGTTAGAAGCCAGCCTGGCCTACATAGCAAGCTCAAGGCCAATCTGAGCTCCAGAGTGAGACTCTACCTCAAAACAAAACACAAAACAAAACAACAACAAAAAAACAAAATGAAAATGAAATCATGCATTCCAGCTGCAGAATTCTGACTCTAGCCGAGTGTGGTGGCGCACACCTATAATCCCAGCACTCAGGAGGCTGAGGCAGGAAGGATCACCATGAGTTTGAGGCCAGCCTGGGCTACCTAGTGAGTGCAAGGCCAGCCTGAACTGCACAGTGAGATCCTGTCTCAAAAAAAAAAAAAAAAAACCAAAACAAAAAAGATTGACTCTAGACCCGTATCTCTGGACATGTACTAAACTAAACTAAAAATGGACCAAATATTTTATATTGAAACAGAAACAACCTGCTGGAAGATAAAATAAATGAAACTCCTGGGTACAGAGGCATGGGCGAGGATTTTCTGTTGTTTTTTGTTGCTTTGTTTTTTGGAGTTTTATTTGGTTGGGTTTTGTTTGTTTGTTTTTTGAGATAGGGTCTTGCTATGTAGCTCAGGCTGGCCTTGAACTCACTATGTAGTCCAGGCTGGCCTTGAACTCATGGTGATCCTCCTGCTTCAGCCTCCTAAGTACTGGGGTTACAAGCGTGTGCCCCCACACCTCGCCAGTCTGTTGTTTTTTGAGACAGGGTCTTGCTATGTAGTTCAGGCTGGTCTTGAACTCACTGTGTAGCCCAGGCTGGTCTCAAACTCATGGTGATCCTCCTACCTCTGCCTCCCTAGTGCTGGGATCATAGATGTGCGCCACCATGCCCGGTTCAGACAAGGACTTTCTGAAAGATCCTAATTGCACAAGAAATAACATCAAGAATCAACACATAGGGTCATATCAAGTTAAAAAGCTTCTGCACAGCAAAGGAAACAACCAGCAGAGAAGAGACAACCTATAGAATGGGAAAATTTTTTTCCAGCTATTCCTCAGTCAAATGATTAATATCTATAATATATGAAGAATTCAAAAAAATTTGACCCCCCTGGCCTGGTAGTGGTGCACACCTGTAGTCTCAGCACTTGGGAGGCCGAGGCAGGAGGATCACCGCGAGCCTTGAGCTCAGCCTGGGTTACATAGCAAGACCCTGTCTCAAAAATAAATAAATAATCATTTGGAATCAGAAGAGACCTAGAATAGCAAAGATAATTCCGGGTAACAAAGGCAAGGCAGGGGGCATCACAATCCCTGACTTGAAATTATACTATAAAGCTACTGTGATAAAAACAGTGTGGTACTGGCAAAAAAACAGACCTGAAGATCAATGGAACAGATTAGATGATGCTGAAACAACCCCAGACATACTAAGCCACCTTATCTTTGACAAAGGTGCCAAACACATTCACTGGAAGAAAGATAGCCTCTTTAATAAATGGTGCTGGAAAAACTGGCTCTACACATGCCAAAGATTAAAACTAGACCCATATCTTTCACCATGCACTAAACTAAATTCAAAATGGATCAGAGATCTAAATATTAAAATAGAAACATTAAATCCGCTAGAAGGTAGGACAGGTAAAACCCTTGAAGACATTGGTGTAGGCAAAGACTTTATGAATAAAACCTCAACTGCACAGGAAATATCCCAAAGAATCAACAACTGGGATCTCATCTTATTAAAAAGCTTTTGCACAGCAAGAGAAACCACCAACAGAGTGAAGAGACAACCCACAACGTGGGAAAAAATGTTTGCCAGCTGTTCCTCAGACAAAGGATTACTATCAAGAACATATAAAGAACTAAAAAAAAAAAAACAGACCTCCCAAATGTAAAGACCTACTCCAAAAATGGGCATCTGAGATGAATACACATTTCTCAGATGAAGAAATACTAATGGCAAATAAATACACAAAAAAATGTGCAACATCACTAGTCATTCGAGAGATGCAAATTAAAACAACACTGAGATACCATCTCACCCCAGAAAGAATGGCTATTATTAAGAAATCAACTAATAACAAATGCTGGAGGGGCTGTGGGGAAAAAGGAACCCTTCTTCACTGTTGGTGGGAGTGTCGACTGGTACAGCCACTGTGGAAGTCAGTGTGGAGATTCCTCAGAAAACTAGGATTGGAGGTCCCATTTGACCCAGCTATTCCCCTTCTGGGCATCTTCCCAGAAGAATTAAAAACATCGTACCACAGCGATATATGTGCACCCATGTTTATAGCAGCACAATTTGTAATAGCCAGATCTTGGAAACAACCCAAATGCCCATCATCTGAGGAATGGATAAGAAAGATGTGGTATTTTTATACAATGGAGTACTATTTAGCCATAAAGAAGGATAAACTGGAGACTTTTATAGGTAAATGGATGCAAATCGAGAAAATACTCATAAGTGAAATAAACCGGACGCACATGTGTAAGCATCATATTGTCTCTCTAGTATGAGAAACTGAAAGAGTAAATAAGATCCAAAATGTACAATAGACATGGTGAATCAAAAAGAAACTGGTCAAAAGGAAAGAGAGACTGGAATAGGGAAAAGAAAGAAGGGAAAGGGAAAAAAATTGTGTATATATATATAAGATGGTTAAGATAGATACACTACCATTTTTACTTAGTTCATTGAAGAGTAAGGTTTGTGCCAATAATGTTTGGACAATTGAATGCTAATGTCTGGTGTCCTGAATAACTAACTTAAAGATAGTAATACGTAATGTATTAACCATTGTTACCCTCCTATTATGTTGTTTTGAAAATTTGTTCTTCTTTTGATTTGTTTTGTTTTTTTCTTCTCTTTAAAAAAAATGTACAATAGACATGGTGAATCAAAAAGGAACTGGTCAAAAGGAAAGAGAGACTGGAATAGGGGAATGGGGAAAAGAAAGAAGGGAAAGGAAAAAAATTGTATATATATATAAGATGGTTAAGATAGATACACTACCAATTTTACTTAGTTCATTGAAGAGTAAGTTTTGTGCCAATAATGTTTGGACAATTGAATGCTAATGTCTGGTATCCTGAATAACTAACTTAAAGATAATAATACGTAATGCATTAACCATTGTTACCCTCATATTATGTGGTTTGAAAATTTGTTCTTTTTTGATTTGTTTTGTTTTTTCTTCTCTTTAAAATAAAAATAAATAAATAAATAAATAATTAGACTCCCAAAATAAAAGAATAAAAAAAGGGCAACTGCAATGAATGGACATGAATTAAAGAAGTAAAAATGGCCAATAAATACATGAAAAAATGTTTGACATCTCTGTCTATTAGAGAAATGCAAATCTGAATATCACTGAGATTCCATCTTACCCAAGAAAGAATGGTTATCACCAACAAATCAAGCAATAAATGCTGGTGAGGCTGTAGGGGAAAAAAGACCCTTCTGCATTGTTGGTAGGAATGAAAACTGGTACAAAAACTATGGAAATCAGTATGGAGATTTCTCAAAAAACTAAAACTAGAAATTCTATACAATCCAGTTGCCCTTCTAGGTATCTTCTGAAAGAGTTAAAGCCATCATATTACAGTGATCCATGAACACCCATACTTACAGCAGCACAACTCATTATAGCTAAATCTTGGAAGCTGCCTCTATGTCCATCAACAGTCGAATAGATTAAAAATGTGTTTATACACAATGGAGTACTACTCTGCCATAAAGAAGGATAAATATGAGTCTTTTATAGGAAAATGGATGCACTTGGAGACCATAATGTTAAGTGAAAAAAATCAGACACAGGAGCTTAAATATGAAATGGTTTCTCTTACATGAGAAACAGAAAATGTAAGTAAAAGACCAAAATGAAAGGTAAGTAATAGGAAACAGGGAGTTAGACCTCTTGCAAAAGGGAAGGGGACCAGGAGCTGGAGGGAGGGGAGATGTACGAGAGGGGAAAAGGGTGGAAAAAGAATTAAGATGTGTTATGTACATGTACTAAATCCCCATGATTGATGTAACCATTATGTACTGAAATCATGTAATAATAAAACTTTTAAAAAGTTAATTTATTTTTTATTTTATTTTATTTTTTTTGTGGGTACCGGGGGGACGACCTGAGGACCTCACGCGCCAACAGGCACCCGTGCCGCTGAGCGATATCACCGGCCCCTTTTCCGTATGTGGGTTCCGGGAGTCGAACTCGGGCCTTTGGGCTTGCAAGGCAGGCGCTTAAGCCGCTGAGCCGTCTCACCGGCCCTAAAAAGTTAATTTAAAGAAAGGAAAGAGGGCGCTTCCATTCCATTTTGTGTCTGAGGAATGACTTTAGTGTCTGTTTTGGAGCCAGGGTCTCAGTAAGTTGTCCAAGCTGGCCTTGACCGCATTGTGTAGCCCAGGCTGGACTCGAACTCAAGATCCTTTTGCTTCAGTCTCCCACTTCTGGAGATTACAGAAGAACGGCATGATTCCAGGGAAGTTTTTCCTCCCTGGACCCTAACTTTTATGGAAGGGGGAGGAATAGGGTTAGAGGTCATCGATTGTTCCCTGGGCTTAGATCGATCAAAGGATAGGTAGCCTTCATCATTTGTGTTTTATTTATTTACTTTTTTCCTTGAGGAAATTTATTGAGCTAAACTACAAATCAAAATATGTAATGAAGTATGGTACTATGCTGTTTCTAGAACAACAAAACCAAGTGAATGTTTATCTATAAATCAAATGACTTAGAAAATTACTTAAATGTTTTATGTAATTTCATACTTTGTTTTTCTTTCCTTCATCTTCTTCTTTACTGATAATATTTTCCCAATACTTTTTGATATATTTTACCTTTTACAATTACCCAAACAACTCCTAAAGCGTTTCTCATTCAGTGTACACAGACCTGCTGAAAGAACATCTCCCGAGGAGGAGACTGAGGCGCGGTCCGATTCGTGATTGGCCACGTCCAGCGGAGGGCGCGGTGGCCTGGAGTGGCCCGGCCAGGCCCGCCCGCCGTTCCTCCCCTGGGGGCTCCTCCCTGCCCTCTGAGGGTTTCCCTGCGACAGAGCCGGGCAGTGCACGCCCGCCGGGGTTCTCTGTCAAGGCTCCATGCTCAGGTTCTGCCCTTGTTTGCTGCACTCTTCTTCTCTCTGTTTTCTTTCAACTCTCAGTGTATATTTACTACAACCTTATTTCTCCAACCTTTCATAAATAAATTATATTTGAAATGCTCGGGTATGGGAAACTTTGTAACCAAAAGACATTTGTAATAAAACAAATTTAAAATGTAAAACCATGTGAAATATAAACCATGACAGAGTAATGTCTTTTCACTTTAGTATTTATATAATTTTTCTGGAATCTGAGTAGGCCAGCAACTGTGGTGACTAAAAGAAATATGTGAAAAGGATGGATTCTTTATTGTTATAGCCATACAAAAAAATTCCCAGAGTGGAAACATGAAAAATACCTATAAACATGAAAAATAGTGTGGGATTACATACTTTAATTGCTTTTGAAAAAAAGAATCGTTTGTGTTTTAAATACACACTCATTTCATTTCTTCTTGTTGCTGTTGTTTTGGTCTTTTTGTTTTTTTGAGACAGGGTCTCGCTCTGTACTCCGACTGGCCTCAAACTCAAACCAGTCCCGGCTGGCGGCTATCCTCCTGCCTCAGCCTCCCAAGTGCTGGGATTACAGGCGTGCGCCAACACTCTCATTTCTGAAAGTTCCACTACCTCATATCACAGAAAACAGAAAACTACCCAAAATTAAACCCCAGCTTCCCAGGGCTCACCTGCAGCACCGATGTGGAAAAGCAAAAGAGAACCTGGTAATCTGTCACTGTGATCTTCCATGACTAGAAGTGGGGACAGGCTGTGAAATCTTTTACTGAGATCTATCAACTTTTGTTTCAGTAGAATAGTTTGTAAAGTGCATTAAAATATGATGACCAAAACCAAAAGAAGCTGAATGATGAACACACGGATATAAGAAAATTAACGCTGGCAATATCCTCACTTGAGCAAAGCTAGTTCCGTTAAGCCAGGAATACCCCGAACTGAGCATCCTTTCAATGTGAAAGGTACAACAGGCAGGCACTGTGACAAATGCCTACAATCCCAGCACTCGGGAGGCTGAGGCAGAAGGATCACAGGAAGTTTAAGGCCGGCCTGGGCTACATAGTGAGTTCAAGCCCAGCCTGAACTACAAGATCCTGTCTCAAAAAAAAAAAAAAAAAGCGCAGGTATGGGGGTTCACCCCTGTAATTTATACCCAGGACTCAGGAAGCTGAGGCAGGAGGGTCACTGTGAGTTTGAGGCCAGCCTGGGCTATGTAGTGAGACCCTGCCTCAAAAACAAACATGGGCCGGGGATTTAGCTCAGTGGTGCAGCGCCTGCCTGGCAAGTGTGAAGTCCTGAGTTTGATTCCCGGTACCAAAACAAACAAAACAGTGTGTTAAAAAAAACCCACATGTGGGTGTGTACCCCTATAATTTACACCCAGCATTCAGGAGGCTGAGGCAGGAGGGTTACTCCAAGTTCGAGGCCAGCCTGAACTACATAGCAAGACCCCATCTTTAAAAAAAAAAAAAAAAAAATCAATGCTTGTTTCCAAGGTTTAGTAAAAAAATATTAATCAGGAAGAAAATTTAGAAATTGTTAACCAGCAATCAGCCTAGTGAGTGCTGTTGTTAGACAAGCAGCAGTTATCCCCTTAATAACTCTACGGAGCGTCTTGCATTGAAGAGCGGAGGCGGGAAACGGAAACGTGAGCAAGTCCCCCCGGCTCTGCCCCCCGAAGTCCGCGCACCCCTCAGAGACCACCCCAGGGACAGACCCGGGCCTCGGAGGTCACCGCGAGTGCACAGCGAGTCCACAGCGAGTCCGCACCCGGCGGGTCCCTGACACCGCCTGCGCGGCGACCGAAGCACCAGTCATCGAAGGCTCCCAGAGCTGCGGCCTCCACTGAATCACAGTTCGTCACTTTAAAAATCTAAACACCGCGTCCCCCAGCTTTCAAATATTAACCAATACTGCAGCCGCTTCCTACATAAAACCTTATAAAAACCCAAGACGTCAATCTGCATCGGAATCATAAAGAGAACAGAATCCAATATTGATGTTATTAGATCCAGACAAGCCACGGTTAAAAAACCCGAAGTCATGAACTCCTCCTGGGTGGTTCGTCCGCGCGAGGGGCAGCGGGGGGCACGGCCCTCACCGCGGCCTCCGACCCGACGCCTCTCCGGGCGCTGACTGTCCCGGCCAGCGCGCACGCACAAGTCCATCACTCACATGAGCGAACTGCACTGATTCTCAAAGACATCTATTATCCCAGCACCAGGAGGCTGAGGCAGGAGGATCACTGCACGTTCAAGCCCAGCCTGAACTACAGAGTGAGACCCTGACTCAAACCCCCCACTCAAAAAAGAAATATGGCCAAGTTACTGTACAGACTGTCCATTAGGGCTGGTTTGGCTAACGTTTCCTGGGGGTTAGACGCCCTTGGCGAGAACACCTTTGCTGCTGGAACGCATTACCCGACGCCTGAAACTTAGAGAAGGGGAGGATTAGCTCTGGTTACCGGTTCAGTGTTTGGCTGCCCCCGAGCAGAGGGCAGGGGTGGAAGAGCGCGCGCCGTGGCTCAGGGCGAGGCCCCCCCGGAGCCCAGCAGGAGAAGAGCTGGGGCGAGAGGGCCGGCGCCCGGACACCGGCCCCCAGCTCCACCCTCCCGACCCCCACACCCGGTTTGGAGATTCACTGATCTCCTAGGCAGCTCTTAAACCGCTTAAGTTTACGACTAAGATTAACTACCACTAAAAAGGCGGGTGCCGCCATCGGGGAAACTGAGGGAGGAGGATCACAAGTCAAGCCCAGCTCAAAGACCCTGGGTTCAAACCTCAGCGATCTGAAAAAGATTAACTGTCACATCCCAGGAGTAAATCTTTTTTGTTTCTTTGTTTTTGTTTTTGTTTCAGGCTGGCCTTGAACTCACTATGTAACCCAGGCTGGCCTCAAACTCAAGGTGATCCTCCTGCCTCAGCCTCCCAAGTGCTGGGATTACCAGCGTGCGCCCCCTCGCCTGGCTCCGGATTAATTCTGTGTTGTAGGGGGCCACGTTCAGACAAAGATGACATTATTTTGGCCCTTACTGATGATCAGTTAGTTAAGGAATTTTCCGTTATTTGTACTGTGCAGATATAATTGTTTCCTTTTATAATTACTCTATATTTGAAGGGAGGGAGGTTGTTTTTTGAGTTTATTTTATTGGTACATTTTAGATATACATAATGATCACATTCACCACAGGGAACTGGTACCTGTACGTGATATAGCTCGCCTCTTCTTATTCCCCATTCTCTTCCCCTCCCTTCAGCCTGGAGGGAGATACTCTGAGACCATGTAACTGCACCATTTTTCATCAAATCACCTCCCCAGTAGAAGGATTCTTAGATAGTATCACTTAAGAAGACACCCAATGAACTTCTCACTATATATCATCATTTTTGTATTTCCTGAGCTAAATCAATGAACGTGTTGGCTCCGTTATAATCCTGTGGACCAACCACTGCTGCGTGTCCAGTCCATCATTAACCAAAATGTCATCATTCAGTGCTAGACGTGGCTTTTACACAGCACAGTGGTTCGGGGTGGGGTGCTGCTTATAGGAAGAGCGGGTGCAGTGCCCTGGGTCCCATTCCCAGCACTGCAAATAATACCAGCAGTGGTTAATCTTGGGGGGAAAATAAAGTATACTGGAAAATCTCTAGTAGATTGTAAGTGTCCTCATCACCAAAAGGTAGGTGAGATGATGCATATGCAAATTAGCTTGATTTAGCAATTCCATAAGTGTATGTTTACATATATAGGCATAGATATATCAAAACTTTACTGTGCATCATAAATACACACAATTTTTACTTGTAATAAGCAAGTACCAAAAAAAAAAAAAAAAAAAAAAAAGGAAACCAAAAAACTATACTCTACTTTATTTCTTGGCTTCCCCCATCTAGTGGCAACAAGTAGCAACTCTCACAGAAATTCTGGAAATTTCACAGACTGACACATGTAAGACAATAAAATGATGGCAACAGTCATTTGTGTGTACAAGAATGCATTTAGCCTGGTGTGGTGGTGCACACCTGCAATCCCAACTTTACAGGAGGCTGAAGCAGGAGGACCACAGGTTCGAGGCTGCATAGAGAAAACCTGTCTCAAAACAAAACTAGAATGCAGAGTACTGTTATCTCTGAAACTTTACAGACATTAAAGATTTAGAAAAATGCACAAGTCGTAATGGGCTTTTAACTTGCCTCCCTGTGTGGGTGACGTTAATATTTCCCCGCCTAGGGAGAAGTCTTTCTCACCCAGCGCAGGCTTCTCAAGGTGAGGCTCCCGGGTGTCCTGAGTGGCGGCCAGCAGTCCGTTTTCACCAGCTCGGGCCTGGGCCTCAAGTTTGACATCCATCGACTCAGCAGAACTTCTCAAGGAGAGCTGAGTGGGAGTCCTACGTCTGGAGAGTGTCTGGTCTCCCAGTTGGATGAGGCCAGGGACGCCGCCCAGCACCCGCAGTGCATGGCGCAGACCTTCGGCACAGGGAGCACGCAGCCCCCGGCGCCCAGCACGCTGGGCTGAGCAGCCCTGATTGAGGCGGTGGATGGGGAGGTCCTGCGCTGTACACGTGCCCTCAGGACCAGCTCGGCCGGCATCCAAGTCCAGTATCTGAGCGCGTCGGGTGACCTGTGTGTGGGAAGAGGCGGGTCAATGGGGGATGAGGATATTTAGAACCCTCCCTCACCTGGGCAGGTGGCAGAGAGGATGGAGAGGGACAGAGCAGGCGATGGGCTCCACACAGCGGGACAGATGGGACAGGGGAGCCAGAGGTGGGGAGAAGCACAGCCGGGGACCCATGGGCTTCTGGTCAAGGGAACTGGAAGGATGATGGTGCCATTCATGGAGATGCAGAACTCTGGCAGGAGAGCAGGTGTGGGGAAAGATGGCCCAGGTTTGGCTTGGGGCGGGCTGAGGTGTCTCCCATGAGATACCAGGTAAATCGGCTGCTACGAGCTAAACTGTGTCCCCACCACTGTCAAAGGCATGTGCTGGACTCCTAATCCCCTGGACCTCAGAAGGGGGGCTGTTTTTAGAGATAGAGCCTTTAAATGGGTAATTAAATTAAAAGCCACTAGGGTGGGGCCTGGTACAATACACTGGTGTACTAATAAGAGGAGATCCGGACACAACGCACAGATGGGTGACCGTGAGGACACAGGAAGAAGAGGGTCAAAGGCGAGCCAAGGATCAGGGTTGGGAGAAATCAACCCCATTAACTCCTTGGTGTTGGATGTTCAGCCCCTAGAATGGTGAGAAAGTCAATTTCTCTTGCTGGAGCCATCCAAGTGTGGCATTTTGTCAGAGTAGCCTGACACTAATACGCACTTACGTCAGGTAGTGAGTCACGGGACTGCCTGGCTGGACTCCTAAGCCCCCCTTGTGAACCTTCTGCTCAGCTACTACACGAGCTCTGAGAAACAAAGAAAAGGCACCAGGAAGAAGTTAAACATCACACTGATAAGAGATACGGCATGAGGGACCTGTTACACACATTATATCATTTAATCTTCATAAAATCTCCAGGAGGCAAGAGTGACTAGGTTAGCTATCAGCGCCTGAGGGCTCAGCTGACAGAGTCTGGCCCCGTCCGATAGTGTGTTGGCTGTGAGGGGGGCAAGGTAAGTTATAAAAATGTCGAGAAAAACCCGTAAGAAACAAAGTGAATCATGGTATTTTCACACAATAGAACATACATCAATAAAAACAATAATTATACACAATAGGGGCAAGTGTTGCAGAAACAGCATTGAATAAAAGAAACCAGACAACAAAAAAGAACAATTCCATTTACTTGTAATGGAAAAACAGGCGAGACAGATCCATCTTAAAGGTCAGCGTAGCAGTTGCTTTGGGAATAGAAATGAACTGGAATTCTGGAAGCCAGAGGTATCTTTCTTGGGTTGTGTGGCTACAGTTTGAAAAATTCACCAAGGCCCGTTCTTGCGACTATGCTATTACATATGAGTATTATATTCCAGTGAAAGGCTTAAAAATCAAACCCACCTCACCCCTATTCCTATAGCTGCCATCAAGAAAAGAAAAGCAGAAAGTAAGTGCTGGCGAGGGTGGAATTCTTGTTCACTGTCAGCGGCTGTCTTAGCTACTTCTCTTGTTGCTGGGACAAACTACTCCATAGCTACAAGTTAAAGGAGGAAAGATTTATCTTAGCTCACAGTTTGTAGAGGTTTCAGTCCATAGTTGGCTGACTCCACGCAGGGCAGCATGGCAGAGGGCATCGCAGAGAACAGTCCATGGCAGGGCAAGCAGGAGGCAGTGAAAGCAGCAGTGAGCCTCCTTTTCCCTCTTTTCCTCTTATATCCCATCCAGGCTACAAGCCTTCAGGTTGAGCCACTCACACCCAGGGTGGGGGTTCCCATTATGCATACCCAGAACTGTACTAAACCAATCAGTGAACTAATTTAGTTATCACACACCCTTAATCCATATTCACACAGCCTACATCCAGCCACCTCTGAAAAGCCCCATCTATGAGCATATGAGGCTTTGGGGGGACATCTAGATAACAGCCATAAAAGTGGCAATGTTAAACAGCATGAAAAACAGGATGACAGTGCCTGAAAACAGTGAAAATAGAACCACCAACAATTCCACTTCTGGGCATATACCAAGAAGAACTGAAAGCAGGATCTCAAGGAGATATTTGTACACCTGTGTTCACGGTGGCATTATTCACACAGCTGAAAGGCGAGATAACTCCAGTGTCTGTTCACAGATGACTGTGGTCTGTAAGCACAGTGGGATATTATTCAGCCAGGAGAAGAAACTGCGATGAGACAACACGCTGAGTGAAGTGTGCCCACGGGAAGAGGGACACACAGGAGGATTCACTCGTGTGCGCGAGGTACCTGGAGCAGACAAATTCACAGTCAGGAAGCAGAGCGGGGCGGGAGACGGGGCGGTCAGTGTTCGTGCACAGAGTTTCCGTTCTACAAGATGAAAAGAGTTCTGGAGATGGAGGTGGCGATGGTCGCACATTACGAAAGCCTTTACTATCCCGGGGCTGTTCACTTGAAAATGGTTATGGGGGTAGCTTTTATGTTATGTGTATTTTACCATAACAGAAAAAAATTGGACAAAAATTTTAAACCACGAAGAATCTGAAAAAGTCATGTAGACAATTTCCTGTCTTTTTTTTCCCTCACCACTATCTTCAAATCAACTGAATGCATGAACCAGGACCCCTCCAAGCTATCTCTCCAGAGAAAGGGTCTTACATTGAAAAGAAGGGAACTGACACATATTTATTTATTTATTCATTTTTTTTTAATTTAAAGAATTTTTTTGGTACTGGGAATCAAACTCAGGGCCTTGCACTTGCCTGGCAGGCTCTGTGCCACTGAGCTGCATCCCCAGCCCCTGACACATATTTAAAAACATCAAGCTTTACATGTTAAATATCAATTCTTATTTGCCAAATTAAAATGTAAAGTTTTATAAAGAAAAGAAGAACATGAACATGGGAGCAGGCTGAGGACAAGATGGTCAAGATTTGACTCAGCCTGTAGGACAGCCGGAAGCCTGAGTTTAATCTAAAAAACATGGAAATAGAGCTTTTGCAGATTGGGAGGGAAAGAAGGGTTGGTGGGAGGAGAGGGGAAAGGGATAAAAAAGAACTAAGGTGTGTTACCTACATGTACAAGTCCGCCATCATAGATGTGATCATTATCTACTGCAAATGTGCTAAAATGGGGTAAAAAAACCCAAGTTATGTCATGTGCGGGTACAAACTCTCTATGATGAATGTGATCATTATGTATATCTAAAATGTACCAATAAAATCTGATTGTAAAAAACATGTGCTAATAACAATAAATAAATAAGTAAATAAATAAATAAATACCAGCCTCCACGGTGTGGTGTCACATGGGTAGACGGTGGGGTCGGCGGTGACTCTTCTATTCCAGGAAACCAACTGGACTTAGAAAAGAAACGAGTTGTATTATGCACACTCCAAGATGACTGTAAATGTCATGTACTACAAATACACACTCATAAAAAAGATCAAGAAAAAATAACACGAGTGCAGAGAGACGTGCACATGCAAAGGTGCGGGGAAAGCACGGTGGCCCAGTGCGGCCACGCGGGTTGAGATTTCCAGACGCTGATGCCCTGCTGCGCCTCTCAGAGCTGGCTCCATGGTCCCCGTTGTCCCACACTTTCCTCATCCGTCAAGCAGCACCCCCCTCACGGCCTCATGCCTGGGTCAGGCAGGGAGTTAGAATTAGGGGCCCAGGGACCTCGGGTCGGCACAACGTGCCAGGCTAGTTACAGTTAAACCCAGAGACAAAGGCCCCGGTGCCCAGTCCACTTCTACTCCTGCACCAGGTCTCAGGTCTCAAGGTCCCTGCACCGCACGAGGAAACCTAAGGGCGAGCGTGGCGGCCCTGCATGGTCACCCAGAAGGCCAGGGTCCTTTATTCTTAAATAGGACATTAAGTGTTCCCGGGTGCTATGGCCCACAGCCCACTGGTTTCAGAAAAGAGAATGAAAGTAACATTTTAAGGTCTACCTGCACTGGGCTACGACCCTAACTAAGGCACGTTCCGGGGTGGCATAACCTCCAAAGTATCCAACTGAGGAGCTCGGGGGCCGAACAGATCCTGGGACACAGCTTTCACCAGACCTTCACAAATAACTTCCGTCATGGTTCTTCCTTACCTTATTGACATTCAAAAGACTCCAGCGACTCTTGTGCGCGAAACGTTGGCGCATCCTGACAGAAATCACATCCACGAAACTTAAACTTGCGTTCGTGAGGACGCATCTCTCGGCCCCGCTGCCCCCTCCCACCCCTTCCACTGTTTCGCGTTTCCTGATGAACTCTGCCCTCCGTCACAGTGCCTCTGTGTGCCCTGACTGCGTTCTTTCATCAAGAACGCAAGGACCGGAAGAAGCTTGTCCCTCCAGCCCAGTATCGTCCACACGAAGCATAGAGAAAGGTCAGCAGTGCTTCCCACAGAGGCCACCAGGAACGGGGGGCATCGTGCCTGTCCTGGCTCTGCCGATGTGAACCCCCAGCAGCCCCTGACTCTGGGTCACGGGTGGGACGGGGCGCTGAGCCGGTAAAACTTTCTCATGGAAGCTGAGATGTGAATTGCACTTAATTTCCACATCTCATGAAACAGCATTTAAAGTTTTCCAACTATTCAAAAACTTAAAAACCATTCTTAGCTCGAGAGCCCCAGAGCAAGAACTGCTGGTCCACACTGAGGCTTGTCTAACACCACCCCTGGCTTCCGGGAAGGGCCACGTTAGTGCTGGGAGAGGAGAAAGAAAACTACGAGGAAACTTCTGCTCGGGAACCCGGAACTGGTTTCCTCCAGACTGTGGGGAGGACTTCACACTGTCCTCTTACACCAGAGACCGCGACTGCCACAGCCTGAGGACTGGAAAGAGGTATGCCCAGAGCTACTTTCTTTGGTACCATGACATTTGGGAAAGAATAAACAAATGATCTTCCCAGACATAAAATCTGGAAGATTTCACTTCAAAGAATCCAGATGCCTGTGATTTCTGGTGACCCCAGGCTCATCACGGCCCTGTGGCAGCCACAGTGGAGCTGCGGAGCGAGAGCCCCTTCCCTGCAGGGTCCCCCTTCTCCATGGGGCCCCCTTCGCCAGAGCCTGCTGCTTCACTTGTCACGTGAGCACCCCACCCAGGGAAGCAAAAAAGACGTGGTTGTCCCTTGCTGTCCATGGGGACCAGGACACCATGGACACCAGAACCTGCAGCTGCTCAGGCTTCATAAAGAAGCAGATTCAAGCTGGGTGTGCTGGCACAAGCCTGTAATCCCAGCACTTGGGAGGCTGAGGCAGGAGGGATCACCATGAGTTTGAGGCCAGCCTGGGCTACGTAGTGAGTTCAAAGCCAGCCTGAACTACACAGTGAGACCCTATTTCAAAAAGAAAAAAAAAAAGAAGAAAAAGAAATAAAGAAGCAGATTTTCCATATCAGCTATGCACCCTCCGCGGACTCTAAATAATTTGCAAATCACCTGGGACATCTCCTACCCTGAGCATGTTCTGCAAATAGCTTCACACTGTACCATTTAACAAGGACAAGGAAAACCCCCGACGTGTTCAGTACAGGCACAGTTGTTTTCAAATATTTTTGATTCAGAGTTGGTTAAATCCAAGTATGTGAAACCCACAAATACTGAAGGCCAATTATATTCAAAATATTGAAAAATTGGCAGGATGTGGTAGTGCACACCTGTAATCCCAGCACTGGGGAGGCTGAGGCAGGAGGATCGCCAGGAGTTCGAGGCCAGCCTGGACTACAGAGTGAGTTCAGGCCAGCCTGAACTATATAGCAAGAACCATTCTCAAAAACCCAAACAAAGCCAAGCCAAGCCAAGCCAAACCAAACCAACCACCAAAATACTGAACAACTGTCAGGCTGCCCAGCAATCCTTGCAAGGCCCTGCCAGTTCCTCGAGCCCCATCTGCGAGCACGGGGTTAAGCGGTGCCTAGCTTGTGTCACACGTGTACACTGGGACGAGGAGGGCGCGCCCTGGCTACAGCGCGGGTACCCCGGTAAACCGCGGGAAGGAAGCGCGGTTGCCCCAGCCGCATTGGTGGCCTCAGCACCGCCTTACGGGGCCGGGGCCAGGCCTGCGCTTCCCCCCACTGCTCAGCGCGGTCAGGACGCTCGCGATGGAGTTGAGGACGGAGGAGGAGGCGGAGGGGGAGCGAGAGCGGCCACGGGGAGCGGGGAGCGAGAGCGGCCACGGGGAGCGGGCCGCGCCCCCGGCGACTGCGGCGCATTGCCTGAGGCGGGGCCTGCCAACCTGCCAACCTGCAAACGTGCCAACCTGCCAACCTGCCAACCTGCAAACCTGCAAACCTGCAAACCTGCAAACCGGCGCCGTGCCGCTCCGCCCGCAGGCGCAAAGGGCGCCCACCGGAAACGTGAAGCAAGGGCGGCGACCGGGCGTTGGTAGCTGGACTTGGTCATTCCGCAGTGAATACGCGCATCACAACATCATGATGTACACCATAAATATGCACAGTTTCTTACCGGCGAGTTGGAAACATGAAATTAAGACGTAAAGAAGGACCGCGGAGCCCTGCGGGACGGTCAGGCACTGCGCACGCGGGAAGCCTGTCCCGAAGGCACAGCGACCCGCGCGCGGCCCTGCTCCAGCCGGAGACCTCCAGGAGCGCCCGCGGGTCCCGGCCCGGCGAGGGTTTTGGGGGCGGTTACGGCAACGTGTCCTTTATTGTAATACAATTTAAAAGTTAAAAAAAATTTAATCATACCTCATCTAAGGCCCTAGTAGTGTCCAAAGTCAAATCAAAATAAGGAGTTTAAAAGTTTACTGTGGTAGGCATTACGCTAAGTGAAACAGACCAGACTTGTACGCGGGATCGCAAAAGCGGAGCTGGAAGAAGCAGCGAGCAGGCGCTGGTTCCAGGGCTGGGGCGGGGGAGACGCTGGGCGCAGGCAGACCGAAGGGACGCGTTCGATCTGCCACCCAGCGTGGCAACTGTGGCTGATGACAATGTAATGTGTGTTTCAAAGTTCCCAAAACACCCCTTCTGGGTATCTTCCCAGAAGAATTAAAACCATCGTACCACAGCGATATATGTGCACCCATGTCTATAGCAGCACAATTTGTAATAGCTGGATCGTGGAAACAACCCAAGTGCCCATTAAGCGAGGAATGGATAAAAAAGATGTGGTATTTCTATACAATGGAGTACTACTCAGCCATAAAGAAAAACTGGAAACTTTTATAGGTAAATGGATGCAACTGGAGAAAATACTCACAAGCGAAATAAACCGGATGCACATTTGTAAACATCGTATTGTCTCCCTGATATGAAAATGCAATTTCACTGTGACTATTCCATTCCTTAGTCTTCTATTTTTACCTAGCTTTTACATGGCTTAATCTTATACTGAGTAATATTTTTCTCCAAAAGGTATTTGTACATTCTCTAATGCTTGAGTTTGTTAATACATGAGAATGTTTACTTGTTGTCTTTAAAAAAAAAAAAAGATGGGAATCTCAGCTGGGGATGGTGGTGGACACCTGTTGTCGTAGCACTGGAGAGGCCGAGGCAGGAGGATTGTGGCGAGTTTGAGGCCAGCCTGGGCTATACAATGAGTTCAAGGCCAGCCTGAATTACAGAGTGAGACACACACTCTCTCTCTCTCTTTCTCTTTCTCTCTATCTCTCTCAAAACAAAACAAAACAAAACAATAGTACTCTCACTATGGTGCCAAGGCTGCCCTCAAACTCAGGATCTTTTCACCTGAGCTTCCAGAGCAGGTGGGATTACAGGTGCACACAGGAGCATGCTACCAGCTCAGGAAATGGCTTATTTTTAATATTTTTATTTTTGTGGTACTGGGGATCAAAATCAGGGCCTTGCCACATGTTAAGCAAGTGCTCTACCACTGAGCTATGTGCATAGCCCCAGGAAACAATTTGAAAACATTTCATAGTAGTGTTCCTATTTTTGCAGCATTTCTCTTGCTTTGTGGGAAGCACTAGCTGTGTTGTGGTATAACACGGGATAATTCTGGGGAATTTATGTGGTTCACTTCTGTTTTGAATATCTAAATATGTATTTCTAAGCACAGTCCAGATGCTTTGATAAAAAGATGAAATTTGAAATATATATTTTAAAGATAGTCATATTAAAAAAAAAGTTCCCAAGACAGATTTTAAATGCTTGTATCGCCAACAAGTATGTGAGCTGACGGGCATAGTAATCAGCTTGATTTAATCAGGCTACAATGCACATACATCAAAACATCACATTGTACTCACAAATGCAGACATATTTTTGTCAATTCAAAAGAAACCTTAAAAAATGTTTAAAGTTTGTTGTGCCTACAATAGTTCATGTACCAGGAGATCTTAGGCTGAATGTGGCAAGACACAGCTCAAGCTGGGCACGGGGCGCAGCCTGTCCTCCGGGCACTTTGGAAAGCAGAGATAGGAGAATCACAAGGTAGAGCCCAGCCTGGGCGACTTTGCAATTTATCAGCATCTTGAATGAAAACCAAAAAAAAATTTTAAAAAGACACACACAAAAGACAACTGTGATAGCCAGACATGGTGGCACAAGTCTGTAATCCCAGCACTCAGGAAGCGGAGGCAGGAGCATTATCTCAAGCTGGAGGCCAGCCTGGGCTACAAAGTGAGTTCAAGACCAGGCAAGACCCTGTGTCAAACCAAACCAAAGCACCAAAAAATAAAAAAATAAAAAAAAGAAAGAAAAGGAAAAGAAAAAAAGAAAAGCAGAAAAGAAATCTGTGGGAGCAGTGTAGGAGGAACTCATCTGAGGGCAGTAAAGATCAATGGCTCAAATTTAAATCTATTTTAACATAGAAGGCTTGCTAATTTTTTATTGCGTACCTGAAATTCTCCTTTAGCTGGGCGGATGTCCTGTGTTTTCCTGTGTTAAGTGCTGACGGGCTGCATTCTGCAGCTCAGGTGTGCATCCAGGGGCCAGCACCTTGCAGGGAGCAAGCGGGAGCCGGCGTGTAAGTCTGGAGCGACCGGCACAGGGCGGACAGAGCAGGACAGTAGCTGGGGTGTCGCCCCTGGAGCTGCATAACTGAGGCGTCACTGGCGGGTGGTGCTGGGTTTCCACGACTCGGTCTCCTCATCTGTGAAATGGACCTCAGACTTAGAATCGTAGGCTCCAGGAGGCTGAGAGGATACGGATCAGGCTCTCACTGCCGCATCCAGGGCACAGAAACCACGCAGGGATAAAAGTTAACATCCCCCCATTACTGTCCCTGTCTACATCCGCGCAACGGACCTGCGCTGCAGCTAATCTGGATGCAACGTGTAATGCAAAGCTAAATCTATTACTTAATTCAAAGTGTAATTACAAACTTGCATCAACTGTGAATGTATAGCTCTTCGTTTCACTGCGTTACACAAATGTTCATACCTCTCCACATGTATTTTTATATTTAATATATAACTTACACAGTATATAATTCATTATATGATTTATTTATATAACTAATACAACTTATAAACATTAAATTTACAAATCATATAGAGGAAATATACACTGGATTCTACTCTTTCATCTTTTCAGTTTTTTATTAGTCCGTGTTTCCAGTACACAGTGTTTACCCTCTTTGTGGGAGGCTGCTGCGCGTACACCACCCGTCCTACTCGCTTCTTTCGCCCCTCCCTCTGTCGCTCCATCTCTGCTGAAGACAGGGCCAACTGGGGGCCGTGAAACCTCCCTTCCCTTTGCTGCCCGTTAGAGATTTGGTTCCACAGAGCTTTCCGCTGAGTGCTTACTGCATGCAGACACGGTGACGAATGCTGCTGAAGAGACAAAGCCCATGGATCACAAAATTCAATGTGTCACCCCAAAATATGGATGATAATGGCTGAGAACAGAATCGAGGGGTAATTCGTGAAGCAGGTGGCCATTTGGACAAAGGTCATTTTGGACAGAAATCTGCATGGCTTTGTATCTAAGGGTCCCTCTCTGTCCTCTCTCGCACGGGGTGTGTTTAATTCTTGGGGTGCAGCCTGGCTTCGCCCAGGGGAAAGTTCCCTGCTGACCAGGAACTGACTTCCCTGTCCAGCGCCCTTCGCCCGGCACAAGTTCTACATCTTCTGTTCCTCCCGTGTAGTCCCTCCCTGATTTCACTCCAGCTCTTTCTCTAGCCCCACTGCCCCGGCCTCATCCACACCACTGTCCCATGTCGCACCCGCGGGTGGCTGCAGCAGCTGCTTTGGTTTCTCCAGCTGGTCCACCTCAGCCTGTGCCATGGTGCTCAGCAAGTCGTTCCGTGAGCGTGGAGGAGCCCTTCCTCATTTGCCCCTCGGGGGTCTCTGGCCTCACGCTGTAACTGCAACACTGTAACTTCCTCAGGTGTCTGTTTTCCCACAGATACGATGATGTAGTTGGCGCTCAAATGTGCCCTAAGCCTGGTGTGTTTGGAGGCGGGGCGTTTGGGAGGTGATTGGATCATGGTGTCGCCATGTGCATGAGTGTCTTCATCCAGGGGTGAATCCACAGCTGACTGCTAGTAGGAGGTGGGGGGTAGTTAGAGGTGGGTCACTGGGGTATGACCTGCAGGTGTTCATCTCCCTCCCTGGCCCTCCCTTCTCTGTCGCTGCCTGGCTTGGTGTGAGCAGCTCTCCTCCGCCAGGCCCTCTGGAGGCAGAGGCGGAAGCTGAATGAGGATTCCCTGCAAGGGAAGGTAGTGACTTCGCGAGTGTCCACACCAGCATCGCCACTGAGAGACCACAGCTGGCTGTGAGCCCAGGAGTGGGGCACTGAGAGCCACACCACTGCGCACACAGCAAAGGGACCTCCAGCTCGTGCTCGAAAACGCCAGCATCAGAGGGGTGAAGGTCGGCGGAGGAACCCAGGCAGGTCCAAGAACCAGTGTGGGAAATCCTTGGTTAGATTCAGGGTCAGGAAGAAAATGCTACCCAGGAAATTACTGGAATAACTGATCTGTGAACATGGGCTGTATGGTAGTATTTATAATGTGACAGTAATAAATTTATTAAATTGAAGCCACCACGGCAGAGCACACCTGTAATCCCGGCACTTAGGAAGGCTGAGCCAGGAGGATTGCAATTTTAAGTCCCACCAGGACAACTTAGTGAGACCCTGTGTAAAATAAAAAAAAGGACTGGGGATGGAGGTCCATGGCAGAGCATCCTGAGTTTATCCCCAGTACTGCAAAGAAGTGTTTTCTTCCTAATTTAATAAGCAGACTGTGGCTCTAAAAGAGAATGACCTTATTCTTATAAAATCCACTCTATATCTTCCTGAAAGAATTAAAAGCATCATACCACTGTGATATATGCACACTCACGTTTACAGTGGCCCAGTCTGTAATAGCTAAATCTTGGAAACAACCCAAATGCCCATCAGCTGAGGAATGGATAAAGAAGATGTGGGGATTTTTTATGCAATGTAATACAGAAGGATAAACTTGAGGAATTTCTAGGTAAATGGATGCACTTTGAGACAATACTCAAGTGAAATAAATCAGACACACATGTTTAAATATTGCTTTGTTTCTCTGATATGAGAAGCTGAAAAAGTTAGTAAGGACCAAAAATGTATAGTGTACATATTGTGAAACGGGAGGACAATGTTCAAATGGGAAGGGGACTAGGCAGAGGAGAGGGGAAAGGAAGGAAGGGAAAAGAAAAAGAGAATAAAAGGAAAAAAGCCTGTAAGTAAGGAGGGGAAGAGGGGTTAAGGGAGGAGAGAGGAATGGGAAAAAAAGAATCAGGTTATGTCACGTACAGGTACAAATTCCCTATTTGAATGTGATCATCATGCACATCTAAAATGTACGAATAAAAGAAAACCCACACTGTAATGTTTAAGAGCAAAGGTGAGTGATGTCCGCAACTACACTGAAGAGAGGGGGGAAGAGAGAGAGAGAGAGGCCTTAAACATGGCAAAATGGTAGCAAGCGGGGAAACGGGGCGAAAGTTAACTTGCTCTCTCTCTCCCTCCCCCGCCCGTCTCCCGCGGGGTGGCGCGGAGCCCACGGCCTGGGGCACCGCGGGCGCCCGCCCCTCCCCGCCGGGCCCGCCCCTCCCCGCGCGCCCGCCCCTCCCCGCCGCGCCCGCCCCTCCCCGCGCGCCCGCCCCTCCCCGCCGCGCCCGCCCCTCCCCGCGCGCCCGCCCCTCCCCGCGCGCCCGCCCCTCCCCGCCGCGCCCGCCCGCCCCTCCCCGCGCGCCCGCCCCTCCCCGCCGGGCCCGCCCCTCCCCGCGCGCCCGCCCCTCCCCGCGCGCCCGCCCCTCCCCGCCGCGCCCGCCCGCCCCTCCCCGCGCGCCCGCCCCTCCCCGCCGGGCCCGCCCGCCCCTCCCCGCCGGGCCCGCCCGCCCCTCCCCGCCGGGCCCGCCCCTCCCCGCCGCGCCCCGCCCGCCCCTCCCCGCCGCGCCCCGCCCGCCCCTCCCCGCCGCGCCCCGCCCGCCCCTCCCCGCCGGGCCCGCCCCTCCCCGCCGCGCCCCGCCCGCCCCTCCCCGCCGCGCCCCGCCCGCCCCTCCCCGCCCCGCCCGCCCGCCCCTCCCCGCCCCGCCCGCCCGCCCCTCCCCGCCCCGCCCGCCCCTCCCCGCCGCGCCCCGCCCGCCCCTCCCCGCCGCGCCCGCCCCGCCCCGCACGCCCCGCCCCGCCCCGCACGCCCCGCCCCGCCGCGCACGCCCCTCCCCGCCCCGCACGCCCCTCCCCGCCCCGCACGCCCCTCCCCACACGCCCCTCCCCGCCCCGCACGCCCCTCCCCGCCGCGCACGCCCCGCACGCCCCTCCCCGCCCCGCACGCTCCTCCCCGCCCCGCACGCTCCTACCCGCCGCGCACGCTCCTCCCCGCCCCGCCCTCGTCCCTCGCACTCCCGACGCGCGCCAGCGCCTCCTCGTTCCCTGTCCCCGGCCTCGGTCTGGCGCTGTGCGGGGCGTCCCCGTGGGAGACGGGCTCGTGGCGCCCGCGAGTGAGCGGACTTGTGCCTTCCGCCCGTCCCGGCAGCCCGTGGGGTGCGGAGAAGTTGTAACCCTGTCGCCCCCGCTCCACACCCTCCCTGCCAGGAGGTCCTGGACCCCGCGTGCGACGGGCACGGGGCTACCTGCCTGGACCTGAAGCTGGACTGGGCCAGCAATTTGCTGTGCAGCCTAGGGCTGGTCACGTCCCCTCTCTGTGCCTCTGTTCCCTCAGCTGCAAAATGGAGATGACAATCACATCCTCCCCATAGGTCATCCTGAGGCCTGGAAGGGAAATGGAGGGAAACAGCGAATGCTGGCCGGGCCCGGCGCTCAGCGAGGCATCTGGAGCGAGAGCTCACAGGTTTTGCCCTTCATAAATCTATTTTCACACATATAGTTGATAATTGTCAGCCGAGAGCCATGGGGACAGTTGGCAATGTCTGGGGCATTTTGTCACAATTAGGGGTGAGAGGGCATTTGGGGGGTGGAGGCCAGGGACACTGCCAGACACCCCCAAACGCTCAGGGCAGCTGCAATGGTCTGATGGTGCCCCCAGGTGCGCGTGCTGGAAACTTAGTCCCCGACGCCGCAGTGGTTGGGTCCCCGGGGCTCTGCGTGGTGAGATCTGGGCTCTGGATGGAAGGAGACCCCCACCCCCGCAGCTTCTGCCACGCATGGCACAGCTTGACACAGGCCTTCGCCACGGGCTTCCGGGCCTGCAGGACCGTGAGACCCAACCTCCGTTCAGCGTGACTCACCGCAGGCACTGTGTCACAGCAGTGCAAGCAGACCCTGACAAGGGCCGAGGCCGGGGGAAATGAAGAAATACAGTCTGCACTAAAGACGGCATTTAAAACCTCTTAGGGGGCCGGGGATATAGCTCAGCGGCACAAGCGCCTGCCTGCCAAGCTGAAGGTCCTAAGTTGGATTCCTGGTACCAAAACAGCAACAACAACAACAAAAAACCTCTTAGGATCTACATTAAGAAAGCAAGAAAAGGAACAGATAAAATTGATTTTAAGACTGTATCTTGGCCAGGCGTGGTGGTACATGCCTGTGATCCCAGCACTCAGGAGGCTGAGGCAGGAGGATCATTGCATGTTCAAGGCCAGCCTGGGATACACGGTGAGACCCTGTCTCAAAAGACCAAATCAAAAATAGAAGACTATATCTTATTTCACCCAGTATATTCACAATAATCACATAATCAATATAAAACATTGTTAATGAGATAGGTTACAGGTTTTTTCATAGTCTTTTTTATTAGCACATTTGCAGTACATAATGATCACATGCATAACACATCTTAATTCTTTTTTGTCCCCTTCCCTTCCTCTCCCTCCAATCTTTCTTCCTCTCTACATTTGCAAAAGCTATTTCCATTTTCCCTTTTTCTTTAAATCCCTTTTCTCTTCCTTCTCTCCTCCTCCATCTCTTGTTTCCCTTCCCATTTGAAAAACTTCTTACTTTCTAGTATTTTCCCCCATTTTGCTCCTTATTTATACTTCCAGTTTCTCACAATGTGATATTTGAACTTGTGTGTCTGATTTACTTAAGATTATAGTTTCGAGATGCATCCATTTACCTAAAAATGTCTCAAGGGTATCCTTCTTTATGGCAGAGTAGTACTCCACTGTATATAAATACTGTACCATATTTTCTTTATTCATTCATCTGTTGATGGGCATTGGGGCTGTTTCCAAGATTTAGCTATTATAAAATACGCTGCTATAAACATGGGTGTGCATGTATTACTGTAGTATGATGACTAACTCTCTTGGAAAGAGGAATAACTGGGTTAAATGGAACTTGGTTTTGTGAAGAATCTTCATGCCGATTTACACTCCCGCCAACAGTGGAGAAAGGCTTCAGAGTGAGCGTGTGCTTTGCTCTTCGGCCCCATCTCAGCCCACACCAGCGCCCGCCCAGCGCCCGTGGCTGCGCAGCTCCAGCGGGACTCACGCTGTGCAACCGGTGGCCAGCAGAGGGCGCGCACAGCCGGACAGAAAGGGATGAAACAAGCTGCGGCTTTAGACTCGTCCCCCTCGGTGGGGTCTCATCGCTCACGGGGACGGGCTCATCTCGCTGGGGAGAGGGAAGCAAAGACCTTCGCACTTGAGGACTTGGGTACGAACCTCTGCCTCTGCCCAGGTCCGTCCAGGGCACTGACCCCCGCTGTGTCCAGTCCCTCGGCCTGGATTTCCCCGCCGCACTCAGGGGAAACCCAAGTGTGAACTTTCCCAGCCCTGCAGCCCCAGCTCAGCACCTCTCGCCACCTCCCCGGCTTGGGGCTGTTCCAGGCCCATGTGGGTCTCTCACAGATCCATATTTGGTCCCAACCCCCAGCACTTAAGGATGCGTCGGTGTCTGGAGACGCAGTTTTCACAGACGTGATTACGACAAGATGAAGCCGTTAGGGGGCCTAAGGCAGTCTGTCTGGTGTTCCCTGGGAAGAGGGCAGGAGGATGCAGGCTCACCCGGGGGGACGGCCGAGTGAGGGCAGAGGGAGGCTGAGTCAGCTGGTGCTGCCAACGTGCCGTGCTTCTCATGGGGAAACCGAGGCACGGGACAATTAAATACTTACTGTTTGAGGCCCAAATGCCCAGATGGAGCAAAACCAGGACTGTGAACATAGGTCGGTTCCAGTACTTATTCCCAGTTGGTGTCAGGACCCTCCTCTCTGGTGGCCTGGCCTCAAGTCCTCACCCTGTCAGCGTGCACAGCCACCGGTCTGGTACGAGGAGCCTCCCTCCTCGGACACTGGGGTCCTCAGAGCTCTGCCCCTCGCACGGGAATCACCAATAGGACAAGAGGAGAAAAGCGTGTGGTGATCGCTGCTGTGGGCTGAACACCCTGCTCTGGGCCAGGTGCTTTGCCATAGTGATAATTTGCAAACAACCACAAGAGCTTGGTTGAGTTTATGATTCCTGATTTACAGAGGAGTCAACCTATGTCCAGAAAGTTAAGTAAATTTCCTGAGAACCCACGGCCTGTAACTTGTGGAGCTGAGGCTTAAGCCCAGAAGCCTGTCCTGGAAAACTTACTCTCAACAATTGTACAGGTCTGTCTCTCTCTCTCTGTCTCTGTCTGTCTCTGTCTTTGTCTCTCTCTCTCTGTCTCTGTCTCTCTGTCTCTGTCTCTTTCTCTGTCTCTCATAGACGGACACATATACCTGTCTCTGTCGATATCTGCCTTGTCTCTCTGTGTCTGTTTCCACGTGCACACACGTGGCACAGACGCACCCACACGAGGTGAACACAGGAGATGAAGTCAGGAAACAGAATTGCAGCAGCACAGACCAGGGACTCAACCTCAGCACTGCCGCCGTTCAGAGCTTTTCCGTTGTGGGCTGGGCCGTCCCATCCCCTGCAGTGTGTGTAGCTGCAGCTCTGGCCTCTGAGACTGCCGCACCCATGCCCACCTCGGTCGTGAGCACCCACGATCTCTCCAGGACCACCGAACATTCCTGGGGGACAAAATTCCCCATCCGAGCTGCTGGAGTGGCAGTAGAGTCAGGCTCCTTCTGAGTGGGAGGCTGTCTGCTCCTCCAGGCCAGGAGGAACAGGAGTAAACAGCGTGTGGGTGAAATGAGTCAGTGAGGCTGGGTTGCTGCAGCTCCTCAACCTCCTTCCGGCTCTGTCCTGCAGTTTAATGTCCACAGGGCGTTCTGCATGGACACCAAGCTGGCGTCATTTTCCTGCAGTGAACCTGCCAATTGTGTCTTCTCTCCCTTCACACAGTGTAAGGCCATCGCTGCCCCCACAACACATGCAGCCTTCCAGGCCACCACCCTGTGTCATCCCCTGCACCTCCTCGATGCCAGCCACACCAGTTCTCGTTATTCCCCGGACACACCTACCCAGGACCCCTGCATGGTGCTTCCTCAGCCTGGATGCACAGCACATTCCTCCAGAAGGGCCCATCTTGCGGTGCATTTCCAGGACACATGATTTTGCCAATCATTTCCAAGACCAAACACAAAATTACCTTTATTAATTTTAGTTTTTATTAGTACAGGTACATGTGTGCAGTACATAATGATTACATTCATGGTGGGGAGTTGGTACATGTACATAGCACATCTTAGCTCTTTTTATGCCCCCTTCCCCTCTTCTTCCTCCAACTCCATCCATTTCTTATAAAATTACCTATAAAAAAGACTATTTCCATCAAATGAAGTCTCGAGTCAATTTAGGTAAAAAATGTAATAAGTACAGAATCACACAAGTGATGAAGTTAATGTGGAGGGAAGCAGAAGTGGTACAAGAAAGGAAGTGGTACGAGAAGTGGTACAAGCAGCTGGGGAAACATTACCACAACTGATCCACTCTCAGAGCCCAAATAAAATCTTCCTAAAATGCACACCTGACCCGGAGCCATGTTTATTGTTCCTCTCCTAGCGGGAAGAATAAGGTTGTTCTGGGGGTTTATGTGGCAATGCGTGCTCAGACTCTTGGTCCCCATAAAGCCTTCTTGCTCGTTTCCCTCCGACTCTCATTCTGTCAATGCGCCAGACGAGGGTTCTCATCCTTCCTCCCTTCTGGTCTTTTCAAAAAACCCTATGGGAATCATGATGCTTCGGGCTGATGGACTCCATGGTGACACGAAAAGAAACGGAAGTGAGGTCAGACAGCCCTGATTGGCTACACCACGTTCTGCGGGTTTGAGGCCTTGGCTGCTTGTGATTGGTTGAGACGCTTCTGTTTGTTCCCGATAGGTTATGCGGCTGGTTACGTCACAGTTCGGGGCGGAGACGCCTTCAGGGCCAACTTTGTGTGTACGGGGGCAGTTTTGGGCCAAACTTCCTGTGCCTGGAACTCTGCGGAGATAGGAGGAGGAGGAGTCCGAGGCGCGGTGTTCAGTCCGCGGATGGGTCGCCCTGGGCCCTGTGGTCTGGCCCGTCCGGGGGGCTGGGGCTCCCCGGAGTTATTCGGGGCTATTCCTGTGGGCCCTCTTCCGTACGGAATAGTTGCTGAAACGCTGAAGACAAGGCGGTGTCCGTCGGGGTCTGGTTCAGAAACAGCGCCGTGCGCAGGCGAGCTGGGTTGGGCGCTGTTGGAACAGTGAGCGCAGCAGGGATCCGCGGCGCTATTTTGCTGGCTGTCGTGAATCCAGGCTTCTCCCCGGGGATCACTTCTCACGCTCGAGGCCGCAGAAATAAATCTTTCTGAATTGCAGATCTGCTCACCTCAGTCTCCTATTTGGGACCCTCGCTGCCCTCTGGAAAAACTTGAAAGAGGCAGCTCTTCTCAGTTTCCACCACAGCAAAGGCTGCAGGTGTTTACCAGTCTCAAGGAAAGAAAATGGAATATTGATAAAGCCCGTGATTACGTCTTTGAGTTCCCCTTCTGCAGGTGTTTTTACTCCAGAGCCCCCGTGAGCGATGAATACGATGTCTCAGAAATCATCAGCCAATTATTCTGGGCAAAGCACGGGACGGAAACTGCGTACAACAGTTCCCTAAGCAGCAACTGTTAAAATGCACGAGCTCGAGTAATTGGTATTTTGTGTTCTGTTTCTTTGCGTCTGTTGCAGAAATCTGATACCAAATGGGATGGAAGACCCTCTGCACCGAGGAGATTGGAAGGCAACTTTATTTTAATGCTGGCGGGCTGATGGGAACTTTACTGTTTCAAAAACATCGGCCCTGGGTCAGAGTAAAACAAAGACTTATATACAAAGTACAAGAGCTTATGACAGGTTATTTTATAATTGGCTACATAATTTGGTCATTTGTTGTTAGGCAGTTTTGTCCCAGGTAAGTTTAGGGAGGGAGCTGAGCTGAGCGGGTGAGCAAAATCAAACATGTCCTTGACTGGGCTGGCTATTCCGTCCTGAGCGAAAGTCCTTCAAAAAAGATACGTTCACAGGCTGGGCAGTGCGGCCCGGCTGAGTTATCTCTAAGTTGTAAAAGCAACACAGTGTTTTATGGCTGAGTGACTCTGACAGTTTAACCCTGAGAGGGGCTGAGCCTGCACAGCCCCTCTTAACACAGTGTCAGGCTGCTAACCCTAAAACTTCCGTCCCTGGTCCATCCATCCTGTCTGCATCACGACTCTTTGGGGACTCAGAAGATGGAAATGCTCCCCATCTTTTGAAGCAAACATGGTGTACAGTGTGAACTCAAAGGTCGCAGTTCCCAGGAGCAGACATGCCTGAGTCACTTGTCACTTACAGTTTTCCCCAGCTGATTCTCTCTAGGGACCAAGCTGGTGGCCTGGGTGGTAGCAGTTGCTGCAGATGCTGGTGAAGGGGCTGCTGTGGCCAGAGGAAGCTGTGCCCGGTCCACCATGTGGTTCTGGACGGATCTATGATGAGAGGGCTGGAAGGTCACAAGGGATGACCCTTTTTCCCCTCCAGCCTCCCTGTAGCCACCATTCCACCATGGAGATGGCCTCACAACATTCACAGATTGTCCCGAAGTTGAGGAGGGGGCTCCACTGACATGTGGACAGAGAACCCCAAGGATTCTGGTGTCCTCTCAAAAGAACAGGGTGTTCTTTAGTGAAACAGATCCAAATGTATGTGACCCTGGCATCAAGTATGGCACCTGGGGCCTTGAAGGACACATTTCTGCCAGCCCCTTCAAGCCTCGGCCTCCTTCCACCTCACCCTCTCACCCTGGGTCCTGCCTTGGGTTGTGCCAGAAACACATGCAGGAACGGTGCAGGGCAATGGCCTGGGTAGGGGTGGTCCCACCTCCCAGGCTCCCCACAGCCCAGATCAGGAAATGGAGCAAGGTGCCTCCGTGGACGGAGAGGTGTGGGCCTGAGAGTGCCCAGTCACCAGGAAGGTTGCGTCTCATCACCCTTGGGGTCTGCAGCCAACCTCAACCTCAGATCAAAAATATTAGAGCTAGCTGGGCGTGGTGGCACACGCTTGTAATCCCAGCACTGGGGAGGCTGAGGCAGGAGGATTGCCACAAAGTCGAGGCCAGCCTGAACTACACAGTGAGACCCTGTCTAAAAAAAATGAGAGCTGGGCATAGTGGTACACACCTTTCATCCCAGCAGTCTTGGAGGCTGAGGCAGGAGGATTGGAGTTTGACCCCAACCTGAGCAATTTAGCAGCACTGAAACAAAAGGGCTGAGGATGTAGCTCAGTGCAAAAGTCCTGGGTTCAGTGCACAGCACTGAAAGCAGGAAAAAGCCCACATCTGTAAGGAACATCTGCAGGCTTTCTTCTTATCATTGTGCTTTTAACAGTGCAGTATGTTTATACAATACGGTTTACACAACACTGACGTTGTATTAGGTGTTACAAATAACCTGGGTGTGATTTAAATACAGGAGAGGATTGTCTAGGCTATGTGCAAACATGTCACCATTTTATAACAAGGGACAGGAGCACTGAGGGATCTGGAATCCAGGGGACCCCCTGGAACAGACCCCCCCTCCTCCTCCTCTTCTCCTCTCCCTCCTCATCCTCTTCTTCCTCCTCCTCCCCTTCCTCATCCTCGGCTGCCACTCTCAGCTTCGGGAGTCACCTCCCCGTCTTGGGATCCACAGCCCAGTCACACCTGAGAAGTCCCCTTCGCCGCATGAGGTACCATGTTCCCAGCTTTCCGGGACTCCATTGGGGACAACTTTGGGGCCATTTTCCTGCCTCCCATGAATCTTTCCAGTCTTTTGATGCTGTGGTGGTGATGCCACGAGCAGCCTTGCCCCGGGGGTTCCTGAGGCGAGCGCGTGGGCTGTGAAGTCCCCTCCTCGGACAGCAGTAAGATGACGAGATGATTCCCCTGCTGGGTGGCATTGATCCAAGTGGCCCAGTTGCCAGCAGCGTGCTGCCCTGGGGACCCGCAGGACAGTCAGCACCGGTGTTCCCTGACTCTCAGCAGCCCCTGGCGTCTCCAGTCCCTTGATTTCCCCCAGCGGCTCCCCGGCCTTCCCTGGACACCGTCTGATTTTGGGACTGGAGCGCGTGCTTCTCTTATGCCTCATCCGTTCGTGGCTGAGTTCACTTTTCCACTGAGATCTTCGCCGGGGCTGGATTTTTGTTGTTCACTTTTATCAGCGCGGGTTTGCAGTGCTTAATGATTACAGTCTCTGCGGTTAACTGATGTCTAAGTGTTCTTTATATAGCAAAGCAGCAGTGACTTGTTTCTTTTGCAGGTCACAATGGGTATCTTTAGTGTGCTGATTAAATTACTTGGCTTATTTTCCCAAAGAATTAAAACTTTGTTGTTTTTGCTAGTTTTTTATTTATTTATTTATTTATTTTTTGTGGGTACCGGGGGGTCGACCTCAGGGCCTCGCGTGCCAACAGGCACCCATGCCGCTGAGCGATATCACCGGCCCCTTTTTCGTATGTGGGTTCCGGGAGTCGAACTCGGGCCCTCGCGCTTGCCAGGCAGGCGCTTACGCCGCTGAGCCATCTCACCGGCCCAGTTTTTGCTAGTTTTAAGAATCATAAGTTCTGCCTTGAACTTTTCTTTTTTTTTTTTTTTCTTCTTTTTTTTTTTTTAATGTGGGTACCAGGAGTCAACCTCAGGACCTCGCACTTGCCGGGCAGGCGCTTATGCCGCTGAGCTATCTCACCGGCCCCCTGCCTTGAATTTTTCTTTTTTTTTTTTTCTTTTTTTTTTTTTTTGTGGGTACCGGGGGGACGACCTCAGGACCTCGCGCGCCAACAGGCACCCGTGCCACTGAGCGATATCACCGGCCCCTTTTTCGTATGTGGGTTCCGGGAGTCGAACTCGGGCCTTCGCGCTTGCAAGGCAGGCGCTTAAGCCGCTGAGCCGTCTCACTGGCCCCAGCCTTGAATTTTTCTGAAAAAAAAAATTTTTTTTTTTTTTTGCTGTACTGGGCCTCTGTACTGAGCTACATCCCTGGCCCTTTTTGTTTTTTGAGACAGAATTTCACTAAGTTCCTCAGGTGGGACTCAAACTTGCAATCCTCCTGCCTCAGCCTCCTTCAATGCTGGGATCTCAGGCATGTGCCACCACACCCTGCTCTGAAAATAAATGGTGTAAGGTGAAAGGCTAGACTCTAATTTAATTTTGTGTAACTGGTTTAAATTTTCTAAATACTCCTGCTTGTGTTATTTTTAACTTTATTGTTTTGTTTTTTAGTTTTTTTGAGACAGGTCTTGCTATGTAGCGCAGGCTGGCTCTGAACTCACTATGTAGCCCAGGCTGGCCTCGAAATCACAGCAATCCTCCTGCCTCAGCCTCCTGAGTGCTGGGATTACAGTCGTGTGCCACCACATTTGGCCAACACCTGGCTTCTTTTTAACTTCTAGAAAAGGTTGACCAAACTGGGTCAGTGGGGAAAGAAGGTAGCTTGGTGAAAACAGGCCAGGGATGACTGAAATCTTAACCAATGTTAATCTAAAATATGACTCAAATGAGCAGTGGCTGCCCAGGCGATGAAAGTGCAAAGCCCAGCGGAGAGGTTTTTTGCTTTGTTTTGTTTTGTCTTGTCTTTTTGAGACAGGGTCTCGCTACGCAGTTCCGGCTGGCCTTGTGCTCACTTTGTAGACCAGGCTGATCTCGACCTTGCAATGATCCTCCTGCCTCAGCCTCCCAAGTGCTGGGATTACAGGTGGGCACCACCACACCTGGCTGAGAGGTTGTTACAGAAAGGTTGGGACGGTGGGTGTCTGGGACAGTGGGGAGAGGGGTCCCCGAGAGCTCGGTCTTCAGCCTGGTGACAGCCACCATCACGCGTCACCCCACACTGGCCAGCTTTATGCATGGGTTTCTCCCTGTGTTTTGTATTTCACATTAAGAGGTGTGTAGAAAATTTTTACAATGTGAGCAATCACTTGCTGAAAGGAAGACACCCTGTGACATTTGGAAGGAGACAAGAAGGAGACTGCCGGGCGGAGGATGCTGGGTGGAAGGGGAGCAGGGCTCTGTGCGGTGGCCCCTCATGAGACACGGCTGGGCACTGTGAGTCACCTCCCGGGTCACAGGGATAAAGATGGCCTGGCTGGAGCTGGAGAACAAAGACCACGCTCAGCAACTCCAAGGAGAGTGTTTCGTGCTGGGTGTTGAGACGTGACATTTGTCATTTAAATGTCAAAGCTTACATGAGGTCACATGGCAGTCACAGGGGCGAGATGTGTGTCCATTCCACACCTGGGGAGGAGGCAGCAGCACACAGAGTTCTGAGCAGCAGCTTCAGCAAACAGCGATTTTCTCCTGAGACTAATTCTTCATCAGGATGTTCTGGGTACAGGGCTGCATTTCTTTTCTAAGCCATTTCAAAACAGGATGATGTGGGCCACATTTTGTACCTGAAATGTCACAGCCTTGAGCTACTTATTGTTTGCAAAAGGAGGTGAGGAGCCTCCAACACCCTCCAGAGAGCTAGTGGACTGAGCTTGAGAGGAAGTTGCAACCCACAGGTCCTGAAATGACCTCCCATGGATGGTCTCAAATGCACACACCCCGGATGCCGTAGGCTAACATGGCTCTACACAGCTGTACCTAGACCTAAAGTTTCACCATGCTACTCCCAGAGGCAGAATTTGTAACAAGAGAGTGGGCACACTAAATGTCCATCCACATTTGACAGGTTAAATAAATTGTGGTGCATCTAAGTAGTGGAATAGTACGCAGTCATGAAGAGACATGAAGCAAATCTGTACTGCCATAGAGGGATCACTAAGATACAATGCTGTGTGGAAGAAAGAGTACAATGCAAAGCTTAAGTAGGACAACAAGCTTTGCTGTGGTGAGGCTTGAATACAAAGCATGCTTGTTTTGTGTACACAGAATCTGCCGATCTAAGCTGCATTCTGTAAAACAGTGGGTCTTTACAGGCATGGCTGTAGATGACCTGTCCTTCTATGTCACCACCTCCCCATCACCCAGGACACCCTCCATCCTCCTCCCCAGGGTCTCCCCCTTCCGACCTGGAGGGGACCGATAGTTACACCAGAGTAGCTTTCCCTGTCACAGAACTTAACTCTGGGGTGGGACACGATCACGAAGACTCTCTGAGCAGTCGGACTTTGTAGCTCAGCACCATGCCTTTGGTGACCCCACCCTTGTCACTGCTGCTGCTGTGGCTGGTGCTGTCCCATCCCACCTGGTTCTCTGCTGTTTCGTTGATCAATGGTAGGGCTGTTCCGCATCAAGAATAAGCCTGCTACAAACATTTCTGTACAACTCTATTCGTGGACACAGGTTTTCACTGCATTTATTTGCAGGGAGGTACCGGGAATTGAACTCACAACCTCGTGCTTGCCAGGCAGGTGCTGCACCACTGACCTAAATCCCTGGCCCTTCACTGCATTTCTAAATCTTTATTTCTTTATTCAGAGATGAGGCCTTGCTGTGCTGCCCAGGCTGACCTCAAACTTGGGAACTTCCTGCCTCAGCCACCAGTAACTGGGAATACAGTGTGCACCACAAACTGATTTATCTTAAATCTTAAAAATCAGTTTAGGGGCCGATGAGATGGCTCAGCAGCGTAAGCACCTGCCTGGCAAGCGCAAGGGCCCAAGTTCGACTCCTGGAACCCACATACGTAAAAAGGGCCGGTGACATCGCTCAGCGGCACGGGTGCCTGCTGGCGCACGAGGTCCTGAGTTCGACTCAGTTTAAATCTCCTGCTTTATCTTATTTTATTTATTTATTTATTTTTTTTTTTGTGGGTACCGGGGGTCAACCTCAGGACCTCGCGCGCCAGTAGGCGCCCGTGCCGCTGAGCGATATCACCGGCCCCTTTTTCATATGTGGGTTCCGGGAGTCGAACTCGGGCCCTCACGCTTGCCGGGCAGGCGCTTATGCCGCTGAGCCATCTCACCGGCCCTTATTTTTGTTTTTTTTTAAGAATTTTTAAAACCAACTCTAGTTCCTTTGTTGTTTTATGTAAATTCTATCATCAGAGTGTCAATTCCTACCAAAAAATGGTGCTGGGGTTTTGGCTGGGATTATAAAACCAACCTTGGATGGAAAGGCCACCCTAGCACTGCCAAATCTTTCAAACCATAATGTCATATTTCTCTCCATTTACTAGGTCTTATGCAATTTCTCTCATCAGTGTTTTTTGTTTCTGTTCTGCTTTGGTTAAGTAGAAGTCTTTTATGTCTTTTGTTAGATTTGCCCTGGGAATCGTATTGTTAGATACTAATATAAATGGTGTTGGGGACCAGGAATTGTAAATTGACATAGTATGTCCTAGGCTCTCCTTACCCTGCCCGCCTTGTGGGCCGGTTCTGGAATGCGGAAATCACCTTTCTCTGGGTCAATGAGATTAGCACCCAGGTGTGGGATGGATCTTGGCTTGTTTCCTTTATGATGCTAAACTTGCCCATTCTACCACAGCCTGTATGCTGTTCCAGGAATGATGGGTTCTAGCCCATATGGAGGCTGCTTGATCGTCATGGCGACCACCCAACATGGAGGAGGGCTTATCACGCACTCTCTTCTTCTTGCTCCAGCAGGAAGTACCGCCCCTCACCTCGCGCACGCGCGAACATCCGCCAATCCCTCTTTGTAGCGTCACTTTGCCCGCCCCGCCAGGCTCCGCCTTTAAACCAGCCTCATAAATACTTTGTTTCGCAGCCACCCCGCTGAGGGTCCTGGCTTTTTACTTGCTGTGTTCCGTGCTCTGCATGAAAGGCTCTGTCAACCTTTTCTTTGTCTTTACTCGCGCCAGACCTAACAAGGAAGAGCACTCCACCCTCTCCCCTACACCGCTAATAAATAGTGTCTGGCCTGGAGTGTCTTCCTCTCCGCCCATCCTGAGGCACCGACCTCCCAGCCCCCATCGTGCATTACTGAAAATGTCTCTGTTTCTTATTTCATCTTTTCGTCCTACCCTTCAAACAGGCAGTTGGGGATCTTGGCCAGGTCCCCAGTAAATGGTATTTTGAAAAGTTCATTTCCAATCTGTTACTGATGATCAATTTCTAAACTTTGTTTTTCCCTATGTATTAGAACTTTAAAGCATTTTATGGTATTCATTTTTTTTTTCGTTTGTTTCTGGACGCTATTCTAATAAGTTGAAATTCCTTAATGCACAAATATAAATGTTAACTACTAGCCCCTTTGATAGATGATGGTGACATTTATAAAACAGAAAGCTGCTTTTATCATATAGAAATAGTGGTCTTTACTCTTTCTGATCTCTGTTCATTCTGAAGAAAGTACAAAAATGCTAAACAGAAAAAGACAGAAAAAGAAATTTCTCTTCCACCTCTGAGCTTTGTTTTTCTACCTCTGCCTCCAGCGGCAACTTCCTAATTCCGATTCCCTCTGTATTACCCGAGATGGGTCTACAGCGTGTTTATGCAAAACCACGCTTGTGCATACTATGCATCTGTTATCAGGCGTATCCATTATGCCCGTGTTGCTGAGCAGAGCTGTTCTGCATAATTATATTTCCAGACGCATTATAGAGATGATCATTTATCCTCTTTGGCATCTTTCTTCATGTGACGATTCATCTTGGGCGCTGAGCTTGTTCATTTTCATTTCATTATAGCTGATTCTCCCACAGCGTGAGGACCCCAGGATTCATGGGGTGAATCCAGTTATCCACCAGGACGATGCAATTGTTTCCCCTCTCTTACCCACTGTCCCAGACAAGCGGCAGAAAATGACCAGCACCGGTCGTCCTGAGCGCAGTGCAGGATGGGCCCTGAAAGGTCAAAGGGCGTGAGCATGCGCAAGTGACCTTGGGTGCGTCCCACCTGGGGGGCATCAGTCTTGGCCTGCACGTGGGGATTTTTTTTTTTTTTCACTTTAAAAAATTTTTATTTTTATTTTGTAAATAAGGAGGGGAAGAGGGGTTGAAGGAAGTGGAGGGGAATGGGAAAAAGGAAGCAAGATATATCATGTACAGGTACGAATTCCATATGATGAATGCTATTGCTATGTATATCTAAAATGTACCAATAAAATTTAAAAAATGTAAAGCATGATAAAATTTTTTTATTTTTATTGTACATGTTTGCAGTACATGATGATTATACGCATGGTGAGGAGTTGGTACAGGCACATAACACATGCTAGTTCTTTTTACATCCCCTTCCCATGCCTATGTTCTAGGTCCGGGAGACAGAGGGACCCCACAGACAGCAGGGAGGGGAAGGCGGCAGGGGACTTCCTGAGCCGGGTCTCCTGCAGGGCAAACACCTGGTTTAACTATTTCAATGGGCTTTTTAGCAATTGTTAAGTACATTTTTTTTAAACAAAAACTTTTTACCAAAATTTTTTAAATGAAGTTTTAAAAACAAATCTTTAACAATTTTAATGCACATCTACGAGCAAGATCTAATTCAAGCCCCCCAGCAAACTTGTGACCCAAGAACCGCGGTGTCCGGGTGCACAGTCCCCGCCTCTGCTCCGAGAGTGCACGGTGAATTGACTGTGTGCTGGGGGGTGGTTTGGGACAACCACACCAGCCGTGCTCCTGAGCTGTGACGAGGTGGTTCTGTGGCTTTTTCTCCCCAGTCCCCTCACTTGCTGTAGCTTCCACGGCAACAGCCTCAGGTCCCCCAACTTTTCACCCCAGGTGGGAGCCCCAGAGGGAGGCCGGGCGGCGCTGGGGAGGGGACTCGCGGATGGCCATGGAATCACTGTTTTGCTTTACTCTCAATCTTGTGCAGTTTTACTTATTTCTGCCAAAAAGAGTCTCTGCAGGAATGGAAACAAGCCAGACATATGCATTAGTCTACGAGGGCCTCGGTGACGAAATGCCACACGCCGCGTGGCTTTGACGAGGCCTAAGTCCACAAAGGTGCTAGATCCTCGCCAGGCCTCTTCCGGGCTGGCAGGGGCTGCCTTCCCGGTTCCACATCACCCTCCCTGGTGTCCAGCTGTCCCTTTCTTGTCTGGGCATCTGCCTGGGACCCGTAACCATCGCTGAGAAACGGAGCTCTAAAAGTTAGATTTCCTTCTCTTACAGAAAAGCGGCTTCTCCAAACTTCCTCCTGCTGAGCACACAGCCAACGCCCCCTCCTCTCCCCAGCCCAGACGGAGTGGCAGAGCACACGGGGACGGCCCCGGAAGCCGGAGCCGGGCTCCTTTCGGCGCAGAGAGCAGGAGCGGAGGGCGCTGGCGGGGTAAAGCAGGCGTGCGGCTCCGCATCCTCTCCGCGCTCCTCTCCCCTCTGCTCCTAGCTGTAAAAGACCCTTGCCCGCCTGCCCGGGGAGGTGGAGATCCGGGGCGCACGGGCCCCTCCACCTCCTCGGAGCTGGCTGCGAATCATCCTCTTTTCCTTTTACCCAAATGCATGGCCCCCTTTGATTTGGTCAGCGGTCAGCAGATGAACCTGGGTGCGGGAGCCTCAGCGGCTGGAGGACCCACTCTGAGGACCTCACGCTAACGGTTCCATCTGCAGCAACCCCGTTGCCAAATGCATTGCTCTGTGGGGCCTCTGCGGGGTGAGCTGAGGGGACCTCGGTCAACCCAGGGCAGCATGAGAGGCTTCACCGCACTCGCGAGAGGTCACAGCTTTCTGGGGCCTCCTCTGTCTTCAGAATTCATTCACTCCATCATTCACCAATTTATTATTGATTAACTTTTAATTTTTATTTTCTGGGTTTTTGAAACAGGGTCTCGATATGTAGCCCAGGCTAGCCTCGAAACTCATGGCAGTCCTCTTGCCTCAGCCTCTTGAATGCTGGGATTCAGTGTACACTACCATGCTGGACTTGTTATGTGACTTTTAGATAACAGACAATGTTGCTGGGTGTGGTGGCGCACGCCTGTAATACCAGCACTTGGGAGGCTGAAGCAGGAGGATTGCCATGAGTTCAAGGCCAGCCAGGACTACATAGTGAGACTATTGCAAAAAAGCCAGAGAGAGAGAGAGAGAGAGAGAGAGAGAGAGAGAGAGAGAGAGAGAAAGAGAGAGAACAATGTGTGTGCATTAGTTTTGATGGAAAGGAAAGCTCCAGGGAGGTGGAAGGGCCTGTCTTCTGGCGTGTGGTGAGGGGAGGCTGCTGAGGGAGACTGTTCCCATTATCAGTGCTGCGACACCGCCGCTTGCTCTGGGTGCCGACCTGAGGAGGTGAGGGGAGGCCCGTGGGCAGGGCCTACTGTGCGGGGCGAGGAATCAGTCCGCCCGATGTTCAGAGGAGACTGAGGACCTCAGTCGGAGTCAGCGCAGGGATTTCTCCTCTCAGCCCCACCCCCAGGTTCACTGAGCTGTGACTGACAAATAATTGTATACACTCAAGGTTAAAAAAGAAGTGTAACAGCCACAAAAAAATCATCGATTAAAGATAAAGGGGTTGCCATGGAGACAAGGAGCCTGTGATCAATTCAGATGACCCAGGATGGAGCCGGTTCCAGTGCAAGACTCCTCTGTCCCAAACCCTTTCCCAGGCAGATGCGGTGGGAAGCTCAGGCTAAAGTGTGCCTGAGGCGCCGGGCGAGCTGTGGCCTGGGGTGTCCAGGCTCCCTGCTAAGGGCTGTGGGCAGCCGGCCCGTGCGGGTGGCACCGTGGGTCGGGGAGCAGTGTGGGTGAGCAGCCGTGCGGAGAAGCCCATCAGGGTTGCTGTGTGGATCGTTTCCGTGGATACCGTGGGGTGTAATTATCCTGGGACTTCAAAGGAATTGGAAAACTCTGTCTCTCCCTCCCTCTCTCTCTCTCTTCCTAATGCAATGACTTGCATGATGTGTGTGACACCGCAGGGCATATGGTGACCCCAAAATGCTCTCTGCTTGGACTTCCTGAGAAAGATCCCACAGGTAGATGAAAAGCACAAAGCAATCATGACATGTCGCATTGTCACTCCACGCACAAGTGTGCACACAGTCACAGTATGGTGGATTTATTCTCCCTTTTTTTTTTTTTTGCAACAATGCTGCAGCCTACGCATTCGAATGTGGTGGAAATGCAGCAGCACAGGCTGCTGACCCCCATCTCCCAAGTCGTCCCCCCAGGCCCCCAGGGGAAATTCTAGGCCCCCCCACTGCCCACGGGACAGACTTTCCTCTTCACGACGTGGGGCTTTGGGCTGGGTTGGGATGGGCCAGGTGGCTCCGGAGAAAGGCTTGTCCTACGCCTGACATGGCAGGGCTGCCCCACTGCGCCCGGAACACACACTTCCAGTGTGAATGTGGTCAGATCTGTGGGCCCCTTCTCTTATGCCAGGGTCTCGTTCAGCAAGGCTTCTTGCCCCCTTTGATTACGAAATCTCCTCTGGGTTTTCCTGTGGTGAGTGTGCGAGTTTTAATGGCCAGTTGGTGAATAACCAAACTCCATGGCGTGAAACAGCCACTGCCGTGGGTCAGGAGCCTGTGATCTGAGTTGCTTGGGGGTGTGACCACGGTGGCCTGCTAATTTCCCAACCCGGACACCTACTCTATCCAGCAGGCCAAGGGAATCTGGAGTCTGTTACAGGACAGGGTCTTATGCTGGATGGGGTCACACAGCTGTCATCGCAGCACTCTAAGAGGCTGAGACAGGAGGATCGCAAGTTTCAGCCCAGCCTGGGCAACTTAAGCCTCAAAATTTAAAAAGCAAAGTGTGGGGGGGTGCTGGGGATATAGCTCCCTGCCAAGGCCCTGGGCTGGGCTCAATCCCCAGTACAGCAAATAGAAAGAAAGAAGAAAGAAAAAAAGAAGAAAGAAAAGAAAGAAAGAAAGAAAGAAAGAAAGAAACAAAGAAAGAAAGAAAGAAAGAAAAAGAAAGAAAGAAGAAAAAAAAGAAAGAAAGAGAGGAAGGATTTTATGCAATGTAACATAAGCATGGATTGGCCTCCTATCGCCTTCCTCATCTGGCTGGAAGCCAGTCACCCCCTCACACACACACGCTGAAGGGGACCTGGTTCCCCAGCACTGCCTTTCCACGCTGGCGAAGACGCTCGGAAAGGCCAAACTTTGTTCAGTCTCCTAGGCCCGCTGTGTGCTCCTCATAAAATGAGTCTTTCCATTTGTTTTTATTTATTTATTTATTTTTAAACATTCAGGATTTTTATTTAATTTTCTAGCAGACAATTTACATACCTCTTTCACCTTTTCCTTTAACTTAGTGTGACAATTCCATAATAAACTACTTAAAGAGAAGCTTTGGTCAAGAATGGAATGAAATCGCAAAAACCAAACCAAACCACTGCTGCTTTTTAAAAAACCAACACTTTCACCAATTATATTCAAACAAAAAAACACAGTTTCTGCGCGGTCTGTGTTACTGTGTTTCCTTGGGCCGGCTTTCCTCACCATCACGCCAATGGCGGGGCCGCTGTTCTCATGCTGGATGGTGGGGGTCGCTCAGCTTCACATTATTCGGAGGCCCTGGATCGAAGACTCTAAGGTCTTGAAATCCCAAATTGTCATGGCTCCATCGATGCCAGTAGTGCAAAATTTGCGACAATCTTGCTTGTCCACCTCATAAATAGACACTTGAGTGATGCTATTCTGGTGCAGTGTCTCCAAAGCTGTGTTGCGGTCCTCAGTCGTCGCCCTCTTGTCCATGTTGCGGAAGCGTTCCATGGCAGGCATGTTGCGCTGGATGCTCTGCTTTGGAATGTCAAGCTTGGAGACAAAGGTCAGGCAGCCACGGTCATCGTAGTTAAAGAGCATCGGACAACAGTCATGGCCAGCAGCCAAACACTGTTCTCAGAGACAAACGACACACTCAGGAGTGGCAGGAACTCGGTTTTCAGAGTGGAGACCTGCACACTTTTTGAGGCATCAGCAACAGAAACAGTGCTGTCATGGCTGACCCAGGCCAGGCGGCTCGCACTGGCAGAGAAGCTGACCCCATGGACCCAGCCACCAGTGCCACTGCCACCGAACTCGGACGTCAGCTGGCCAAAAGGCATCTTGCTGCCCCAGGGTGTACTGGCTGGCTTTTCATCCACTTCTTTAATGTAGGCAGAAAACACTCTGCATTTGAAATCACAGGATCCTGCTGCCAGCAAAACATTGTTGGGATGCCAATCCAAGCTGAGGACCGTAGAGCGAATTGGCTTTTTAATGTGCTTGCTTACCCACCAGTCGTTTTCAGACTCGAAGTAACAAACAGAAATGAGTCGTGCTCCACTTCCCACAGCAAATTTGTTCTCTAGGGGGGACCACTTCACAAAAGTGGCTGCACGGTTAATCCTCAGGATTACCAAGGTTGGCTTCCAGACACCATCTTTCTGACTCCAGACGTAGGCATTGCGGTCAGCTCTGCAAGTGACGATGCGATCGCTCTTGAGAGCCCAGTCAACCCCTGTGATGTGGCCGTTGTGCTCCTTGAGTTCATGCGTTTTCACCACTGGCTCCCGTTCTTCTTATAGATGTGAACTTCGTGATTATTGGGGCTAAGGGCAATCTGGGTACGGTCCCTGTTCCAGGCATGACAAGTGATTGGCTCTAGTAAAAACTGATGCAGGGACATATTCTCAGTGTTTTCAAAGGATAGAAAGCTGAGGTCGGGGTGGTCTAGAGGGCCTCGCAGCGGAGAATTCGCGGACTCTGGTCAGTCGACGCGAACAAGCTCCGGCGGGTGGAGGCCGGAGGCCAGGAGGGAGCGGCTTTCCGTTTGTTTTTAGCAAGAACTCAGGTGGGTCAGTTTAGCGAGAGGAAGACAGCCAGCCCTGGGAAACGAACAAAGCCTAGCCACGCGGAGAGTGACATCTGCAAAGCAGAAGCTTCCATTCACAGACTGCGGCGCTTGGGTGGTGCTGGCCCTGGCTGCCTCCGCAGGAGCCCTGGGAGGTCCCTCGGCCAGAGTCCCCCCCACTGCGTGCCACGTTCTCCACCTGCCCCAGGCGCGGAGGTTGAGCCCTTGTGAATGTGCCGCTGAGCAGTGACTTCCAGGACACGCTCGTCCAGCTCCCAATGGGAAAGAAGCTTCGGAGGGAAGAGACTAGCTGGCCGGCCCAGGTGCCCAGGAGGACGTGGTGACATCATAAAGACTCAGTGTAGGTGGCAGCCTCAAGCTCAGCTCCGCAACCCACTGGGGGCGGGTGGCTCCTCGAGGAAGACCGGGGCGAGGTTCGCCTGAAGCTGGGGAAACACCAGGTGTGACTGAAACACATGTCTTGCAGGAAAAGACACCTTGCTGTGATTCCCCCTCAGGGTCCTCCCCTGTACTCTGTACACACTCATCCCATTGTTCTGGCCACTTTCTTTTCTTTCTTTCTTTCTTCTTCTTCTTTTTTGTTTTTCTTTTAACAAGGTCTCACTACTATGTAGCCCAGCCTGGCCTTGAACTCAGGATGATCCTCCTGCCTCAGCCTCCCAAGTACTGGGATTACAGGCGTGCACCACCACACCCGGCTCTGGCCACTTTCTGCCGCAGCTCTGGAGTCCTCTTTCCTGAGTGCCTTCATGAGATGTGATCAGAAATATGGTGACTCCTGCTGCCAGTGCAATCCAAGGGAAAGGCAGCTCATAAAAACACGACCCTGTGTCCTCATCCACCTTATTCACCGGATCTGGCACCATGTGACTCTGGCTCCTCCCCAAAGTCACACTGACTGTGAAAGGGAAGGTTCGCAATCACTTTGGGACACTGAAGCAGCCAGGACAGTGAGCTAAAGACACCCACAAAGGAGAACTCCAGAGCGGCTGCAGAAATTGCAAGGACGATGGGATGAGCATGCGCCAAGCGAGAGGGTGGATTTCAGGAGGGATTCACTGTCACGCGCCTTTCCCTGCTGTAACCTTTTAAGAATTAAATGTCACCGTAGTTTCCGGTAGCACAGTGTAGATGCTTTTCACGAACTCGGACGGCAGCGGCTTCCTGCAAACTGTTCCTGTGGCCAGCGGGGTAGAACCTCGGAGCATTTAGATCTGCCTGCTTGCAGATGCGTCGCTGGGCGCTGGGCGCCGTGCTCCGGCGCTGGCTGCTTCCTCCCCTCGCCCTCCCTCTCCCTTACCTCTCCCCCTCCTCTCCCTCCTCCCCTCCCCTCCTCTCCCTCCTCCCCTCCCCCTCCTTCTCCCTTCCCTCTCCCCTTCCTCCCCCTCCTCCCCTCCCCTTCTCTTCCTCCTCCCCTCCCCCTCCCCCTCCCTTCCCTCTCCCCTTCCTCCCCATCCTCCCCTCCCCCTCCTTCTCCCTTCCCTCTCCCCTTCCTCCCCATCCTCCCCTCCCCCTCTTTTCCTCCTCCCCTCCCCCTCCCTCTTCCTTCCCTCTCCCCTCCTCCCCCCCTCCCCTCCCCCTCTCTTCCTCCTCCCCTCGCCCTCCCTCTTCCTTCCCTCTCCCCCTCCTCCCCCCTCCCCTCCCCCTCCTTCTCCCTTCCCTCTCCCCTTCCTCCCCATCCTCCCCTCCCCCTCTCTTCCTCCTCCCCTCGCCCTCCCTCTTCCTTCCCTCTCCCCTCCCCCCTCCTCCCCTCCCCCTCCTCCTCGGCCGACTTGATGGACTCTCTCTGCACACCGTGGGCTCTGCTGTGAGCTCGGTACACGTTTCCCTGCCGTGATGCACACCTGCCTTCCACACGCCCTGCAGGGATTCCGGGGCGCAGACTCGACTTCCGGTGTGGGCTGAAGACCTACTGTGCGCTGGCAAGGATGCGGGACCGCTCATACTCCGACTGCGGGAGGTCGCCCGTCCCTTGGGGGCCTCTGTCCCGCTCCATCCTTGTCTCCCTCCTGCTGCGGTTCCCTTGGCGACGACCTGGGCACCGCCGCGGATGGGGTGGGCAGAATGCGGGCTCCCGAGGCGAGGCGAGGTGAGCCTTGGGCCCGGAGGGGCGCAGACAGCTGTGTGGCTCGTCCAGCCGCGCCTCTTTCACGAGGAACCTGCGACCAGCAAACCGCGGCTTGCGTCCGGCCGGGAGCGGGGGAGGTCAGGGGACTGGGTCCGGCTTTGCACTCCGAACCCCCCACCTTCCGCGGGGCCTGGAAAATCCGTTCTCGGTGCGGTCCGCATCTCCCCAGCCCACCGCCCCTCGCCGATCGGGTCTCCATGGCAACAGCCCGACCCCCCCCACACACTGTTCACTGGAGACGCGGAGCGGGCATCGCGCATCTCGGCGTCGCGGTTCTGCAGAGGTTGAAGGGCGCTCTGGCGGCAGCGTCTCCGTGGGCGGTGGCAGGTGGCTTCCGGAGACGCTGTGGATGCGACCGAAGTCCCAAGAGCTGTCTGCAGCCGGGGTTGCACACCCCACCCGCGTGGTCAGAAGTAGTGACTGGGCGCCTCCCGCGGCCCAGACAGACGCTGCCCCCGCGGAGACAGTGACGCCCCAAAGCAGCAGGAGACAGCGTCCCCACGCTCGCCCACCCGTGCTGCCCGCCTGTTCAGTACAGAGCCCGAGCCACAGGGGGGGACCCGCTCCCCAGCCCTCCGGCTCCTTCCAGGGTTTGCCTGCGACACAAAGCAGGGCTTCAGCCCTGGTGAGGCGAGGTGACCCGGTGGTGAGGGTGACAGTGGCGACAGCCGGACTCACGTGGCGCGGCGGGGAGGTGGTCTCCCGCCAAGTGGCCGAGGAGGGCTTCCCGGAGACGGCGCCTCCGCCTGAACAGAGAGGAACCGGTCGTGGGACTCGGAGAGAGGCGCTCAGAGCGCGAGGAATCGCCCAGGAGCCCGGGCTGACGGAGCGCGGCGGCTCCGCGGTCGGAGGGATGCGCACCCTCGCCCGGCCGGCACGGTTGAGAATTGGGGGCCGGAGCTGGTGAACTGTGGCCTGCCCGCTTTCCTGAACCGGAGGCAGACTGTGAACAAGTCGACCTCTAGCTGGGTGGCATAGCAACAGGTGTCGGCCTTGTGCTCTTCCTCCTTAACTGTAGCACAGACAGCCCTGAGAACGTTTGCTTTCAGTGTTCTCACAAACGCTGAGACCTTGCGCTCTGCATCCTGTCATTCACTTTTTCCTTTTTTTACTTCGTATAAATAAACACGCTGGGGCTGGGACATTGTCACTGCCTCTCCATCAGAGATGTCAGGTCCCACCCAGTCCCAGCTTTTCTTTATGTGTCTTGTTTCTTCTTAAGCTCTTGTCGCTCCTCTCAGGACCCCATGCAGGTCGTGGCAAGTTTCATTAGAACACAGACAGGTCTACCATTGAGTCTGTCTGTGGCATTTCCAGGCTACAGGAACAGAGTTGAGAGGTTGTAGTATGGACCACAGTGTCCACAAAGCTGAAAATACTACCTGGACTAGGAAACTGGTCTAGTTTACTGATCCCCGATGTCATGCATCAAAATTAACACATTAGTGCACTCATAGGTTTCCCTAGGGAAAACATTTCCTTCCTTTGCTTGCTTGCCTGGTGGATAAATGGATGGATGGATGAATGGATGGATTTGTGGATAACAGATAAATGGATGGATGATGGATGGGTGATTGATGGATGGGTGGATGGATGGGTGGATGGAAGGATGGATGAGTAGATGGATAGAAGGACGGATGGATGGTAGATGGATGGGTGGGTGGGTGGATGGATAGATGGGTGGAAGGATGGATGGATAGATGGATGGAAGGATGGATGGGTAGATGGATGGAGGGATGGATGGATGGGTGAATGGATGGATGGGTGAATGGATGGATGGGTGGATGGATATATGGATGGAAGGATGGATGGATGGGTGGATGGATGGATAGGTGGATGGAAGGATGGATGGGTGGATGGGTGGATGGATGTATGGATGGAAGGATGGATGGATGGGTGGATGGATGGATAGGTGGATGGAAGGATGGATGGATGGGTAGATTGATGGACAGATGGACGGAAGGATGGATGGATAGATGGATGGATGGATGGGTAGATGGGTGGATGGATAGATGGATGAAAGGATGAATGGGTAGGTGGAATGGATGGATAGATGGGTGGATGGATGGATGGGTAGATTGATGGACAGATGGATGGATAGATGGATGGAAGGATGGATTGATGGATGGATGGATGGAATGGTGGATGCTGCAGATGAATGAGACACTTTTGTGCTATTGATTCTGAATTCTGGAGCTGCTCCCATGTGTATACACGGAAGACTGCCTACACCTTCCACTGTATAAAGCCACCACCTTGGGCACAGAAATTGATGAGTGAGGAGACCGAGGAAGGGCCACATCTTATTTTATTGAGGATGAGATGAGAGGGAAGCAGCTTCCCTGGGCCTTGCAGAAGCAAACCAGGGCATCCGGGCGGTCCAGTGAGGCTCGCTCTGCCGAGCAAGCTATCCTGCACCGTGCTCTCTCACCAACGTCGACAGACGGCCTCCTGCAGTCCCTCAGCATCTCCCTGCCTCAGACACCTGCCTGGGTCTGATCTTAGGAGTTGCTGTTCTCAATCCCAGCAACCTTAGCCCACTTGGCTGAACCTCAGTTTCTTCATCTGTTAAATGGGAGTAATTGTAGCCTGCCCCACAGTGTTAGAGGAAGACTAACTGGAAAACCACAGAAAGCCCTTGACCCAACCCAGGCTGCCACTGCCAAGCACTGCAGCCAGGGTGGCTTGTGAGCCGCAGAAAGTCATTTCTTGCTGTGCTGCAGGCTGGACGTCCAGAGCACAGCACCAGCAGACTCTGTTGGGGCAGCCGGGGCTCCTCGGCTTGCTGCGTCCCCACAGAGTGGGAGCACGTGTTGTTTCTCCGGGGCCTCTTTCACAGGGAGTTCCTCCCATCCCTGCGGTCCCACCTCCTGACCCAACGCACTGGGATCAGGCAATACACGCATTCGGACTGCGCGAGCCCTGGCTCAGGACCAGGGCTCAGTCAAGGCCAGTGGGGAGGTAGAAGAAGTAACAGATAGCAGGAAGGAGATGAAAACTGAAAACTGCACTTTCAAGCATACTGCAGCTCCCGAGACCAGATCTGGCTGTGGTTGGCTATGGCGTCCTCGCCAGCTTCCCTTGATGCCCTTCGAGCTCCCATCCTTGTAGACGGTCACACCCCGGATCTCTCAGCATGGAAAGTCCACAAGTGGGTTTAGTGAGAGAGCAAAGAGCAAGAGCTTGATCCTAAGGAAAAGGACCAGGTCGAGAGACCCCAAACATCGTTTAAATTATGATCTTTTAAAAAATAGGGTCCATATTGTGAAAAGGCCCAGTACCTCTCTGGGGAGCGGGCCATGTTTCCCTGGGGTCCCCACACCCTAAAGAGAAGCATAAACATCCTGCGGTCCAGGAAGTAATGTGCCTCTCTCCCTCGAGGGCCCACATGCTGTTTCTGAGTGTGCACCTTTTAATTTCTGCCTAATAAACCCTTCCCAGGCCTCTTACTCACACGTCCCAAAAAGCCTTTTTCTGCGAAAGGAGTCAGAGAACCTGGAAAGCTGTTCTGCGCTGGGGTGGGTTAGGGTCCTTGTCTCAGCTCGTGGAGCACCCAGCACCCTGTCCCACGACAGCACCAGCCATCAGGGCTGTGACCTTCACCAAGGTGAGAAGCAGAACGGGCGTGAATGCCATCGTCCTTGGTGCCGAGGTTTGGGGAGCTGCCAGCCTGCGCTGTGCAGTCCTGGGGTAAAGGAGGCTGGGGAGATGCCAGGGCTGCGCCTTGGCCTCCGCCATTCACGCTCAACAACGATTTGGTGAAGAACCGTGTGGCGGGTCATCCTCAGCTAGGGTGAGCAGTAAATGTAGCTTTTGTTACAAATTCAGTTGACACAAACCTTAGTGTTAGAAGATTGTGCCAGGATGGTGAGGGGAGCCGGGCACTGTGATACACACTTACAATCCCAGCACTCTGGAAGGCTGAGGCAGGAAGATTCCAAGTTTGAGTACAGCCTGGGCTACTTAGTGACTTAATAAGACCCTTTCTCAAAATGAAAAAGGACTGGGCATGTCGCTCAGTGCAAAGGTCCCTGGGTTTAATCCCCAATACCATGAAACAAAAAACAGAAAAACAAAAAGCCAGATGTCAGGGAAAGCCCAACCTGTGACAAGGAGAATCCCCATTTGTACAGGAAGCCCCCACCCAGCGCGATCTCAGCTGGCCTAAGATGCTGGGCCTGGGCTCCACCGGGACTTTTCTTATTTCCCAAGGCCGTGTTACCAGGCCCAGCCTGAATCCGGGCCTTGAATGTTTGGATTCATTTGCCTGATCATCAAGCGTACCAGGAAAGCCCATAGAAATGGGAAAGGGGTTCACTCATCATCTGGCCGAGTTGGGAGGCACAGGCGGGAAGTGCTGCAGCCCCAGCAGTCCGGCCCCAGGCGACGAGCCTGGTTCTGATGGGCCGGGCCCAGGCTGGCGGGTGCCGCAACAGACCAAGGAAGCCGAACGGAGGGCTCCTTTTGGCTTATTGGTCTCATCAGGACTCAGTAACTTTCTGATTTTACAACTAAGAATTTCAATTAGTAAGATCTCAAAGGTGGAAGCATCAGCCCTAGAGCCCACATTTTTATTTTATTTATTCTCAAATCATGAAGGAGAAACAGGTGGATTCCAGGCTAATAATTTAAAGCACACACACAGTCTAATACAAGATTCCAGAATATTCCCTTCTCTGAGGTCCTCTCTGCCGATAATATGCATCCATCTTCAATTCCTGGTCCTAACAGATGTTTCCATGGTAACAGCCAGAGCCTGCCTAGGTTGCTAAGCAACTAAGGAGAAAGGAGCAGGATAGAGTGGGGTGGGGAGGACCAGGCCTGGAGCCCTTCCGTGGCTCACGTGGGTCTTCCGACTTTGTCCTTTGATCGGGTCTTTGCAGAAGGGCCAAACGTGGGTGGTGCAGGGTCTCGGAGTCCACATCCCACCCCAGCAGTGGCTGAGGACAGACGCAGGGCCCCTTCCCAGTTTCACCCACGCGTTCCACCGTGTCACCTAGGCCTTGTGCCCAGCCCTGAACACAGTGGCAAGTAAAACACAGCTGGCGCTCTTTCTCCTGGAGACAGAGTCTGCACGGGCCAGGGAGCAGGCGACAGGGAGGGAGACAACCGGGGTGTGGGCGTATCCGAGCGGTGACAGGACCCCAGCGGTGAGGCGTGCAACTGTCACTTTTACCTCAACGCAGTTCTGGAAGGGTCTGTGTGTTGATTTTGACGAATGCCAAAATCTGCATGTGTTCTTATGCTTTTTGTTGTGTGGAAATTATACACTGATAGATTTTTTAAAGCTGCATCCTTGGGCAGGCAGGCGCTCAGACTCGGGCTTCGGTGGGCCGGACGCATCTCACAGAGCCGCTGCAACCTGGTGCCTTTGCCCGGACGCTGGCGACCGTGTGTCTGGGGGACAGGCTGTCACATGGGACAGACAGCGACAGCGCTCAGCGCCTGTGACGTTGGGCCACGTGTATGTGGTGGCCCCAGGTTCCATGGCCTGGAGACGCTGGAGACGCAGGTCCCACGGGCTCCTCGGCGGTGGGACGCTGGCGCCGCCTTCGCCGGTGTAAGAACACGAGGGGCTCGCACAGGCTGACGCCCGCCGGCCACGCGCCGCTCGGAGCCGCCCCGTCCCGGAGGGTCGCCGTGACCTCAGACAGGCCGGGAAAGGGATGCGGCTCAGTGCAAAGGGCCTGGGTTTAATCCTCAGTAGCGCGAAAAAGTGTATACCGGTCCGCAGAGTTCCTACGAAACCGGCGCGATAAACAGCCGGCGCTGACTTTGACTCAGATTCTAGTGACACAAACCTGTTTTATCAGCCGACATGCTGAGGGACAGAGTAGTCACGATTTTATTATTTTAAAACGTTCACCCAAGTAAAATCACCGGAGCGCCTCCGCCTAGAACCGAGGATGCGCTCCACAGCTCGTGGATGAGGGCCGTTCCACGGGGGCCCACGGCAGTCCCCACCTGGCGACCGGCTCCTCCAAGCCCCACCCCTTCCCGTTCCCATGGTAACCACCTAAACCCTGCCAGGCAAAACCTCCTGACGTCACACCACAGGGCGGGGTTTGGAGCCCCAGCTCCCGGAGCTCCCAGGGGTCTTGGCTTATTTTTTATTATACTAAAATAGCACATAACGTTTAACTTTTTAACCTTTTTTTTTCCATGCCGGGGGTGAAACCCAGGGCCTCACGCATGCTAGGCAACGCTCTACTCTTAAGTGTCAGCCCCAGCTCCTCTAGTAATCATTTTTTTTTTCAGTTTCTTCATATTTTTATTTTGTGTATGTGTGTTTTAACTTTTATTTTTATAAGTCCGTGTCTGCAGTGCATAGATCACATTCCTCGTGTGGCATTGGCACATCTTAATTCTTTTTTCATCCCCTTTCCCCATCTCTCTGTCCAAATTTTGATTCCCTTTCCCTTTAAGAAAGATCCATCTCCCTATTTCCTAATATGTCTTTTATTTTGCTCTTTACTTATACTTTGGGTTTCTCATGTAAGAGAAGCCATGTGATATTTAAGCTTGTGTGTTTGATTTATTTCACTTACCGTCATGGTCTCAAGGTGCATCAATTTTCCTACAAAGGACTCAAGTTTATCCTTCTTTATAGCACAGTAGTACTCCATGGTGTGTAAATACCACATTTTCTTTATCCATTCATCTGTTGATGGACATATAGGCCACTTCCAAGATTTAGCTATCATAAATTGTGTTGTTATAACCATGGGTGTGCATGGATCACTGGAATATAATGACAGTGTAATATGATAACTCTTTAGGGAAGAAACGATTTTTTTTAAGCACTGGGTATTGAACCTAGGGCCTTCTCACTGAGTTACATTCTCAGCCCCCCCTTTTTTTTTATTTTGAAGCAGGGTTGCCAAGTTGCCCAGGCTGGGCTTGAATTTATGATCCTCCTGCCTCAGCCTCCCAGAGTGCTGGGACGACAGACATGCACAGCCATGCCTGCCTACACTTTAGTTGGAATTTCCTTTTTCCTCGGCTCCCATGGCTGCTGTCTCTCACTCTTCATGCTGGAGGCCGAGGCCATGGGTGGAAGGACACCAGTTCCCGTCGGGGAGAGCGAGGGTCAAGAGCTCTGTGGTGCGGCATAGTGACTATCGATATGGTCCGCTGAAACAACGAGAGGAATGCAACCCTCCATGGATGGACCAAAGTTTGAACATTTAACTAAAGCCCAGTCCGGACCTGCTGAGTCACAGCGAAGCCCGAGGCAAAGGAAAGACGCAAGCGTGGGGAGGTATATTTTTGAAATTTTTAATTATTAATTTTTTTGAAATTTTGTGAAATTTTTCATAATTTCCTCCCAGAATGCTAGAATACCTGAAGAATACATTGAAAAATAAATATTAAAATTTTTAATGTTATCTTATGTTTAAATTTTTTATTAATGAGCCCAGTATTCATTATAAATTTGTTTTCTTGGCCTTCAAGAGAGCAAACTCATAATAATATTTTCAAAATCTCTTTCTGGGAAAAAAAAAATTAACCATTAAAAAACTCACACCCTGTTAGGAGAACACCGTGCACGCCCTCCCCACGCTACGGTGGTTTTGCCCGGAGTTGCAGGAAGCTGCCCTCATCCCGGTGGCTAAGGTTTTCGTCCTCGCGTTCATCCTCACCCCGCCTGGGCACCAGGCCGCTTCCTTCAGTTTTCCAACCAGCACCAAAGCCAGGCCCAAGCTGCTCGGTGTGCGGGGTCCACGCAGGTGGGGGCAGCTGCTGTCCAGCCTCAGGGACCTCACGGGACACCTGGGAAAGTGGCTTCCACTCTCAGTGTATAGAGACACCCAGGGGAAGCACTCGGTCCAGCACCCTGGGAAGCACTCAGCGCAGCACCCAGAGTGGAGCTCATCATTTCCTAACTCACAGTCACTGCGGTGACAGGGACGGTGGTGCCAGCAGCCACAGCCACCCCAGATTGGAGCACGCTGACGGCAAAGTACAAAGCTTCCCCCAGCGCAGTGGTGCCTGCCGGAGATCCCAGCACTTTGGGAGGCTGAGGCAGGAGGATTGTAAATTTGGACCACTTAGCGACTTTGCGAGCCGTCTCAGCGACCGTCTCAGAATACAGATTAAAGTTACAAAGATGCAGCTCAGTGCGAAGGCCCTGGGTTCCATCCCCAATACTGAAAACTAATCAGTCGATCGACAGATCAATCGATTCATCAGGCAAAGCCCCTGCCGCACCCCGAGCCTGTCCGGCCGCCCGCCGCGGCGTGGAGGCTGGGTGGGCAGAGTCCCGGGCGAATGTCTGCTTTGCTCGTCTCCGGCCGGGAGGCTGCCCCAGGCCGGTATCGCCCAGGCCCAGGCGGGTACCCCGGGCCCACGGCTCCCTGCAGGGCCCAGCGGGCGGCCGCAAGCGCCCCACCCACTGCCCAGCGGTGCCGCCCCTCCCCCGCCCCTTCTCTCCTCCCCTCCCCATCCCTTCTCCCCTCCCCCGCCCTTCTCCCCTGCCCCGTCCCCTCCCCTTCTCCCCTGCCCCGCCCCTTCTCCCCTCCCCCGCCCTTCTCCCCTGCCCCGCCCCTTCTCCCCTCCCCTGCCCCGCCCCGTCTCCCCTCCCCCTCCCCCCTCCTCCCCTCCCCTCCCCCTCCTCCCCTCTCCTCCCCCATCCCCTTCTCCCCCGCCTTCTTCTCCCCTCCCCTTCTCCCCCACCCCCTTCTATCCTCCCCCACCTCTTCTCCCCTCCCCTCCCCTCCCAGGCGGCCCCAGAGTCCCCGCCCAGACTGGGGACAGCGACCCGGTCTCGGCGACAAGGGCAAGGCAGGCGGCTAGGCTGCGGCTGCTTTTTTTTCTTTTTAACGTGAGCTGCTCTGCTCGATGGTTTTGTGGGCGCAGCGTGGCCCCCGTACCGGTACACGAAACGACTGTGGCGATGGGGCCAGGGTCGCCGGCGTCGCCGCCCCCGCCCTTTGCGCGGGGACCTGGGCACTCAGGCCTCGTCCGACTTTCGGGCTCGGTTTATCGGACAGCGCGGGACAGGACGGCGGGTGCTGGGCCCGGTCCTCCTGGGCGCTCGCCCCTCCGAGACCCCCGCCGCTGCCATGGCAACCGCGGTCGCGCGGGCGGGAGGCGCGGGTTGCGCACTGCTCAGCTCCGCGCGCTTCTGGCGGGCGTGGAACCCGGCGAACACCGAGCGGCTCAGAGTGGGGAGGGGCCGTCCCGCCCCTCCGTCCGTGTCGGGGTGGCCCTGCTCGGGGACTCTCCAGGTGGGCTGAGGCTCCGCAGACGCTAAGAGGCAGCGAAGCGTGGGTGCTGCCGCCTGGACTGACCAAGTTTGTGTCCCCCACACTCACACTTTGCAGCCGGAGCCCCCGCGCCACGTTGCGCCGGTCTGGGGCTTTGGGGATGACGGGCCCAGGGCGGGTTTTCGTCCTCGTGAGCCTGTGAGCCTGGAGAGGCAGAGGGAAAGGGGCCTCTCCGCCTCTCCTGCGTTTTCACTGTGTGAGGAGCCCGGACCCGGGGTCTTCGCGCTGAGCTGCACCCCCAGCCCATTTTATTTTTTGTTTTGAGACAGGGTCTCGATAAGTCGCTAAACTGCCCAGGTGGGATTCAAATTTGCAGTCCTCCTGCCTCAGCCTCCCAGAGTGCTGGGAATACAGGAGTAGCACCACGCCCAGCTGCAAGAGAGTCTGCCCGGCTCCTGCTTCTCGGGGGCAGAGGCCAGCGTCCTGTGTCCTCCGGAAACAGCAGAGGCCTCAGGACACGGCTGTGTCTCACCCTCATGTCCCCAGCCCCTGCTGGAATGAGGGCCGACACCTGCCGCGGGGCCTGGCCCATCCCAGCTGCCTGCATTGTGTGGGGGATGAGTGGATGGATGTAGAAAAGCTGGGCTGCAGGACAAGGGGTGCGCACCTGTGACCCCAGCACTCTGGGAGGCTGAGGCAGGAAGATCATAAGTTCAAACCCAGCCTGGGCGACTTAGAGATTTCGTGAGACCCTGTCTCAAAATGAAAACTGAAGAGGGCTGGGGGTGGAGCTCAGCGCGAAGGCCTTGGGTTCAATCCCACGGCTGCGAAAAGCTGAACCTAGGACCCCGCTTCTCAGGGGAGTTGTCTGCTGCAGGGACGGCAGAGGGAGAGAGGAGGCCAGCAGGCCTGTCCCTTGGGGGCTCTGCCCTCTGTTTTCACTCAGGAGCTGTCACCTGGGGTGCGCTGTGGCCTGCTGTGTCTTGCAAAGCCCGGTCACAGGACAGGGAAGGGGGCTGAGGGCCTGGCCGCCCGCCTGTGGCCGAATCCATCCGGCAGCCAAGAGCGGCCGCACCCGGAGGTGGACTGCAGAGCTGGAGTCGAGGACCGCGGGGTGGGGGACTCATCGGGCCCTGTGCACGGAGTGTCCGCAGCAGCGTGCACGCCCACGCGCGGTGAGTCCTGGCCACGGTGCTGTGCCCTGAGTCTCTGGTGGGACATGTCTGGGTCCGCTTGGGGCTGGCTCTGCGGACCTGGTTCTGACTGCGATCTGGGGCCGCCCGGGTCCAGCCGTCCCTACAGGAGGCCTGGGGGCCCGGGAGGCCATGAACGTCATTCCGAGGTCGGTGAGGGAGTTCTGCTTTATGAGCCGTTATGAGTCACCATTTTTACTTCCTATTAGCTATTAGAAGAAATAGACGATGTTGGTTTTAATAATTGATCTTGTTTAAAGTAGCACTTCACAGCTAGCATCATTTTAGCTTGCGAGCCACGTAAAAGCTGTCGTGGTTTTGTTTGGCTTTGGTGGCAGCGTTGTCTCCGTCCCCGCCAGCCACCGGTGAGTCCTCAGCAGCCACCTGAGCCGGCGGCCACTGCAGGACGTTTCGGCCCGGCTTTCCTAGGGTAGGGGGGGCAGGTGGGCCTGTGGCCTCCACTTTGAAGTCATAGCACAAACATGGAAGCGAATATTTTGAAGCTGTGGGTCCAGAAGGATTTACTGAAGCTAACGCAAAAGTCAGTGAACACGAAACAACAAATGTACCCACTCGCCGCCACGAAAGGCTGCACACGCAGGTATGGGGAGCCTCCTGCAGGAGCAAGACCTCAGCGGCCCGCCCAGGCCCACCCTGTAGCCACGGGGTCTAGGGCTTCACGTCGGTAACGAGGGAGAGGGGAGCAGTGTCCTCAGGAGAGAGACTCGGTGTGGGTGACAGACGCGCCAACGACCCTGGTCTCATGCTCAGCTACTGTATACGTGCATTGAATGCCGCACAGTACGAACAACCACTGTGTGCCAAGAAAAAATAAAAACAGGATTTTAAAAATGATCCTGAAGAGCTGGGTGTGGTGCCACACACCTGTAATCCCAGTACTCGGGAGGCTGAAGCAGGAGGATCCCGGAGAGTTCGAGGCCAGCCTGGGCTGCGTGTTGAGACCCTGCCCCGCTCCCCGCAAATCCCAGAGTTCAACATGATGCCTAGCGTAGTTAATGACAATGCCATGCATACTTAAAAATTGCAGCCAGGGGCCGGTGAGATGGCTCAACGGCTTAAGCGCCTGCCTGGCAAGCGCGAGGGCCCGAGTTCGACTCCCAGAACCCACATACGAAAAGGGGGCCGGTGATATCGCTCAGCGGCACGGGCGCCTGCTGGCGTGCGAGGTCCTGAGGTCGACCCCCCGGTACCCACAAAAAAAAAAAAAAAAAAAAAAAAAATTGCAGCCAGGTGTGGTGGCATACATCTGGAACCCTAGCACCTGGGAGGCTGAGGCAGGAAGATACTAAGTCTGAGGCTGCCCTGGGCAACTTAGTGAGACCCTGTTTCAAAAAGGGCTGGAGATGGAATCTATGTGAGAGCCCTGGGTCCAGTTCCCAGCACCACTATAATAGAAAAGAAAAATTGTAAATTGAGTAGATTTTAAGTGTTCTCACTACAAAAAGATGCACAGTATGTGAGGTAGTGTGTGTGACCACCCGCTTGCGTCAGCCTCGCAATGGTGCCTACGTATTTGAGAGAACTGTGTTCTGCGCTTAAGCAGATACAATTTTATTTGCCAGTTTAAAGAATGAATAAACATAAATATTTGGTAAAGCAATAAGAACAAAAGCCCAGAGAGCCGCCCTGGCCCTCCCAATGCGTGCAGACAGCAAGCTGGGCCGAGAGGAGGAGGAGGTGCCTCCAGCCTTGCCCCCTCGGTGCTAGCCGGCGGAGCTCTGGGGGTGCCCTCCACCTTCTAGAGCCTCTCCTACCTACAGCACCGCCACATCCAGCTTCATTTTTCAATTTTGAGATGGGGTCCTGTTAAATTGCCCAGGCTGGGCTGGAATTTGTGATCCTCCTGCCTCAGCCTCCTGAGTGCCGTTGCAATGCACCATTGCAGGCTGCGCCATGGCTGTCCCTCGGGCGCAGCTGCAGTGTGTTGGCCACTTGGCTTCACCTCCTGGCCCTCATGGCCTCATGGGGAGCCCTCTCCCCCTCACGCTCTGTGCTGTTGTCTCTCTCAGACCCACGGAGGGACTGGAACCAACAGGGAGAAGAGCCCAGCAGCTCCTTTGGCCTCCTGGTCCACCGCCCACAAGAGCGTCCCGCTCGGGAGCCGCCGTGGTGGGGACAGGGTCTCTGTCCACCCTCCAAGAGGATGCACTCGGAGCTGGGTGTCTCTGAGCCTGCATGGATTCGCCTCCATGGAGCTTGGAAAATTCCAGGCTCTGCCTTTCCCCAACCCCCTCCCACCCTGAGCTGAGGTCTCCATGGCAACGGCAGAGCTGCATCCATTGCCGGCACCCACACAGCTGACAGGAGGATTGGGCTCCTGGCCACTGGAGGCCTGGGTGCGAGGAGGGCAGGTTGGGAGGCCTGTGGCCCCACCCAAGTCCCCTGCAACTCCAGTTTCTCCGAAGAAGCAGTCTCATCTCCACTGGGCCTCTGCGTCCTGTAACCTTAACTGCAGGGGACAGTCCCCTGTGAGGCTGAGGTGGGTGGAGATCCAGGGGGAGAGAGGAGGTGGTGGCTCTCCATCTACAGCGTTCCAGAAGCAGGAAGAACCACCTACCAACACCTCAGAGCGACCCGCTGTGACCCCCCACGTGGCCCAGGTCGCAGAGGTGGTGCCTGTCCTTTTGCGAAAGTGACCCACAGAGAGGACACTTCACGCACTCACTCGGGACAGCGGATGTGACCGAGGCCCCGCAGGTTGCACTGAGCACGGAGCCCTCTCTCCTCGCTCCAGGTCCACTGTGTGAATCGAGGTGTTTGCAGTAAGCGGCTTACCGTGACACGCCCACATGGTGCGGAACGGTCCCCCAGGGCGCTGCCAACCCCACGCTGTCCTGGGGGAGCTGCTTCTTATTTAGCTGGATATAGTTGTTTTTGTTCTTTTTTGTTTTGTTTTGGTTTCATTTTTGGGGGTGGTTAAGGGCTCACTATTTAGTTCAGGCTGGCCTCAACACTCAATACTCCGAACCTCCTGCCTCAGTCCCCCAAGTGCTGGGATCACAGCTGTGCACCGACACACCAGCTTCGACTTGACGTATTGGACTCTAGCTCCTATGCCAAGGCCTCCTGGGGCACGGGTGCCAGATGAGGATCCGGACCCCCAGACCTGGTGGATGTGACTCTGCAAAGGGCACAACTGCCCCTTGGCTGTTCCCGTGTGATGCTTCCTGCTGTCCTGCTGCTCTCCGCAGCCCTGGCCACTGACACTGGTACCAGTGTCCCTAGGCCTCCATGCTGCCCCACAGAGCCCAGGGCCATCCCCTGCAGGCCTAGTTATGGATGGTGAGTAGATTCTTCATGAGGATCAGCTTTTATTTTTTTGGCCAACTCTTCATTTCCACACCTAGGCATTTATCCTCGATGGACACTGGTCTAAAGGTGCCCAGAGTGTCTGTAATAGAGACTTTGGTGGCCACCTGGTTTGTAAAATACACAACTTGGAGTCAACCCCATGAATTATCCCCACCAGGAAGAGCAAATCCAAGGAGCAGGGGGCCTTTTCCTAACCAGAAACCAAAGCTTTAGATATACTGTGTACTGCAGTACCTCTGTCAGGAGTACTGTATTTTAACACTTGAAAATTCATTAGGAGAGGAGTACTAGGCAGTCATAAAGAAGGATAAATTGGAGTCATTTTTAGAAAAATGGATGCACCTTGAGACCATAATGCTACGTGAAATAAATATGACACACAAGCTTAAATATCACATAGTTTCTCTTATATGAGAAACCCCAAATATAAAGATCAAAATAAGAGATAGATAATAGGAAAGAATGAGATAGATCTTTTGCTAATGGTAAGGGGACCAAGAGATGGAGGAAGGGGGGAGGGAGGAGAAGGGGAGGGGAAGGGAAAATAAAAATGATGAAGATGCGATATGTACTATATATGTACCAATTTCCCAAGATGAATGTATTATTACACACTGCAAACATATACTAATAAAAAAGAAAGAGAAACAAAATCTGTTAAGAGAGTAATCTCATGTTAAAAGTTCTCATCACAAGAAAATAAAACACTAATATAAAATTGTTGTGTTGTGGCCCAAGAAGACTCCGACCAGCGGGGCCTCCCAGGGGCAGGAACGCGAACCCGGGCGACGGTATGGGGATGAGAAAGAAGACACACACACACACACAGATCAGGGAAGTCGAGCGAGAGAGTTTATTGCGGAAGTGCCAGGGCTTATATCTCTTTGAGGGAAACGGTGGGAGGGTCTAATGGGTGACGTAGGATCATGATGGGCGGGGGGGCGCATGCTCAGACGTGAAGCTGGGTCATTTATGGCTCCCCACATAAAATGGAAAAATAACAAGAAAAGTCAAGCTCTTTTTCAAAATAAAGCTATATTGGGCCAGTGAGATAGCTCAGCCACATAAGCGCCTGCCTGGCAAGCTCAAGGTCCTGAGTTCGACTCCCGGTACCCACATAAAGGAAAAAAAGGGCCGGTGATATCGTTCAGCGGCACAAGCACCTGCTGGCAAGCGTGAGGTCCTGAGGTCGACTCCCGGTACCCACATAAAAAATAAATAAATTAATTAAAAAGCCATATTTTAAAGTAAATCTCGTGACAGGTGGAGGTGCTCATACATTAAATAAAAAAGTTGTCAAAATGTGAAGAAGTTTTCACCCCCCTGTAGCACAGAACTTCACGAAGAGACTTGCACAGGACAAAATAACTGGAAAAGAAGCAAGAGTGTATCCTGTGTGTCACTGGTGTGTCCGTGGGGGGAAACGGGGTCCAGGGAGCGCCATGATGTCCTTCGAGCGGTGATGTCAGTTCCACGCAGATTTGCACACATGCACGGTGCACATGAGTATCAGTCGCTCCTATCCCCAGGGAGGAACAGGCTCCAAAGGAGAGCATGGCTGCCCTTCTCCCTGCCTGAATCTCTCCAAGGATCCTGTGTGAAGTTTTGAGTCTTGTGCACTCTGCCTTAAGGAAAATGCAAATGATTTCTTTGAATGCCTGCACTTGTGTTTCTGTAAGCATGGAGGAGACAGAGACAGATCGAAGAGGAACACAACTGGAACACTTCTCTTCTACCCAGCCTGGGTTCCCACCGGGCACGTCATTTGGGTACACCAGGGAGCTCCAGAGCCAGAGGGCATTGTGGGTAACAACTGGAAATGTGCACAGCCCAGGCCCAGCCCCACACCTGGCCAGCAGAAGATGAGGGTACGGGACTTCACTGCAGGAAACTAAGAGGAAAGCTAAGGAAGATGGACACGGAACACCAGGGCCAAATGCTTTCACTGTTTGGATACGCTTGTGTCCAGAACGGAGGGCGACTCGAGCCATTTCCAAGAATCCAGCTGCTTCCTGCTGGGGGAGGCAGTGCGTGTACTGCCTGGTTTCCAGCCAAACACTGGACTCATGAACCACAGCGAGGCCTCGAAGTAAAATCTAACCCGACGACCGTGCCAGGAAGCACCATCCAGCGGCCTGCTCCGAGGAGCACCATTTTCTGACTAGATGTGCGCTTCCCTGCTGAAGGGTCACCATTCGGATGTGGCCCAAATCCCTCCTGCGCTGCGAGATCAGGGCCTCTATGAAGACCAGCGTTTCTGAGCTCAGGGCCCGGACGGCGTCCATAGCAGGGGGAGCCCCTCTGAGTCCAGTAGAACAGACCACGGGAGGCGTTGCCACGGTCGCCAGGTGGCAGGGCCTTATTCCAGAGAATCTAATCCGCAGCAAAAGCGAAGTATGGGTGTTCCACCCACCCCCATCAACACTGAGGACACAGAAACACGGAACCTGTGTCCTCAAGATTTATCACACCAAGCAGAGTTTAGGGGACTTTACCACCGTCCCCACAGGGAGGACTAACGGTCAAAATGGAGAAGCTGAATGTCTAATTAGCAAAGTCTGAAAGGATCTGAAAAAAGGACTCACGAAAGAGAAAATGCAAAACTTTTGAGAAACTGAAAAGATTCTCTAACTTCTGTGTGATACAAGATCTGAACTCAGTGTTCATCAAAGCCCACAGGAAGAAGCAGCCCACACCTCCCAGCTGTGGGTGTATATGGTCCATCCATCCAGGGGAATATTACTCAGCCTTAAAAAAGAAGGGAACTCAGACACATGCTACCCCATGGAGGAACCCAGAAGGCACTGTGCTCCATGACACACACTAGTCATGCAAAGACCAACACTGTAAGGTCCCACGGCACGAGGTCTCTACAGCAGTCAGATCGTGGCGTCAGAAAGCCAGACGGTCTCCAGGATCCGGGGAGAAGAGGGAACATGTGTAGTGTTTCGTGGGTTCAGAGTTCCGTTCCTGAAGATGAAAGCGTTCTGGAGATGGAGGCCCTCGAGCCACAATCCTACTGCTGGGCATCAAGCGGAGAGGAGGGACAACAGGAAGGGCTCCTGTCCCCCACAGCCACAGACACAGCAGGACGTCGGCACGGGCTGATGCCTTGCTTCAGTCAGGAGAAAGTGGCAGCAGCTCCCGATGCAAAACTATCGACCGTGCTTATCCTGGGTGGAAGAACTGTAATTAATGGCACGTCACACTCCCTACTGAAGAGTACATCTGCAGACCTTCGACTAACATGTTTATGAACCGTCTTACTTTATTTTTTATGTGTTAGGCCTGTTTCTATTTACCGTATTTAATTTTTAAAACATTTTTTATTAGTAAATTTTGCAGTACCTAATGTTTACGTTCTGGGGAGTTGGCATATGTACATAACACATCTTAATTCTTTTTAAATCCCCTTCTCCTCCCCTCTGTCCCTTCTCCCTCCATCTCTTGGTCCTTTTCCCATTTGTGAAAGATCTATTTCCCCATTTCCTATTTATTAACTATTTAGAAGCCAAATCCTTTCAGAAAAAAAAAAAAAAAAGCAAGACAGAAAATGATATGTGAGCCAGGTGTGGTGGCCCACACCTGTAATCCCAAAGCTCAGAATGCAGGAGGATCACCTCAAATTCAAGGCCAGGCCACATAGTGAGTTCAAGGCCAGCCTGAACTATATAACAAGACCCTGTCTCAAAAAAAAAAAAAAAAAAGTGAATAATAATTATCCTGGTTTTGACCAAAGGTGATTTATTCTGGAAGAGACCACCCAAGAGGGATAAAATTGCAGTCACAAATAGGAGCCATGTGTGACAGTCTAAATTTTCCAGCAACCAGTTTGAAAAACACAATAAAATAGATGAAATTAACAAATATAAAAATTACTAAAGATATTTAATTTTTAAAAAAACAATTCCTTGGGCTGGTGAGATCGCTCAGCGGCATAAACGCCTGCCTGGGAAGCGCGAGGTCCTGAGTTCGACTCCCGGTACCCACATATGAAAAAAGGGCCGGTGATATCGCTCAGTGGCATGGGTGCCTGCTGGCCCACAAGGTCCTGAGTTTGACGCCTGGTACCCACACACACAAAAAAAAAATTCCTTGAAACTCAGTGTGTGCTTTTCAGTGACACTGCATGTTGACTTGTACCAGCTGTGGAGTGGGCTGAGATGGTTTTGAACCCATACGCCTCACCCTGAGAGCCAGGAAAATTCCCAGCTCCATGGCTCTTTCTCCATGGAAGCGCTGCCTGCAGTTTCCATGGTGACGGCCCCTCCAGGACTGGACCAGAGCTCTTGGGAGATGAACGGGCTGAGCAGCGAACAGCAGAGTGGGCAGGCCAGGGACGGGTGCCCTGTCTCCCCGTTAACACACCCCGTGCGCGGAAAACCCGTCAGCACCCAGAGGAAGGGCCAGGCAGAGACAGGGCAAGTGTGAAGGCCCCGCAGTGGGCGCCACTTTAGGCCCTGGGGGAGCTCATGGGGGGGCGTTGGATGAAGGGAGCTCGAGGGGGAGAAATGGGGCCTCCTGTACGTTGGAGCCAGGGTTGGTACGTGTGTGTCCCTCAGCACTGACAGTGGTGTCCCGGCCCCCAGGGTGATGGTGTCGAAATCCAGGGCCTCTGGGCAGGAAGAGGAATGGAATCAGTGAGAGAGGCCTCCAGGGCAAACAGAAATCACCCGGAGCTGCATCTCCCGGCCTCTGGGTTGGGCCCTTGCAGACCCCCGGGGGGTGAGAATAGGTTCTGCGGTTTCCGAGCCGCCCACTCTGTGGCCTTTCAGGTCAACATTATTTATTTCAGGCAGACAGGAATTTGGGAGGAGGCAGGAGGCTCCCTGTATGCACCGGTCCCCTCTTGGGCTGCACTCAGGATGCACCATGGGGCTCTGTCTTTCCAGTGACAATGACGGTCCCTACCCAGGGCCCAAGGCCTTTTGGATGCAAATGAAGAATCCAGAGCAGTGACTCCCACCAGTGGCCTATCCCTCAGAGGCGATGTTTCCCTGCCCTGGCCAGGACAGGGGCCACTGGTCCCATGCCAGCTGGCCTTCCTCTCCTCCTTCCTCCGTGTGCCCATGACCCCTTGGCTCTCCGGGCTCCTCCCTGCGTGGCATGTGAGGGGCCACCCGCCTGCACCCCCAACAGCTCTCCTTGCCAGCAGGAGGCAAGGCTCTGCAGCCAGATGCCGGAGCAGCCCTGAAATTATTCTGCTTCAGCCCAGCACTCCTGGAAGAGGCTGAGGTAGGAGGATTGCATATTTGAGCCCAGTCTTGGCAATTTAGCAACTTAGCAAGACCCTGTTTCAAAATGAAAAATGAGAACAGGGCTGGGGATGTAGCTCAGTGTGAAGGCCCTGGGCTCCATCCCCAGCTCCACAAAGTAAGCAGTAGTTGTTGGGGTCACCTCGTCTCTTGGTCACATCACTTTCTCTCCAGCCTGATTGAACCTGGTGGCTCTGCTCCTCACAGCACAGGAGCGGTGCATGCTGGGCGAGACCCTGAGCCACACTTCTCCAAGTGCAGGGCTGCTGCTGACGATGCTGGCACGGCTGTGACTCGTCGCTGTTTAGGAGGACACACTCCCACGGGTGGGGCGTGGAGTTGAACAGAATCGCTCTTTTTCTCTGGCCAAACGTGACAGGGTTCTGCCTGGAGGGAGGATGAGAGAAGTGAGTGCCTCGGTGCCACCCGCCAGCGCAGCCGCCATCCCTCGCTCCTCGATGTGCCATGATACAGCACATGGTCACACAGCTGCCAACGCCGTGACAGGCAGCAGCAACTCCAGAAAGCACGCGAGCTGCCCTTGTGTGGCTCAATCTAGAATCAGTGGTTTGCGTGTTTTTTTTTCTTTTAGTTTTGGGTATTTTCTTTTTCTTTTTAAATTAAGTACATAGTTAGCTCAAGGCCAGCCTGGAATACACAACAAGAAAACTGCCTCAAAAAAAAATCACATCAGAATTCAAACATGCCCAAAAGGAAGTGTCCTAAAAGCAAAATTTCTGTCTGAAAGATTTGCAGCTACTTCAAAACAGAGAAATAAAAATGCTACTGAACAAAGTCATGACACAAAAAAGACAGTCAAAAAGATTAAGATTCAGCAAATGAGAACAGCTGCAAAGGGCTTTTTTTTTTTATTAATAAGAACAAAGATTTTTTCCAAATAAGAAATTAAAAGCAGAATGAACAGGAATTAATAGCAATAGCAATGACAACCAGTATACCAAGCACTCCCAGTCCTTGTTGTTGCCAGGGAAGTTTGTATTTGTAATCCCATGGAAACGTTATTGGAGTTCTAGCGAGTTAATTACAATCTACCATTTCTAGCACAATCCATGGCAAGAATAAAGACACTAAGGCGTATTTATAGTTGTGGGGAACCAAGGGGTCCTAAGTCCAACCAAGATGGTGGTTACTGGAACGAAGGCCTTGACCCAGGGCCAAACCTGGGTTTTATTAATTCTCGAGGAGGGGAGTGGCTCGGGGATGAGTGACTGAGAGTGGAGGGAAGTCTGTGAGTACTGTGAGTAGGGCTAGGTAGGAGGCCTGAAATCACCTTTGCAAATGCAGAGGGAAGGATATGCAGAAGGAGTAATCTGCATGACACAATTCGAGGTAGTATCTCATGTTTTGGGGTTGGTGCTTCAGCTCTGATGTTAATCTTCTATGCCTCTTTCTTGAGGCTCAATCCCAGCCGACAGCATGGAGCACGGCTCTCCACCCCGCCAGGCTCAACCATGTGTTTTGGGAGCTACGGGGGCAGGGATACACTGACCTGTCGCCTTGCTTCAAAGATTACACATCAGCACCTCAGCTGGACTGATTTGCATTGCTTAAAGCCAGTTGAAGGGATAAGGAAGAGTCCTAGCCAGCTCTGTACATATCAGTACATGGAAACAGGGCCGGGTTCAGCCAAAATGGAGATAACTGCTCTTCTTTGAAGGAGAGCCGTCCAGGTGTCCTCCACACTCCAGAACTCGGGGTCACAGAGTACGCGGGGGAGGGCAGCCCGCAGCATTTCCAGGAACTGGTGTGTCTGATAAGAGGAAGCCTGGGAGCTTCACAGTGGTCTGCAGAGCTGAGACGCAGGGTCTGGTCTCCTCTTCTCAAACGCGTGATTTAGTAATGTTTACGAAGAACCCACCGGCCACACAGGCAGCGATCACTGCTTGTAGGCTCTTCCCAGCCAGAGCAGCAGCACTTCCATCGGGGGCCTGCAAACCAGGGAAACACAGGGCCTGCACGCCTTCCCTGAGCTCCGGAGCTGTGCTCACTCGGCGCCTGGAGTATTTGAATAAAAATGCTTCCCGCCGGGCCACAGAAATATTTATTCTGGAGGTGGGAGACCTTACACTCGTCAGGCGGACTCAGAAAAAAATTATTCAAGTGAGAAAGCAAATGTGTTTATTGAAACAAAACCGTTTATAAAGGGTTTATTACAATACTAGAAGAAATATTCGCAAAGGCAGTAACAAACATGCAAGCCGCGGGCTCTGGGGTCTGCATCTCACTGAATCGAACGGGCCTGGGGCGAATGGTGCTTTACTGGATTTGTTAGGGAAAGCCTAAGAGGGACTTTGCAAAGCTCTTGTTTAAAGTTATCTCTTTGAGATTTTACTTCATAAAGTAAATCCTGGGCGACTGTAACCCACCAAGAATACCACAGCCAGTGGGTGACTGGTAGTTCTTTTTTTGGGGGGGACTAGTAAATTTTTAAAAATTTTTATTAGTGCATATTTACAGGACACAATGATCACGCGTGCGGAGCTGGTGCGTGTACCTAACACATCTCGATTCTTTTCTTGATCTCCAGCCCCCCCCTCCCTCTCCCTCTTTACCAGCACAAAATGGAATTTTGCCCTCCATCTCTTGGTCCCCTTCCCACTTGCAAAAGATCTCTCTCCCTGTTTCCTATTGTCTGTCTTTTATTTTACTCTTTCATTTATTTAATTTTCTCATGTAAGAGAAATATAGAAAAACTCAACAAATGAGTCCCTTCTCCCCAAATAAAAGACCCCATCAAAAAAAACGGGCAAGTAAAATGAATAGACACTTCTCAGAAGCAGCGCACATGCCAGTAAACACAATGGAATGCTCAAAATGCAAATCAAAACGACTCTGAGATTGTGCCTCACTCCGGAAAGAGCGGCCACCTCGAAGAAAGCGAACAGTAGCACCCGCTGGCGGGGCTGTGGCGGGAAAGGGGCCCTCCGTGCGGCGGGAGAGTGGACTCGTGCAGCCGCCGCGGGGCTCGCGCGGGCCTCGCGCTTCGGGGCTGCACTCGCTCCAAGTTTCCACGCGATGAAACATGTTCTTTTTGGGTTCATCTCCTGGGTGGAGTATTTAAAACTTTGTTTTGTTTAAAATTGTGGTAAATATACAAAACATAAAATTTACCATTTCAACCATTGTTGACACACAGTTTGGAATTGTTAAGTACGGTCACGATGCGCTCCCATCACACTTTTTATTTTCGGGGGAAGCAGAAGACGGAGGAGCCACGGGACAGCGAGCCGGCGACAGACAGACGCGGCCACCCTCCCCGTCACGGGTGCAGGACGCCCTCCCTCCGTCCCGCAAGGGGACAAGCGCCACGGTTCGGGGTCGGCGTCTGCTGGCTGAGTGCCTGCTGTCGGTGCCGAGGTCCTAGTGTTGTTGAAGAGCTGAAGAGTGGGCGGGGGAGCCCGTGGGATCCGCGCGCCCTCCAGGCAGAGGACGGGTGTGGACCGTGCCGGGGACCCACGAGACAGGAGACGAGGATGCCGTGGAAATGCGGGCGTGGAAGCCGCAGTTTCAACGTGGACGAGGGCCAGGGACGCGCTGCGGCCGAGCGAAGCGCGTCGGGAAAGGAGCCGCGCCAGCCGGTCAGAGCCCCTGGCGCCCGGCCTCTCTGGGCTGTCTCCTCCGCTCCCTTGTTCAGGGCCCTCGTTATTATTTCTGCGCTCCTTGGGCCGTGGTTCGACAGCACCAGGTGCGAAGGTCTGCCGCTGTCAAAGGGCAGCTCCTCTCTGGTCTGCACTCTCTGAAGAGCCCGTGCGGTCAGCGCTGCGAGACTTGCTCTCTCTCTCTCTCTCTCTTTTTCTTTTTTTTTTGTGGGTACCGGGGGTCGATCTCAGGACCTCGCGCGCCAGCAGGCGCTGGTGCCGCTGAGTGATATCACCGGCCCTTTTTTTTTTTTGTATGTGGGTTCCAGGAGTCGAACTCAGGACCTCACACTTGCCGGGCAGGCGCTTATGCCACTGAGCCATCTCACCAGCCCCTTACTTTTTGTGGTTTTAAGCCACTAAGCTTTGGAGTAATTTATGTAACAATCGATAAGGAACACAGATGATAAACTACTGATTGTCCCACCAACAGCCTTCTTTAGACATGGGAAGTGCTTCAAGGAAAATAGAAGACTAAGAGCTCCTAATGGGCTGCAACACCTGGGGCCGCTGAGAGAAGGTTTCTCAGAAGAGGTGACATCTGAGAGCAAGGAGAGGCCAGTGGTGTGTGGAGCTGGAGGAGACAGCTGCAGGGTGAGGGAATGGACATGGACAGTTCAGGGCTCTGAGGGACACAGAGGAGGCCACCGGTCCCCAGGGAAGAGGGAGGACATGGCTGGAGCATGGAGATTGATGTAGGCAGAAGTTCCGATTTCTAAACTCTGGGGACCCACTGGATAATTTTGAGGTGTACACTCATGTGATGTGACTGGCACCCTTTAAAGGCGCTTGTAGAAGGAACAGATTGAAAAGAGGAAACAAGGAGAACGGTCAGTCCATGTCATAACGCTGTGTGGACGAGGCGAGTGGCACTGGTTACGGAGAGAAATGGGTGTGTCTGGGCTTGTTTTGGAGTCTGAGCCAACAGGACTTGTAATGGATTGAGTTGGGGGTGAGAGAGACAGGAAGCAACATTGGCTCCCAGATTCTTTTTTTTTGAGGGGGTCTGACCAATTATATACAAGAGGTGATTGAAAAATGCAGTGACTGCTTAAATTAAAACTTACTAAATTAAAAGACACATTTTCATGAATCCCCCACCACTTATCCCATATCCTTGCCACTTTCTGAAGCAGTTCTGGAAGGTCCTCTTTTGTGAATGTCTTCATGAGGTTTGATAAAAAATGTTTTTTTTTTTAATCAAAAAATGCTGCTGTTGAGTGCCATCCAACAGAAAGACAGGCTCATAAAGGCATCACGGTGTGTCCTCATCCACCTTATTCACTGGATCTAACACTGCAAATTCTGGCTCCTCCCCAAAAGTCAAAGTCAAATGACCTTGGCAGGTAAATATTTTGAATGAACACAGCCACATCAAGGCGGCCACAACAGTGCAACTAAAGACACTCAGGAAAGAGGACTACAGAGCTGCTGCAGAAAGCAGCAAGAACGATGGGATGAGTGTCTGAAGTGTATGGGGGGTGTTTGGAGGAGGAATAATAGCAATGTACATTTTACTGTGATAAATTTAAAAAAATTTAAACATCCACTGTACTTTTGGATCATACCTTATAGGCAGTAGGGAATCAAATGACTTAGGGTGAAACAATAGCTAACATCTCTTAGGTACTTAACTCTCTTCCAAGTGCTCTGTTTCTGTGAATGTTGAACCTGAAAACAATACCTTGAGGAAGATACATTATCCCTATTTTCCAAATGAAATTTTAAGACTTTTCTCAAAAGTAACAGAAGCTGAATTGATTCCTATGAATCTGACTCCAGACTCACAGCCACCCTGATACAGCTGCTCTTGGGAGAAACTCTGGAAGAGCGTGGAGAGGACGCGTAAGGCAGGGTAGAAATCAACAGTTCCACTTGCCGGGTTCACTGTGCGATGCTGGGAAGATGTAAGGGGAGTTGGTGCATGAATTGGGAAACAGGTCAGCAACGAACTCTGGAGGATTCCTTGTACCTTTCTTTCTGCTGTGGTGTCATAGGTTTTTTAAAAAGTGAACGCTGTAAAAGAGAAGTTGACTCTGGAGATGAACACTGCTGACTCACGGGCAGAAAAGTATTTCAAGCCAACACGTGGTTAAGCTCAGCAGGGGTGGGGCGTGACAGAGAGAAGGTGCCTCGGCTCCATCCTGGGGAAATCTGGAACTCTGAGGTCCAGAACAAGAGCAGGAGCCAGAAATGGAGGCGGAGGAGCAGCAGCCAGTGATGAAGAAGGAAAACCAGGAGCGTCTGGTGCCCCTCGATGCCAAAAGAAAGCATTCAAATGAAGAGAAAGTTTCATGGTGCTCAGCATCCCTGAGAGGTCAGTAACAGGAGGACAGGGACGTACCCACAGGATTTGGAGGGAAGGGGGACACTATGGTGGGGAACAACACAATTCACTGGCATCAGTGGAGAGAAGACCTGGTAGAATTTGCTGGAAAGAGAAAGTGAGGGGACAGACTCCCCAAGTTGCTGTTGGGCTGGTGGGTGGGGCAGGCAAAGAATGACTGGGCAGCCTGGGACAGGGAGGACTTACGTGACACAGATTTGCCTCATATAGGGAACACATAGCATGTGTCCCACAAGCAAGCGTAACGAGGACTTCTGTGGTTTCATTGGAGGGAAGAAACACATTCCCAGGAAAGCATGGAGAGCTTAGGAGAGCAGGAGTAGTTAGGAGGGCAGGAGTAGTTCATAGCCGTGTACAAACATTTAGCGTGTTTCCTTTGGCAAAGCACAATGAGCGTGCTACTCTGTTAGGGGCTGCGTTGTGCCCCCACCAGAATGTGCCTGTATTTGGACACAGGGGTTTTATAGAGGTAGTCAAGGTAAGAAAAGGTGACTAAGGTGGGCCCTAATCTAGTATGATTTGTGTCCTTAGAAGGAAGAGGTGATGAGAGAGACAGGACAAAGAGAGAGAGACAGAGATAGAGAGACAGAGAGAGACAGAGAGACAGAGAGACAGAGAGAGAGACAGAGACAGAGCCGGCTGCAGAGGACACAGGAGGAAGACACCATCTTACAAGCCAAGGAGAGCAGGCCAGGACACATCAACACCATCCACACCAAGGTCTTGGACTTTCATCCCTCAGAGCTGAGATGACGTGCTTCCGGTCTGTAAGTTACCAGTCTAAGGTACTTTGTCATGGGACCCCGGCAAATGAATACAACTCAATATCTAAAACAAAAGGACAAAACAAAAGGACAACGCTGAATTTGTTACTTCCTATGACATGGGGGAGCTCCACCAGTCAGGCCGTTTGTCCCTGCAGAATGGCCTCATTTTACAGTGCTCTTGGGGCGGCGTGGCGCTGGGGGCTGTTGGGCTTTCCCAGACATAAAGGGTGCCATCGCGCGGCAGCCCCGTGCTCTCTGAAGTGAGACCCTGGCTGATCAACTGGCGCTCGGAGGCGTGTTTATCAGAGTGGGTGCATCTCAGATGGACCTGAAGCAAAGTGACTGTTTGGCTTGCAAAAGCGTGTTCGCCGAGGTGAGCTGCCACTGACCAGTTAGACGGGGTAAAACTGATTCTAACAGCTACTTGTTTCCCTGGCCACAAACCAATCCATCTTTTCCAAAGCTGTGGGGACTTTCTTGTTCTGAACTTTTCGATGGATATGGCTACACTAGACAGTCAGCTCTGGGAAACGTGAACGCGATCTGATTCCTCACCTTAAATGCTTTCCTGTGTGGAGGACAGGCCTGGCTGAGGGTTGGCATCCATCTGTGGTGGGATCCTCACTTTTCCTCGATCAGTGTGCATTCTCGGGAGTTGTCTTCTAGGTTTGTTTATCTAAGCTGTGGGCCCTGTTTGGTGCTGGTCCTGCAGTGGAGAAAGGAAAGTGAGGAAGAAGAGCAAACGGGCCTTGAGCCTGCTGGTCCTTCAGCCTGTGACAGTGGCTACCTTTCAGGAGACCCTGGAGTCCTTCAGCTTAGACCTCAATCTGCATCCACCCCAGGAGAGCCTGGTGGGAGCAGGCGGTGCCTCACATGTGCCTGGGCAGATGTGCAATGGCATGTGTGAGCCTTGACTCCTAAACACAGAGGCGGGCCCATCCCCCGCTTCCTGATCTCAGGCAGATGTTTCTGGGGCCCAGAACCAGAGCAGAGAGAAGCCATGGGAAACACAGCTCTAGTTCAGACAAGTGGAACGCAGGGTCAAAACACCATAGGTAGCATTCTAAGCCACACCACTGAGTAAAATCTTCTCTCCATCTTTGTCCTGAGCTCATTACCTCTCCAGTTGTGATGTTCCCAGATGAGTGGCATGTGGCCATTCCAACAAGAATGCTGTTTAAAACTGGGAAAGATGGGCTGGCCGGAAAGAGTGTATCTCTGAAACCCTGGGGTGATGCATTTCTTGGGAGTCCAATCCTGGAAGAAAAATTATGTGCTCCTGGGGTGGAGGGGTGAACTTAGAAGGTAGGTGTCATTTATTTATGCACTAATTTTTTTTTTTGTGTGTGGGTACCGGGGGGTCGACCTCAGGACCTCGCGTGCCAATAGGCACCCGTGCCGCTGAGCGATATCACCGGCTCCTTTTTTCGTATGTGGGTTCCAGGAGTCGAACTCGGGCCCTCACGCTTGCAAGGCAGGCGCTTACACTGCTGAGCCATCTCACCGGCCATTATGCACTAATTTTTAAAAATTATTTTTAATTGAGTAAAATACTTATATAAAGATCTGCCAAGTCAGCCATTTTTTAGGTTTACAGTTCAGTGGTGTTAAGTACATTCACATTGTTTTGCAACCATCACCAGCATCCACCTCCAGGACTCTTCATCCTGCAAAACTGGAGCTCTCTATCCATGAGCCAGTGATTCCCACGCCCCTGCTCCCAGCCCTTGGCAATCACATTCTACTTTCTGTCCATGAATCTGATTATTCTAGGTACGTCATATAAGTAAGGACAAATATGTACACAGTATTTGTCCTTTTGTGACTAGCTTATTTCCCTCGGCATAATGTCTTCAGGTTAACCCATGCTGTAGCAGTGTCAGAATCTTCTTCTGAAGGCTGAATAATATTCCATTGTGTGGGTATACTACATTTTGTTTAGCCATTTATGTGGTAATTTTATGACCATCTGCACAAACAAGGACCTCACCTGAATTTTCACTAATATATTTATTTCTGGAAGGTGTCTGAAAAACAGTACTCAATAAAATGTTAGCTAGTAGTATTGCAGTTACCTGCTCTTGCAAACACTCCCGCTGAATGGTCACCCACAGAAGGCGATGTGGCTGCTGAAGGGGGATCCACATCCACTGCTGGGTGCTGCAACTCACTCCCTCTCTGGCCAGGCTCCAGGCTCACCGGACTCTTCATGGTTCTTTGAATGTGTCTGGATTCACACTTCCTGTCCCGCCTTCACACTTCCTGTTCCTGCTACCAACAGTGCTCGCCCACCAGCACATTCCCTTTCTGGCTACCTCCTCCAGGTCTTCAATATTACCACAGCACGTCTCTCCTTGACCACTTTCATTGAGCTAAGACTCCACTACCATGACACTGTCCTTCTACACGTTTTCTCCTCATCACTCACCCCCATGTAATAACTTGTACACATTTAAAATCTTTTTTATCTTTAATTTCCTTACTAGAATGTCAGCTCCACAAGTACACGGGGTTTTGTCTGCTTTCTTTACTGCTATGTGCTCAATGCCCACTCATGGTTGTGTCTCCGCTGCTTCTTGTAACTCAGAAGGTTCACATGGGCCTGATTCTACAAGTAGGATTTCTGGGTTAGTAGGCATGCTGTGGTGGATACTTAATTGTTGGTGTTGATACCAGAAGCCAAGGAGAAAGAGCCAGCAAGGAGACGCAGAAGGAGCAGCCAGTGGGGAAGGAAGGACCGCAGGAGAGTATGGACTTCATGAAGACCAGCAAACTCTCTTGTTTTGGAGGGACAGGCCACTGTACTGACTAGTGTTGAGAAGTCAAGTAATTGAGAAAGAGAAGTGGCCACTGGGTTTGACAATATGGAGGTCATTGCTGACTTTGACAAGAGAAGTTTCAGTGGAGTGACAGGCAGGTAATCCCAACTAGAATCAACCGAGGAGAAAGTAGATGAGGAATGAGTTTGTGGAGAGAGTGAATATATCCAACTCTTCAGAGGGGATGTGTGCCACCCCTGCCAGGACTGGGACCATGTATGAGTCATATTCCTAGTGTTGGGACAAAATACCTGACACCCAAAACTTAAAGGAGGAGAAGCTTATTTTAATTTTTTATTTATGCAAGGGATCACCAAAATATTTTGGTTTTTTTTGAGACAGGGTCTCACTATGCAGTTCAGGCTGGCCTTGAACTCACTTATGTAGCCCAGGTTGGCCTTGAACTCATAGTGATCCTCCTGCCTCAGCCTCCAGAGTGCTGGGATTACGGGTGTGTGCCACCATGCCTGGCAGGAGAGGTTTTAGTTTGGTTCCCCACACTGAATGTAATTGTTACATATTGCGAATGTGTACTAATAAAAATTAACAAAATGAAACAAAAAATTAAATATTCACCAGTTTTTGATCACATATCATACTGAGTTTTTGGGGGAAATTCTGGATCTAAACAATAACAGCTTACCACTGTTGCCCCAGAGTGGAGACCCAGGTGGGGGGAGGTGGGAGAGATGAGGCTGGACCCAGGGAGGCTGGGGGCGAAGGGCCTCGGGGTCACGCTGACCATCTGATGGGGTGAACAGCCATCTGGGGCTTTGGGCAAGGTGTGGAGATCACACACAGATCACTTCGGCCGTCTTCTCTCGCCGTCTCTGTCTTTCTCTGTGTCTCTGTGTGTGCGTGCGTGTGCACACGTGTGTGCACGTGTAACAGGTGGAAGGTGACTAGATGGGAGAACACTTAAGGGACTGTGGCAGACGCCAGGAGGGCATAACGGCACCATGGGTGTGGTCAGGGTGTGAGACACAATGGGATCTGGTTGAGAGGTTGGCGACAGTGGGAGATGGCCAGGCTTCTTTGAACAAGTACAGACGCTTGGAGACAGGCAAGAGGACTCGGGGAGCATGCTTCAAAATATCCCACAGGGTCCTGGCCCACACCCACCTCAGGAACAGGCTGAGACCCAGCGACGCGAACACTGCGGTTTATGATGTATGGGGGCGTGGGGAGAAGAGCGAGTGAAAGCTCTTTTTTTTTGAAAAAGCACACCATGTCTGGTGTTCAGAAATGCACATTTTCAAGTCAGGAAACGATATCCCCAGTAATAGTCTGTCTTGCAGCTCACGATCTGGTTTCCACTGGCTTCTCTCTCTTTGTATGAGGGCAGGAATCTTGCTCCCTTCTGTTGTAACACACAGTCCTACGTCCTCGGTCCCTTTCATGGTGACCAGCAGAGGAAGATTCTGATTCTGCCCCGTGGACTAAATTCCAGAGCACGCCCTAAGTCCACCTATAAAGTGACACAGACGTTTTCACTACCATTTGTGACCTCGTTGTGTCTATATCAAGGTATACACACACAGCCCAGCACATGTGTTCACAGTGACAGGTGTGACCTGTCTGAAGAGTGCCAATAGATGTCACCATTCAGAAGGTGACACAGAGCCAGCTCCCAGACGTGTTCAGACAGCCCCAGGTGTTCATCAAGCCAATGGCCTCTCTGCGTGTCTTCTAACAGGCCCGGCGTCCTTGCTTTGTGTAAGCCTTCATGAGGACCTAGGACTCCAGCTAACGAATCTCAGAGGTCATGTGGAGAACCTGAAAGATTTCGGAAAGGTCCTGGGGAACAAGCTAAAGGGCACCAATGCAAGGGGGATGGACACGATGGCAGGGACCCAACTGAAGACTCAGTGGCCTCGTCTGGAAATGACCAGACGAGGTTGGGAGAAAGCTATTTCAGGAGGCAGAATTGATGGGGCTGGTGATGGGTGCGACTCGCCAGGTGTGAGAGGCTGCTATGGGGCCAATACCCTGTTTCTGCCCTGGGAAAAGAATACGGTTAAGGTTATGTGGATGTTGGGACCTCTGTGAGACCAGGATCATGAGCTGCTGTACATTATGGGCACAGGAGTTCTAGAAGGAGCTAAACCTGAGTGTGTTCCCCACTGGGAAGAAAGAGGTTAACTATCGAGAGCAGGGCTGGCTACACGGTTCGCAAAATCAAAACAGTTCGAAAGGTAGGGTGAAAATGTGCACAAAAATTGCTAAAATATGAGGTGATTCCCTTTCTTGCACAATGTCTCTGGTGGTCTGTTCTGACATTTTTGCTTGGACAATACTGCAGGTTATCAGAGCCCTCTGACCAGAGAGGTGTGCACAGTCCACCGGCTTGTGGATCAAAGCAAAGCCTCAGGCCCTCATCAAGGAAGGCAATTGAGCCACAGATCTCCTCCTCACACAGGCCTACCAGCCCGACACCGGGTGGTAGGTGGCCCAAAAAGACCTTGCAACTCCACACAGGGACAAAAGTACTATCTGGATCCAGGGTAGATGAGAAAGAACCCTGTCTCTACCTCCACATTGCCTCCTCTTCTGTCTGAATAATTATACTCTCCCTCACTATCTTCCATTTATAAAAGCAAAATTTTATGCCCAACAAATCTACAAGATAATAAACAGTGATTATATTGCTATGTTAATTTCTTGTTGGGACAGTTGAGAACACACCATCCTATGATTTTCACACAATTATAAATCCTTTAAGATTTGAGGTATGATTGACAAAAATTATAAATAGTGTGTACAATATAGTGCTTTGGGATAATGCACAATGTGAAGTGATCACTACAATCAAGCTTTTTAACATACCCATTCCCTCAGCGTACCACCCTCGGTGCGTGCGCATGATGAGAACATTTGAGATCTACTCTCTTAGCAAATTCCACATATATAATACATTATGACAGCTTCATTTTTGGTCGGGGGAGGTTTTGGTTTTTCTGAGACAGGGGCTTACGATGTAGTTCGGGCTGGCCTTGAACTTACCATGTAGCACAGGCTGGGCTCAAACTTGTGGTGATCCTCCTGCCTCAGCCTCCTGAGTACTGGGACTATAGGTGTGTGCCACCACATCCAGCATGTTTCCCTCGATTTTTTTTCTTTTTTTCTTTTTGAGACAGGGTCTTGCTCTGTAATTCAGGCTGATCTTAAACTCACTATGTAGCCCAGGCTGGCGTCAAACTCATGGTGATCCTCCTGCCTCAGCCTCCTGAGTGCTGGGATTACAGGTGAGCACCACCATTCCTGGCTTGCCTCATTCTTATAACAACTGTCATTGGATTTAAGGCCACCATAGTAATCTAGGATGACCCCATCTCAAGATGCTTCACTTAACTACACCAGTAAAGATCCCCTTTTCCAAATAAAATTACATCCGCAGGCTCTAGACATTTGGTATGAACACGTTTGTATATTTGTCCTTTTGTCTCTCCATCCAGGAATGTATACTTCACGAAGGGGGTACTGAGCCCAGAAAGGAAAGAGCAGTTTTCAATAAATGCAGTTAACTGATCTTCCATCTGTTTAGATATGCTTTCCTTGAGGCTAGGAGTTAGAGAACTATAACTTGTGGGTCAAATCTGGCTCACTGCCTGTTTTTGTATGGCCCATGAGCTAAGCATGGTTTTATTATTTTTAAATGGTTGAAAAAGTCAAAAGAGAAGGATATTTTGTGACATGTGAAAATAATATAATATTCAAACTTCAGCACCCCTAAATAAAGTAGAATACATACATACTCACTCATGTACCACATTGTGTATGGCAGATTTTTGTGTAAGAATTGAAGAATTGCATAGTTACAACAGGAACTGTTTGGTCTCCAAAACCTAGAATATTTGTTATCTAGTGTCTTCCTGAAAGTTTGCTGGCCATTGCAGTTGTAAGTTTTGATGAAAATAAGACATCAAGTTAGTTCAATAAATATCTCTTACATCTAGCACTATGCCTGGCATATAATGTATGTTCAAATATATTTCTTACACGAATGAATGTGCTGCTGAGACTTGCCCCATCTTTCTCTGGATTGGTAAGTGGAGAATTCATTGAAGCTCAGAGAACCAATATTGTTCCTGGATCTTGGCTTCTCTGCTACCCCAGTTGAGCATGAGGTCCTTAGTGGGAGGATCACATTTTCCACCTTTTCTTCCAAAGATTCCTACTCAGTCCAAGCACTTCGACTCCAGAGAAGAGCATTCTGCAGTGAACCTGAGATAGCTCACAAAACCTCACCATGTCCTCGAGGAAACACCCCTCTATATTGTGTCCCCCCATTCATTTTCATCCCATGCTTTCCGAAAAACTTCCTCACTTACCTGTATTTTGAAGTGGTTGACAAACCCACAAGGAAGTTTTTTTCATTCACCCTTTTGTAAACTAGTAATGATTCTGGCTAACGCCTACTGAAAGATTACTAGGTCCTAAGAACATTCCGGCACTATTTTACATAAGTATTAGATAAGGGGGGGCTCTAACTCTCTTGCTTTATTCCCTAGTATGTGGAAAAGGTGGCGCTAGGCCAGGCACACCTCAGACCAGGTTAGGATTCCAGCAAAGAGAATGTCTTTGCTCAGAGCTCCCAGGGAAGTGCCCTGGGGTTAAGGCTCCTCTGGAGTCATGTGCCTATCCTCGAACCTGTCACCGTGGGCCTGAACAGAAGGCAGTGACCAGGCCTGGGTCTGATGCTAACAAGTTTCCCACAGGACAGGCAGTCTCGTGGTAAGGATCATAGGGAAGGAGCTCTGGACGGACAAGCTACAGAGGTCTGCAATAACAGAAATTATGTTGTGAATATTAAGGAGACCAACTCTACCTTTGGCATTTTTGTTTACTTGGGCCAATAAATTCTCCTTTTTTAAGTCAGTTTGAATTTAACACTTCACTTCATTTATACATTGTTCCTCTCTTTCCACCAAAATCTAAGTTCCATGAGAGCAGATGTCATGTGTTTTGTCCACTGGAATTACAGCAGCTGCTCAGTAAATATCTGTTGTCTTTGTGATTATCTATTTAGTGTCTGACTCCAATGCCATCGGTCTCATTCCCAATGCAGCACAGTGCTTTGTTTTAACTCCCTTCTCTATCCCCCAGATCCTAATAGACATCTTATACATAATGGCTTCTCAGAATGCACTGAAGAGTAAATGAAGAAGTGTCTCTCCCTCTGTACTAAAAGGAATAAGAGAATAAATATGGCTGTTTTGATAGCAATTATATCTTTGGGCTCTAGCACTGTCTGACACATAGAGCACCACCTTTCAGATCACTGTTGGTTTAATAACAGACTAAACAAATAGATGGTAAGGATGCATAAAGTTAATGTCACTAGTATTGGTAGGAGCTTCAGAAACGAAAACCTATGATTTCACAGAGTCTACAGAGGTTCACATAACCAACTTCCAGTTCTTCTGCAGAGGCCCCATCCAACAAGAGAGCTCAACAAAGAAAATTCTTGCATAAACCACTAATAAAGGAACGGTGGGCTTTAGGGCTTCAGGCAGTCCTCCCATCCCCCAGCTATAGCGAGCCTGATGTCAATTGTTCTGGCTTCTTCCCCTTCCTAAGCTGCGTTCTCGTGAGCTAGAGTCAGGTTCAGTCTGTTACCATGGAAACTGCAGCTGGACTGGGGAAAAAGAGAGAGGCCGAGGAATGGGCAAAAACTGAAATTTTCCAGCTCTGACTGCACACCATGGAATCAAAATCCCTGACCAGCACACAGTCAGTTGTCAATAAATGTAAGCTAAGAATTAATAGTCATGCTAATGTGTAGGAGGTTTCAATTAAGATGATGTAAATGCAATTCCTAGCACAGCTCTATAAATCACAGTTTCTCAAGCATGCTCTTCTGATCTTTGTAAATGCTTGGTGGAACTTATTTATAAATTCCAGGTACTATTATTTCCCCCCTCCTCCAGTTCTTTTTCTAAGAGGAACCAAATCATCTTTCCTCCTCACCTTAATGTTTGCCTTCTCCCTAGGGTGCCAGACAAAATATAGGACAGCTAGTATAGCCAAATGGGGCATGCTTATGCTGAACAAAAAATGTTTATATGAAATTCAATTTAATTGGGTTAGCCTATCATTTTGATTTAAATCTGGCAGCAGTACTCACACTACGCTTGTGAAAAGAGTTGGTTTTGTCAGCTGATCTGTCAGCTGGTTCCCTTAACTCTGCACACAGTATCCCCTTTTCAAAGACTTCGCTCACTTGAGAAAATATTCACGGAGCCAGTCGCTGTTCCAAACGATGCAGATACTGAACTGACAAATGCCATTCGAGCCATAGAATCATGTATCTTTCTCCTACAACATAATAAAATCTATTTAAAGTATGATTACATATAATTCCCAAACTGAAATTTGTTTTAAAAGGATTAGCTCACTGCCTTGGATCCAAACACATGTCGCTATGCTCCATCATGGACGGTAAGTATGGCGGACGCGTTTCCCGCGCTCGCGCCTTGCTCTCCATCCGCTTCCGGCCCCAGCGCAGGCCTGCGTCTTTATTCTGCCGGCCTCCAGGGCAACGGTGCCACACCGCAGACCACCTCGCTGACCCGGAAGCGCCTCTTCCTGGGTTTCACCCTTAACTTCCGTTAGTGGTATACAACTGAAGGCACCTGTCCTCACGAAAGTGTAGAGTAAATAAAGGCCCAAGTCCTGCTGACCCTCCATTTCTGGGGAGGCGGTTACCAGTCCACTGCCATGCGCAGGCGCAAAGCCCCGCTCAGGCTTGGGTCCCCACCAAGAGCCAGAGCGCATGCGTAGGGGGCCTGGCCCGGTTGGGGCAGTGGCAGGCAGCACCTGCAGGTGCCCTTGGGGCCTGAGAGGGTGCCAGGCTAAGGCTTCTGACGCTTTCCGGACCCTGTTCTTGCCCGTACGTGGGAGTCAGGCAATCTGCTGGTCACTGCACAATCCGTTTCTTTTCAGGCAGACTCCACCGAAGGCTTCCAGGAGATGGGCTTTTTTTGTTTTTTGTTTGTTTGTTTGTTTGTTTTTGGTACTTGGGATTGGACCCAGGGTCTTCGCAATGAGCTACATCCTCAGCCATTTTTCTAATACTTTATTTTGAGACAAGGTCTCACTAGGTTGTGAAGTTGCCCAAGCTGGGCTGGAACTTGGAAATCCTTCTGCCTCAGCCTCCCAGAGTGCTGGGATTACAGGTGTGTGCCATGCAGCAGGCGCCAGGATTTTTTAAAGAGCCCTGAGCCTTCGCGGGACAGCAGAAAGACAGCTCTGGACCGTTCCCTACCTGCTGGGAACTTTTTTGTATTGGTATCTCCTCTGAGCTGGGTATTTCCAAGTTTTAGCATTGACTTGACTATGGGAAAGCCTGTGCGTCACCTAGCACGGGGCCTAAGAATTGGTTGGTGGGCTATCAAACCTCTTTTCTTTGAAACAGCTTTATTGAGGTTTAGTTTACATTCGTCCAAAGATACCCAGCGTACAACTCAGTGATTTTTAGTGAATTTATGGAGTTGTGCAGGCATGGCCAGAATCAACTTTTCTAAATATATTTTAATAGCTATTAATTTTACAAAGTACTGGGTTTCAATGTGATATTTCATGCATACGTAATAGTATATTTTGGTCACATCCATTTCCCCTGTTACCCTCCCACACTTCTAGAATATTTCCACTACACTCTTCCCCCAAATTCCCTCCATCCCATTTGTGGCAGGTTGTGACTCCGAGCCCCAGGCAACCACTAACCTACTCTACGTCTCTTTAGATTTCCCCTTTCTGGACAATGTGTGAAAATGGAACATTACAGTTTAGAAACTAGGTATGCTGCTCTCCCCCAGTCCCCTAAGTTTGGCTGTTTTGCCAGTTTGTTTTCCTGGAATTGAACATGTTTAGAGTTTTCAGATTTATTAGCAGAAAGCCTGCTGAAGATGCTGACTTTGTTGACTGCCTGGCTTGGCTTTGGACATAGGTCCTCTCACTTTCTGGGTGTGTGACTGGACCAGTCCACCTCTGTGTCTCGGTTTGCAGGGAATACCTGTTCCTGGATTAAATGGTCATTGTCTGGAAAGTGCTTGGAATAGCATCAGGCACATAGTCCAGCTAGAAATGTTAAGTGTCATCCTGCAGGGATTCTTTGGGAGAATGATGGTGGATTCAAGAAGAGATGAGCACGGTTGCAACCCACTGAACTAGAATATTACAGTTTGTTACAAGCCCATTTTTCGTGGTCCAAGTTGATTTGTGGCACGTAATTATTTGCTTACTAGGAGTTGGTTGGAAATTTATAACCTCCACCAAGATTATTTTGATAGTTTCATGATTTATGTTTTTTCCAGAAACTACATTTCCTTAATATTTGCAGATGTATTAGATTTAAACTGTAGGTGTTGAGAGTGTTGTCTCTAGAGGCAGAAACAGGTTAGAGACTTGAGTTTCTACGAGGTGGAGGCACCGGATGATTTGCTGAACTTCTGGGGCCCTGTTAGGTGCACGGAATTGGATCACAGTGATGCCCTGTCTTCCTTCCCTGGTTGTCGGGTGGATTAGGTAGGAATCTCAGCACAGCGCCTGGCTACAGAGGGAACGTTCCATAGCTGTCAGCTGTTCCTCTCATCTTGCAGACTTCTTTTCAATTAGAATAGCTTGGGGATGGCAAACGTCTGTGACCCAGTTCATTCCAGTGACCTGGGAAGCCCTCCACTGTTTCTCAGGCCTTGGTGCACTTCGCGAAATACAGAAATTATTTGTTTCTTGAGTGTTGGAAGGAAATCTCTTTTCTGCTCAGTCATCTTTTTTTTTTTTTTTTTTTTTTTTAATGTGGGTACCGGGAGTCGACCTCAGGACCTCGCGCTTGCCAGCAAGCGCTTGTGCCGCTGAGCAATATCACCGGCCCTTTTCTTCCTTTATGTGGGTACTGGGAGTCGAACTCAGGACCTCGCGCTTGCCGGCAGGTGCTTATGCCGCTGAACTATCTCACCGGCCCTGCTCAGTGATCCTTTAAAGCCATGCTTTCTCCCCCTCCTGGGGGCTGCTTTTGGGAGCACTCCCACTCCATTTCAATAAGAGTTTTAAATTTAATACCAAAGTGATCCGGCCCGCGGATCAACTCGTGGGTCCCACCTGGAGGAGAAACGGGATGGGGGGACAGGGCAAGAGGAGAGTGAAACGGAGACAAGATGAAGGGTTCCAATCAAGTCTCGTTTATTGAGGAAGTGTCTAAGGCACTTATAGAAGCGGGGGCGGAAGCTCTCATCTCACGGGGAATGTAGTGAGCACAGATAGGTCGTCGTCATTTCCGGATTAGGCTGGAGAGGATCATGGGGGATGTAGGCTGGCGCACCGGATGCCCTCAGGAGGGGGAGGTGGGGCGGCAACCGTGAAATTGTCTCATCGCTCCCTACATCTCCTCCCTTATTATTTTATAAGATCAGGAGTATGGCAGGCCCTGTGAGGACAGCGCCTGTCTTAGGTCAAGCACTCTCCATATGAATCCAATCATGCCTTACCCGTCATGGGCATACAGGACAGCAATTGGTCCTGTGCCTGTCTTAGGCGGCCGATGGCGTAACGTATGTGTCCTAGTTGCCCGTCTCTGGCTGCCTGTCCGGTGCCTCAGGGCAGTTGGCCTCTATTATCATACCGGCCATTTGTGGAGATTGTCTCTCGATAAGTTTGTTGATCTGCCATCTCCAACTGGTGATAATGTACCTGAATGGGCTTGTCCAGAGTGTGTCAACCCTGTTGTTAAGGAGCGTCTTTAAATCAGAAATCCTCATTGTCTTATTGACAATGACCAATGTAAACATATTACAATAATATATTTTGTCTAAAAATTTTTGATGACCTATGAAAACCAGATCATTTAACACATTACTTTGAACAACAAGAAACTCTCAAATCATAATACAACAATAAACAATAAACAATAAACAAAACATGTATTACATTTATAGAACCAATTTTAACATCATTTTGGCCAGCTGGCAACTTTTGGTGGAGGCATACCAGACAAACATTTTAAAAATCCAAAAATGCAAAAAGAAAATTTGTTGAGCTCAAATAGAACAGCTGTTTACAGGTTGGGCACGCAGAAAAACAAAACATACGGACAAATTTATTTAAAAATCAGAGAGCACTCATATATATATATATTGGCCAAATTAAATTATAGTAACTCTTCTATAATTTTAGAAGTTTGTAATTACAAATAGACTAGTAAGAATTATTTGTAGGTCAATAGCAGAGATCTCTTATAAGAATTTGGAAGAAACAGGGCCGGTGATATCGCTCAGCGGCACGGGCGCGCAGGCGCCCAAGGTCCTGAGGTCGACTCCCCGGTACCCACAAAAAAAAAAAAAAGAATTTGGAAGAAACAAAAATAAATTTCTTTATAAAAATACTGACAACTTTTATGTTTTTTCTTTATGTAGCTTCCAGCTCAGTCATCTCCATACTCTCTGTCACATACTCAAACCTTTTTTTAATTTTATTAGCATTTTCTCTGTAAGAATATCATTTATGTAAATTTTTTTTTGATATATCTTTGTCGAAGCTTATTTTGACCCCTTGTTTCTGGGTTGTCACAATTACGCCCAGTTTCCCGCTAGCTGCAAATGTTGCAGCCATTTGTGATTTAAGAGCAGAGACCCTCTTTGTGTGCAGAGAAAGAGAAAAGCACGCTTTAGGATAAGGTTTTTGTCCCAGGTGTTTTGAGCCAGGGCACCCAGCTTGTGTTTTTTATTGTGGCTTACTCAGCTTACTCGATGTTTTGACAAAGCAGGCATTTACATTTTTCTTGTAAAACTTTTTTAGATGCTTGTAGGCAGCGCCAGGCTGGTGACATCCAGGCTGGCCATTGGGGCAGCACTGGCACCGCATACAACTAGGAGTTTATATATGGAAACTAATTTGGGTGCTCAGGCTTTTTGGTGACAATATTTCATATTCCATTGATTACCTGGGGGTGGAGCGACCCTTTGGCTAATCATCCCACATTGAATGTGGGCCACTCAAGCTCACAGAAGTTTTGGAGCTTTACTTTTTATCTTAATTTTATAATCCCCTTTGAACTCATCAAAATTGTTAAGCATACATTTCAAAACAGTTGGCTTACTACCAGCACAACCCATTATATCAATGACTTGGACAATATAGCAACCCACAGTTACAATTTATCCAAGCAAGTCCTGTCTCCCCCACTCAATCTGAAATGCAAATGAAGTTTGAGACTAACAAATGGTCTCCCGCCGGCAGGTTGAATTCCTCTGGTAACAGTGACTTGGAAGCACAGGCGCAGGGGGGGTGACATAGATGTAACATGGGAGAAACACACAAACAGACAATCCTGGGAACAATAACCACATCACTCCCGACCTCAAATTTAGAGCCTTGCGTCGTGCCTTGCAGCCGATCTGGGGGGGCCAGCTGAAGATCAGCTTTTTGGCGCCTTGGCCCCCCAAGGGTTAGCTGCCAGGCAAGGAGGCACTGAGGCCCCCTCCTTAAATACACTTTTGGAGGCCTTACAAAGTCCTTGGTTGCCATGGAAACTGCATTCTTTACCTTATCACCTCTCGGAAATAGCCCTCTGTTTTTTTTTGTTCAAGGTGGACCTGTTTTTTTAGATCATTAATTTTAGCCTTTAAGGTCAGAAGAGTAGAGGATGGGCCAGGCGGCTTTTGGGTGTCAGACTGGGGCTTAGTTGTTAAGGCGGGAGCCACAAAAGGAGGGTTATGATAGGTAGTAGCCTCCTCTGCCAGCTGAGACCAATCACTCTCTTGGAAGTCAGAAAGGTCAGGGCATATAGACGGGTATTGAGGAGGAGGCATGGCGGCGCCAAGTTCCAGGGAGCCATTTTGAGAGGGGTCGCCATTTTGAGGGTCCTCGTGAGCCTCAGAAAGAGGAAGTGGCGGCGGGTCGCCATTTTGAGGGGGCTCTGGAATATCAAGAATCACAGAGCCAGGGGAACTGGGCTTAGGGGTAGGACTACGGGAGGAGCGCAATGCAGCCTCACCTTGAGAAAGCGTCTCAGCGACTTGGGGATCTGAATAGCGTTGAGTTAGCAGTTCCGAAATTAAAGTCCAATAGGCAAAAGCGGTCACCGGAACCTTTTCGGGACCAAAGACCCTATAAAAATCTTTGAGGGCATCTCCCACCCTATTCCATCGATTAATGTCAATGGAACCCTCTAGAGGGAACCAGGGGCAGACTTTATGTATGAATTGAAAATATAGAAATAGATCTTTAGTCGTAACCTTAATTTCTCTCACCTTGAGGGCCTTACTGAGGCCGTTAATGAACAACTCATGTTCACTTAATGCTTGACCCATGTCGAGGGGGAAAAGGAAGTGGATGCTGTTCACTTACTGTGACTCAGGCAAGACGTAAGGCGGCCGTCTGCACGGATCACAGGGACGGAGTCCTGGAAAGAGTACCTTGGCCAAGGCTTTAATGGCTAACGGTCCCGTTGGAAGGCGTCCTCTCTGGGTGGGCCCCATGTTGGGCGCCACTTGATCCGGCCCACGGATCAACTCGTGGGTCCCACCTGGAGGAGAAACGGGATGGGGGGACAGGGCAAGAGGAGAGAGAAACGGAGACAAGATGAAGGGTTCCAATCAAGTTTCGTTTATTGAGGAAGTATCTAAGGCACTTATAGAAGCGGGGGTGGAAGCTCTCATCTCACGGGGAATGTAGTGAGCACGGATAGGTCGTCATTTCCGGATTAGGCTGGAGAGGATCATGGGAGATGTAGGCTGGCGCACCGGATGCCCTCAGGAGGGGGAGGTGGGGCGGCAACCGTGAAATTGTCTCATCGCTCCCTATACCAAAGAATGGTGGTTAACAAGCCTTTTCTGTGAAAGGCCAAATAGCAAACATTTTAGGTTTTGTGAGATAGAAAGTGTCTGTTGGAATTTCTCAACTCTGTCCTCATAGTAGGAAAGCAGCCATAGACATTATGTAAACAGGTGAGAGTTTAGGACCAGCTTGAATTACAGAGCAAGAACCTGTCTCAAAAAGCAAAAAACCTGAACAAACAAACACCCTAACAAGACATTGTGTAAACAGGTGAACATGGCTGTGTCCCATAAAATTTTATGAGTATTGAATTTTAGATTTCATTTGATTCTTTCTTTCTTTCTTTCTTTTGAGACAGGGTTTCACTATGCAGTTCAGGCTGGCCTCAAACTCACAGTGATCCTCCTGCCTCAGCCTCCCATGTGCTGGGATTACAGGTGTGCACCACTACACCTGGCCAAAGGATGACTTTAAAACAAAAGATTACCGAGAAGCATAGCATTGTTTTCCATCTTTGCACACCTCTTTAGCATCTGACTTAATTGGTAACAAACAGTTGGATTCTCACGTGCTTCAACATTCAAGCTGTCATGAAATCCCAGGCCACATAGCTTCAGGAAAACTGTACAGTGGGAAAGAAGTGAGAACAGTTGCAGACAACGTAGAATCCTTTGATTGATGTGGTGCTATGAGTTTGTGAGTTCACATTTCAACCTAACCTTTTAATATAAACCTGCAATGATAGAAATATTGAAGACATCTGGATGGATCAAAAATGGAACAGAAAAATGCAAGGCTATGTGGAGTTGAAGTTAAAACCCACTGAACTTCTGGTCTTGAAATATGCAGAGGTAGTTAACAGTTTGTCCTGGCTGGGGAAACTAGGTCTGGAAGCACCGTGTGCATATCGAGGCCCAGGCTCCCTTTGAGAAACAGGGACTCAGTAGCATTCTCCTGACATGAAAGAATTTGAAAGAGCTGATGCCGACTACCCAGGGCCGCCCAGGGCTCCAGCTAACGTGGGTGGGGGCAGGGTAAGCAAGGAGCCATGCACGGAGCCAAGGCTTTGATCTTGTTCAGGAACTGATAGATAAGCCCTGCATCACACAGCACAGAGCCCCCATTTGACAGCTTAGACTTGGCCCTGGAGTATTTCTCAGCAGCAAGGCAGAGATTTCCTTTAAAAAATTATGAAACGCGAAGGGAAAGAGAGTTAAGGATAGAGGGATCCGCTCCTGACAAAATGTAATTCAAGTCAAACAGTTTCATTGGGAGTTTTAAGATTAGAACTGAAAAATACAGCCATTGTAATGAAAACCTGTTGGGAAACTATACTAGATGCAGTTAAAAAGAGGAGCTATGTAGAAAACGGTACAGAGAATAACGTGAAAAATATAAAAGAGAAGTTAAGAGAAATGGAGGCTAGGCTAAGGCAGGCCACTCTACTCTAAGAGGTGGAGCAGGACAGAAATGGAATGGCAGAAAAGCTGTATTTAAAGACTTACTGGCCAGGCAAATCTCCAGAATGGAAGAAAGGCTTCCCTGGTCACCAAGTCCTAAGCAGCATAAACATCCATATGTAACATCCGTGCTAAAAGCTGCCTTGGGAGAAACTGGTGTTGGGGAAAGTGACATTACACTGACAGCAGGCCTCATCGGCAATGCTAGAAGACATGGAGTAATACTTCAAGGTGAGGAGAGAAGGCGAGGGTCCTCCTTGCATTCCAGAGCTGGCTAAACTGTCATTCGGAATGTCTTACAAAGCATTTAAAAGAATACACCTAGATAATTAGATAGGCCACTTTATACCCTAGCTGAAAGGCTTACTTAAGAACTTATTGCAATGAGAAAAACGAATCTGAAAAGACTGGGTGTGGAAGCACATACCTGTAATCCCAGCTACTCAGGCAGCTGAGGCAGGAGGATCACAAGTTTTAGGCCAGCCTGGGCAACTTAGTGGGACCCTATCTCAAAATAAAAATAGGGCTGGGGCTGGAGCTCAGTGACAGAATGTTTCCCTTGCAAGAGCAAGGCCCTTTGTTTAATCCCTAGGGACACTCACACCCACATACTCACGCATGCACACACACACACACACACACACACACACACACACACACACGAGCCTGGAGGCAGGAGTGAGATTTAAGAAACAAGAATGAATGAATACATCAATACATTTTGAAAATATCATTGACTATGTAGTTCATTATTGGCTATAAAAATAGAGTTTTGGATTTGCTTTAAAATATTTTTATTATGCATTTTTGTTGCAATACATAATGATTCCATTTATCGTGGGGAGTTGGTACATGTACATAACACTTCTTTTTTGTTCCCTGACACCCCTCCCTGCTCCCCCCAACCTTTAATCCCTTCCCATTTGAAAAAGCTCTATTTCCATTTTCTCTTCAATTCTTTTTTCAATCCTTTTCCCTTTCTTCCCTCCCATTTTAAAAAATTATAACTAAATTTCTCAATAACATTAAGGAACTTGAGAATGGGACATTCGGTGCATTGCTAAAATGTGCCAGGATCTTTGCTTTAGTACTTCATAGTCTTGTTTTAAAACCGTGCTTGTCTCTAAATTAAGAATTTAAAGACACACAAAAATGTAACTGAAATATAGTTGGAACCTTCTAAATAAGTAGAAGAAAAGGATAATAAAACTTGATTGGCTTAGTAGAAAGTGAGTAGGAAGGAAGAAAATAAAAAAGAAAAAGGAACATTAAACCAAGAAATATATCAATAATTACAGATATAAATAAATAGATTAACTTCCTATGCCATCAACAGAGGAAATCCGGATTTGTTTGCACATACATATGTGGCTTTGAAATCTATAAAGCAGACAGTAAGAGAACCAAGGAGCAGTGCATAAAAATATATTCATTCTGGGAGATTTATTGTAACAAGAACAAATAGATCAAGCAAGTAAAAAGAGTAAGAAAACTGAAAATCCAAGCAAAATTAACAATCTTGATCCTGCAGACATAAGCAGAAATTAACATTTAACAATTGGAGAAAATAGAGAATATTCATTCTGTCCTAACTCATCGAACAATTAAAAATTGATCATATCCTAGGATAAAGGAAGCTTTAACAAATATCAAATAAATGTATAGATCATGCTTTCTGAGTATAATATACTAATTTAGAACTCTACATTAAAGGATAGTTTTTAAAAAGAACTCAGAATTCTAAACATGCTTCTCAAGGCCACTAATGGAAATAAAGTACAGAACTGAATGGAACAGTACAGTGTATGGAATTCAGGAAGTGAGGAAAAGAAGCCCAAGAAAGTAGGAAAGAAATAAAACAGAAATTAAATGAAACAGAAGCAAGGGAATGACCAATATGACTTTAAAAAAGTTCTCAAAGTTGTAGCAAAACTGAAGTAAACAATAATGTAACTACAACAATCATAATTCCCATTGGAGAAAAGATTACAAACTGTTGTAGAGAATATAAGCAGTAAGATACACCTCAAATCATTTTGTAGGGCTGGTGTGACTTTGATATCAAAACCAGGCAAGGATAGTGTAATAAAAAATATGAACTTAGATGAAAAAACCGAAGTAAAATATAACTCAGAAGTATCCAGCTGCACACATCTGTAGACTGGACCCTCCTTTCGCCATCGAGTAAGGCTTAGTAATGCAAACAAGATTCAGCAGCACAGAGAATTCACCATGTCGCCAGCTAAGATGAATAGGGTCTCTGTAGAAAGAGAAACCTAACCATAAAAATATTCAAAAAACCAGAAGGAATTTCCTTAATCCCCATTAGGGAGGTTCTACAAAAACTCTTACAGTGAGGTTTTTTTTTTTTTTCCTGTCCAGAGATACAAATTAATTAGTAGCATCTGGCCGGTGAGATGGCTCAGCGGCACAAGCGCCTGCCTGGCAAGGACAAGGGCCGAAGTTTGACTCCCGGAACCCACATATGGAAAAAGGACCGGTGATATCGCTCAGCGGCACGGGCACCTCCTGGCACGCAAGGTCCTGAGGTCGACCCCCGGTACCCACACACACACACACACACACACAAATTAGTAGCTTCTGTAAACATTTTTGCTTGACAGTGACGATAATGAGTATCTCCTCCCTGGTCGAGACACAGGCACCACCAGGGTCCTGGCCAGTACAGTGCGATAATGAAATGGCCAATGAAAGAGCATGATGATCAAGGAAAGTTTTAAAACTTTAACATTTTTAACATTTAAAAAATGCGGGAAAATGGACAAACTATTAGAACAATTAGAACCAGCAAGTTCATGGGACCAAAAATCATCTTATCAAAATAGCGTTAGTGGATAGTCTTCTAAAAACTCATAGCCCAAGTCAGGTCATGAAAAATACCAGACAAACGTGAATTGAGGGACATTCTACAAAATACTCCCCTCGGGCACCTCAGAACTGTCCACGTGGAGAACACTGCCGAGAGGCTGTGGGGCTGGGGGAGACTGGGGAGACAGAGCTGCTCCGTGCAAGCTCCGGAGCCGAGCAAGGTGGGAATGGGCAGATAGAGCCGTCCAAGTAGTCTGCAGCTTAGTAGTTCTGGGCCAGTTTAATTTCCTCTGCACGGTGTTCGGTACCAAGATGCTAACCTTAAGGGAAAGCGAGTGAGGAATCTTTCTACTATCTTTGCAACTTTTCTCAGTCCCAAATTTTAAAAAGCCAATTAGAAACTACGAGTGACACAATAGGGAAAAAGACTTCCTGAAGTGAAATAGGAGCTGTATTGGGGAAAATTACGTTCCGTTGTTGACATCTGCAGAATATGAATATGAAATGACCTAGACCGTGGGAAGTGAAGGTCTCGATACCATGATATCCAGTATTGCAGATTGAGGCCTTGGAGGAGAGAGGGGATGTGGTCCTTAGAATATGTTAAAATCACCTCCAAAACCTTCAGCAGCTCCCAAACAAATATCCCTGTGGGATCCTCCTGGGCATCTGCATTGTTTACCAGCGGTGAAGCCCAATTCCAAAACCTTTGACCTACAGTCTTGCTGCTGGGGAACTTGCAGGGCAAGCAGTGTTTTCAGTAGTATTTTATGTTTACAAGGCACTGCCCGGTGCGAAGTGACTGTCGGAGGTTGGGGAGTCTAAAACACCCCACGCGGAGCCCGCAGCTTGTCACTGTAGCAGCATCCATTGATTTTAATTTTGAAGTCTGTGTGCTCTAAGGTGAACTGCTTTTTAAAACTTTACTGTCTTACACACTTTTTCCTTTAAAGTTAAAATTGTGGCACATTTTTATTGGCTACATAAATTGCAGTGTGTGGATTTACCAGAATACAATTCAGTTTTCTTCAGCAAAGTACATTCTGGGTAATAGAAAATGTGCTCCGTGCACGTCCCTGCGCGTAATCCTCTGCATATCTCTGCTTACTTTCTTTGCTTTAGTTCCTTGAGATTGGACTAGTTGGCTCAAAGGCTACCCTATGAGGTTTTCATAATTCGTTGATTTTACTACCAGGGAAGAAATAGAAATAGATATTTCCCTCATTCCTTTTCTCTAGAGGTAACCACTTGACAGTTTCTTTCATGCCGTTCCAGAAGTGCTACCTGCACTTGCGTTTGTTCTTGACAGACAGACCGGAAGACGCTCAGCCGGTCGTTTCTGCGGACAGCAGCACCCTGTGCGCCTGCCGAGCTCCGGGGAGAGAGCCCGCTGCTCCCCGCTACCTCGGGCTCCTTCCACCGCCGGAGGCCGGGTTTCCGCGGGCTCGCAGCTGTGCCCATGGGGTCGGGTTTTGCTCCGGGGCTGCCCGTCGTGTCCTTTACATTCCCCCGTGGATCGCCCGCTGCCCACTTCGCCCGTTTCTCTGGTTGGTTTGGTCTTGTGGATTTCCAAGAGCGCCTCACTTATTAGAGAAATTAGCCCGCGTCTTTCTTGCACCCCAAGCGGAGAGGTCCTGTCTTCTGGGTTTGCCCTTCTCTAGACTTTAATGGATATATTTCTTCCTGCTGGATTTTTGTCTTTTTTCCCCCTCGTTTAGAAAAATGTGCTTGTCCTCTTATTTTTTCAGATTTTGCGATTGCGGATCGTCAGTGGGTACATCCGCATTGCACCCCGTTTCTTTCTTTGGGGCTGTGCCCCTTCTCGCCCCCTGCCCCACCCCCTTTAGCAGACGCGTTTCAGGGGCCCCGGCCCGGGCTGCCTTGACGTAAACCCCAGCCTTTGCGCCAAGCCGTCGCCACGGCAACCATGCCCTGATTGGCATGGCACGGGGGCGTGGCGAGGGCCAGTGAGGGCGGCACGGCTGCTGATTGGCCGGCGCGGAAGCCCCGCCTCTGCAGAGGAGCTCGACAAGGGGGTGGGGCCGCGCCGCCGCAGAGCCGAGCGGGGAGGACGAGGTTGGCGCCCAGGACCGAGGACCGCGGAGCAGGACGAGGACGGGCGGCGGACATGGCCCCCCTGGGCTGGTGGCGGCGCCGCGCGCCGGGCACGTAGCTGCGCTAGGCGAGCGCGAGCGCGGAGGTGAGCGGGCTGCTGCGCGGCCGGCGCGGCTCTTGGGGCCCCCGCTGCCCTCCGGGAGCGGCGCCATCGGAAGGGCCACCTGTGCACCCCCGATGGCGGAGACGGCCCTCGCAGTCCGGTGCGGCAGCCACCAGCCCCTGGTACCTGCCGGGCCTCGGAACGTGCTGGTGCTCAGGAGGAGCCGAATGTTACTGCGTGTTGGGCGGAAGAGCCCCTGGCTAGGTGAGGCCGCGCGCGGCGGTGGAGAAGGCAGTCGGGAGAGGGTGCGTTCGCGGCGGTCCCGCCTCGCGCAGTCGGGTTCTTTGAACGTCTCGCGTGGTTTGCTTCTCTAGGCTGCGGACTGTGATTCAGGGACCTTGTTAAGGCGGCGACTCAGGCTGGCTGTGTGGAGCCTGGCTTGTGTGTGCTCGTGGGGCGCTCCTGGTCCTGAGCGTTGCTGAGCCCCCTGGCAGGGTGGCCCTGCACCGCTGCCCGGTCCCCAGCCTCGGGGATAATCCGCAGGTCCCTCAGTCCCGACTGTCACAGGGCGCTGTGTCCGTCGCGTCGACTCACGTTTGGCTTCTCAGTGACAGTTGTGTTGAGGGCAGCGCTGCCTCCGGGCGCGGGTCCACACCAAACCTGAGCAGATCCGGGCCCCAGCTGACCTGGAATTCTTTGCGCAAGGCTTTTGGAACCCACTCTCTGTGGACTTCGCTGGGCCCCGGGAGACCCTGCTCAGACTCTGAAACCTCTGCCTCGACTGGCTGCAGCTCAAGCCTTGAGTGAAAGCAAAAAGCCAGAGGACTGTGGGGGGATGCCCCGGCAGGAAGGTGGGGCTCTCGGGAGGGCGATGCCAGTTGAGGCCAGCAAAAGGGCCCTGGGTCTTGGCCTCTGTACTGCTGCTGGGGGCTGTCCTACTTACTTTTCTCATTGGCGAAACAAAATACCCGATGCCTAAAGTTAAAGGAGGAGAGGTTTTTTTGGCTCACAGTTTGTGGAGTTTTCAGTCCATAATCGGATGGCTGCAAGGCAGGGTGGCGTGGCAGAGGGGCGTCTCAGAGGAGAAACAGCTCGTGGCAGGCAGAAGGTAGCAAAACAGCGAAGTAGCAAGCAGCGAGTGACAATCAGTGACCCTCTTTCTGTCCCTTATATTTTATCCAGGTACCACTCTTAAGGTGTATAGTACTCACATCCAGCATGGGGCAGCCTTAATCCTAGCATCACATCTTTAATCCCGGCATCACACCCTTAATTGCAGCGTCACACATCCTAGATCCAGCCACCTCTAAAAAGTCCCATCTGTGACCACATGAGTCTTTGGGGGGACATGTATCCTTTTCTCATTTTTTTCTTTTCCCTTCCTTCCTTTTCCTCTCCCCCATCCCTAGTTTCCCTCCTGCAGGGACATCTAGATTCAAGCCAAAATGGCAGCATTTGCGCTGGTCATGCTCAGTCGTGGGGCAGGGGCCGAGGGCCCCGAGTACTGTGGGATGTCTCTCTGGCCACCGCTAGAGTCTGCACAGGAGAGGAGACGCTGGGGGAGGGGTCCCACTGGGGAGAGAACCTCCTGACCCACAGGAAGTGAACCATCTCTCGCCTGTTTGGTTTGGTTGAGACCAGATCTTGCTGCATGGTCCAGGCTGGCTTTGAACTTGCTGTGTAGTCCAGGCTACCCCCGTGTCAGCCTCCTGAGTGCTGGGATTACAGGTGTGCACCTCCACAACCCCCTTTGGGCCATTCTTGTCCTGCGTGAAGCAGAGCTGGCTATGGCCACACCCCCACCCAGCCTTCAAGAGGCAGGAGCAGCGGCAGGAAGTCGCTGAAGGGTTTTGAAGTCAGGATGAAAGATCAGATCACTCAGCTATGCAGGGGAGGACAGGGCTGGGGGAGCTGTTGTTGGAGCCAATAAAGTATCAAGCTGGTGTCTGCTGACCTCTCAGATGACACCAGCAGTGACATGACCAGTGACGACAACATGAGCCCAAACAGGAGAAACACCACCACCTCAATCAATCTGCTCTTTCAGCAGTGAGTAACCTGTCAGTCCCAGCAGGAACCCACCCCCGAGGGGAGGGCATTTCCGGGCTCCAGTTGGACGATGCCTCTTGGGTGATGGTGCACCACCCCCGCGTGCATGGCATAGTTCAGATCTGAGAGGAGAGTAAATGGAGACATTTTTATGTCAAAACAAGACGCCAGTGGAGAGTGAAATGCAGGGCCTCTCAGGCCCTAACATGTGTAGAGCGGTTAGGAGTCTGCTTCGGGATGTGCCCTGCCTCCGTAGGAAAGGTCCTTAGGGTACTTCACTGACCTTCACAAAGGTGTGTTGCTTTTAGGGAGGGCACATGTTTTGTTTCCTTGGGGCCTGCTTGGTTGTGGTAGAATGATGTGCACCTTAGGGTCAGCTGGCTCAGCCCAGACATGGGCGGTGTGTTCCACTTCCGGAGTTTGGGCCTGATGGGGCACTGGCTTTGGACAGAGCTTTGGGATTTTCTTTGAAACAAGACCCCTTGGGCAAGGCCTCCAGAAACCGTGCTGCAGGGTGGGTGGGGGTCCCCACGGAGGAGCAAGGGTGCCTCCCCTCCTAGAGGAGCCTGTGTGCCCGTGAGGGGAGCACTTCCTTCACTCCTCCACTGTCTGACCTGCCTAGGTGACCAGGACCGGGGTCAGAGCTGGGACTGGGCCCAGAGAGGCTGAAGCAGAGACACGGAGCCTCGAGGCCGCTGGTCGTATTCCAGGAGTCCTAGAAGCAGTAAGTTGTCGGCCAGCCTGCACCCGGTGCACCTGCACCCTACGTGCCTGCACTTCACACACCTGCACCTCATAACACCTGCACCCCACACACCCGTGCCCCATGCACCTGCACCCTGTGCATCTGCACTTCACACACCTGAACCCCATACATGTTCTGTGGGCCCAGGGCCTCAGCAGCCCCTGCCCCTAGGTTTGGCCGTGCTCCACTTCTTCCAGAGCTGGTCCGACGCTCCTTCTCTTCAGCCCTCCCTCTGCCTTCTGCGCCACCGTTTACTAAAGATGTTTCTTATACTGGTGCTTTTTATTTTTTATTTATTTATTTTATTTACTTATATTTTTGTGGGTACCAGGGGTCGACCTCAGGACCTTGCGCACCAGTAGGCGCCCGAGCTGCTGAGCGATATCACTGGCCCTTTTTTCGTATGTGGGTTCTGGGAGTCGAACTCAGGCCCTCGCTTTTTATTTTTTTTAACTTGAAGTTTCTGTATAAAAGACCACACTGCTACAAAAATTAAAAACTTGTGTGAAGCGCCATAGAGAGGATGTAATGATGAAACATGAACGTGTTTTAACCATGGTAACTAGTTGGGAGTGGCTGTCACCGCCTAGCGCAGGTGTGGGAAGGCCAGGCCCCAGGGCTTCTGCACCGACAGGAGAGAATGAGGATTGGTGTATTGCTGTATTGGAGTCTGGCCACTAGGGGTCACCCGTGTCCCTCCTGGACTTGGAGGATGCCACAGGAGCGTAGGGAGCTCTACAGTAACAACCAGAGGAGGCTGTGTTGTCCCCACCAAGGGGCCTGAGGGGTTTGGGGACTGAGAGCAAGGCTGGAAGTGCCCTACTGGGACTCATGCTGTGGCCACCGCCTCAGGATAACCTCGTGGTAAGGACCGGGCCTCCCTGACCCGCCAGGGTGGTCCGGCCGCCCTCGCACGCAGCAAGGAGCCGTGGACTCCCCCTGGCACTCTCCCCCTGCCAGCCTGGCCTGGCCCGCTCCCTCCTGATGACCGTTCCTTCCCAGGGCTGCCCCCACGGGACCTGTCCCTTCCTGCAGTAGCGAACACAAGCTCTGAGATGGACAGAGACGACAACGAGGACGCCATGGACTATGAGGCCCAACCCCAGGTATGCACAGGCTTCCCCTCTTCTCAGAAAGCCGTCTTCCTGTCACAGCAGAGATGCCTTTCTGTCCCCAAGTGCTGTGTCCATCTGCCCTAGAGTCCTGCAGTGGCCACGAGCCCCCGTCACTCCTGGGAGGAGCCCGGTCCATCCCTGCAGGTGACGAGCAGCTGTGGCCACTGCCGCCTTGTGTGTTGTCCACACAGTCAGGAGCTCTTGCCTGTCCACACGTGTGTCCCTGGGTAGGTTGGTTACAGTGGTCAGTCCTGTGGGGCAGGGAAATGGAGACTGCAGCTCTCTCTGGTTCTCAGGGCCAGGAGCCAGGAGGGCTGTGTGTCTCAGAGCAGACAGGCAGGGAGAGCAGGGCTCTGGAGCTGATGACAGCAGGGCCGAAGCCTGGCCTGTCACCTGCCGGCTGTGCAGTCCACCCCACTGAGCCTCAGTCTCCCCATGTGTAAAACGGGAGCAGGGTAACCTCCCAGGGAGACAGTGGCCGCCCAGATGGAGAGCTCCTCCTGGAGTAACTGCCACTGTTCTGAGTGTGCTCAAGGGAAACAGGAAGTTGGAGCAGAGGTCTCGGTTTGGTTGAGGAAAACCATCTTCAAGTGTAACACTTACTCCAAGGACAGGGCATGGGTGCTGGGGCCCCTGCTATTGGGGAGGCACTCGCAGAGGCCTGGTGCAGCGGCTGTGTGGAAGCCAGGCTGCTGGCACCTCCAGGAAGAGGTGGGTGGCGGCTAAGGCACAGAAGCCTGGTCACTGGTGCCCCCGTCATCAGACTCTGTCGGCTTTGGTGTCTTAAGTGCCCTTCCTTGGCTGCAGGTGAAGAGCTGGGGACCACACCCTGCGCCTGCGGGGTCCACAGGTCTGGGAGCTGCTGGCTCCTGCGGACTCGTCGTGGTAGGGGAGGGAGCCGGCTGTGCGGAGACCTCTGAGGCAGCGCCCCGGCCCCTCAGATCCATGTCGGCGCCCTCTGTGCTCCTGAGCAGGCCTCTCTTCCCCCGCAAGTGACTGCAGCCCACCACAGGTGATGCCATGGCTGAGGACACCCGCCAAGGGGACAGCTGTGTGGGTGCTGCCACTGCGCTGATGAGCTCAGGTCTAAGTCAGAGCTTGCTTGGTCCTTCGCAGGAGCAGCGTGGTGCAGGACTGACCACACCTTTATTTTATTCAGACTGGGCAGATGGAGAGAAAAATGTGAGCAGTAACCTGTCTGTCGTGGTCCTCGGGCTCTGCACCCCAGGGACAGTGACCCATCAGCCTCTCGTCCTCCCAGTCTCCATGTGGCTGCTCTCTGCCAGCCTCTGAGTTGCGAGCTCTGGCCCCCTCTCTGTGTCACCACGGACAACCCTGGCGCCCAGTATGCTTTCTCTTATTACAACAAACGAACCCTGCCCTGCTGCACCGAGAAACCCGCTGGCCGGCAGGGCCACACGGGCACCAGCAAAAATAGGCGGTCATGGGCTGTGCTTGCAGTGTCTCCTGTGTTTTTGTTTATCATCCTGGAAACTCTCAGGCATGACCTAGAAAGAGATTCGTTTCCACATCTCTGCTCATTTCCTCCCATGCTCTGGGTTTTAGCGCCTGTACCCCGCAGGTACAAGATGGGGGCTCCCCAGCCCTGGCGCTGCACCTCTCTTCTTCCAAGGAGATGTACCTCACTCTGAAAACCTGCCTTTTTTCTTGTGCTACATTTTTCATGTTGCTACAACATCTGTACCTCTTCCCAGTGGAACTGCTGTAAAGTTAATATCAAAAGTCTACCTTTTCTTTACACAACTTGTCTTCCTATGTAAACACACGCCACACTGCAGGAACTCCTTCCTGTGGTTTTGCAAGGCACAGCTCAGTGCTCTTCTCCTCCACAGCCAGGAGCCGGAGGCGCAGGAAGCTTCCTGCGTGCACGGTTGCACGGCCTGCGTCGCACCGCCCTCCTTCCATGCTAGTTCTCCGGCGCCAGAGCTCCCCAGGCCAGGGAAGTTCTACTGCGGCCCTCTGTGGTCGGTCGGCAGGCATCAGGTTCTCCTGAGCAATGTGGAGAAGTTTTAAGTCCTCTGTTGGGGAAATATCTGTGAAGATGGAAAAGGCAGCCCTAAAATAAAGTCCCTCTGGGCTTGGCCGTTCCTTTGTTGTTTGAAAGCCCACACCTGGGAGCTCTTCGTCGTAGCCACGCTGTGCAGCGAGCGAAGTGGGGGGAGTTGAAAGCTCACATTCTGCCCAGGCAGGTGTGTGCTTGAACCTGTCCTTCCGGTTCCCAGAGGAGATGGTGTGTGTGTGGCACGTGGCAGAGCTTTCCCGCCAGCCCCGCCTGCGGGCATTGCACTCTCACCCCAGCAGGGCCTGCCCGAGGCCCTCTGTTGAGTCTGCCCCAGGCTACCTCTCTGCGATGCCCCCCGCTGAGCCTTTGTTACCTGAACCCGAGCTTATGCTTTACTGTTCTCTAATTGTTTCATCAGTCTTTTCCCTCCAACCAAATTGTAAGATGTATGAGGTCAAGGAATATGTGTCGTGTGTCTTTGGGATCTGCCTCAGAGTGCAGCACCAAGGTAGGTACAATGTAGGCCCCTAGTAATGCCTAGCTTGGATCAGTCGGACCCCAAGTACCGTGAGCATTTCCTGTATAACTTCCTCTCAAGCTGCTGTGTTACCAGCATTGTTTTCTGTAGACATCCTTGCGGGGCAGACTCCAGCGAGAGGTCTGTATTTGCTGTTCTAGGATGCTGAGTCCTACCAGAATGTCATGGGCTTCCACAGGGACTGGAAACTGCAGAATCCGATCCAGGACAACATGGAGAACTACAGGAAGCTGCTGTCCCTCGGTAAGCGGCAGCTTCATCCTGCCACCCTCGGTCCGGCTGTGGACCGTGCAGCCACCTGCTTGTTTCAAGCTGCAGGATGAGTCCAGGTTAACAGAATTGGACTTTAATAAGGCGACTTTGAAAATTTTCAAGCAGGGAAATAAATGTGGGATTTGTTTTTCAAAGAAAGTTGTCTGGCTTTGGTTGAGGAGTCCATTGTACAGGTGGGATGACCGGGGCTGGCTCTTGCCACAGAGCTGATGCTTTTCCGAGAGATTTTTAAGCACATTTAGAAGGGGACCTTGCGTTTTTGTGTGGACTCCCTTAAGACCTCTAGCCCGACTTGGTCATTGGCTGTGCAAGTCTGCGAGACTCTTGCCTTGAAAGAGCTCTGGGATTTGGAGAGCAGGTAGGGAAAGAGCATGAAGAAGCTGGGGAAGACCGTGGAGACCTTGAAAAAGAGGTGGCTACGAGAAAGTGAATTCGTGAACACATGGGTCTCCGAACAGATTTCTGGGCGTAGTCAAGAGAATTAATGAAAATGCAGCTGGGAGTGGGTTCAGGAATGGGTAGGAAATTGAAGACATCCAGGAAACTGGCTATGAGCCACTTCCTACTTAAGGCTCGTGGGAAGGTGGAGCTCAGTTTATGGGGACGGCTCTCAGTCTCTAGTGTGAATGTGAGCTGTTGTGTTGTTCTTGTGACCAGGGGTACAGCTTGCTGAAGACGACCGCCACTCCCACATGACACAGGGCCACTCGTCGAGGGCCACCAGAGATGCCTACCCCAGCACCAGCCAAGGTGAGCATCAGGCAGAGCCTCCAAGGAGCCAGTGACCTGTGAGATCCATACAGAGAAGCCGCCTGCACTTCACATCCCCACCCCGCCGAGTCCCACTGCTGCTGTGCACAAGTTTGGGGGCTGGGGAGTATTTACCTTTGGGGTTTCTTTCCAGGTCTGAAAACTGTGTCTGAAGCCAGAACATCAGCGCAGCGGCAGGAACTCCGTGAAGACGAGCCTTCCCATGGAGTGATTATGGAAAACCTCATCAAGGATGTGTCCCACAGCGGCTCCAGGGCAGGAAGAGCGAGGGGGTCCAGTGAGCGGCTTCAGAAGTTCCCCAGAATGTTGGGTGGCAGCAGGAAGGACGGGTCGTGCAGCAAGAGGGAGTCAGGGATCCAGGGGAGGGGCTGCGAAGGGACTATGTTCAGGGGAGGCTTCAGGTTCCCCTCAAACCTCGTTTCCAGAAAGAGAGTCCCAGAGAGAAAGAGGCGCTATCATTTCGATGCTGATGGGCAGGACCCAGCTGATGATCACAGAGGCTGTGCCAGGAAGAAGCCCTTTGAGTGTGGTAGTAAGATGAGGAAAGCCATGAGCGTGAGCAGCCTGGGCAGCCCTGGCGCCTCCTCTGTCTTGGAGTCACAACCCATCGATTTTGGGGTGATGCCCTATCTGTGTGATGAGTGTGGGAGGTCGTTTGGTGTCATCTCAGAATTTGTGGAGCACCAGATCATGCACACGAGGGAGAACCTTTATGAGTACGGTGAGTCCTTCATTCACAGTGTGGCTATCAGCAAGGTTCAGAGGAGTGGAGGGAAGCACTTTGAGTGTAAGGAGTGTGGGGAAACCTTCAGTAAGACCTCCGCCCTGGCCGAGCACTGGAAAATCCACACCAGAGAGTATCTCGCAGAATGTAAGGATTGGGACAATGAGGAGACCGAAATGCCTAGCCCGACCTTCAGTGAGCTTCAGAAGATCTATGGCAAAGACAAATTCTACGAGTGCAGGGTGTGTAAGGAAACCTTCCTTCACAGCTCTGCCCTAATGGAACACCAGAAAACTCACAGTGGAGGGAACTTCTTCAGTGACAGAGCTGGCGAACGCCAGCAAGAATGTGAACGTCAGCGCCAGTGCCAGCGCCGGCACGGGGAATCGCTTATGCCCTGCTCGACCCTCTCTGGATTTCAGAAGATGTATGGCAAAGAGAAAATCCATGAATGTGAGGTGTGTGGGGATGCTTTCCTTCTCAGCTCATCCCTGAAAGAACATCAGAAAATACACATGAGAGGAAACCCATTTGAAAGTAATAGTAAAGTGTGTGAGGAAACCGTTCCTGGTCAGTCACTTAGAAAGTGGCAGAAAACCTACACTGAAGAGAAGGTCTTTGACTTCACAGATGGCAGGGATGCCTCGATGCAAAACCTGGACCTCAGTGAGCGTCAGAAAATCCACTCTCAAAAGAACTTTGCAGGCAAGGGCTATGAGAAACCTGTCATTTACAGAGTGCCCATCCCTGAATCTCAGAAGAGCCACACCATTACCAGACCCCCTGAAGACGAAGACGAGGAGAAGGCATTCACCGTCAGCACCAATCCCAATGAAGACCAGAAGTTTCCCATGGCAGAAAATGTCCTCGAGAGGAAACCGTATGAGAAGCCTGTTATTCACAGCCTGGCCTCTGCTGAAGCTCAGAAATATCACAGTGCGGTGGAGCTCAGAAAACCAAAGGTAATGACGGAATCTCCCACTCAGACCTCTGCAGTTATTAATCACCAGGAAGTCTGTTCTCAAGGGGACGCCTGGGAAGGAAAAGGTTACAAGAGGCCCACTGTCCCCAGCTTGGCTGCTCCCACACCTCTGAAACGTCACAGAGGGAAAGAACAAATTGAATGTGGTGAGGAGGGAGAATCCTCCATCTATATCTCTGACCTTAATAACAAGTGGCCGAAGATTCCCACCAGAGAGAACCCCTATGAAGTGGGTAAGAATAACAGCTACAAGGACTCCATTATACAGGGCGTACCCCATGCTGAACCTCGAAGTCTTGCTGGAGGGGGAGCTGGTGAATTTAAGCAAGATGGCAAATTTACTGTTCCCAGCTCAAATGTCCGTGAACACCAGAAGGCTCGGGCTAAAAAGAAATACCTTGAGCCCAAGAGAAATGAGACCTCTGTAACTCATTCCCTACTGCTTGGGGAGCTGCCAGCAGTTTTCTGTAGAGAGAAGCTCAGTGTGTGTCAGGACTCTGGGGAGTCCTTCGCTCATAGCTCCAACCTCAATGAACACCAGAAGAGTCACAGTGGAGAGAAGCCCCCTGGAAGCAGAAATTATGAACCATCTGTCATTCACAGCTCAGCCCCTGCTGACCCTCAGCCAGGTCATGCCCAGCAACAGTATGCTGAAGAGCAGGCACGCAACAAACCCAGGGCATCCAGGCAGTGCTGTCCTGCCAGCAGCAACCTTGGTGCACTTGAGATGGCTGATGCCCAGGAGGAGCCCTGTGGTCAGGGGACCAGCGATGACACTGTCGTTCAGGCCTCAGAGTTGGGGGAGCCCCAGAAGGGTGACCCTGAGGGCACAGTCTGTGGGTGTCAGGACTGTGGACTGGGCTTTGCAGACCTCTCGGACATCACGGGCCACCAGGATGTCCACGGCAGGAAGCGTCTTGTTGACAGTCAAGAGTACACGCGGTCGGAAGTTCACATTCATTCCGTCAGTGAGTTTGAGAAAGTGTGTGGCGGAGAGCAACTCTATGAGTGTCCCAAGTGTGGGGAGTCTTTTAGTCACAGCTCCTTCCTCTTCAAGCACCAGAAAATCCACGAACAAGACCAGATGTATTCCATGAAGGGATGCGACGATAGTTGCATTTCCCTCTTGCCTGTGAACCCACGGCGGAACCGTGCCGCCAAGAGGAATCCCGCTATCGCAGGCTCCGCCCTTCGATGCCGTCAGTGTGGACAAGGTTTCGTCCATAGCTCTGCCCTGAATGTGCACATGAGGCGTCACAGGGATGGCAAGTTCCTGGAGCAGCGTGAGAGGGCCGAGGACATTTTCCGCCAGGGCCTTGCCCTTACTGAGCTTCAGGGAAGTGAGAGCGGAGAGAAACTCTTCAAGTGTCCCATATGTGCAGCGTGCTTCTTCGCTGCGAAGGAGCTTGGGGATCACCGCACCAAGCTCCACAAAGAGGAGCCCTGCGAGTGCGGGCCCTCCTGCACACGCACCTCGCTTCTCTCCGAGCCCCTCAGAAAACCTGCACCACTCTTGGCCTGCAAGGGTTGTGTGCAGCCCTTTGCTCCTGACACAGACCTCACCAGCCACCAGGTATTTCATCCTGAAAAGGAGGAAGAAGACGCTGCCACCGCCCAGGAGGTTGAAGCTGATGTCCTCGTTCCCCAAGAAGCTCTGCAGATCCAGGAGACAAATGAGGAAGGTGCCGAGCCGGAGATGGAGGCGGCCGAGCCAGACGTAGGAGCTGCCGAGCCCAGAGAGGCTGAAGGGCCAGATGGAGAGGCCGCCGAGCCCAGCGGGGAGGCCGAGGCCCAGCAGCCTCACGCGGCTGCTGACGAACCGGATGGGGCAGGGATGGAAGACCCGGAAGAAAGCGCGGGGGAGCCCGACGTGGGGACGGGAGACGCAGAGGAAGGAGGGGACGCTCTAGAGATGCCGCCTGAAGGACCGTGCTACAGCTGCCGCGAGCGCACGGGAACCTCCGCGCCCGGCGCGGCCCTCGGCGAGCTCCTGCACACGCGCGCCGGCGCGGCCGGCCTGGGGCCCGAGGAAGCCCCGGCCCAGTGCTCGGGCTCCCCGCAGCGTGCGGGCGCCGGCGGGAAGCGCGAGTGCGAGGTCTGCGGCCGGCTGCCCGAGAGCCCCTGCCGCTCGCCGGACGCCAGGTTACTCACAGCGACTGAGCGGAGGCGGCAAGGCCCTGAGCGGGAGCTCGCCCCTCGGGAAAGCGCGCAGTTCAGCCGACCCGGCGGGAGGCCCCTCGTCCCCGCGCCGCTGCGCTGAGCGCCGCGTGCGGGGCGGAGCGCGCGTCCGCTTCGCCTGTGTGAGCAGTGGGGCCCCCGGGGACGTTGCGGACCGCGGAGCCCGCGCCGTCCGCCGCAAGCGCCGCTGCCGCGTGGACCCAGGCGGGCCCCAGCCGGGCGGTGGCGGCGCCGACCCGGACTTGGCGACGCACAGTTCCGTTTGCTCCGCGGAGATCCTTACCTGGTACTCTAATTTTTTTTTTTCTTTTTTGGAGGAGGAGAGAGCAACAAATTCATGTATATTTGTGTCTGAGATCCTGAGAAAGGTTTATTGTGCATTATTTAAACCCGTCAGTATCTTTTTTACCCGTGTTTTATTCCTTACTCTCAGTCTTGTGAAGACGTAGATATGAAAGAGAACATGTCTTTTACTCTTTGCTGTTTGAAAAGACGTAATTTTAGCTTCCTCCTACAGACATTTTGTCTGTACCAATGCCTTGGGACCTAATTTTTTGTGTAAGCCTTTATAATCCGTGGATTGGCTTTTGTGGCCCAAATCAACCTGCTGCCACTTTGTCTGTACCTTATTTCTCAAGCAGAAATATTACAATTTGGGGTATTTTTAAAGTTTTTTTTTTGTAAGCAACTCAGTGTATGTTCAGTAGTGAATTCGTAAATCCTGAAGCTTTTCTCTGTAAGTTCTATGCCTTTGCCTTTAAAGAATGGCCAGAGTTTTGCCTGGTGGAGGTTGAGCACCAGGAGAGGCTGTCTTGCTGTCCGTGAGGAAGCCAGCTGGTAACCTTTCATCACTTCCGCCCGTGCTTCCTGCCTTAAGAGACGCTCGCTTGTGTGTGCTGTCTCAAGTCACTTTGCTCCCTGGGTGGCCAGGAGCTGCTGTCCTTAAATCTTTCCATTGCTAAACTTAATTTGCCTATTCTTTTTTTTTTTTTTTTTTTTTTTTTGTGGGTACCGGGGGGACGACCTCAGGACCTCGCGCACCAACAGGCACCCGTGCCGCTGAGCGATATCACCGGCCCCTTTTTCGTATGTGGGTTCCGGGAGTCGAACTCGGGCCTTCGCGCTTGCAAGGCAGGCGCTTAAGCCGCTGAGCCGTCTCACCGGCCCAATTTGCCTATTCTTTACCTGTCAGACTTTAATCCCATGTCTATCTTATATTTAAAAAAAATATTAAAAAACAGAAAAAGCTTTCTTTACAGTCAGCCCAAGCTTAACATGGACTCAGGTTCCCCAGCAGCCTTAATTTGTTTTGTTACCCTTTGTCCCTTCTTTTCAGCCCGCCCCCCGATTATCTGTGAGGTGTCCATTTGTGTTGTGCTGGTCTGATCTCATTCCACGCTGACCTCACAGCCCGAGGTTCCCCGTGTTCTGTGGACCACCTGTGCTCCTCTGCTTCCTCGCCCTCGCCTAACAGCTATTCAGTACTAAGAAGTTTTTGGCCTTGAGTTGGCTGGGGAAAAAAAATTAAAAATTAAAAATTAAAAAAAAAAACTTAAAGCACATCTCTCAATGAAGTGAGCAGAAGATAAGGGCAGATCATTCAAGCAAACAAAACATCTGCCAGGGGAAGTGCGTCTGAATCTTCCTCTCTAGAGCTGCAGGAGGGCTCCTGGGGAGTGTGCTAAAGCTGCAGGGATGCCAGAGTCCAGGGAGAGAGGAAACTGAGAGGAAGATGCAGAAATGAATATGCCAGAGCAGGGATTCCTGATCCATTGCTAGGCTAGGAGGCAAAGGAGACAGACAGAGGGAAACACTGGAATTGGGTACCGGAAGTAAGCCCGGAGTAGAGAGGATGAGTCGAGTGGGGTGTCCTGGGCGGTGGGAAGAAGGCCTCTTTTTGATGGCATTGTATTGATGAAGGGCAGCTGCATACAAAACCCAAGGTTGGAGTGGGCATTTGGGGAACTGAGGGGCAGTGAGGTACCACATCGGAAGGGAACTTGAAGTGGGAGTCCGTGCTGACGCAATCAGGGTGGATTATTTGGGGGGACCGTTACTGTCACTGGACCCTTTTCAGAAGGCAGGTGTCTTTTTGACCTTGACCGAGTGAAAACAATTAAAATGCCAAACAATAGACGAATGATTAAGTCCTTGGACTTGTATGCAGCTGTTTAAAAATGATAATAATGAAGAATTGCATAACGGTGTGGAAATACATTTACAGAATATTAAGTGGAGAAAGCAGGACACAAAATTATATTTATACTACAGTTACAACTTTTAAAATGTATGCTTAGAGTCAAAAGCTGTTGTGTTGTTGTGGGCTTATAGTTCAGCATTATTTTCTTAAATTTCTTGAATATCCATGGTAGTGTTGTTAAAAGTTAATGATCACATTTCCATTGTGAACATAATTTAAACTCATTATCAAACACTTGGAAAATACAGAGAAGTGGAGGAAAAATAATAAAAAGTAATCCATATCTCCATTGTCTGAAGACATAAACTCTTCAGTATCTTGTTTAGTTTTGTTTCTGTGCACAGGTTTATAATTATAACTGTGTCAAAATGTGCATCGAAGATATCATAATTACTCTTGTGAAATTATACTTTCATCTTAATTTTTAAATGTTCATTATAATAGTGTCCTGATAAAGTTTATTGTGTATGTCTCCATTAAAAAAATATGTATCTAGAGGAAAAATTAGAAAATATAGTAAAACTAGAGAATAAAAATTCACCCATATTCCCAACACACAGAAATCCTCGGAACATCTTGATCTGTTCACTCCATCTTGTTTGAGCACAAGCTTGTGATTATATCAGTGTTAAATATCTGTGCCTAAAGTCTAAAACGAAAAGAAATGTGAAAAATAATTAAAACAGTGTTGTCATTGTGGGAGTATGGTTAAATATTTTGTCTCAAATTTCTTGGATATTATTCGGTGTTTTGGTAATAAATTTTAGGTATGTATTTTTTCATTACAAATACAATACATACACATAGAAAGCTTGGAAACTTAGTAAAGCAGAAGAAAAAATGTCACCCATGTTTCCAACAACGACGTTAACATTTTGATCTGTGCACTGGTCTGCAACTATTAGGATGTTAGTAAGTGTCAAAGATGGGAGGAAATGGAAAACAACCAAGAAACAGTTGTGTGGTCATTGTGGGATTATAGTTAAATATATTGTCTGTTTATTTGGTTTTTATCATAGTGCATTGGTAGCCCACCTTTATTACATATATTTCCATTATATATGTGGTACATGTTCATTATAGAAACTTTAAGGTTGTGGAAATATAGAAGAGAAATTCACCCATGTTTTCACTATTCAAAGACTGGTTAACATCCTGATATCTTTTTTTCATCTTGTTTCTATGCACAGGTTTTTGGTTTGTTAACATGGTTGTGGTCACTTTATCTGTAATTGTGTCAACAATAAAAATAAAATTAAAAGTAAGATATTTCTCATTCTCTTTTTTTTGTTCATTTTAAGTGTTTTGAGTTGTTGAATATGTATTTTTTAGTTAAAGTTATAAATCCAAAACAGTACCTCCTTAGGCTTAAAAATGTGTTTGGCTTGCAAATTTCACTGTTTTTTAAAAGTTTTGCGTATTTCAAAAATTACTCCTAAAGGATCTCTTTACGTTACTTGCCTCCCTGTTTTTAACCGCATTTGCAAGATTAAAATAATTCCAATAGTGTTTTTAAATTTGCTAATAAGCACAAACATATTTCAGTTACTTGACCAGGCATTTTATTTATTTATTTATTTATTTTTATGTGTTAGTCTCACTCTTTTTTATTTTTATTTTTTTTAATTTTTAATAATTAATTCATTTTTTAAAAGACAACAAGTAAACATTCTTATGTATTAACAAACTCAAGAATTAGAGAATGTACAAATACCTTTTGGAGGAAAACATTACTCAGTATAAGATTAAGCCATGTAAAAGCTAGGTAAAAATAGAAGACTAAGGAATGGAATAGTCACAGTGAAATTGCATTTTCATACTAGGGAGACAATACGATGTTTACAAATGTGCGTCCGGTTTATTTCACTTTGAGTATTTTCTCGAGTTGCATCCATTTACCTATAAAAGTTTCCAGTTTATGGGGCCGGTGAGATGGCTCAGCGGCGTAAGCGCCTGCCTGGCAAGTGCGAGGGCCCGAGTTCGACTCCCGGAACCCACCTACAAGAAAAGGGCCAGTGATATCGCTCAGCGGCACGGGTGCCTGCTGGCACGCAAGATCCTGAGGTTGACCCCCGGTACCCACAAAAAAAAAAAAGTTTCCAGTTTATCTTTCTTTATGGCTGAGTAGTACTCCATTGTATAAAAGTACCACATTTTTTTTATCCATTCCTCGGTTAATGGGCATTTGGGTTGTTTCCATGATCTAGCTATTACAAATTATGTTGCTATAAACATGGGTGCACATATATCGCTGTGGTATGATGTTTTTAATTATTCTGGGAAGATACCCAGAAGGGGAATAGCTGGATCAAATGGGACCTCCAATCCCAGTTTTTTGAGGAATCTCCACACTGATTTCCACAGTTGACCAGGCATTTTAAAATTAGAAATACAGGGCCGGTGAGATGGCTCAGTGGCTTAAGCGCCTGCCCGGCAAGCGCGAGGGCCCGAGTTCGACTCCCGGAACCCACATACGAAAAAGGGGCCGGTGATATCGCTCAGCAGCACGGGCGCCTGCTGGCGCGCGAGGTCCTGAGGTCGACCCCCCGGTACCCACAAAAAAAAAAAAAAAAAAAAAAAAATTAGAAATACAAGATTCTCTCAAACATAAGGATTCATGATTCCTTAACATAAAACTACTAATATTAGGATTTAGAATGTCCTTGAGGTGTCTATTCCTAACTTCTGCTGCAGTTAAAAGGCATCTATCCTCAGGGGATTCGTTTTAGTTCATCAATATTAACCCAACTTCACCATCAGGAACATTTCATAAAAATTAGTAGGTTATAATCACAGACAACTTGGGAGGTAATTTTTAAATATGCTTCTGATTTCATGATTATGAGAGATCTTCAGCCTAGTTGCCCACTGGAGCACTGCTGGTGACCACAGTGTGATAATGGTACTCAACTGCGGCTTCTGTGTCCCTGATTTCACTGAACTCAAAGGAAATGGTCATGTACTTCTCTCTTTTCTGATCCTCCTGCACATTGCATGATTGGATTTTGCTCTTCAGGTATAAAAGCATACTTATAATCATACCACTCTGGCATTTGAAAGCATTTTGCATTTTTTCCAAACTCTTAGAACTTAACATTTATTTACACTAAAATGAAAGCTCATTGAATTGTGATCATCTCTTGTGACATCTGACTTATTTTAGTCACAGCTTGGATGGTCATTCTTTGAAAAAAGGCATTAGCATAGGTCAAGGTGAGGGGGCTGGTCCTATCTTAAGATTGATGTCCTGCAGAGTATAGTATAGAAGGTAGAGGAAGGGGATGAAATAAGTGACAGGTGAGGCTTCCTGACCAGCCCTTATGTGCTTGAGGGATTCCTTCCTTATACACTTGAGGGATACATTCATCTCATTTGAAGAGGGAGTTAACTCTCCTACCATATTTATTTTATGAGATTTGACTTCTCCCTGGCATAAACTGATTGGTACTCATGGGATTCCAGTGTCCAGTCAAGACTCAAAAGAAATTAAGGGCTAGCTGGGTGGTCACATAGGTCAGGGCTGGGTGCACTGATGAGCAAACAGACCTGGAAGGAGATAAGGCCACGTGGCCTGAGGGAATCTTGGTTCCTGGTGTCTGATCCATGCTAGTACCTTGCGGAGTGAACTGCTGTCCTTCCCATTACTATGATGAAACCCCAGAGGCAATTTACCCATAACGAGAAAAGGTTTATTTTGGCTTATGGTTCTAGAGGTTTCAGTGCAAGATCGAGTAGCCTCATCACTTTGGGCCTCCTACTATGTTGGCACATTATGGCAGGAGTGTGTGGCAGAGTAAGCCACTCAGCATGAGCCAGGAAGCAGAAGTAAGACGAAGAGGGCAGGTCCCAAATCCCCTTCACAGGCTGGCATAAGGATGTCCCAGCAGGCTCTGCTTCTCAAGGCTCCACTACTTCCTAATGGTGACACTCTGGGGACCACACCTTTCTCATATGGGCCATTGGTGGAAGGTGACCCTCCAAGCCATATGGTACATGGGTAATACATCTGTTTGTCAAAAAAAAAAACAAATCTTCCAAGAGCTACTGAATGTTGAATCCAAACAAATCCAACAGCCTGCGCTGTTGGCAGGCAAGCCAGCTCCTCCCCTGGGAAGGCATGAATGAAAAGAAGGCAAGGCCTAAGGACATGTATGTGAAAACATTTAAGAGGGGAATGAACAGAAGCCTGCCATTTACTATGAAATGAACCCAAACACTAAGATGGACTGGCAGAAGAATAGATGGATGAAGAGATGGATAGAGACACACAGAGCAGATCCACAGGGTATCCGTGGGGGAAGCCAGGCAATGGCAGTTCCCCAAGCAATTCTGTCACCTGTGTGTTGGAACATGTTGTGCAGAAGATTTCATGGTTAAAAGTAAGCTTGCTTCTTCTTCCTCAGCTACCTAACTTGTTCCCCAGAGGCAGTGCTTTCCAGTTTCTTGTACTGACTCCAGAAAGCTCTATGCATACAAACTATGTCACCATAAACGTAATGCATAAACATATTTATTGCACACGTTTCAGGAATCCTACCTGCACATTTTGACCCCTTGATAAATTGCTTCAGTTAAAAATTGCAAATGGCTCCCCAAACCAGAAAAATATATCCTATCTTGTTTATGAAAAGAGAAACATGAGAACCAGAATCATCCTTGCTATTATTTCTCAAGTTTTAGAAAAATTAAAATAGCTTAAAGTAACAGTGCGGATGCTAGTGTGTTCATGTAGCTGCTGGTTGCATTAGATACGCAGGGCAGTTTATAAAGCTGCCAAAGTGTCACATGTGTGTCTACTTTGCCTTGGCAGTTCTGCTTCAGAGAGTTTATCCCACCAGTGGATTGCACAAAAGCAAAGTCACTGAAATTCAAGGGTCTGCATTTGACATTGGTTATAGCAGCAAAGGGCTGGTGTGATATAATTTGGATCTTAACTGTCCCCCAAAAGCCCACATGCTAAAGGACTGGTTGCCAGCCTGTGATACTGGTGTACGGTAGTGGAACCTTTAGGGGGCAGGACCTAGTGAAAAGAAGTTAGGTCTTTGGGAACACATCCTTGAAGGGGATATTGTGACCCTGTTGCTTGCCCCTCTTCCTGCTTCCTGGCCATCATAAGTGAGCAGCTTTGTGCCAGCACACACTCCCCACCCTGATATCTGCCTGGCCACAGACCCAGGAGCAATGGGGAAAAGTGATCATGGACTGAAGCCTCAGAAACCAGAAACCAAGGTATGCTTTTCTCTCTTTATTGTAAGTTATTTATCTCAGACATTTTGTCACAATAGAACACAATATACACCATATATAGTTTCATATGTATGTAATATATCACATTATACTATACACACCTATGTTTAATATCCTACATTATATATATTTTTTGAGACAGGGTCAGGTTCTTGCTATGTAGTTCGGGTTTGCCTTGAACTCACTATATAGGCCAGGTTGGCATGAACTCATGGGTGATCCCCCTGCCTCAGGCACCTGAGTGCTGAGATTACAGGCATGTGGCACCATGCTCAGCTCATGTTTTTAAATATTTGAATATTTTATATTTATATTTCAGGTTAAAGTTATACTGTATACACTTGATATACAGTATAGTAATATAGATTACACATATACATGTATAATTGCACAGATGTATATATATATATGCATATGTATAATGTGCATACATATACATGTGTGCAGCACAACCTATGTATACATATGTGCACATATACAGATGTATCAATACATATGTAATTACAAACATATATGTATACATATACGTACTTTCTGTAATAGGCCCTTTTGCGTATTACACAGTGTGTTATTCCTTAAATGATGAGTTTTTGCAAAAGAGTTTACTCATGAGATGGCCAAGCATAAGGAGCCAGGAGGCCAAGTCACAAATCCACCTTCCCTAATAGAGTTCAGGAATATTTATGGGCAAAGAGGCAGGGCGATTCGAGGTATTGGGAAACGCAATTGGAGGTGAACTAATCAGTAGTTTGTGCATTCATAATCAAACCTCATAGCTCTTCATAGGACCTGTATACAAAATGGTGGCATCAGTGTGATCTGAGGGTGGAGTTTGGGTCCGCTGCCGTCAAAAGGTCATCCAGGTGAAGAGTGGGTGCTTTCAACAAAGCGAGTACTAGTACTCTACTAGAGACTAGTGCTCTACTACTCCGTTGCCTGACATGCAACATTCCTGATTTTGAAGTCAACCTCAAGGAACTAAAAGCAAGCAAGGCTTGAAGGTTTATTGAGGTTTCCCCCTGGAAGGACACTTCAAAGCACAGTGGTTGCCTGTATGTGTGTATGTGAGGGTAAATATTTGGTGGATGGAGCGCATTTGGGGAAGGAATCGTTGTTACCGTCTACTGTTCGTTTATTTTCAAAATTCTCGAAGGACTCAATTCTTCACCGACTTAACATGCTTATTTGAGGGAGGAAGTCCACAGCCACCACTTCGGCCCACTGCTACTCTCCCCCAAGGGGCGGGGCCGAGGTGGGCACGTGGCCAGCTCAGTGCGCAGGCGCAGGCCCTCCAGTGCGCATGCCCACCAGTGTGCTGCGCATCCAGTCGCGACCGCGGTCCAGTCAGGCGAGGGCGTCGCGCTGGCGAGGTGAGCGACGGGAGCGAGAGGGTTCTGGATGGACAGAAGGCGGGAACGTGAGGACGTGAGGCAAGGGCGCAGGGCCAGGAAGGCACTGCCAGGAGGGTGTGTGGCGGTCTAGCTGTGGAGAGTGGCCGTTCAGGGCCAGGCAGCGACAGTGGGGGACGGAAACGAAGATGGAAGGGCTGAGCGGGAACAACGGGCGGGCTCGGTCTTCCTCAGTCAGCCCTGTGTTCAGTCAGGCTCTCCTCCCCCTCCTCTCCTCCTCCCCCTCCTCCCCTCCCCCTCCTCCCCTCCTCCTCCTCCTCCTCCCCTCCTCCCCTCCTCTCCCTCCTCCTCCTCCTCAGTCAGGCCTGACCCCTCCCCCTGTCAGCCCCGTCCTCCTCCCCCTCCGGTTGGCCCCGTCCCCCTCTTCTCCGTCCCCCTTCTCCTCAGTCACCTCTGTCCTCCTCCTCCTCAGCCCTGCGCTCCACCTCAGGCAGTCCTGCCCCCCTCTCGTCAGTCAGCCGCGTCCTCCACCCCTCCGCACTTAGCCCTGTCCTCCTCCTCCTCCTCAGTCAGCCTTGATCTCCTCCTCCGACATCTGTGTCCTCCCCCTCGGTCAGGCCTTCCCCGCTCTTCCCCTCAGCCCTCTTCTCCTCGGTCATCTCCGTCCTCCCTCTCCCCTTCTCTCTTTCCTGCCCTCCTCCCCCTCGGTCAGCCCCGTCCTCCTCCCCCTCAGTCCATTCTGTCTTCTCCCTTTATCAGCCCTGTCTTCTCTTCAGTCAGCCCTGTCCTCCTCCTCCTCCTCCTCAGTTTGCCTTGTCCTTGTCCTCCTCCTCCTCCTCCTCCCCACTCTACCCCTGCTCAGTGCCCTCACCCCTGCCCCTTCTCCCTCATCCCGGTCCTCTTCCTCTTCCTTAGTTGCCCCTGCTATCTTTGCCCCTGCTCTTCCCTTCCTCACTCAGTTGGGCCCTCCTTCCTCAGAGCATCCCTTTCCTCCACCTCAATCCACTTCTTGTCCTAGAGCCCCTCACCCTTGCCCTAGTCCTGCCCCTTCCTGCCTCAGCCTTGTCTCTCCTTCACTGCTCTCTGACCTCTAACTTCTTAGAATTGTTTTATATAATGGAATCATGTAATTTGTATTTTTTGAGCCTCTCCTTTCAATAGTATGACATCCACGTTCTCATTTCTATTTAGATTTCCAATATATGAATATATATTTCTACTGGGGCTCCATCTCCTTGGAAACACTTAGTATTCTCTGACTCTTTTGCTTTTGGACATTCTGAAGGGTACATGTTGATATCTTATTGTATTTTTTTTTATGTGGGTACGGGAGTCGAACTCAGGACCTCACGCTTGCCAGGCAGGTGCTTACGCCGCTGAGCTATCTCATCGGCCCATCTTATTGTACTTTTAACTTGTGTATCTCTGATAACAAAGTCGGGTCCCACTTTATATTAGCCATCGAACTATCTTTTTTGTATATTACCTCTTAAAATCTTTTAATTTTTTTTGCTGCTATTTCATCTGCCTCTTTCTTAGTCTAAGTTTTTAGTCTATTTTGCATATGAATCCAGTTCTTTGTAGGATGTATATATTGTCAAAATCTTTCCTCATTTCTTTCTCTCTCTCTCTTTTTTTTTTTTTTGTGGGTACCGGGGGGTCGACCTCAGGACCTCGCGTGCCAACAGGCACCCGTGCCACTGAGCGATATCACCGGCCCCTTTTTCGTATGTGGGTTCCGGGAGTCGAACTCGGGCCCTCGCGCTTGCAGGGCAGGCGCTTATGCCGCTGAGCCATCTCACCGGCCCTCTCTCTCTTTTTTGAGACAGGGTCTTTCTATGCAGTTCAGGCTGGCCTTGAACTCACTTTGTAGCCCAGGCTGGCCTCGAACTCGTGGTGATCCTCCTGCATCAGCCTCCTTCATTTTTTGAATGAAATGCTTTCTTTCATGGCTTATCAATTTACTTTATTCCATTACGCTTGGAGTTCAAATCTCTTTTCCCTTGAAAAGCCTGTTTGTGGATTTTGTGGGAGTAGGGCTAAGACATCATCTGTGTGCCTATACACAAAGCTCTATGAAAGTATATTTAGACATTTGTTTGATACGAGCTAACTAACACTTTTTGCTTCAGACTACCTCCACCATACTGTCCAAAACATACTATGCGCTTATTTTGTAAGTGTCTCTGTAATATCTGCAGGGCCTGAGGTCTTGGTGTCTTTATATCTGATACAACTCTGCCCACCCTACCATCTTCCACAAACCATATATGAACCAGCCTGACTTGCAGAGTGCTTGAATCCTGTAAAGGACTAAGCTGCAAAGATGCCACGTGTGACAGAGGTTTTGGATGTCGTGAAGAATCCCTGCGTCTTTCATCTATGCAATCAAGAGGAGAATCCAGAAACTAGTCCCATAAGAAACCCAGGAGCTGTAAATGATTCTAATCAGCAGTTGAGGCATTTTCAGTATTTGTCACTGACTGGGCCTCACCAAGCTGTGAGCCAGATCCAGGAGCTTTGCCGCCAGTGGTTGCAGCCAGAGACCCACACAAAGGAGCAGATAGTAGAGCGACTAGTGCTGGAGCAGTTTCTAAGTACCCTGCCGGAGGAGATTCAGACATGGGTGAGGTTGAAGCAGCCGGAGAACAGCAGGGAGGCAGGCATGCTGGTGGCAGACTTGATCCAGGCATGTGAGTATCCAGATGAGACAGGTAAGAAGCAACTTGTCGTTTCTGTCTGCTGAATGTCTGCCATATGTGTGGTATGTATTAGCTGAATAAAAGAACACATTTTATACATCCAGTCTAATCTGCATAATCTCATATGAAATGGAAGAAATGTGGGCTTTGGTTTTCGCTGTAATATTCATTATTTCTTTGAGAGTACCAACTTTGTCCCCCCACCCCACTTATCTAGCCTAAGCTCTAATATCAACAAAAGAGCAAAACACACACTACAAAAAAATCTTTTAGGATTACCCGTGGTATTAATAAGTGTACATGTGGAGAAATTGATTTTTATTTGGTTATTCCATTCAAGGACAAGAATGGATTTTTAAAAAATGAAGGGTTAAATTTTAGGTGCAAGAGGTCATAAAATGTGGCAGGCTTGGAAGTTCAACCTCTGCCCAAATTTACTGGTCTTTTGGTAGCTCAGGTTATCAGATTGGAACTAAGGAGAGCATCTCAAGAATGAAAGAAGAAAACCATTCAATTCTCATAATTCTTTAAATAAAAATAATACTAAAAATATTGTTGAGAGGGAGGGAGGAAAAATAAATACAAATCCGAGTTTGTAGCTGTCTCTGGAATGAAGGCTGGAGCATGCCCAGGGGAGAAGCACATGGGGCGATGTAAGTTACTGGAGATGTTTTAGTTTTGGGTTTGGATAGTAAACTCACAGGTCTTATTTACACTTGGGAATAAAAATAAGTAAACTTAAACATGATCATGCATGGCTCAATGCTGATAGTGTGTCACGAACTAAGGATTGTGCTTCATTCAGTTCTGTATGCCTGCATTCCTTAAAACGATTTTTAAGATGCTTTGTGTGTGTGTGTGTGTGTGTGTGTGTGTAGTATACCGGGTATTAAACACAGGACCTTTGCACTGAGCTACATCCCCAGCCCATTTTTTTTACTTTTACTTTGTGACAAGGTTTTGCTAAGTCACTAAATTGCCAAGGCTCAGCTCAAACTTTGAATCCTCCTGCCTCAGCCTCCCAGAGTGCTGTAATTACAGGCATTGCCACCATGTGTGGCTTTTTTTTTTTTTTTTTTGTGGGTACCGGAGGTTGACCTCAGGACCTCGCCTGCCAGCAGGCACCCGTGCCGCTGAGCGATATCACCGGCCCTTTCTTCGTATGTGGGTTCCGGGAGTCGAACTCGGGCCCTCGCGCTTGCCAGGCAGGCACTTATGCTGCTGAGCCATCTCACTGGCCCCATGTGTGGCTTTATGGTGTACATGTTGAACACTTACAATGTATCATTGTAGGTGTTTTTACATATGAATTAATTTACTTTCATTAACAGCTTTGTGAAATTACTTTCATTGTATAGACCAGGAAAAAGGCACAACGCTGAGTAATTTGCCTGTGGTTCCGCAATTCTTAGTTGCCAGTCAGGCTGCCTGCTCCCCTCTCTGCAGTTTGAATCACGGTGTTACACTACCTTGAGTGGACAGAGTGGGTATTGTCCCAGACTTTAAAGACTTGGCCAGGGGCCAGTGAGATGGCTCAGCAGCACAAGCGCCTGCCTGGCAAGCGCAAGGTCCTGAGTTTGACTCCCAGGACCCATATACGAAAAAAGGGCCGGTGATATCGCTCAGCGTCATGGGCGCCTGCTGGTGTGTGAGGTCCTGAGTTCCGGCCCCGGTACCCACACACACACACAAAAAAGACTTGGCCAAAGGCCGAGAACCATTGGAGCTGCAGGTAAGGGGGAGTAGCCTAGGATATGAGAAAGAAGCAACAGATTAACGAAAGGTGTACTTGAAACAAAGAGTACAGGCAAGGAGGGTCTTCAAAGTTCAGACTTCTGCAAGAAAAGCTGTATTCTAGATCAGTAAGTGAAAAGGATGTAGGAAAGGCTCAATAAGGGCTGTCATTAAAAATTACTTTCTGTGTGCCTTATATTTGTAATATTTTCAAGCCTTGTAAGAGTCCTTAGAGGCATAGGTATAGGTATTTTTTATAGTTGAAAAACTGAGGTTGCCTCATGATTTTGATTGGGCATTGAAACTATAAACCACTAATACTGTATAGGGTGAACTTTCATTTTATTGGAAGACAGTGGGGAGCCTTTGAAGGATTTAGAGCTGGGAAAATACCAGAGCTCCTTTTTGGGCTTTGTTATGTTGAAGGGAGAAGTTATTTTGGTGGCCTTTCTCTCACCATAGGAAGTCCGTCATGGCAAGATAGGGTGGTGGGAGGTGGCAGGCAGTTTCATATCTGTGTGTGCTGCCAGACAGGGCTCAACTCAATGGTTATTCCTCTCTTCTAGCTTTCCCTGCTGAGGACTCTCTCCTTGCAGAAAGCAAGAACACCAAAGAACACCAAAAGAAGAATACGGAGGCATTAGACAGTCCACCCTCTGCTGGGTCCCAGGTAAGGCAGGCTTTCTGGGGACTTGGTTCTCAGATATGGGGATCTTGCCTTCCTGTTTCTGGACCTTCCCTATTCAGTTAAACCATATTATACAGCTTTCTGTTTCTATGAAGCCTTGGTTTTCGAGTATCTCATAGGCTGTGTTCCTCTTCCCAGTGGGGAGGTTAGAGTGACTGGGAGCCTATCCCGTTAGCCAAGCCACCACTGAAATGTTGGCTCCCTGTCCCGGTGAGTCCGATCCTCTCCCAAGATGGAGTGTACACCGGGCTGGGGCGTAAGGCATGCTGCAATCAGGAGCTCCCCAGCTTCTCTTCCCAAACCCTCTGGCGCTGGATTTCAGTCAGTGAGTCTCTCCCTCTGATTACTTGCCCAACTCTGGTTTTCTCTATTGTCTCCACTCAAGTGCACCTGCTTTTCTCCAGTGCATGTATCAGAGTCTCTGTCACTTGCTGCCACCACCAAGCTGGCTGTGGTGCTCCTGTGTCTCAGGTTTTAGGTGTTACAAACAGCCCTGTTATAAACATGCCTGTACATGTATTCAAGTGCACAGGAACAAACACACCTAGGAATCGAAGGTCTGGGTTCAAAGTGGTTTATCATTTACTTTTCCCTCAGCATCTTATAAGAGATCCCATGGATAACACTTGCTATTGTCACACTTCCTAATTTTGGTCAATTGAATAAGTATGGTATATTTTTAGTTCGATTTGCATCTTCATATTTATTAATAAGATTTTAATATCTATTCATAATTATCAGTTCTCTGAGTTTTACAGAAAAGACGCTGAGGCTTAACCTGCTCACACTAAGTTTATAAGAGCCGGAGCCGGGACTTGAACCCACCTTCCCGATTCTTGGCACAGAGTGTACTGCTGAGCTTTTAAGTGTCTGTATTCTTGCATGTTCTCCTTACAAAGTGTCTTAAAAGGCTGTATTTCCTCTATGTAAACCTTTAGTAATTGTTTAGGGACTCTCAGAAGTGTTCCCACTTCTCTCAGAAAAGTGCTATGCTAAGTCCCTGTGGCCTCTGGATTAGAGCACTTAGAAGCTTTCTGTGAGTCTGCATGGCTGCTTCACGTTCAGTCCTTTCTCTGCTTCATGTTCAGTCCTTTCTCGTTAGGCTTGTTCTTGTTCTGGGATAATTCCTGGGCTTTAATGGAGTGTTTCTGCTGTTTTAGGAGTTGGTGACATTTGAAGATGTGGCTGTGACCTTCACCCCAGAGGAGTTAAGCTACCTGACTGCTTCTCAGAGGAAACTCTACTGGGAGGTGATGCTGGAGAATTACCAGAACCTGGCTTCTTTAGGTAAGTGTGTTTTCTCCATAGAACTTGATTTCTGCGCACTAGATCTGTGGTCCTCTACTCTTCTGCATCTCCCCATCTGTAGTGGTGGCTCACTGTATCTCCTCTAGGTCAGAGGCAGCATTTTTTTTTTTTTTTGTGGGTACCAGAGGTCGACCTCAGGACCTCCCGCCAGCAGGCACTGGTGCCGTTGAGCGATATCACCGGCCCTTTTTTCGTATGTGGGTTCCGGGAGTCGAACTCAGGCCCTCGCACTTGCCGGGCAGGCGCTTACACCACTGAGCCATCTCACCAGCCCTAGAGGCAGTATTTTAATGTCAGGCTCACCAATGACGATAAAATAGCTGGCCCTTATTGAGCACTTACTATGTGTCAGGCAGGAGTCTAAGCATTTCACAGGTTTTAGCTCTAAGCCTCACATGAGTCCTATGAGGGGGAGGTATACTTCTTATTGTTATTATTATTATTGCCATTTTATATAATACACCAGGAAACAGACTCAGAGAAAAGGTAGATTACTTATTTAAAGCTGTGATTTGACCCTTAGTGGCCTGAGTCTAGAATCTGCCCCCTTAAACTCTGGTGTGCTGTCTGGAAGACAGTAATTTTTCCCAAACCTTCTGATTATGTTAATTAGGAGGTGTAAGCTTGGTATTGGAATGTCTCAGAATTTTGTCCGTCTTCCATTTTAGCAAAGAGAGAAGACCTCAGACTTGAGTCATGCTTAGGCAACAGAAACTAGTTGGTATCCAGTAACTTTAGTTTCTGGTGCATCAATTGTTACATTACTTTTTTTTCTGCAAGTGACATTGGTTTCTATTTATAGGGTTGATATAAAATTTCCATTTAAAATAAGCTTATTTATGGGCCGGTGAGATAGCTCAGCTGCATAAGTGCCTGCCTGGCAAGCACGAGGTCCTGAGTTCGACTCCCAGTACCCACGTAAAGGAAAAAAAAGGCTGGTGATGTTGCTCAGCGGCACAAGCACTTGCTGGCAAGAGCGAGGTCCTGAGGTGGACTCCCGGTTCCCACATTAAAACAACAACAACAACAACAACAAACCAAAAAAACCTATTTAAGTCAAAAAGAAAAGTAATCTAAAGAAAAATATTAAATAAATACCAAGTACCACTAGCAATGTCACATAAATACCAAGTACTACTATAAATGGTCAAAATGTGAGGACCATTCTTTAATATATCAATGAACTCATGATGTTTTATGTCTCTTATAGGCATTAGGGTTACAAAGTAGATACTTCCTGTTCTCATGGATGTTATATTTGAGGGGGGAGAGATAGAAAATAAACAAGTACTAATAAGGTGGTGTGCAAATGATTTAAATATTGGAAAAAAGGAACTAAGAGAGAGAGGACAAAGAGGGAAGGGAGGTCATCACTGGAGGAAAAAGAAGTGTAATCTCGTTCACTTTTTGAGTTGTTACATCAAAGTCCCCATGCTGATGTATAGAGCTCAGCACGCTACCTTTAGTCCCCCTTGCAGTTTTTACTATGTAGCAAAATTTTCAGCCTTGGCAATATTGAGGCCAGACAATTATATTGTTGTGTGCTGTCTGCATTGCATGATGTAGAGCAGCAGCCCTGTCTACCACCCATTAGATGCCAGCAGCACCTCCCCCTTTCCTGTAGTTGTGACAACAAATCTCCATGTATGCCAGATGTCTTCAGGGGACAAAACCATTGAGAGCCACTGCTCTCTAAGCTTGGAGACAGATTTCGTTTTACTCCTGGAAAAGTTTGCACCTTTTAAAAATTATTACCAAGTTGTGAGGAACCAGAATTGAGAATTCTTGAATCCCAAGTTAAGAGTCTGCCTTCTTCAACAGGGTACCAGTTTCCTAAACCTGACATTATCTCATACCTGGAAGAAGAGCCGTCAAGAGCAGTAGAAGAGGACAGCAATAAAGTGATGTGTCAGAGTGAGTGAAGCCACAGAGGCAGGAATCACGGGAGGGCGGTAACCCCACCCAATTGGTCAGGAGAGGGGCTGGGACATGCTAGTCAGGACCATTCCTCAAAGGCCACACAGCTTGAGGAGAGGGCTGGTAGGTGCTGTCACTTCAGGGCTTCTCTCTTTTCAGTACTTCCCCTCATCCCTTTCCAAAGTTCATCTCTTCCTGCAGTACCGGTTCCTCTTGTGCCCTGCTCCAGGGAGGCTGATTTCCCTTTTCTCTAGTGTTTTTACCCTTCCATTCATTTGTGCCTTTTTACTTGTAGCTAGAATCAAAGATCTTTCCTCTTTAACTGAGATAAAAGAAAAACCTTGGCAAGGTATGACCTCTCTTTCACACTGCGCCCCCCACCTTCCAGTCCCTCAGATTTGCGAACAGCCAAAGATTTCCTTCACTTCTATTCCCTTCCCTGTATGGGTTGGCCCACAGTGAAATCTTGAAGAAGAGTGTTATAAGCAGAAGGATCATCACATAAAGAGGTGTCTGTAATGAACCTGGGTGTTCCAGAAAGAGGCAGAAAGGCTGTATGATCTGAATGAGGTGGAGGGAGATAATAGTTGAGGCCACAGAAGTAGACAAGCTCCAGCCCACAAACAGCTATTTAAGGAACATGGATTTCATTCTGAGTGAGTTGCAAAGGTAGTGGAAGGTATTGAACAGAGGAGTGAGGGGGCAGTATTGACATTTTAAAGCTATGCTGTCCAATATGGTGGTCACTAGCTACATGTGGCTATTTATACTAGTTAAGATTATATAAAAATTTAAAATGTATAGTCTTGATCACACCAACCACATTTTTTTTTTTGTGGGTACCGGGGGGTCGACCTCAGGATCTCACGCGCCAGCAGGCGCCCATGCCGCAGAGTGATATCACCGGCCCCTTTTTCGTGTGTGGGTTCCGGGAGTCGAACTCGGGCCCTCTCGCTTGCCGGGCAGGCGCTTAAGCCGCTGAGCCATCTCACCGGCCCCAACACCAACCACATTTTAAGAACTTGATCACCACATGTGGCCCATGACTGCTGTATTAGACAGCAGAAATGCAGACTGTTTTTTGTTATGGCAGGGAGTTCTGTTGGGCAGTTCTATCCTAGAAGATCCATTTGGCTGTTCTATGGAGAATGGGTGGGATAATGAAGAAGCTGGTTCAGGGGTCTTTTGAAGTCCATCTGGCTACAGATGATAGACACTGGTACTACAATTGAATGGTGAGGTTGGAGGTGTTCTTTGAAAGTAGAACACGTGAATTAATGGATATCCAGCAGGTGGTGGAAACAGGAATTGGGACTGGATTGTCTCTTAGCCTTCTACTCTTGACTCTTTCCTTAACACATTCCCACTGGCTTGAACCACTGGTGGTACATTCAATGGTTCAAGCCAGTGGGAATATCATACGTTCAAATCAGAGCAGCTGGCAGCAAGACATATGAATTACGGCTCAATTGTGAATGTGCTAAAGACCATTTCCGAAAAGATCTAATCCATTGTGATGGGTCTACCTATCCCTCTTTGCCTGGTGACTTTCTAAGCTACATTCTGGCTGTGCTGCTTACATTTTGAGTATTCAAAGGGATATACCCCTGTGTTTGTTACTGCCTCTTCCAAACCACAATCTTATACTTGATTTCCTTGGCTACCTTCTCATCCAGGGAATTGCCTGTATAAAGCCCAAATTTTTGACCAGTTTCTTAATACCCTCATAAGAAAATTCAACTTGCAGCAAAATATTTCATTTCTTTCTGTTCTGGCCCAAAATTCATTTACTAATCTCATTTCCCACACATCTCCCAACTAAAATCTCATGTTTCTGTCTTCCTAGAGCTATTTTCATATTCCATTATCTTTGCTTGGGCTGTTTTCTAATGTTGCCATCCCCTTCATTACTTACCAAGCCCAAATTCTGTCCCCTCCACTAATCTTTTCATGGAATCAGTTACCCCACATCTGCTTCTGTAGTGATTTTTGTCTGATTGGAGTCCATTTTATAGACTTCTGACATTCATTGGGTTGGATAATCTTGCACAAAATAGAATCACTAAATGTTGAATTGAAGATAAGTAGTTGGTTGGCAGTGTAGATTGGGGTAAAATGAGAGATTGGGATCCAAGAAAAGAGAATTCTCTTGCTTTATTGTGAGCAAGAAGTTGTTGACCTGTTCATTCCACTGTTGCCTCAAAGGTCCTGCCATAATAATAGGCATTCTTTAAAAATCTTCCATTGTAAAATCAGTTTGAGAAATGTGACATTCTCGAATGCTTCCCCTTTTGAGATTTGAGGTACACATCAAAAGTTCTGAAGAGTCCTACATAAATATAGCCTGCTTGACCGGTATTATCTAATATTTCCCAAATTGACACACAGCTACTAGTTTTTCAGAATATTAGTGATCTGCTAAGCATGGTTTGGAAAATGCTGTCAAACCCCAGTCCCAAATCTTTTTCTGGTTTCCTCTTCATTCTACTTCCTAAGTCTCTGTCATCTTTGTCAACATGAAGTTCACCTGGATGGTTTCTTCGCTGCTTGTCTCACACTTTCTTGCCTGTTGTCCTTTCCATTCTTTTCTGATTTTCTTCTCTGTGGGTTCGCTCCTAGAACACTTAAACATCCATAAGATCTATTCCGTTGTCTTTTGTCTCTTCTGTTTCTAGTATAATGGCATGTCTCTCAGAGTAAAAAGAGTAGAGGAACTTTTACATTTCTTTTAGACTGGGAAAAGAAACCTCAAACCAAAGAACCAACCCCAGAGCAAAACCTGCTTATAGAAAAATCATCTTCAAGGGCAGGAATAGTGGTTCTGGCAGTAGATGACTTCTGGCATGTCTGTTTAGGGGACTCTCCTGATCCATTGGAATCACACCAAGGCAACGAGAAGAAACAAATTTTCAGTCCTGTAACAATGAGTGACACCAAGACCCTTGCTCAGGAAAGAAGCGGTAGTGATGAATTTGAGAGAAGCGCTAATCTTTCCCAGCAGTCAGAGGATCTTCCAGGGAAGGATCCCCAGGAATGCAGTATTATTGGCATGGGCACCAGACCCCAGCCAGTACAATACTTCAGGTGTAAAATTTGTGAAAGAGTCTTTAGTACAAAAATTGGCCTTGTGAGACATGAGCCTATCCATACTGGGAAGAAACCCTTTGAATGTAAGCAATGTGGTGAAGCCTTCTTCCTCATGCCGCACCTCACTAGGCACCAGAAGTCTCATGCTGGTGAGAAGCCTTCTAGGTGCAATAAAGGTACAAAATCTTTTATCCAGCATGCAGATCTCTCCGGGCATGTAAGAATTCAGAGTCAGGAGGACTACGATGAATGTGTTCAGTGTGGCAAAGCTTTTACCCAGGGTGTACATCTTTCTCAACATCTTAAGGCCCACAAGGAGGCAAAGGCCCTTCACCCTGTGTTGCCCCACAACAAGACGTACTTAATTCGCTACCAGCGGGAACATGACCACGTCAGAGAGCGAGCCTTCCAGTGCTGTGACTGTGGCAAAACCTTCAGTAATAGTTCACACCTTGTTCAGCACTACCGAATCCACGCTCAGGAGAGGCCTTACCAGTGTCATCTCTGTGGGAAGTGTTTTGGCCGACCCTCATACCTCACTCAACATTACCAACTCCATTTTCAAGAGAAAACAGTTGCCATCACTATTTAAAAACATTCAGAGAACATCCTTTTCTTACCACTTCTGGCTTTGTCCTATAGAAACAACTTTTGAGTGTGCTAAATTTGAGAAGGCCTTCTGCCTGCCCTCGTCATACCTTGTTAACAACTTGAAAATTCATTGTGGTCTGATGGAAAAACAGGGAGGAATGGTTATATGGTTGTGCAGCAACCTTTGTGCAAGAGGGGATTTGGCACACATCAGTGGTTACACAGGCAAAAACTTAGGGTATTTTTGTTGCAAAGGAAAGAAGCTAGTAAGTTTTGCCCTCCTTCAGTGGTATTCATGGCTAGAAAACCTTGATTTTTGACATGTTGATAAAAATTTATAATACAGTGGTACTCCAGACTGGCAGTGTGTGGGCTTAGTTTTTATAGAAGAGTTAACATATAATAACTTTACCACATATCAACAAGGTGAAAAGATTTTCTAGGTGTTGCCTAGATTGATTTATTCACTAAGGTGATGTTATTGGTAATATATTTACATAGTACCTCATAGTTTATAAAATGTTCTTTTATATATTATTTTTATTTGATCCTTCAAGATACCTAGGGCATGGGATGTCAGCTCTTCCCAAAGGCCCACACCTTTTCCTTTTTGGGATTGGGGACTGGACCAGGGTCTCGCTTGTGTGAGGCATGCACTCTACCACTGAGCTACATCCAGCCCTATTTTTTATTTTGAGGCAGTATCTCACTGTATTGCTCAGAGTAGCTTTGAACTTGTGACCCTCTTGCCTCAGCCTCCCCAGTAGCTAGGAGTTCAGACATGCACTGCCATGCCTGGCTGAAACCCAGACATAGAAAGTCATGCCCCAAGCCAGTTCACTAATTGCTAGCAAAGTGGTCTCAGTGTCTTTACCACCACTGGGTGTTCTTCCTGGGCCGGCTGCTGTCTCTTCATTACGTCTTCTAAACTTTCTTTGTATGACTCGCTTCCATCACTCCAGTTGGGTGTTTGGCTGCCTGATTTAAGAGACAGTGAGTCCTTTCTGAGGAGTCTGGGTGTGGGCTGTTTGTGTTTGTATGGGCCACGGCCTAAGGCTTTTTGCGGAGCCTCACGTTCTTACACTCCTTTCATGCCTCAGCTGACAGTGTGGACAGCTACCACTGCTGTCCCCTGTGGCTTCTTGGGATAGCTGGACTGTGACAGCATTGGCTCTGTAGTTTACAGTTAAGCTTACTGCAGTGATACACGCCCAGTCTGTTACCGGGGCTTCCAGCCTGCTGCCACCCTAGTGAGCTGTGAGAGTAACGCGCAGAACTGCTGTCCTGCATCTGCCTTCCAGCTCCTAACATGTCCAGCGGTTTGGGCATTGCTCTTATGTTGAGATTAATTAGTTTAAATTTTAGAAGCACTTGTGTTTTAAGCTTTTTTTTGTGGTGATGTGAGTAATATGTATTCCTTGAAGAAGACTAGAAAATAATTTTTTTCTTTGAATATTTGTATATCTCCCTCCCAGATAGACTTGTTGCTAAATTTTGTACCTAGATTTTTTTCCTTAGACGTTCATAAAGACTTATTTTTAAAAGGTATTTATGAAATACTGTAAATGCTGTTTGGAAGACTGTATTATTTAGTCTCACATATTGCAAACATCTTTCCATAGTCCTGATGTACTCCTGTTTTGTTTTTCGGGGTTGTGTGGGTATGTCCCACTATATTTAGACTTGCAGGGCTGGGAAGTAGGGCTGGTTGTTACTTCCCTCTGCAGTGCACACTGCTGCTGCTGTTACGCTTCCTCCCCCTTGTCTCTCAAGTCTTATCTTTGCCTTATCAGTTTTCTCATGTTGGGTATTATTTTCTAAGGGGAAATTCTCAGCAGTGGAATTTCTGGGCCAAAGATACGTGTTTCTTTGTTTTTGTTTTTGTTTTTTGAGATGGGGTCTTGCTATGTAACTCAGACTGGCCTTGAACTCACTAGGTGGTCCAGGCAGGCCTCGAACTCGTAGCAGTCCTCCTGGCTCAGCCTCCTGAGTGTTGAGATTACAGGAGTGCACCAATGCGCCTGGCCAGTATGTGTTTTTTGAAGGACTAGGAAACACTCTTAGCCTCATCCCAGCAGAGACCGAAAGTTGCACTGTTTCCCCTAAGAACAACTCCCCCACATCCCTTTTCTTTTTGAGAAATTTGCACTATGGTTCCATCTCAGGAAATAACAGGACTGGAAATCGGGCCTGGAAATAGCCACTGATAAACTGAAATAGTTTAGGAGAACCCTAATTTTAACATACCTTTATTAGGTATAGTTTCCTTGTGAAAAAATAATATTAAGCATATTAAAGAGATTTTGGAAAGCAGTAGAAGCTAATAAACTTCCTAATAGTCTAGATACTCAACCAGTACATGCCAGGAATATAGTTATGTTTATAGGTAAAAGAAAGAGCTCACTGGCAAAGGAGGAAAGTGTTTGGGCTTTGGAGCCAGACTTGAGGTCAAATCTCAGCATTCTCCTTAGAAGCTGATTAAACCTCATTTTCTTAGGAAACAGGGATAACAGGGTCATCCCTGCCACCCCAAGGGAACTGTTAGAAGGCCTAAAGTTGATTTATAGACAAGACCAGACCAGACATGCTGGCACTGAGTAACAATTAGCTGCTATTATGGAATATTTTCATAGAAGATTGTAAGTTTATTTTAGTGGCAGTAAACTAGATTTGTAAACCACAGTTACACTCAAAATGCTAGCACGATTTATTATTATTATTATTATTATTATTATTATTATTATTATTTTTGTGGGTACCGGGGGGTCGACCTCAGGACCTTGTGCGCCAGCAGGCGCCCGTGCCGCTGAGCGATATCACCGGCCCCTTTTTCGTATGTGGGATCCGGGAGTCGAACTCGGGCCCTCGCGCTTGCCGGGCAGGCGCTTAAGCCGCTGAGCCATCTCACCGGCCCACGATTTATTATTTTAATCTTAGTTGTATAAATTTTTTCTCCACACCACAAATTTGAAATTTTCTTTTTCTCATTTTGTAGTGGCCATTTTTAATGACTATAATCACAGAAAAGTTCAGTGAAGTACTTATTTACAGTTGTTTTCTTAGGATACATTTCTAAAGAGTGATTTGCTGGATGAAATGTGATGTGGATTTCCATGGCTCCAAAGAGCCTGCTGACTGTGGTTCTGGAGGGACTGTGCTGTCGCAGCCCCAGCAGAGGGAGGCCAGGCTGCAGAAGGTTGCCTGAGTCAGCGGAGGGGTTGCCCCAGTCGTGTTCTGCCTGGTTCCAGGGAGCCCAAGGACAGGCTCAGGATGTTTCAGCACCACACCCCAGGCAGACAAGATCCCCTAGGAAAAGTTTGTACGCACAGAGAGATGTCTTTACTGCTCTCTCTCTTTGAATAGCACTATCCTTAGCAAGTTGAATAACTTGCCCCCATTAGTTACTTATCATTTACAGCAAAAACAAAAACTTGGGCCGGTGAGATGTCTCAGCAGCATAAGCGCCTGCCTGGCAAGCACAAGGTCCTGAGTTCGACTCCCGGTACCCACATACGAAAAAAGGGCCGGTGATATTGTTCAGCAGCACTGGTACCTGCTGGCGCGTGAGCTCCTGAGGTCGACCCCCGGTACCCACAAACAAAACAAAACAAAACAAAAACAAGCAAAAAACCCAACTCTCCCTATTTGATAAGGCAAAAAAGCGAGTTTTTGCTTACTGACACATTTTTTTATCCAGATGTTTTAAACTACTTTATGCACAACCTAGATGCTTTACTTGTTCAGCTTTTGTGTGTTTTGTATGAGCTCATTTTCCTTTTTTTAAAGCATACATTTATTTTTTATTTTAAAGTAATAGCTCATTAAAGGAAACTTCTGCTTCAGAAAAGGTAGCTCTCTCTCCCTGCCTCCTTCTGCCCCCAAAACAAAAATATACCATTAACACTTCAGTTGGTTTTCCTTTCATTTAAAAATACCAAGTTTATGAAAGTAGCTGCCTCTGGGATGTATTGCAGAGGACATCTCATTTTCAAGGTCTGTTCCTGTTCTCTTCTTTACCGAGGTGACTGCTACCCGCTCTAATCTGTGTGTAGATCCCTGTCATGTGGCTGTGACATCTGTGAAATAGTACACCTTATTTTCTTACCCAGGCTTACACCTTCCAAAATGGCTTTCATCACTCCATTGCATATCACACTTAGTCCTTAAAAGGTGCGTGGCATAACTAGCTCTTTGTAAGTATGGCCCTTTTCCTCTTTTTCAGATGTTTAATTTAGTTCTGATTTTTCATAATTACAAATGATACTGTAATGAAATTTTGGTGCTTAAATGTTTTTTCCAAATTTAGGATTCTTTTTTTTTTTTTTTTTTGTGGGTAACGGGGGTCGAACTTAGGACCTCGCGCGCCAGCAGGTGCCCGTGCCACTGAGTGAAATCACCGGCCCTTTTCTCGTATGTGGGTACTGGGAGTTGAACTCAGGACCTCACGCTTGCCAAGCAGGTGCTTATGCCGCTGAGCCATCTCACCGGCCCAAATTTAGGATTCTTAAGATGGATTTACCCAAAGCATAATTGCTGGGTCAGAAGGTACATAATTGTTTTAAGGTTCTTGATACATACATCCAAGCCTCTGTCAAAAATGTTACACCATGCTGGGCAAGGGGTTGCACGCTTGTAATCCCAGCACTCAGGAGGCTGAGGCAGGAGGATCACCTTGCTGAGGCCAGTCTGGGCTACATAGTGAGTCCACGCCAGCCTGAATTACATAGCGAGACCCTGTCTCAACAAAACAGAACAAAAAATGTTACACCAGTGTGCACTGCTGTTGGTCCCACAGTGGGATGTACGTTTACACCCAGTAGGTAGGTGGCATTATCTAAGGAGTATTTTTCACCTTTGCTATTTTAATAGGGGAAAGGACATATCATTTTAGTTGTATTTATTTGATTTTTAACATTTTCTGGTAAACTTCATAAACAATTATATTTCTCTGTGTTATGTGTCTTTCAGACATTTGTGTGTCTTTAATATCCTATTAATTTGAGCAATCTCTGTGGAATAAAGATATTCACCCACTGTCTTTGTCTGCAAGTGTTTTTCCTAGCTTGTTTAGCAATTTCTTTGAATTATTAGAGTGCTTTGCTCTGGATTTTTCATTATTTTTAATATGCTTTAACTATTTCTGAACTTACTTGCATGTATTGTGTGAGAAAAGGGGTCAAAATTGCCCCTTCCCTGCTGTCCCTATTGGTCCAACGTCAATAACTAGTGAAAGAGGAACGGGACCTACGCCTGGACCCCCTGCTTTGTTTCACTGGCTTATCACCCCATTTTGTTGTACATCTATGTTCTTTCATTACTGTGCCTTAAAAAGTGTGTGTGTGTATGTGTATGTACCTATTTATGTGAAGACTTTGTTTTTCTTCCAGATGAAAATGTATGTTTATTAATTGAAAACAGCCTTTTGCTTATTGCAAAGAACTTATGTATGAATTAGGATTAACATTTTTAGTTTTGATCTTAGTGTCTAGGAATATAATGTTATCCTTTCCTGTATTCAGACATTTTTATCAATCAATAAAGTTACATAGTTTTCTTCTAAGGTCCCATTTTCTTTAGTTATTCCTGTTTTTGGGGTGTGGGCTTTCTCATATAGGGTTTTTCTTTTATTTCTCATAAAAAATCAGCATCTCAGGAACAGGTCACTTCGGCATTGCCAAGGAATTCTCAGACTTCAGAGCCAAACTGACTACATGGGCCACACAAGTCTCCCGTGATGACCCCAGTGCAGGCATCAGGCCGGCCAAACTCTGCTTCTAGAAGCGGAGACCAGCTGTTCCTTCATGCACGTTACGAACAGGTCGACAGTCTCACTCCGATCTCTTCATCCAGGTAACTCAAAAAGACAGGGCCACAGATACTCTCGAAATGTCAGCGAAATCTGTGGCCCCCCCCCGGAAAATGCAGAGAGGCCTAGTGGGCAGGTATGTGGCTGTGCACACACATACACATTCACACTTATAATTACCACCTTGGGGTCACGATGGCTCCACCTGAGGCTTCAGCTTGGAATCTTCCTTCTCTGAGAATTCCACTTGAGAAAACCTCAATACACATGGAACAGTGGTAGCTTTACCAAGGATAAATCTTCAGAGGAACACGCAGCGCCACATGCTCACCAAACTGGCCACTTGGTTTACATACTCTTCTCATACCGGTAACCCTCCATCCCTGACGTGAACACACGCACCATTCCCTTCCTAAGGTGGGTGCCACATACCACAGCAGCTACACCAAATCCCCCGCCTCATGATCTGACAAAAAAATCACACACGTACAAGTCATATGCCGTCACATGGAGACACCCCAAATCCACATTACACAAAACTACTCAGTCATAGACACAGAAACCGCACTCAGACAATCATGTATGGACACACAAACTACACCCTACCCTGCGCTACACACAAACTTCTATTCAAGTGCAAATGTACCACATTCAAGGGGGAAAGAACCCTGAAACACAAAATTATGATTTCCACACAGCATCAGTGTGCCCCCTTGTATCCCTTCCTAAATCATACCAGCACACAGATTTCACCACTGCAGTCACTGACATCCCCGCAGTCACAGGAGGATTTAGTCAGGAGGATTTAGCAAACAGATTTGCAGAAAGAAACAGGGATACCCTCAGCAGAGAGGCCTCCGGCACAGTACGAGAAACCCCAGAAGGCTCGGAGGAAATCTCCCGGCACCATGCCCTGGGCATTCTCTCTGCCCGGCCACCGTCGGGTCACCATGGTCAAACTGTGGCCTCTCCTTAACTGACTTCACTCTTTACTTTGCCACGTCTGCTGTTTCCTCACCTCAGCACACCCTGAGTGCTCGCTAGCTCTCACCTCTGACCTGGAGTCCAAAGGCCTTTCCCTGTGTGGCCACCCCGTCCTTGATGACCCCTGAATGCTTATGGGCGGTAGCAAGGGTGGCTTAATTCACCTGCTAAATATCCATGAAGTTACTACAGGCAAAGATGTGATGCGCGGGGACATCCTGTACCTCACCTCGGGGGGGGCACAGCTGGGATTTGAACCCAGGCTGCTGACTCCAGAGCTCGTGTGAGCAGCCTTGCACCTGCGCATTGAAACCGACACACGAGATACAGCCTGTACCTCGCCAAGCACAATGAGCCCAACACAGCGGTCAGACGTTATCACTTACGAGTGACTCCAGGCACCGAAAATACATGTGGGAGCAACAGAACATGGAGGAGCATCTGGCCCTGAGCTGTCTCCATGTACTGAATTACTTAGTCCAAATGACAGTTTATGAGGAGAGACAGTTACTGCTCATGAATGAAACTCAAGGAGACCGAGGTACACAAAGATCAAGCAACCTGGCCTAGGCCGCAGAGGTGGAATTCACTCATTCCACAGGGATTTCCTGAGACCTACAAGTATTTGGCACAGTTCTAGGCACTGAAGAAAAGAGACCAGGCAAATCCTTGCCCACCTGGCCCTTCTTCTACTCAACGCAGCATACGGACTTCATGCTTTTAGCTACTGTGTGTACAGCTTTTGGGTGTTCCTGCTCACAGGACTGCAACACATACACTTGCACACAGCTGCTTTTAGGAACCCCTGAAATCACACAAAAGTCCAGCACTGACAAATACGAGTCACAAGTCCCCAAACGAGCCGCAAGTCTCCATAACCTCACCCAGCAGGAGGCTACTGTCGCGGTTCAGGCCAGAGGCCGTGGTGTGCTGGGTCGGCATGGTGGACGGAGGTGGTGTGAAGTGGGCAGACTGTGGGACATACGTGGAGGGTAGGACTGACGGGGTCACGGCCAGTCCGAGGCAGAGGGTGCTTAGAAGAGGTGGAGGCGTCCTGGGCTCTGAGACAGAAGAGGCAGAGTGCAGCCTGCCGCCTTTGATCCCCCCCAAGGCCCACACCTGCTCTGCTGGCCCACTGCTGCCCCCTCTGCCCCGTGTGTCCCCCTTGAGCACAGCTCTCTCCCGGGCCAAAGAGGCTTCCGTGATGTGGCTTCTCCCCTCCGCGTCTCTCGGTGTGCGAGGGCTCAGCCCGGGGCGTGGAGATTCGCAGCCAAGTCTCAGGGAATCCTTTTCTGTGGTGGTGTCACCCAGAATGCGCTTTTTCTGCTGTAGTTTTGTTTCTTCCTTGGGTTACATCAGGAAACTGATTTGCCTTGAATGCGGCCCGGCCACTGTATCCGGGGTCCCCCGTAAGTGGCCAGGGCCGGTGTGGGAGCTCAGGGCTTGGATTTCTGGGAACCAAGGACTCTCCCCAAAGGACAGAGCAGAAACCCAGGCCCTCCCTGTGGAAGGATCTCCACCTCCACCTGCGTCTCTGCTCCTCCTCCCTCGTTTCAGAGCTGTCCACAGTGTGCATCCTGTCCTCTCTCTCCGTTTGCATGTATTGCTCTGTGTAACTTCGTGGCTCCCTCTCTTTCTGGTTTATTTTTCTAGATTCCTGCTGTTTGTTCATTGTTGTGCCTAAAGCGTGTTGATGTGGTGTCGAGTACGTGGTCAAAATCCCTGTCTCTTCAGCTTCTCTGATGCTTGAATTCTCACCTTTGACCTTGTGTTGACCTTTGATGCTGACGGGTAGTTTCATTGTGCTTCTTTCTTTCCTCTGTTTTTCCTTTTTGTGCTGGCAATTTGGCTTTGCTAGAACGACTGCTGAAGGGAAGCACAGTGGTGCCTCGGTCCACAAATTTAATTCTTTCCATGATTCTGGTTGCAAACTGAATTGGACAAGAACAGGATCAAATTCAGTGGTTAAGTTCCATGTTGACCTTATGGGGAAATTTGATCCAGTTCTCATCCAATTCAGTTCGTGAACTGAGGTACCACTGCATTTAAACTTGCATTTAAATATTTTTAAAAATCTGTTTTTCTAGAACTTCACAAGATAACCACTTGATTTTGTGATTCAGATTCTTCGTGATTGTCTTCAGAGCAGCCCTTCTGGCACATGCCGTGGTGCTCGTGTTTCTGTGAACCTGCAGCCAGTCTGTTTCTAGGCTTTGTTTTTGTGTGCTTAGCTTTAAAGACAACTTCGAAGTAAAGTGTGAAATAAAAGATGTCACTGAAATCTTCGAGGCTGCTGAGCACGTTTTGCTGATGCATTTTGTGGGGCTTGAGGTGACCACATGTGTTGTTCTTACTTTGGTTTTTCGGGGTTCTCGACTGCAGAACACACTCGAACCCCACCTCTTGGACAGCAGGCTGCAGTTTGGGCCCCAGCTCCCTTTTCCGTTTCTTCTGTGGTCTTCCCTGGGATGACCCTGCCGGGCGCCTGGACATCCGCCCATCCCTCAGCCGGTGCCCTCCTGGCTCGTCCCACAGTCTCCACAGCAAAATGTGATGCTTTGATCTTTTGGGTTTTGTATTGTTTCTGTGTTTTTATTTGGAATATTTTTCTTTCCCACTAAGATTATGCTCAGAAAAAACGAGTTCTGCCTGTTTCCTGCTGTTCCTTCACACCTTCATGTACTTCGCCTTCACCTCTGTGCTTTCTACAGTTTGTGCAAACACTGGCCTATTTAAAAGGGTTTCAAAGAAGCTGTTTTAGATTGTTTCGGGGATTTTTTTTTTTCAAGATTACACGGCTTTATTTGGAAGTGGCAACTTTCTCCTCCAGGGCCCGCAGAGTACACGCTGTGCAGATGGCTGGTCACCTCCCGACGGGCTGGGAGCTGGGGGAGCAACGGAGCAGGATGAGCCTGATGACTGTGCTGGACCATGGCCGCGCACCAAGCGGTGATAGCCTGCCTGGCTTTGCTGGGGGCCAAGCACAGTCCCACAGGCCTCACACTGTTACAGCCCTGCGCCTCCCACCCCAAGTGCTCTGCCCGGCCGGCGGGCTACCGGTTTTTCCAGTCAGGCAAAGAGCTACGCAGCTATTGCCCCTGGGCGCCAGGCCAGCCAGTACTTGGGTTCACCGAGGGGCACTTCCCCTCTTGTGGCACCGTCCAGGCTCGGGGGCTCAGGGGCTTGAGGAAGAAGGTCATGGAGGGGAGAGGCCAGAGGAGAGGCCAGGGTGGGTCTGAGGTGGGCAGAGAGCTGGGGACAGGGCTGTTGGGGATGGTGGAGTGCCGAGGGACGGGGCGGGGTAGAAGCACTGGCCGGCACTGTGCAGGCCGGTGAGAAGGAGCTCCCAGCAGCAGGGGCAGCCCAGAGGCCCTGTTCTGGGCTTGAGAAACTGGGTTTGTCAATATAGTTTGCTTTTAGTTCCAAGAGGAGCGCTGGGAAAACCTGGGATAAAACCAAATGCCAAACCTTGGATGGTGTTTCCTTTTCCTCTTCTGTCGCTGATTGTTTTAATTGTCCTGTGGTGATTTTAGTGCGTTTGAGACCCCGGAGCGGCAGCTGCCTTTCAGATTTCCAGCTGCTTTTTGCGGCAGCTGCCTTTCAGATTTCCAGCTGCTTTTTGTGATGATGTAGAAAGAAACTTTACATTTTGGAGACAAACCTGTGTGATTTTTTATTGATACAAAGTTTGCGTTTAACACTAAGGGTTTTGTACATTTTTTGGGTTTTGTTTTGTTTTATTTGCCTTTTCTACTAGAAAACAATATAAGGTGATTTCACAATGTGAAGAGAAAAAAAATTCCCACTGTGACCGAATGCAGTCTGTTCTGCAGCAACAACGGGATTCGATCAACTCAATTGATCCAGCCATGGAAATGCCCTCCCTTGACCTCGTTTGAGCTTTCCCTTCTTTCCTGTTTTGATTTGCAAAAGAAAATGTCTTTTCTGTGTGAACTTGTGTCGTACTGTGTAGAAAATTAGGGATTTGACTTTAATGGTTTATAAGAAAAGGTAAGAAGAGCCTTTGTCCCTTTTCTCATCCAATCAGAGTTTGTGTAGTGGATTAAAAAAAGAAAAAAAATGTTACAAATTTGGAGCAAGGGAGTATGTGTTTCAAAGGACTCAGCTTCCTTTTCTCTGTTTTTCCTTTTGTCCAGTGGGAAATCCACATCTGTTTTAATTGCACATACACAGGAAAAAAAGTCATTTTGTATCCACCAAGTGTGGTGCTTTCATTCGTTTATTGCTATTAAACTGTTAGCGAAGACACAAAAAAATAAATAAAAATAAAGGAGGAGGAGGAGGAGGGAGAACAGGTGAAGGCAAGAAAGACATCAGCATGCCTGCTGGCTGTTCGCCGTGAGTGAACACGGACAGCAACACGTACTTGGCGGGCTGGCCTCCGTCTGCCCTGCCTGCACCCTTGCTGCCCAAGGTCCTGGAACTCGGCCGAGGCCCCAGCCTCCTGAGCCCAGGGAACAATGCCCACTCTACTCAGACACGACACACCCACAGCAGAACGTTAGCCATCGCTACGGGCACGTGCTCAGCTGTTCTCGCCCCCTGGTCTCATGCCCCCTCTGCCTCACCCCGCCTCACTCCGTCCCACTAACCCCTCTAACCCTGTCCACAGAGACCCAGCTCCATAAGCGTGACATCATACTCTCCTTTGGAGTCACTCCAGGAGGTCCTGCCTGGAACCCCAAATTCAGGCCGCTGTGTTCTTCACTGGATCCTCACTGTTTACCTAATATCTGGTGCTGAACACAGGAACGTGGCGTCTAGAGCGCCCCCCGCCCTGTCCCCGTCCCTAGATGTGCAGCTCCCTCACCTCACCCCCTTCCGGGTGATAAGAGCCAGTGGCCTCATTGCCTTCAGCCCACTGGAGCCCTCTTCCCAGCATCTCTCCTGCCTGAGTCCTGCCGCTCTAGACCATCAGCTAGGTCCCCCCAGGGAGTGTTTGAGGGTGTCCGTCCTTTAGGTCAGTCATCCAAGTCCTAATTAGGCCTGACCTCTGGCTTTGGCCCGGACACAACTGACCCACCTGGATGCAGGTTACTCTGTTTGTCCTTCGTTCCGGCTTTTAGTCTTTGTCTGTGGGCTGCACCTTTCAAGCCCGATCGCCTTCTTCCTGTTGGACACTCTTGGCCCTGGCCCTCCTTGCGAGGAACTGCCTCTGCCCCTCCTACAGACATAAATGGCGGGTCACTGCGAGACAGCAGAGGAGGGGCCCACCTGCAGAGAGATTTGCTTTGATCCCCTCTGTCCCTGATGTCTAGCGACCTGCCCAGCAGTGTCTTCGTCTCCTGGGCCTCCTGTGTGGCTCCTCGTTGTCCAAGTCTGTTGTCGGCTTTGTCACCGTCTTACTTAGCTACAGTGGTCTTCCTGCGAGCAACAGCTCGACCCTACGGAACACCCTGTGCCGGTGACTTTCCGGTCCATCCTCTGTCCAGACGCCGGGTGCTACGCCAGCGCCTGAAGGTAGAGCTTCGGCAGGGCGCTCTTCATGTCCTTGTTCCTCAGGCTGTAGATGAGCGGGTGCAGGGTGGGCGTGAGGACAGAGTAGAAGACGGCGGCGGCGTGGCCTTGCAGTGGGGAGTAGTGGGCCGCGGGCTGCATGCAGGCCAAGCTGCTGCTGCTGTAGGACAGGAGCACGGTGGCCGTGTGCGAGGAGCACGTGGAGAAGGCCTTCCAGTGGCTGGCGGCAGAGTGCATCTGGACCACGGTGACCAAGATGTGGACGTAAGCCCAAAGTAGGTCACAATGACACAGCTGCTGGCTGCAAAGCCGGCAGCCTCGTGGGCCTGTGCGTGGCATAGACCAGGTGCATGACCAGGGGTGTTACAGGAGAGGTCAACATTGTTGGGGCCACAGAAGGGGCAGAGAAGAGCAGCCCGCTGAGCCAGGCCACCGCCACCAGGCAGGCGCAGGTTTGGCCCCCATGGCCGCCCCATAGGTCAGAGGCCTGTAGATGGATCATAGGCCATGGTGGTGACGAGAAAACTCTCTGTGGAGCCAAGGCAGATGAAGGCGAAAAGCTGAGCTGCACACACAGAGAGGGAGATCTCCTTGGAGCCCATCAAGGTGGCCACCAGGGCACGGGGCAGGGTGGTAGACGTGGCACAGATGTCCACCAGGGACAGGTGCTTGAGGAAGAAGTACGTGAGCGCGTCCAGGCGGGCGGCGTCCAGTGTCACCGCAGTCATGATGGAGAAGTTCCCCAGCTTCCAGGCTAGGTAGATGAGAAGGAAGGCCACAGCATTGGGCAGCTGTAACGTGGGGATAGCTGAGAAGCCCTGGAGGACGACCACCGACACTACAGTGGGATTGGTCACGTTCTGGCTCTGGGACTCTTTGGAACTGCAGAGGACCCTCCAGGAGAGGTGCTCGAGGAGGACATGACAAGGACAAGGGCCTACTGGGAGCAGACCGAAGAGTCGGGTGAGTAGGCTTGGGAGAGAGTGCTTAGTATCTTTTTCATCATTAAACATTGTGTTCCATGGGGATCTCAAACTCCGGCATCTACAGAGGCCTGGCTGATACGTACAAGGGGTAACTGAAAACTACAGAGTGCGTTGAAATAAAAAAAAATTATTACAGTAAAAGAAGCATTGCCATTAATCCCCCCTCGAGCCTTCCCCCTTTCTTCCAAATCACTTATCCCATTGTTCTTGCCACTTTCTGAAGCATTTCTGGAAGTCCTCTCTCATAAGTGTCACTTTATGAGGTGTGACAAAAAATACAGTGAACGCTGCTGCTGAGTGCCGTCCAACAGAAAGGCAGGCTAGTGAAAACATTATGGTGTGTCCTTGTCTTAGTCACTTTACACATGTTGCTGGAAAAAAATACCCAACACCCACAGCTTAAAAATAGAGAGGTTTATTTTGGCTCATGTTTTTAACCCAGCTGGCCAGCTCCAAGGCAGGAGGGTAGGGTGGAGGAAAGCTGTTTACATCAGGGCAGCCAGGAAGCAGAGAGAGAAGCCAGGAGCCAGGGAGAGAGGAGCCCTTCTAGTTCACGCCCCCAGCAGCCCATCTCTTCCCGCCAGACCTTCCTCCTAACAGCAAGCCAGCTATAAACCCCACCATCCAATCAGCCTCAAAAGCCCACCTTTGAGCACACGAGGCTTTGGGGGACGTCCAGATATAAACCATCACAGCCCTCATCCACCCGATTCACCCGATCTGGCACCATGCGACTTCCGGCTCTGCTCCAAAGTTGAAATGACCACGAAGGTTAAACGTTTTGAATCAATTCAGCACATCCAGACAGCCAGGACAGTGCAGCTAAAGACCCTCACGAAAGAGGACTCCAGAACTGCTTCAGAAGGGGATTGATAACAATGTGTCTTCTACCACATATAAACATTCAGGCACACAGGAATGGAACAGGGAATGGTGGAGATCTGGAGAAATGGATATTCTGTCCACAGGAAGCAGCTGCTCCAGGCCCTTGCCAACTACTATTAGGGAAGAAGTCAAGATCCCAGATTTTTATGCAAAACCTTCTGCTTTGATATAAGGGCAGTTGGTTCAAATTTTAAAAACTGTGCATACAGAAGGGGCCACTAGTTTAACACTTTTGGTCTTACCACGCTTATTGTTACATAAGCCCATGCCTCTTAATTAGAAGACGCAGCTCCTTTTAAGGACTAGTTTCCCAAGTGGCCTGAGACGCCCTCCCCCGTCATCTCTGGTTCCCGCGCCTCACCGAGGGGCTGGTACCCAGGAAGCTGTTCCACTTTTAGCTACTGTGAATGCTTGTGGGCGTGTAAATGCCCCACACTGATGCCCAAGCAACGCAACCTCCTCCTGGCGGCTCCCTGAGCTAATGCGATGTCCCCTCTGCTCCTGCTCCCCTTCCCTTTCCCCCCTCCCCCTCCCCCTCTTCAGCAAAACCCTCAAGAAAAGCCTCTGCCCTGTGCTTCCTCAGAAGGACACAGGCGCCCTGTGGGATGGTTTTCAGGTGTGACTGGATAAGCGTTACTTGCTGCTTTGCTGTGCTCTATTTCAGTGGGTACCGTAAGCTGGGCTCACAACTTTTTGGATATTACAGCCCAAGGATAGGCTAAAGTATGATGTGGGAAGGAAGAGGGATCGCGTGCAAGGTATGGCCTGCGGGGTCGGTGGCCAGCCCTCACTGCGTTATTATTATTTTTATTATTATTATCTGTGTTCCAGCATTTGGTCTGCTAAATGAGGAGCCAGCCTTAGGCATTTGCAGTCTCCTCCACAGGACTGCGGGGAGACCCTGTCCAGCGGGGATCTGACCCCTTTGCTTCCTGCAGAGAAACTTTCATGCTTATTAATTAAACTTTTATTAGTTTATTGGCCTCTCTCTCTGAGATAGGGTCTCACTATGCAGTTCAGGCTGGCCTCACATGGGCAGTGATCCTCCCGCCTCAGCCTCCCAAGTGTTGGGATTACAGGTGTGCACCACCACACCCGGCTTCCACTTTCTCTTGACAGGATCCTGCCACGAAAAACAATGAAGACTCCTGGGGTCAGCATTCACAGCGCGGGGGCAGAGGGTCACGGTTTAGAACAGACTCTGGAGTGAGGCTGTCTGGATTGGAACTCCAGCCTGTTAACTGTGTGGCTGCAGGCAAGTCCCCAGCCTCTCTGTGCTTTGGATTCTTTATCTGTTCCGTGCAGGGATGGCACCCTTCTCAGGAGGCTCCCGGGAGGGTGAAGTGAGGCCAGTGTGCGCATGCACAGAACGCTGTACCTTTATTATCTTCACAAAGGGATGGACCTCCACGCCTCAGGCCCGTGAGCTGTCCCGCTTTGTGGCTGCAAACAGCACCACCACAGCACCGTGAGGCCGGGTGTGACATGGGGCAGGCGGGGTCTAGGAGCTGCGGACGCAGAGCAGAGGCACTCGGAAGGCTGCAGCAGCCTGACCCTGCACGCTGTGCACTGCTAAGGCTGCAAAAGAAAACCAGTCGAGGATGCCCAGCGTGGTGACACTGATGTCACACGTGTGGAGGGCGCCACGGGACACAGCTCAGAGTGGGCAGAACCAGGGGATGGAGGAACATGTTGGCGTTTGTGTCCTATGTGGAGCGCGCAGTCCCTGTCCACACATCCAAAGGCCGGTCATGCTGTGTTCGAGCTCCCAGATGCAGCCTCGTGGGGGTCACACAAGAAGGCAGACACTGCACCGCTCCTGTTTCACAGGGAGGAGACGGAGGTTCAGAGAGGAGGTGAGAAACCAGCGCCCTGCACCCAGGCTCCTGTGTTTGAGATCTGAGGCCTCTGCTGCCCACAGAATGAGAGCCAGCGCCTCAGTATCTCCGGGCACTCTGAACGCACTGCAGCGTCCTCCCGACCCCCTGCAGGCAGCGCCCCTTTCCTCCCCACTCAGGCGGGAGGCGGCTCTCGTCCTCGCGGCCCGGCCCGTTGGGGGCGGCTCATAGCCCCACAGCCTGAGCTGTCAGCGCCCGCCCGAGATGTGAGCCCGAAGCGCTGGGAGTGCTGAGCGACTGTTCCGTTTCAGCCTACCTGGCTGCGGGCTGGCCCTCCTAAGCAGCAGGGGAAGCAGAACCCTTCGAGTGGCACAGACACACGCGGGCTCTCCTCTCGGGACGAGGGCGGGCCTCACCACACCCTGCAGCCCCGCGGAGTCCTCGGGCGGGCTGCTGTGGCTGGCCTGCGCGCTTTCTTTCGTTTCCTTGGGAATTCGCCCAAGCTCCCCTCGGGGGACTCTGTCCCCTAAGCTCTAAGCTCCGAGGACCAGGCTCTGATAGGCAGGAAACCAGCGGTGCCCCCGCCACAGCCTTTCTAGAGTGTTCTGGAAATATCAAACTCACACCACAACGCAGGGAACGTTATTAATACCACGTTATCTTTAACCTCTGCTTTTGTTTCAGACATGTCTGAGAGATATTTCTGTCAAATAAATAGCGATCACACATGGAAACAGGGCCTCTTATGACTTCAGAGCACCATACTGTGTTTGAAAAATTAGGGATGCCTTCTCATGTTGGTGGGCTTTAGCTGCTGTTTTTGCCAAGACTAACAGTTCTCTAATTGGTGGCCTCCTACCTTTCTCAAACATCTTGGATCTTTCAAAAAAGTGTTTACAAATTCTCTTAGCATACTTTCCTTGGGTTATCATTAGCCTGGAGTTTTGGTTGCTCTTGCAAATGAAATCTGATTTTTTATGACGTTTCTGTTTGGTCATTGCTGATATTCACATAAGTTATTGGTCTTTGTGGTTTATCTTTCCTCTATTTAGAAGGCAAAATGTACCTTATTCACATCATACAGGAACGCAGTCATTTCTGTTAAAATGGAATTGCAAAATCAAAGGCAAGGCACATTTTAATTATGGGAAATTCTGCAAACTCGGCAGGAATGAGCTTTATCAGCCGGCACCAATGATATAGAAGAGAATCACTTTTTGTCTTTCTGACCAATTGTGGATAGTTTTTAAAAAATGTATTCCCGGGCCGGTGAGATGGCTCAGCGGCTTAAGCGCCTGCCCGGCAAGCGCGAGGGCCCGAGTTCGACTCCCGGAACCCACATACGAAAAAGGGGCCGGTGATATCGCTCAGTGGCACGGGCGCCTGCTGGTGCGCGAGGTCCTGAGGTCGACCCCCCGGTACCCACAAAAAAAAAAAAAATGTATTCCCATCTCATAGCCAAAAATTATCTCTTTTACTTTACATTTCCATATTTTCTAGAGATTCTGACCATCTCTGTCTGTGTCTCACCATTTGTATTTATTCTGCTGTGAAATTCTGGCACAGAAGCTTTAAAAATGTTTCTAATTACAACATTTGATTTTTCTTATTGACTTTTGGGAGCATTTTACATATTATGGCTATTAATCCTTTATATAATCTTTTCCTTGTCTATCAGTTGAAAATATCTTTGAACATCCTTGAAACGGATAACAGAATTTGGGCCTCCTGAACAGTTAGCGAATGACTTTGTGTGGTTAAGGCATCACCTTTGTGGACCACATTCGTGTGGTAAGACACCACGGCAGCAGTGGAAATGAGTACAGGGCAATCAGCACTCATTCATTTCTTTCAATACACTGATCTCATCTGCAACAGCAGGGGCAGCCACATCTGCTTCCTAGGGAGGCGATGGGACTCACTGGCTCCCCAAGCTACCTATCCAGCCTTCTCGGCTATTCCTTTCAAGGAGCCCTGTGGTTCTTCTCTCCTCTTGTTCCACTCACTAAAATCGGGCTCTCTCCTTGCAGGCCCTGCCTAGATTAGTTGTTTACTTGGCTGTTCCTGTTGCTAGGCCAGAAGAGCCGGCTCCCTCTGGACCAGAGGGGACTCTCCTTCCAGCCTCTCTCCTCGACTACAGACGGCATCTCCCCCGGGTCTCTTCACATCCTCTTCCCTCTGTCTACGGATTTCTTGTTTTTCTAGGTTTTATTGGAATTGACATGACGGTGATAGTGTTGTGGGTTATGACGTGATGTATGTACACGCACGCATGGCAGAACGGTTGAACCGTGCACACGAACGTGTCCACCACTTCCTGCCTTTGTGACTTTGGGATGGGAGCACCGAAGTCTCTTTTCTCAGTTCTGAGGTACATGGTAGATTATCACCGAGCACGCTCACCATGCAGGATGCTTTCATGTTGGACTGGGGGTCCACCCGACTCCTCATGGTAACTTAATGGCCTCTGTGATGACCCTGCTTCCAGATACTGCTCCATTTTTAGGTACTGAGGGCCAGGAGTTCAACATGGGAATTGGGGGGGGGCATGATTCAAGTCAGCACTTGGTTTGTCATTTACGTTTTTACTTTTGCATCATTGACACACTTGACAAATACTGTTCCCAGTACTCTGCGGGCTACAGTTTCAAGAAGACCAGAAAACAACCATGACTTCCCCGGGCACGGATATGGCAGTGTAGACAGCGACTCAGACACTAGATAGGCAAATGGATGCATATTCGGTTTCCAGTAGTGGGAAGGGACAGCTTCAGTGGGAGGGGACAGTGGAGCCAGGCCCTGAAGCAAGCGGCAGCCTCAGGCAGGCATTGAACCAAGGGGAGACTCTTCAAACAGCAGGTGCAAAGGCCCTGGGGCCAGATGTGCTGCACGTGTGTGAACAGTGAGTGGAAGTCGCCAGGAGTCGGGCAGGTGAAGGGTGAGGGGAGGCAGGAGGGCAGGCACACGAGACTCACTGGCCATGTGAGGATGGGCCTGCTGGTCAGCATGGTAAGGAGCCCCTGGAAAGCCGTGATGAGGATGGGACGGGCCTGGACCAGGCTTTTTTTTTTTTGGTACTGGGAATCGAACTCATGACCTCACGCTTACCAGGCTGGCACTGTGCTGCTGAGCTATATCCCCGGCAAGGACCAGGCTTTTTGAAGTATCACAGAGCAGAGGCTTCACGCTGAGGGGACGAGGAGCAGTCAGAGTCTCGCTGATGGCTGTGGGAGAAATAACAGTGACTTAGCACACAGGCGTCCCAAGAGCAACGCGTGTGTTCACAAGGCCTGGCCTGTCTCTGTCTCCTGTCTGTCTGCTCACGTACCTGTCTGTCTCTCTGCTCCGCTCACCTATCTCCTATCTCTCACAAGAGCTGTTTGCGGGCGGTCCTCATAAGTAACCATTTTACAGGTGAGGATGAGGTTTTGTTCCAAGCCACCCAGCCGGTACGTGGGAAGCCAGGACTTGACCGCCCACCCCATGGCGCCATAATGTAACCATCACGCATTAGGACTGGGGTGAATTTTAGGCGCCTTGTTCAAGTGCTTGGATGGAGTGTGACGTCCTTTAGTTGAATTGGTAGAAGATTGTAGGATGAGCATATCTGGGGACACAAAGGCGTGGTTCTGTCTCACTGTGTTAACTGTGAGGGGCCTGCTAGACTTCAAGAGGAAACGCTGAGCAGGTTTAGGGTAGGGGGTCCTCACTGGAGTGACAGATTTTGGGGAGTCATCAGCATATCAGTGGTAACAAAAATCACTGCACTGGGTGAATGTTTTGCCCAGAAAATCATTGCAACTACAGTGTTACAGGTTTAGCATTGACACTTGGGGTGGATTTTAAGTTTGGTGTCCACAGAGACCTGATCTAATTAATCTAATTAAGAACACAACATGCATGCAACTGGCACTGGCTCGAGAACTCTCAAACCACCTCCCGGGAGTCCCTGGCGTGCGATGAGGGTCCTCTCACCTGCTCCCAGAAGTTGCAAATGCCGGGAGCTCGAGTCAGTTTGGCTCAGCACAGCAAACCGTTCTTGCGCAGCCAAGAGGCGTCTCATTAAGTTGAAACTTCTGGAGACTCCCCAGGGAGGCGAACTTTGCCAGAGCGCTGAGGCCCGGGAGAATCTCAGCGCCCCCCAGTGCTGGTGCAGTAATTGGCCTGGCTCAGCCTCCCCAGTGGACCAGGAGGGCTCTGCTCTCGTTAGGAGCAGGCAAGCCCGGGCTGGCCTGGGAACTGCAAGGAAACTTTTCGATGTGTTGGTCTCATTAGTGAGGAGGCTGATGATCTCGTGGCACCCACTTCCCCCAGGGCAGCAACTCTGCCTCTGTGCCAAGAAAACGCCTCCCAGAGCTGCCAGAGGGGGAAGAGTTTGTGCCAGGCCCAGAGCGGCCTCTGCTCACCACCTGCACTTTGGCTCTGTGGGAAAGGGAGCAGGCAAGGTGGGCTCCATTGGGCCTCTGCGTCTTCGTGCCCAGTGTGGTGCGCAGCTGCTGCTGGCATGTGGGGTGCAGCCACTCAGCACCCCGCGATGCCCAGGACACCCCTGCAGCAAGGAGCCACGAGTGCCGCCCTGGAGAAGCTCAAATTTCATTCCACCTCTGTCAGGACTGGGTCACTGACATCTCTAGCAAGGGGACCCCAGGCTGGCACAGGGGGCGCAGGAGCAGACAGGGCGAGCTGTGGGGCACACACAGGCCAACACCGTTCAGACTTTACTTTTTGTTATTAATATAGGTTCGTGATACATAATAAATACATTTATCATGGAGAACTGGTATATAAATGTATATCTATATCCTATCTTGACCCTTTTTACTTCCCATTCCCTTCCCTTCCCTCCATCTCCCTCATCCCCAATTCCCTTCTCATCTCCACAAAGTCTACCCCCGTTTCCTATCTTTTATTTTGCTTTTTATTTGTACTTTGGATTTCTCATATAAGAAAACCCACATGATAGTTAAGCTTGTGAGTTCTGATTTATTTCTCTTTCCTTTTTTTTGGCACCAGGAATCTAACTCATGACCTCGCGCTTGCCAGGCAGGTGCTGTGCCGCTGAGCTGTATCCCCAGCCCTGCGTTATTTCTCTTAACATTATGGTCTCAAGGTGCATCCCTTTTCCGACAAATAACTCAAGTTTATCCTGCTTTATGGCAGTGGTGTGCCATTGTGTGTAAATACCGCATTCACTTTATCACTCATCTCCTGATGGACATTCGGGTGGCTTCCGGGATTTAGCTGTTATGAGTTGTGCTGCTGCAGACGTGGGCGTGCGTGGATCACTGTGATATGATGACTTCAACTCTACATGGGTGAACCTGAAGGGCATTATGCAAAGTGAAACAAGCCAGGCACAGAAAGGCAGGCGCCTACGATCAGACTTGGCTGTGGACTCTAAAACAGTCCCACTCACAGAAGCCGAGGGGAATGGGGTGACCAGAGGCTGAGGAGCAGGTGAAGCGGGAGGTGTTGGCCAAGAGGTGCGAAGCTGCAGTTAGGCAGGAGGCGCAAATGCTAATTATTTAGGGCAACAGGTGTGCCAGTCAGTGTGGTCCAGTCATTCCACACCGTACACGGTACCATAACGCTGTGCCGTGCCCCACAATCACACACAATTATGATTTATCAAAGGTGGAACAGTAGGTATTGAGTGGGATGCACGATAGGATGTTCTCCCCACTCCTTCCCGGCTTCTCTTCCCCTCCCTCCTTCCCTCCCTCCCTCCGCTTCTGCACACTCGGTGAGAGTTTGTTTGAGGAGGGCCCAGTCTGTGCACTGCGGTTGTGTAACACAGGCATTTTGTCTCAATGATGAGAATCTAACCCAAAAAGGAGGTCTTGTGCACTGTGGTAGAAATGTAAACCAGTGCAACCATTATGGAATGTAGAGTGGGGTTCTGCAGAGAAGCTAAAACAGAAGCACCCCGTGGTCCAGAAAAGCCACTTCTGAGTACATATCCAAAGGAAATGCATCTTGCGGAGATGTCTGCACCCCATGTTTACTGCGGTGCTACCCATGACCGCCAAAATAAGGAACCGCCTGGGTCCCTCAAGTGATGAGTGGTAAAGAAAACGTGGGGCTGTGCTCATGAGGCTTTTACTCAGCCTGCACAGAGAACCAGATCGCGTGATTCCTAGGAACACGAATGAACGTGGAGAGCATTATGTCGCGTGAAGTAAGCCAGACACAGCGAGACACGTGCCACATCATCTCACTTCTAGCTATGACCTAAAAAAGGGTGAACTCTGTGAGGCTAGAATGCGGGTTACCGAGAGCTGGGAGCGGGGAAGATGGGGTGACATTGGTCAAAGGGAACAAAATTTCAGTAACGAGATGAAAAAGTCCCGGGGTCTAACACACAGTGGGGTGACCATGCGGTCCAGTATTGCATGTCTGGTGCTGGCCAAGAGGGGAGGTCTTCAGGGTCCCCCACGACCTCCTTCTAGTGAGAACAGCATCTCAAAGTTCCCAGGAAGGCGCAGCCTCCTGCAGCCACATCCGGGCCAAACACAGGCCCCCGGGGAAGCCGCGCTGCGCAGCGGGGCGGAAGGAGGCCTGAGGACCAAGTGTGCGAGCAACCGGGCCTGGATCCCAAGCAGAAACAGAGAAATTCCAGGAGGGCAAGGACTCCAGTTCGGAAGAGCACGGCAGTGCCGGCTTGTTAGTTATAGTGAACGTCCCCCGCCGACGGAGATGTGAGGGGCCCTGGAAGCTGGGTGCTGGGCTGTGGAGACCTGGACTATCTTCAGAACCCCTCTGAGAACTGAAAACGCTTCTAAAAATAAACTTCTTTTACAAATAGAATGTCACATGATCTATGTCACAGGCAAACGCAGGGCTGTAGCAAGGCAATCAGAAACTGTCCGAGGTATCTTCCTGAAAAAGTTAAAAACATTGTATTATAGTGATACAGGCATATCCGTGCTTATAGCAGCACAGTTCATCATAGATAAATCTTGGAAGCGGCCTATATGCCCATTAACAGATGAATGGATAAAGAAAATGTGGTATTTACACACTACTCTGCCACAAAGAAGGATAAATTTGAGTCATTTTTAGGAAAATGGTCCATCTTGAGATCATCATGTTAAGAGAGATAAATCAGACACACAAGCTTAAACATCACGTGGTTTCTCTTATATGAAAGTATAAATAATTTAAAGAGCAAAATAAAAGATGATAGGAAGCAGAGATAGACATTGTGGAGATGGGAAGGGGACCTGGGGTGGGGGAGACAGGAGAGAGAGAAGGGGGAGAAAAGGATCGAGATGCCACATGCATATATGCCAGTTCCCCGCGATGAGTGCATTTAGGATGCATCACAAACGTGTATTAATAAAAAATCTAAAACTCTTAAGAGGGCTGCTGGGACTAAAAACAGAACGTGTTTCAAGAGGAGAGCATGCGGGGTGTTCAGCACCTGCTATGCTGCGGTTAACCTGATCAGTGTTTATTGAGCACCTACTACGTGACACCTCCATACGGTGACGGGTACGACGGCCCTTGTGTCACCCACACCGTTACACAAAAGCGACGACGAACAGATGTAAGTAGTAAAACGGTATTCGACAGGTGACAAGGGTTAAGGAAAAATGTAGAAGGGAGAGGAGGAGGAGCAGGCTAGGATTTTTTAAAATTTATTTTTGAAGTCCATGTTTGCAATGCAGGATGACTACATTCATCACGGAGTCTGTACATGTAAGGAACAATTTTAATTCTTCTTTTGTCCCCTACCTGGTCCTTCCAACTCCCGGTCCCCTTCCCACTTGCAAAAGCTCTCTTTCCATGGTTTTCTTCGTTCTTCTTTTCTATCCCTTTCCCTCCCCTTCTTTACCCCCTCCTTCCGTCTTTTGTTCCCTCCGCATTTGAAAAAGATCTCCCTACTTCTATTAGCTTTTACTTTGCTCTTTATGTACATGTTTTGGCTTTCTCCTATAAGAGAAACTGTGATATTTGAGCCTCTGTGTCTGATTTATTTCATTTAATATTACAGTCTCAAGGTGCAATCAGTGTGGAGGGTCCTCAAAACAGCTCCCCGAGGGCCTCCGATTTTGCTTTGGGGTCCCCCGAGCCAGGCTCTGGGTTTGGATGGGCCCAGCCCCACCCCTACGCTTCCGGGGTGGGCATGTGACCGGGACTGGCCAATCAAAAGTCAGCACAACCAGACCAGGGATAGGCCGGGACTCCCCTGGGTTGCTAGGCAGGTGGGGCGGGGCCTGTCCCCCAGGGCAAGGGACAGCCTGCTCTCAAAATTAATCCAACCTTGAGGACAAAGCGCTGCTCCGCAGAGAGGGCGGCGCGTCCCCAGCCCCTAGACTCACGCTGCGGGAACAGCCCCTCTGTCTGTGCCCTCCAGGGTATCGGGGGGCCCGGGAGCACCGCCGTGGCGCTCCCGCACTCGGAGAGCTGAGTTTTATTTTTATTACAAGTTGCTTATTTTGTAGAAGCAGAGCTTTAATGGTGTCTTTATTGCAGTCAAACTGGGAGGCTGTTTTGACGAACATAACTCAAATTCATGACTAAAAGGTACCACATTTCATACTACTTCGGCAACCGACTTATTTCTGGTTATTTGATTTCATAGCAAAACATAATGGAAAAATATACGGAAATTAAAGGCACGCTATTTTAAAAAAAGTAATATTTGCAAGTACTCATTTGTGTATTAGGACTTTTATCCTAATTTTGTCTCTTTTTAATCTGTTTAAATTTGAATAGTGACACAAAACCAGTCGCTCTCATATTAAAAAGCAAAGCTCTAGATCAAGCCACACCTGAAGGTTTTGGCCTTTACATTACCATGAGCCGGCCTGACGTGGTGGCACACGCCTATGACCTCAGCAATCTGGGAGGCTGAGGCAGGAGGATTGCAAGTTTGAGCCCAGCCTGAACAGTAGCAACTCAGTGAAACCCTGTCTCCAACTAAAAACTAAAAAACGGGCTGAAGGTGTAGCTCAGTGCAAAGGTCCTGGGTTCAATCTCCAGTACTTAGAAAACAAAAACGATGAGCTAAAAACTTCATTTTGTGGCTTAAGCCCGTGGAGAAGTTTCTGTCATGCCGCTAGAAGGCGCTGCATCTGGGAGATGCGCCAGAACCGCTCTGCTTCTCGCAAGCTGCCCGAGGCCCTGGTGAGCTGGGTCCTCCTGGGGCGAGCCGGGTAGAGCCGGGCGACCCACACACCCGTTAGGAAAGCCGCCCGCCCTGAACAGCCCTGGGCGCCCCATGCCACACAATGTAAAGGAGGTCGGCTCAGGGTCAGGAACGCGGTAGTTCTTTGGAAAATACTTCGCTCCCTCCGTCGCCTTGGACAAACACTGCTGAGACGTTTCCGCAAGCCTCTTTCACTTTATTTCTCATGGGTACGTGTTTGCAGCACATGCAGTTTACATCCATCCCAGGGAGCAGGTGCACGTGCGTTCCACGGCCTGACTCCCTTTGAACCCCTCTGCCTCTCTCCGGCTCTAAACCCCTTCTCCCCGTTTTCATTCTTGTTATTGTAGCTTTAGTTCATGTCTATGACATACTGTTACGTTCACTGTGGGTGTTTGGTACAAGTACACGACACGTCTTAAATCCCCCACCCCCCGTTCTCCTGGACCCCTTCCCAGATAGACCCAGGGATCACGGGGTACATGGAGACTCGCTACAGCCATGAAGTTTTGTGGAGAGGACTCATGGATGATGACGAGACCCCCTACACAGCTGCTGGGATGGTCAGGGCTTCGGAAAGGACTAACGCCAAAGGGTGGGGGTAGGACAACGGGACCTTTACACCGTATTGGTGAGAAGGCAAGTGGAAAAGCCACCGTGAAAAAGTCCCAGCAGTTTCTTTCAAAGTTTTTTGTTAAAAAAGGTTTAAACGACCTGAGCATGGTAGTGCAGGCCCATAATCCCAGCACACCAGAGGCTGAGGCAGGAGGCTTGCAAGCTCGAGCCCAGCCTGGGCAGCTTAGCAATTTAGCAAGAGCCTGTTTCAAAACAAAAAATGGCTGGGGATGTAGCTCAGTGCAAAGGCCCTGGGTTCAATCCCCAGGACTTAAAGAAAAATGTTTAAATATTCACACAAGGACAAAGAATGGTGTACTTACCCCTCTGCACCCATTATCCAGGTTCGACCATGATCACTTCAGGCTAGTTGTGTCTTATCTGAATTTTCATGCCTGCATTGTTTTGAAGAAATCTTAGGCACCACGGCATTTCTTCCATGAGCATTTTAGCATGTTTCTCTAGAATGTGTAAACCGAACTACAATGCCATCGACACAACTCCCCGATGTCACCCGCAGGCGGGCAGTATCCAGACTCCTCCGCCGTCACTTTGCCTGAGCAAGGGTTATGATGAGGCCCATCCACTGCCTTTGGTCTATCAGTCCCAAGGTTTTTCTGACCTGTCAGGATACCTCTCTACAATTGTTTTACCTTTTAATTTTTGAAGAAGTGCTACCACACTTGCTACTTGATAGTAAAGCATCTAAGGGTGTGAGTTTTCGATAAGACAGCTTGGTTCTTTTTAAAGCAAGCTTTTCATTGAAGTGTTGCTTACACACAGAAATACATAAATCACAAGTGCACAGACCAGTGGATCTTCGGAACTGCAGACAGCCACGTAACCAGTGGCCAGAGCAGGAAACCAGTATTGTTGGTACCCAGAACCGCAAGACCATGCATGTTTAACCTTTGGACCTGCCTGGGCCGCACTCGCCCGAGAGGAATTGCAGAGGGCTGGATATAAAAAACGCCACATAGTTAACGTATGTAAGTAAATGACTACTTAACTTGTGTTATTTTATGAAATATTGAAGCCCAAGTTGAAGAAGAAAACGTGCATGGCTGCTTATTAACAATAAACACCGTCTTCACAGGGACACTCGCACAGGCAGCTGAGACGCTATTATCAGTCATCACTGCTTGACTTGCCGGGCCGCACAAGCGTGTGCAACGTCTGATACACGCGGGTGGAGGCGCATGTGACTGCGAGCTGGGTGCGGAGCACAGTCAGCCCCGCTTGGCCCTGCGCTACCCGGCGATCTGTCCTCACCGACGCAGCCTGCACTTGGGCACCGCACTACTGGGTCACGACAGATGTTCTAAAAATCTCGTGGTAGGAAGCAGGGAGATCGATGTTTTGGCACGGGAAAGGGGACCAAGGTTGAAGGGAGGAGAGGGGAAAGGGATGAAGAAAAGAATTGAGATGTGTTCTGTCCGTGCACCAACTCCCCAGGAGGAACCTAATCGTTATGTACTGCAAACATGGACTAATAAAAATAATGTTTAAAAAATTTAAATCACGTAATAGTTAAGTCACTTTAAAAGTTACCACCTCTTGCGGTGATCTTACTAGCTTTCCAGGGCTCCGTGTGCCCACCTGCCCTGGACCCTCCGCTGGGCTCTGCTACCCTATAAGGGCAGCCTCTGTCCTGCGCCGTAACCTGCCCCTCAGGTCCCCATCTTAAACTGTGTGTGCGAGGAACCATACAGCCAGTTAGCTGGCTCCTTCTGTTCAACTCTCGTGTTCATAGATGCATCCAGGTTGTTTGGTAGCAAAAGGGTAAAACATATTCCTTCTCTTTGATCTTTATTATTTCAGTGTACAAATACATTCTGATGTATTTACAAATTCAGCCACTGACAGCAGAAATTTCTTTTTTTTTTTTTTTTTTGTGGGTACCGGGGGTTCGATCTCAGGACCTCACGCGCCAGCAGGCGCCCGTGCCGCTGAGCGATATCACTGGCCCCTTTTTCGTATGTGGGATCCGGGAGTCGAACTCGGGCCCTCGTGCTTGCCAGGCAGGTGCTTAAGCCGCTGAGCCATCTCACCGGCCCCAGAAATTTCTTATAAAGTTCATCATACACCTATCCTATGACCCAGCCATTCCACCCTTAGGTATTTTCCTCCCAAAACAGTGACTGTAAATGATCAAAGACTTGCTCAAGAATTCTGATCACAATATGTATCAAGAAAAAAACTGGAACTCTCTTACGTTGCTGGAGGAGTTGTAAAATGATTTTAGAAAACAGTTTTGCAGTTTCCTAAAAAAGTTAAACATACAAGGTACGATGGAAAAATACAATGTGTTTAAATTTTTAAAAATTTAGAACAGGAAAAGGCACATTGGCATGTATCCCCCTCAAAATCCTGTCACTTCAAACACAAGCATCCTGTCATTCTTGCCACTCTTTGCAGCGGCTCTGGAGTCCTCTTTCCTGAGGGGCTTCAGTTGCACTGCTGTGGCTGCCTCGATGTCCTGAGTCGACTCAAAACATTTACCTTTCATAGTTGACTCTGGGGAGGATCCAGGAGTTGCACGGAGCCAGACCCCATGAATAAGGTGGATGAGGACACAGCGTTGTGTTTCTGCAAGCCTGCCTTTCTCTTGGATGGCATTTGGCAGCAGCACTTAGTAGATTTTTGGTTAGACACTCAGGAACGAGGACGCCAGAACTGCTTCAGAAAGTGGTAAGAATTATGGGATGAGTGTGTTCAAAGCAAGGGGGAAGATTTTGAAGGAGATCCATAACAATGTGTCTTTTACTGCAATACATTTTTATTTTTATTTTTTGTGGGTACCAGGGATCAAACTCAGGACCTCGTGCACAAGCAGGTGCTTGTGCCGCTGAGTGATATCACCGGCCCTTTTTTCGTATGTGGGTTCCGGGAGTTGAATTCAGGACCTCGCACTTGCCAGGCAGGAGCTTATGCTGCTGAGCCATCTCACCAGACCAATACATTTTTAAAAATGTAAACACTCACTGTATGTTTAGAGCACGCTTTGTAAGCTTACCATATCCAGAATCTATCCAAGAGAAATGAAAATATATGTACATATAAATATTTGAAAACAGATGGTCACTACAGCATTAAGCCTAATAGATAGAACTGTAAACCATCCAAATGCTTGTCAGTTGGCAAATGAACAAAATGTTCCTACAATGAAATATTATTTAGCATTAAAAAGGAACTGAATATTAATGCACACTGCTCTATGATGAGGCGTTATGCTAAACGGGAGAAGCCGGGTGCAGAAGGCCTTACGCTGCGCAGCCCGTTCACACCGGAAGTCCAGGACAGCAGAGCAGGGTTGCCCGGTGCTGGTGTAGGAGGACGGTTTACCGCGCGTGGACTCGCAGGGGCGCAGGTGGTGCCGGGAGGGCTCTACCGGCAGCGCAGCGCCGAGCGCCTGTGCATCTACTAAAAGCTGCTGCACTAACTGGTGACTCGCACGGCAGGACCTTTCACCCTGATGAAGCTGCCTGAAGGACACTCACTGAAGCTTAGACACATAGCGAGAAAAAGACTGGAAACGGTCTCGATGGCTGTCAAAAAGAAAAGGGATAAAAACTGTGACATATAAGAGAAATCATCTGCTATTTAAGCTTGTGTGTCTGGTTTATTTCATGTAACATTATAGTCTCAAGGTGCCTCCGTTTCCTACAAATGACTCAAAGCCGAAGCATAAAAAAGTTAAAAAGCAAAACTAAAGATAGATAACAGAAAACAGGAGACGGAACTTCTGCAAAAGCAAAGTGGACTAAGAGATGGAGGGAAGACGGGGGAGGGCAGGTAAAGAAGAAATTAAGTTGTGTTAAGTACATGCACCACCTCCCCGCAATGAGTGGGAAGCACCGTGTACTGCAAACGTATACTAATAAAAGTGCAAAAGTACTGCGCTGCATCCATACGATGGAGTGTCTCCCAGCAATAAAAAGAAGCACACTGCTGATAAATAAATAACAAGAATAAACGTCAAGAACAAGATTACGGAGTAAGCCTCACACAAATCAGTATGTACTGTATGTTTCCATTCCTATGGCATTTTATAAGAGGCAAAACAAATCTGTGTCAGGAAAACTTAGAGCAATCAGAACCCCTTTTGTGGGGAGAGGACAGGGATTTACCAGGGAGAACCATGAAGAAAATGTTCGGAAGTTTATATCTAGAGAGAGGGTTGAGCTTCCCCGGTGTAAGCATTTTCTGACCAAAAGTTACCTTGAAGACCTGTGTATTTCACTGTGGTATATTTTACCTCCAAAAGAAAAAACCTGTAAAATACTAATCTGTAGCCGATGGTGTGTGCCGAACCACTGTGGGAGGAGACATTCACGAGTGCCACTTGCTTTCATATCATCCCAGAATAAGACAGATCGTGGTGGTGGAGAGGGCGGGCAGACGGAAAGATGCATGATAAAGTGCATGCAGTGAGCGCTCACCGTAGGATCGAGGTGGTGAGGACGCCCATACGTTCACTATGACACGTTCAAGGTCGCTACACGTTTGAAACTTTTTATAACAAAATTTTGGAAGATATTCATGGAACGTAAACACTTGATGCAGATAAGTAAGAGATCCTACAAACGAATGTGAAAATGTGTTTGAGAGGGGTTTCGAAGAAGAGATGGAATGCATGCCGCGATATGAGCCCCAAACCCAGGGGAAATTAACCCCAACTGGAGATGGAGACGTGCAGAGAGACACAAACAAAAACCAGGACAGGAGAGGTGGGACTCAGATGGGTGGATTCCTAATTCTTCTGGTCACATATTTTTTCAGTCTTTCTTTGCTTCTGTGCCCTTCCCCATGTTTTCCAGCTACACAATCTAGCGAATTCTGTCTTGCTAAGCTTCTCTGAGTTAGCTATGATCGCACTTGCTTCTGAAAGAAATCTGCCAGTTTTGCCACCAAAACAGGGGGCACAGCTGTCCTCTTCCACCTCCAGCACTCTCCGGTACACTCCACCTCTTGCCAGACTCCTGACGTCGCCTCCTCACCCACCTGCACACTCGCCCCGTGCAGTCCGCCCTCCGGATAGCAGTCAGCGCAGGCTGGCACGGAGTCTCCACGGCGGAGCATCCAGCTCTTGCGGGCGATGTGAATCCCAGATAGATCTTGGGGAGAGAGCAGTGTTGGCTGTCCAGCCCTCCACTAGTCCAGGCAGCAACTGCAGTTCACCCTTTGTGCTTCACCCGAGGAAGTCAGAGTGGACGAGTGGATCCCCAAAGTCTTCATGTTAGAGACATGGTGGTGCAGTTGTCTGTGACCTTTTCTCCACCATCTTCCACGCTGAGCCTAGCACTGCAGCCCTGTGCTGGACAGTGCTGGACAGTCCTCGGTGGCCGTGGCCTGCCCTGCTGCTCCCCCTTCTCCCCGGCTGCAGACAGTGCGGGGAACTCAGGGTCCTGAAACAGAGAGAAGTGCTCCAAATAGCTGGTCTGCGTTCCTGCCCCTCCTTACCATCCTGAGATGAGGAAGGCCTGCCAAGGACACGTGCCCCTCAGTTCCTGTCACCTAGCAACAGTAGGACGTTCTCTGGCACTTCAGCCCGGGAGAAGCGTTGGGCAGCAAGGTAGGAAGCTTTTCAAGATCCTCGCTTGGACTCCACCCACGACAGGGCAGCTTCCCTGGCCTTGGAGGACCAACTCGTGACGACTCCCAGGCTCCTGTTGTCCATTGACGCCTGTCTGCGAGTCACACATCTACCCCAAGGACTGCGTGGCTTGGAACTGTTGGGTCTCACTGGATCCGGGCAAGTCATAAAACTGCAGCCCAGCTGCCACCGGCGGAGGTGGGTGGCCCGGCAGTGGCCTTTGCCGTCCTCCGTGCAGTGGGAGCCTGCCCTCAGGACTGACCCTCAGTGGGCCTGCTGCCCACCCTCCCCGATGGGCAAAGTGCAGGTAAACTCTTCAGCCAGGATGTCCTAGACCCCAGGGTGTCCTGCCTCCCTTTCCTTCCCCTGGAGCCTCCAAGTCCAGACCTCCACGAGCTGCCCATCCTGCTCCATCTCCCCGACCCCTTCCGCTCTTCCCAGCCTCTGTCCCTTTCCCTGCACCCCACTCTCCTTCCCGAACAGGAACCTTCCACAGACCGCTGGGAAGGCCAGGTCTTCATCCTCCCTCCGGACCGACCGCTGTGCTCTCCGCAGAGCCCCCCGCAGCGCCCCCGGCTCAGCAGAACCTGCTCCACGCACCTGCACTCCCGGCCGGGCATGGACACCGCACACAGGTCACTCGGCGCACAGATTCTGTTCCGTGGGGCACGCTTTATTCTCCTTTTCTCAACACGCACGCTGTCTGGAGTGAACATCAGGGGCTGCCTCTCCGGAATCCATTCTCCGCAGCTGCGGGAATAACCTTTCCCTCCGCACTTCCTCCAGGTGCTGGGTTCTCAAGCTCAGCTGGAGCACGCGCCCTCAGCCTCCGCCAGTCGGGTTGATTCGGGGGTGGGACATATGACCTCAGCCAATGAGAATCAGAGAGGTTGGTTCGGGGGTGGAGCATGTGACCTCAGCCAATGAGAATCAGAGAGGTTGGTTCTGGGGTGGAGCATGTGACCTCAGCCAATGAGAATCAGAGAGGTTGGTTCGGGGGTGGAGCATGTGACCTCAGCCAATGAGAATCAGAGAGGTTGGTTCTGGGGTGGAGCATGTGACCTCAGCCAATGAGAATCAGAGAGGTTGGTTCGGGGGTGGAGCATGTGACCTCAGCCAATGAGAATCAGAGAGGTTGGTTCGGGGGTGGAGCATGTGACCTCAGCCAATGAGAATCAGAGAGGTTGGTTCGGGGGTGGAGCATGTGACCTCAGCCAATGAGAATCAGAGAGGTTGGTTCTGGGGTGGAGCATGTGACCTCAGCCAATGAGAATCAGAGAGGTTGGTTCGGGGGTGGAGCATGTGACCTCAGCCAATGAGAATCAGAGAGGTTGGTTTGGGGGTGGAGCGTGCTGTACCTTTCATAATTCTAAGCAAATTGTTCTGCTTTCATTCACTTATTCGTTTTTTGCTTTTTTAAAAATATTTCTAAGTTGACAGAAATTGTATACATTGATGGTGTAGAACATGCTGTTTTGATATTTGTGTACATCATGGAATGGTTACATCAAGCTATTAACGCGTGCATTACCTCATTTACTTTTCTGTGGTGGTTGCACTGAAGGTCTCGCTCAGTGATTTCCAAGCGCACAGAGCACTGCTGCCATGCCACAGTCGCCATGCTGTGCAGTGGGCCCCTCGAGCTTATGCTTCCCATCTACCTGAAATACTGCGCCCTTTGACCCAAATCTCCCCAGTCCCCACTCCCAGCCTCTGGTCTCCACCATTTTGCTCTGCTTCTATGAATTGAACGTTTTTTAGATTCCACATGCGAACAACATATTGCAGCATTCGTCTTTGTGTGCCTGGTCTATGTCCCTTAACACAGAGTCCGTCCACGTTGTCACAAATGATAGAACCTCCTTTTTTTTTTTTTTTGTGGGTACCGGGGGGTCGACCTTAGGACCTCACGCGCCAGCAGGCGCCCGTGCCGCTGAGCGATGTCACCGGCCCCTTTTTCGTATGTGGGATCCGGGAGTCGAACTCGGGCCCTCGTGCTTGCCAGGCAGGCGCTTAAGCCGCTGAGCCATCTCACCGGCCCCCAGAACCTCCTTTTTAAAGGGTGAGAACTGCCCTATCTGCAGGTGTACAACGTTTTCTTTATGTGTCAATCCACTGACGGACATGAAGGTCAATTCCATACCTTGGCTATTGCTAATAGTGCTAACGCAGCGGTGCAGGTATCTCTCAAGGCACTGATTTCATTTCCGTGGATACATACCCAGAAATGGGACTGCAGGATCATATGGTAGTTCTGTTTTTAATTGTATCCAACTCAGCATCACCTCTCTTATTTCTTGAGCCCTTGAGCCCCACTGTACACTCAAATCCTAGATGCCTTTCCCACTCCCGAGCTATCTCATGGCTTCTCTGACATGCGTTCTTCTTTTCGCTGCAAGCTCAGTAAACGTGGCCTTTTTCTGACATTAGTTTGCTCCTGGTGGTCTTTGGTTTGTGCTTTTCAGTAGTACTGAGAAGGGCAAGATGACTGCGAAAGCCAGGAAGTTTGGAGTCATCTTGGTTGCTCCCTTTCCCCCTCTCCCACACCCAACCTGCCTCTGTGATTTAACTCCTAAATTTCTTCCCAGTCACACACACCTTTCCACTGCTTCTGTGACTCCGAGCAGTCCCTGTCACTATTTCTTCCTGCTGGAGGGGTTTTCCTGAGGTGTCAGAATGACCTCCAGGCTGATGTCCCTGTCCTTGAAGCTTGTAAATGGGATCGTGTCCCCTCTGCCCTCTGTCTCTACTCTCTAATACTTTCAGTTACTTTTCACCAGTTTTGGGAGCGACACCCACCTCTTCCATGTGGCTTCTCCATCCCATGTCTCCATGATTAAACCTGGTGGCTTTCAGTCTGTCCTTACCCACAGGAGGTTTACAGGCGTTGGTCCCTGAACATTTGCGCCTGCTCCCCAGCTGAGAACTACTCTTCCTCGAAGTCTCAGCTCCAACATTTTTCCTCAGAGGGTTTTTTATGTCCATATTCGTCAGAGTTCTTTTGTGTGAAAGAAATCATTCAACTATTTACTGAGGCAAGGATTAACACAGAGGAGAAAGTGCTTATGAAAGGGCTCCATCCCTTACCAAAATGATGGGGAGCAGAGTCTTAGCTTGGTCTCCACCCACAAGTTGCGGAGCTGCTGGCCAGGGAGACTTCCGCCTTTTTCGTCTTCAGGAAGATGGGGAAGCAGGAAATGGCCATGGGGGTTATCAGCTCCAGGTGTTCATCATGGAAGCAGACCAAGCGTGCACTGATATGAATGAGCGGTTAAAGCAAGTGTGGCCCGTTCGTACAATGGGGTATCACGGGGTCTTAGCAAAGGAAGGTGATGCTGAAAATGTGTATGAGTCACAAGGACATGGTGCCAAGAGAAATAAGCTAGATATAAAAAATACGAATACAGCATGCTTCCTCATATGTAAGGTGTCTAAAATAGTCTGACTTACAGAGAGGGAAAGTAGAATCATGCTTTACCGAAAGAGGGAAAATGAGACTAATGGCGAAGCACCTCTGGAGCATTTACACTGTGGACACGTTGATTAACTAGTCCTGGAACTGGCCACCTCCGGCATCTCATTTTCTGAGGTGGTAAATTGCCAGTTCAGCAAATTAATGTGTAAAATCCCCAGTCAAATATGAATTTCAGGTCAATGAAATTTTTGAAAAAGTGTAACCATGTCCCATGTAATACAGTATTTGGAATAAAGACTTTTCATGTTCTCACAATAAAGAAATTATCTGAAATTCAAACTGGGAAGCCTATATTTTATCTTTAGACCCTAATTAGAGACAATAAACTCATTACTTTCAGGGAATATGGAGTGCAATTGTTATATGTTTTCTGGAATAATAGTGTGTGACCCCAAGTCCTGGCTCCTGACTTACTGGCTATCTGATCTGGCATCAGTTATTTATCCTCTCCTGACTCAGTTTTCCACACCTGTGACATGGAGGTGATAAAGATGATGGCAACCCGTCCATAGCGTTATTATAATAATTGTTAAGTGTGGGGCAGCACCTGGTCTGTGTGTGTCCAGCCTAAGTGCTGCATATTCCTGTGACTGAGTGACTAACCATTTCTGTTCGTGTGTCAGCCACCCAAGCTCACCTGTGTCCTGCCTAGCATGAACTTAGCCTATGTGCTTCAACTTCCTCATCTATAAACTGAAGAAAATAACAGTAGCTACCTCGTGGGTTGTCAGGAGGGAATCACGCTTAGCATATGGAAACTTTCCAGGGTTTGGGGCAGATAAACCGTTAGTAAGTTAAATTGTTATTGCTTATGCCACTCTATACAGTTATTTAATTTATTTTTAGAGCAGTTCTAGGTTCACAGCAGGAGTGAGCAGAAGGAGGGGAGTTCCCTCACACCCCTGCCCTCAGGCAGCACCACTCCCCTGCACCTCAAGGCCGCCTCCAGAGCAGCACACACGCCGGTATCCCCCAGAGCCTGTGCTTCATGTACAGTGCAGTTTTTTAAGGGGATGAACTCTCACTGTGTTGCCCAGGTTGGTCTCAAACTTCTGGGCTCAAGTGATTCTCCTGCCTCAGCCTCTCTAGGCACTGAGAGCACAGGGGTACACATCACTGTGCCTCGCAGGGCTTGCTTGCTCTTGGTGTTATGCATTCTGTGGTTTGGACAAAGATTTAATGCTGTGTGTCTACCACTCTGGAATCATGGCGTGGGGGTGACAAATGCAGACACCTGTCTCCCTTTAACGGAGATTGTTAGGCCTCATCACGTGGTAAGGCTTTGGATAGGTCTTGCAGAAAAGAACCTATTAAGGCTCTTTTATTATTTCAATCTTGGAAATAGTTTATTTACTTTTCAAATTTTATTGAGGGGTAATTGGAAATAAAATCGTCTATATTCAAAGTGTGCAGCTTGATGATGTAATACATGTCTGCACTGTGAATTATTAGCACGAACGGGTTAGTATCTACCACCCCTTGTGTGAGTGTGCACGCTCGCATGTGTGTGGCACATGATGGTGAGCATGCTTCACACCCGCCTTTGAGCAACATCAAATGCACAGCACAGCACCAGCTGCGTGTGGACCCCGATCGAAATCGCGTTCTGCCTTGGAGTTTGTGTCCACGTCTTCTCTCCCCATGCCACTGGCCTGGTGCCACCCTTCTCTCTGTTCCATGAATGCAACTTGTGAAGTGGCTTTTTCTGAGAGAGTTGGGTAACTGCTATTCAGTTCCTTGCTTTGAAGCTAAGGATAAACCTTTAAAGGTAGTTTATAGTAGAATTTTTTTGACAAAAACTCCTGGAAATCTGTTTGATATATGTATGTATAAATACATGGATCTATATTTCTGGCCTTTAAATACTTCTTTTTTATTAATGACAGTGAATGTGCCACGCCTTTTATTCGCCATCTCGCTATTGCATTTTGTGTATTTTGGATTGCTGCACTGCACTGTCGCTTTCCATCTGGTCCTTGTCAGTGGACATTTTGGTGTCAGTATTGCTGCTGTGGCTTCTCTGACATCCCTGCACCTCTTGGGGCTGGTGTGGGTGTTTCCAGGGGTGCTGCAGGAAGTCCTGAGTCATCTAGACTCCCAGAGGGCAGGGGGCACTATCCACTCACACCCTGCCTGCTGCAGCGTCCTTGCATGGAGGGGACTCGGCCCCGGGCTCGTGGAAAGGAGGGCTCTCCACACCGGTTGCAGCTGGCCAGACAAGGTGGGTACCAGGCATGGATCCGGAGGTCTGCGGTGAGGACAACGCCTGGCCTGAGGTCGTGCTCTCCAGGACCTGCCTTCTGCCAGCCCTGACAGGGGTGGGCTGGGAGGTGAGGCTGCGCCTCTGTCCCTGGGACACTCTGTCTGTGTGGGGGCAAGGGCTGATCCTTCTCAGGCTCATGGGGGCGGCAGGCGAAGACATCCCTGCTTTGCTCTGCAGGTTGGTGAAGCTCCCTGGGCTTCTGTCTCCTGCCCTGTCCCTCACCTGCGAACGACCTTATGGGACAGGATGTGTGAGGAGCGCAGGGCGGGAGAAGGCAGCGCTGGGGTGTTTGGGGGAGAAGCCCTCGCGGGGCTTCAGATTTCTGATCTGAAAATCAAGACAGTTGGCTGATCTCGGGGAGACTTTATACTCTGTGGTCTAAAGCAGTCATTTCCCCTCCCTCCCTTCTTTCTCTCCTACCCATTTTCTTCTTTCCTTCCGTCCCTTACTCCTTCTCACTCTCTCAAATCTCTTTCACCATCATTGATGTAAAAGCCTGGAATTGGTCTGCAAAGATGGTTATTGTTGCACTCTTTATAGTATTAGAAAGTGAATGCACCTCGGCTGTGTGACAAGGGTGATGATGAGATGGCAAGATCAGACACTTGTCACGTGCCAGGGCCGCGCAGAGGACTTTGACACATTGGCGTGCTTCATCTTCACGACAGCTCTGAGGTAAATATTTATACTCATCTCCCTTGACTCACAAAGAGAATAAGGCATCTTCGTGTAACTTACGTAACTTACAGTTGGCTAAATATGAGGCATGATCACATAATGCAGTGAATATTTAAACGGAAATATATTATAGTAAAGGCGCGTCGCCGTTACCTCTCAGCCCTCCACCTCACTTCGAGCGCACTTATCCCATCGTTCCCGCCACTTTCTGAAGCAGCTCTGGAGTCCTCTTTCAAGAGTTGGTTTTGTTGCATTGTCATGGCTGCCTCAATGTCCTGAATCAATTCAAAACATTTACCTTTTTATTGGTATAGGAAAATGATTTTTTGTTAGTATATGCTTATGTACATAATAATTACACTCACCTTGGAGAATGGGTATAAAAAGACATATCTTAAACCTTTATCCTCCCCACCTTCACCTCCCTCTCCCCCAGGTCCCCTTCCCTTCTCCACAGAGTCCACCTCCCTGTTTCCTATCATCTGTCTTTTTTAGATTATTTCTATTTTGTCTTTCTCATATACGAGAAACCATATGATATTTAACCTTCTGTGTCTGATTTATTTTGATTAGCATTATGGTCTCAAGGTCTGTCCATTTTCCTACATATGACTCAAGTTCATCCTTCTTTAGGGCATAGTAGTATTCCATTGCATATGAACAACACAATTTTTTTCATTCATCTGCTGATGGACACATAGGCCACTTCCAAGACTTAGCTATTAGGAATTGTGCTGCTGTATGTGGGGAGCCATAAATGACCCAGCTTCACATCTGAGCATGCGCCCCCCCCGCCCATCCTGATCCTACGTCACCCATTAGACCCTCCCACCGTTTCCCTCAAAGAGATATAAGCCCTGGCACTTCCGCAATAAACTCTCTCGCTCGACTTCCCTGATCTGTGTGTGTGTGTGTGTCTTCTTTCTCATCCCCATACCGTCGCCCGGGTTCGCGTTCCTGCCCCTGGGAGGCCCCGCTGGTCGGAGTCTTCTTGGGCCACAACACAACATTTGGCGCCCAACGTGGGGCCCGGGAAAGATGGATCCTATGAGGGATCACCCTGTAGGGCAATAAATGCCAACGATTGACCGGTCTTTAGTTTCATTTTCATGAGATTCCTTTCTCAGTGATCCGTACGCCAACTCCTTTCTTCGCGTCTGAATCACGGTAAGCATACAGGGTGCAAAATGGGACAAAACCTCTCCGAGCACGAACTTTTTACTAAAGGGGTCTCTGAAGCGCTCAGAGTGAGGGGAATAAAAGTCACCCCGCGGCAATTGACTGATTACTTTTCCTTTATAAATAAGGTTTGTCCATGGTTCCCCTTGGAGGGCACCATTAACATCAGGGTCTGGGACCGCGTGGGTGACGCACTCCAAGATTATTATCGGGTTTTCGGGCCAGAAAAGGTTCCCGTCACAGCCTTCGCTTATTGGACCCTAATTTCAGAACTATTACGGACACAGCCCAATAACCTTCAACCATCACAGGCTCCGGCTCAGCCACTGGGTCAACCGGTTGCCCCCCCAATTACTGATACCCCTATCCCTAGCCCTCCACCCTCTGTAGTTCTCCAGATGCCAGAAGAAAAAGATGGCCGTTGCTCTCCTACTTCCCCCGTACCCACTTCCGCCTTCTTTAACGATAGTCACCCGCCATCTTATGAAACAGACCTCCGCCCGCCATCTTGTCCTGGGTCTCCACCGTTTGATGGCCTGTCATCATGTCCTAAGCCCACGCAGCCTCCTGCACTTTACCCCCCTCTTCCTGACCCCCCGCCTTTCTCCTTACCTCCACAAATACCGCTGCCCTCTGCCCCCCCACCTCCCCTTGTTGCTCCCGCCTTTTCAGTTAACTTCCCCTCCCTTCACCCTGCACCTACTGCCACACCCATGCAAGATCAATTTCTCAGTTCGCTTCTGGAGCGCATCTCCCTACTTGAACGTAAGGCTCAACAGGATCATCTTAATTATAAGTTATCTCTTTCTCAGCCCTCTCCCAAGTTACATGCATACCCCATCACAGAGGTACAACAGGCCCCCACGGCGGAGGGACAACCGGCCCCTCTGCCCCAGCGTGCCAGGGTTCCCTTCCCTTTAAATTCCCTCAAAAAACTCAAAATGGCAGTCACCCGATATGGCCCCACCGCTACCTTCACCCTTGCGGTCCACGACAGCCTTTCCCAGGGATGAGTCACCCCAAATGAACATAAGGAGTTGGCAAGGGCCGCTCTCTCTGGGGGTGATTTTCTACTCTGGAAGTCTAATTTTCTAGATCAATGTGAAATAATCTCCAAACAAAACCAAGAGAGACAGCCCCCCAACCCAGTTACCTTTGCCATGTTATCCGGAACGGGTGATTTTTGCACTGATGAACAACAAATGGGCCTTAACCCTCAGGCATTTGCCCAAATCTCCCTGGCCGCAAGTAGAGCCTGGCGCAAGCTTCCATCAAAGGGAGAGGGTCCTACCTCTCTTACCAAACTTCGGCAGGGTCCTACTGAACCCTTCTCCGACTTTATTGGCAGGCTCACCGAGGCTGCAGATCGCATTTTCGGAGAACATGAAAATAACAATTCTCTCATAAGACAACTCGCCTTCGAAAATGCTAATCCCACTTGTCAAGACATTATCAGACCCCATCGACATACGGGCTCTATTGAACAGCTTATCCGTCTGTGTGCAGACTTTGGCCCCTCATATCAACAAGGAGTAATGTTTGCCTCTGCGCTCGAAAACACCCTACAAAAGGTCTTATCTTTACAGATAGTTGGCCCACATGATAATAAAAAAAACCCCGCCCACCTTCGTTGCTTCAAATGCCACCAACCAGGACATTTCTCAAAGAGCTGCCCTCTTCGCACAGCCACCCCGCTCCCATCTCTCCCTCAACCTTCAGGCCTCCCACAATCATCTCTACCCCCATCTCAGCCCCCATCTCAAACCATTTGCCCTAAATGCCGAAAGGGATTCCACTGGGCAAATGAGTGCAAGTCCCGATATACTGTTGATGGACACCCCATTCCAAAAAACTTCTCGGGGGGCCCTCCCCAGGCCCCGATATCAAACCCTCTTCTGACTCAGGGGACTACGGAGTCAACACACAATCCCTCCACATTACCGACCTCTTCAAGGCAACACCTTCCAGCCCGGGACTTGACCTCTGTGCCTCCACCCCCATGGTATTAGAGCCCACCTCCCCGGTACATATAGTTCCCACCAATGTTAAGGGTCCACTACCAAAGGGCTTTTGGGGCCTTATACTAGGTCGATTCTCCACAGCTACTCAAGGGATACTCATACATCCAGGAGTTATTGATCCAACCTTTCAAGGACATATCCACCTCCTTGTCTCTGTCTCAACTGGCCCCACTCTAATCCCCACCTTCCCTCCCCTTGCCCAATTGGTCCTTGTTCCCCAAGTCCCCACTCCATCCAACCCTCCTCTTTCCACACATCGTCGGCCCGTTCCCCCTGGTCTCTCCCAGGCTTATTGGTCTCAAACCATATCTCAAGATAAGCCCATGCTTAAACTCTTTATCAATAACAAACCCTTTCGTGGGCTCATCGATACGGGAGCCAACGTATCCGTCATCTCCCATAAACATTGGCCCTCACATTGGCCTCTGAGGCCCTCGGCCACCCACCTACAAGGCTTGGGATACCTCCAACAACCTTATCAAAGCTCCACCCCCCTTACATGGCGTGACTCAGAAAATAATACAGGAACTTTCCAACCCTTCGTTGTTCGGGACCTCCCCCTCAATTTATGGGGCAGGGACCTTCTCTCACAGATGCAACTCATTATGCATAGCCCCAATGCTATAGTCACTAAACAGATGCTTGCTCAAGGCTACCTCCCCGGACAAGGTCTCGGAAAATACTCTTCGGGCATCACTTCCCCCGTTCATCCTAAACCTTTAGCTCCCCACCATGGCCTTGGCTACGATGATAGTCCTCCTAATGAGGATCCTCCCTCTGAGCCCCCTCTCCATCCTCAAAATTTTTAATTGGGACCGCTGATCCTCCTGTAACTCATGCACAAAAGATCACCTGGCTCTCAGATGATCCTGTCTGGGTTGACCAGTGGCCCATCATAGGCCCCAAATATTCCGCCCTTCTGCAGTTGGTACAGGAACAACTCACAAAGGGCCATATTGTTCCCAGCTCCTCCCCATGGAATACGCCCATTTTTGTAATACACAAAAAACATAATAATAGCTTTAGACTACTCCAAGACCTTAGGGCTGTCAACAAGACCATGGTTGTCATGGGCTCCCTCCAGGCGGGTATACCCACCCCCTCCGCCATCCCCCTTAATTCTCATAAGATCATCATCGATCTCAAGGACTGTTTCTTCTCCATCCCTTTACATCCTCAAGATCAACATAGATTTGCATTTACTGTTCCCGCCCCCCGTCTTCAGGGACCCTCCTCCCGTTATCAGTGGACTGTCCTCCCTCAAGGCATGGCTAATTCGCCAACTCTCTGTCAAAATTCGTAGGCCAAGCCATTCAACCCCTTCGCCATACCTGGCCTTCTGTGCATGTGTTCCATTACATGGACGATATCCTTCTCGCATGCATTGATGAAAATACACTTTATCGATGTTATGCTCACCTACAAACCCTCCTTAGAGATTCTGGCCTTCACCTCACCCCCAATAAAATCCAGCTCACAGATCCTTACACCTACCTTGGCTTTCAGCTGACACACTCTACCATTCATGGACCAAAACCTCAACTTAGACTTGACACCCTTCACTCCCTCCATGACTTCCAAAAACTTCTAGGTGATATCAACTGGCTTCTCCCGTCTTTGGCAATCCCCAAATCCACGCTTAGACCCTTATACGACATCCTTCGTGGAGACCCAAGTCCTACTTCTCCTCGATCCCTAACACCGCTGGCCCGTACGGCCCTCCAACATGTCCAAGAGGCAATCAATACCCAGAGCCTTACCTACATTGACTATACACAACCCCTTACTCTGATTGTCCTCCCCTCCCCTATACAGCCCACCGCCCTCTTCTGGCAAAATGCGCCCCTCCTCTGGATTCATCTGTCTGTCTCCCCCAAAAAGGTCCTTAATCCATATTATGATCTCATCGCCCAGATAATTATGACGGGCTGCAAACAAGCTAAAATCTATTATCATAAGGAGCCAGATGTCATCATCCTCCCATACTCTGAACACCAACTCACCTGGCTCCTACAGACCTCTGATACATGGGCCATTGCACTTGCTGCCTTTCCTGGCCAAACACAACATCATTACCCCCCCAATAAGCTCCTGGCTTTTTTTTCCCGCCACCCACATATCTTTCCAAAGATCACCTCTTATACCCCCATCGCTAACGCAACCACAATTTTCACAGATGGTTCTTCCTCCGGCCACGCCGCTTATACATGCCTAGATCATAACCCCATCATCATTCCAACACCTGGTCTCTCAGCTCAACACGCTGAACTCCAGGCCATCATTCAGGTTTTCCAAGATTTCCCTAACACTCCCATAAGTATCTACACCGATAGTCACTACCTGGCCACCTCCGTCCCCCTTTTGGAGACCCTCTCCAACTTCTTTCACTATACTTCCATCGTCCCCCTTTTTGCCACCCTCCAGACACTCATCCATGCTCGCACACACTCATTTTTCATTGGCCATATACGCACACACTCTGGTCTTCCTGGGCCTCTGGCCTCAGGCAACGCACTCGCAGATCAAGCTGCTCGATCCACATCTGCCTTCCCCATGCTCCTCCCCACTCCCCGTACTCGACCTTCCTTATCCAATGTCTCTCAAGCACAGGCTGCGCATGACCTACACCACCTTAACACCCAGTCGCTGCACACTCTCTTCAAAATAACTAGGGAACAAGCCCATGCAATTGTTAAACAATGCCCCAAATGCATCACTCACCTGCCCTCCCCAAATTTGGGGGTCAATCCCAAAGGTCTCATCCCTAACGCCCTCTGGCAAATGGATATTACTCATATTCTTTCCTTTAGACAACTCAGGTTTGTCCACGTGTCTGTTGACACCTTTAGTGGCTACATCTTTGCCTCCCTGCAGTCGGAGGAAACAACGAAACATGTCATCGCCCACATGCTCGCAGCTATGGCCCATATGGGCTGTCCTACAAGGCTCAAGACAGACAATGGCCCTGGTTATACCAGCAAATCCTTTGCTGAGTTCTGTCAACACCTTAACATTATTCACAGTACAGGGATCCCATATAATCCACAGGGCCAAGGTATCGTCGAAAGGGCAAATCAAAAACTCAAAATAACCATTTCCAAGCTCTCGACGGTCACATGGTATCCCACCGAAAGATCCCCCTGCAATATCCTCAACCATGCCCTCCTTATCATCAATTTTCTTTCCCTAGACCAAAACAATCGCTCCGCTGCCGATCGCTTCTGGCACCCCTCTACAGCCTCCTCCTTCGCCACAGCCCTCTGGAAAGATCCCCTCACTAATCAATGGCATGGCCCTGACCCCGTCCTCATATGGGGAAGGGGCTCAGCCTGTATCTATTCTCAGGCTGACCACAATGCACGCTGGGTACCCGAGCGCCTTGTAAAACAACTTAATAAACCTGCCCAGGGAGGCGCCCCTGAGGGTTAATATTTTTCCTTTATAGATGTTCCCGTCAAGCTTCCTGTATGTTCTTGTGATGCTCCCGGCAACCATCGCTAATCATCAACATGCTTCATTCAGGTGGACACTCAGGTGCTGGGGGGACCAAAAGATACTAGGCGCAGCTTGGATCTACTATTCCTCAAGGAGGGGGGCCTCTGTGCGGCCCTCAAAGAAGAATGTTGCTTCTACATTGACTCCTCTGGTGTTGTCCTACGTGCTATGGACAAATTAAACGATGCCCTAAAAAGAGAGAAATAGCCAGAACTCAAGCCTTATTCCCCAGCGCTGGGTTCTCCACTGTGCTCCCCTACCTTGCCCCCCTTTTTGGCCCCCTTATAGTTGTGGTCCTCGCCTTGACCTTTGGTCCCTGCCTATTCAAGAAACTCATTGCCGCCGTAAAAACAGATGCTAATGAGTACAAACAAGCCGAACCATATGATGATATTCAGGCCCCAGCATATAAGAATGTCAGCCAATGACGGGTAAGATGGAGTCACAAGTCACTAACACTCTCAGGACCACCTAAGACAGAGCACCACTCTTCGCTGGGACGCTGGCGATGCTAGTGGTTAGCTCAATGATGGGTAAGGCCTGAAAAATCAAATGCGTAAAAACAAAAAGACTTGCAGTAACCTCCACAACCTAAGACAGGCCACATTCAGGGTCATGCAAACATTCATGGTCGGCAATATTCTCATTTGGAGAAAAAGGAGCATATGTGGGGAGCCATAAATGACCCAGCTTCACGTCTGAGCATGCGCCCCCCCCGCCCATCCTGATCCTACGTCACCCATTAGACCCTCCCACCGTTTCCCTCAAAGAGATATAAGCCCTGGCACTTCCACAATAAACTCTCTCGCTCGACTACCCTGATCTGTGTGTGTGTGTGTCTTTCTCATCCCCATACCGTCGCCCGGGTTCGCGTTCCTGCCCCTGGGAGGCTCCGCTGGTCGGAGTCTTCTTGGGCCACAACACAACAGCTGTACACTTGAGTATGCATGGATCACTGTAATATGATGTCTCTAACTCTTTCAGGAAAATCCCTAGAAGGGGGATAGCTGGGTTGTATAAAATTTCTAGTTATAGTTTTTCGAGGAATCTCCATTCTGATTCCCATAGTGGTTGTACTAGTTTACATTCCTAAATTCACTCTCACTTAAGCCTTGAAATGATCCAATTTCCTGATTTTATCTCTAATAGCTACCCTGGTATGTGAGTTCATTTATTTCTTCTTTGAACTCTTAAAGGAATTTTTCTGAACCTAAGTGAATGTATCAGGGAAGTTTCTTCTCCTCCATAGTCTATCATGAGAGGGATCTGATTTTTCTAGAAAACAGCCACAGAGACGAAGTGTAAATCTTTATATCCTTAGACACTTGAATGGGGACTGGACGTCCCTGAACCTCAGTTTCCTGAGCCATGAGGTAAGAGAAACCTTCCCCACCACGCAGTGTTAACCATAAAAGAGAGGCTGCATGGCACAGTTTCTATGGCACAGAAGGTGCGCGGTTCCCATGGGTGCCCGCAGATCAGCCCTGCCGTCTTCAGAAGGGAGCGTCCAGCGTGCTCCCCGGAGGCTGGACTTGGCATTGGGAGGTCAGGAGTCCAGATTCTCATAACATCTAAGTACAGGAAGTCGAGCCCCGAGTGAAGACATGTTATGAATTTAGCCACATAAATATGAAAATCTGCACGGTCTGCAGAATGGTAACTTCAGCTTAGTACACGCGAAGTGTTTGTGGGGTGACGGTGATGGTGCTGATGGTGGTGGTCATGATGGTGGCTGCGATGCTGAGGGTGATTCAAAGCGATGGTAGTGGGGGGCCATTACTGTGATGACGAGGGTGGGGGCTATGGAAATGGTGACCACGACGATGATTACTCTTAGTATATAATAAATTGAAGAATTTTGGTCTCGAAGATGATGTGATCAATCCTCTCAGTTAAAAAACTTTCATTTTGCTCTTTGTACTTTGCCTTACTCAAATGAGGGATACCATATGATATTTAAGCTTGTGTGTCTTATTTATTTCACTCTATATTTTCCTACAAATATCTTAAATTTATCCTTCTTTATAGCTGAGTAGTATTCCATTATTCATAGATACCACATTTTCTTTGTTCTTTTTTTTTCCTTTTTTTTGTCTTTTTGAGATGGGGTTTCACTATGCACTTCAGGCTGGCCTTGAACTCGCTTCATAGCCCATCCTGGCCTCAAACTCACAGCAATCCTCCTGCCTCAGCTGCCCAAGTGTTAGGATTACAAGCATGCGCCACCATGCCCATCCCAACATTTTCTTTATCAATTAGAAACAAACAGCAAAATAAAAGATGAACAGAAGGAAACGGGGGGACAGATCTCTTGCAAATGGGAAGGGGTCCAGGAGATCAAGGGTGAGGGGAGAGGGGGAAAGGAAGGGGAAGTAAGGAAAATTAAGATAATGTCTCCTAAAGGAACCAAATAACCACGACGAATGTAAACATTATATGTCATAAACATGAGTTGAAAATAATAATAACAGCAAGAATGAAAATGGGTAAAAGGGATTTAGAGACAGAGGGAGGGAGGTGGATGGGAAAGAGAAGGGAATTTAAAAAAATAGAAGCAAGCTGCGTCAAACGCACGTGCCCACTCCCCGAGATGAATGCAAACTTCATGTACTGCAAACACGTGCGAATAAAAAATAAACACTAAAATAGTTCTGAATCGACGTCAAGATTCGTTAAGGTCAGGGCCGCAGTGTTCGCTGCACAGGTGTGAGGGACCATGAAGGTCCCCCGCGCCCCGCCTGCGTCACCGCCGGGGTCGGGCGCGCCTCCGGCTCTGCAGACTTCACCTCGCGGGCAGGCAGGGAGCGGCTGGGAGCCCCGCGAGGCGAGCTCCGCGTCCGCGTCGCGCCTGGGCCGTGACAGGCCCGTCGGCAGCTCTTCAGCCTTCCGCCCTCTCTCAGGCGGGGAGAACACAGCAGCCACCGAGCCGCTGGGCTGGTGTTGACGAAGGGCCAGTTATCACACCGAATTTCTCTCTGCTGTGAGAAACCAAAGTGCAAATAAGGACCAAAGTGTACAACAGGTATGGTGAAATAGGAAGAAATGGTTTAAAAGAAAGGGGAACTAGGGAGAGGGGAGGGGAGAGGGAGGAAGGGGAATGAGAGAAAAACGATAAAAGAAGGATAAAACGGAAGCAAAGCTTTGTAAATAAGGAGGGGAAGGGGGTGGAAGGGAGGGGAGGGGGTTGGGAAAACAAAGAGGAATCAAGATGCATCGTGTACAGTACAAATTCCCTAGGACGAATATGATCATTATGTATATCTAGACTGTACCAATAAACTTAATAAAATTTTTAAAAATATCATGCTGATGTGATACATATATATGCTAATATATATATTTAATTTCCCAGAAATGTATATGGCTTTATACCTGCACCACGGCAATTTTAAAAATGCTTGTGGGCCGGTGAGATGGCTCAGCGGCTTAAGCGCCTGCCCGGCAAGCGCGAGGGCCCGAGTTCGACTCCCGGATCCCACATACGAAAAAGGGGCCGGGGATATTGCTCAGCGGCACGGGCGCCTCCTGGCGCGTGAGGTCCTGAGGTCGACCCCCCGGTACCCACAAAAAAAAAAAAAAAATGCTTCCACTTGTAGGCGTTTAATTTACGCTGAGCAGAGGCTCACGTGTATTTGCTGTTTTTATCTTCTGAATGAGAAGGGAGAGGGCAGGGCTGCCGCACTATGGAAGCTTTAGAGTCGGCCGAACTTGTCAAGGTTGTATGGCTTTTGAAATACAGGTCGAGAGCCAAACTCCCAGTGTGTTGAGATCAACATTCCAGAACATTCTTCTGTCCCATCTGGAAAATGGGTCAACGATGAATCCAGAAGGAATTCCTCAACACCACACATCTTCCCAGAGGAGGGATCCCATTCTGTGTGGCCAAACGAGAGAAATGATAAATACTTTTCAGATATCGTATTTAAATTTTAGAGGATGAAGTGGGTCTTACCCTGAGAAGAGACAATCTCTTGGCAGAGGAAGCAGTCTGGGAAAGTTAGGAGTCAGCGCGCTTTGTGTCTCAGCGATGTGTGTGCGAGTAAGGACGGGGCAGGGAGGCCTCGGCAAATTCCTCAGGAAGGACGTGAAGACCAGAGGGTAAAAGCGAGTGAGCCGTGTGGTGGAAGAGTGCGGTAGAGGAATGAATAGTTTCCTATCAATATGCTTTTGGGATTTCCACTACTTACTCTAAACTGATACTGATTTTGTCATTTTTGGGGAGGAATTAAATAAAAATAATTTTACAATATCACACTGTAAAAGGGGATCGATGACTTTGATTCTGACTTCTACCCCAGGAAACTTAGCATGTTATTCAATGTTTTGTATTTGTGAAGCATTATTTATTTTGTTTCGATTTAATGAAAGGCTTAAAATGTGAAAGTATCGTTAGACTTGTTTCTCAGTTCTGCCTATAAAAGTTGATCTGGGCCAGTGAGATGGCTCAGCGGTGTAAGTGCCTGTCCGGCAAGCGCGAGGACCCGAGTTCGACTCCCGGAACCCACATACGAAAAAAGGGCCAGTGATATCGCTCAGCGGCATGGGTGCCTGCTGGCACGCGAGGTCCTGAGGTCGACCCCCAGTACCCACAAAAAAAAAAAAAGTTGGTCTGTCACAGGGGGTCTCGCGGTATTTGCAGAGCATTGTTCGTTCTTGTCTATTAACCCCCCAGAGAAAGCGGGAAGACTGTGATTTAATGACCCCTCCCCTACACAGCAAGTGTTTGAGGAGTAGGGAGGGGATTATGGGTGCTGGAGAGGCAGGGCTTCAATGTCATGCTGTTTTACTTTACACGCCAGGTAGTAGGGAGGTGTTTAAAATATTCTCCGTAGAGTGCAGCGCAGTAATGTTTCTACTTGGCTTGTGTCTTGATTGGTTTCTTACGTAAATACACTTGTGTGGTTTTTCTGGAGACTTAGAGTAAATGCTCCTTCCACAGGGCAGCACTTTCATTTAGTCAATTAATTAAATTTGGTTATGGTAAAATACACATATATATATATAACATAAAATTTACCGTGGTAGCCGCTTTTCAGGGAACACTTCGTTCTGTGGCACTGACACCATCTCCGTCCATCTCCAGAACTCAGCTTCAAACAAACTCTGCGCCTTTCCGCGCTGACTCTCCTCCTCCCCGCCCCAGCCCGGGGCAGGCTTCTGCTTTCTCTCTATGTAGCTGACCCCTAAGTGCCTCACGTAGGCAGAGCCATCAGCATGTCTTTTTGTGACTGGCTATTTACTTTGTATAAGGCCGTCAAAGTTCATCCGCGGTACAGCATATTTCAGAATCCCCTCACTTTCTGAAGCCGAATAGTGTTCCAATGCACGTCACTCAGTGGACGCCTGGTGGCTTCCATCGTTTGGATACTGGGGAGACTGTTGCTATGAATACGGGTGCACACTATGCTGTCAGTGTCATTTGCAGCCTCCTCTCTTTGGCCCTCTGGCCCATTAGTGCTTCTCCCAACAATCTGTGAGCCTGCGTCTCATGTTAGTGTGTTCCGTCACACTCGGTCTTCCAAAACTAGGCTGGGACAGTTGCTTAGTCATTTTCTACCCCAGGCTCCACCAGGAAGATACCAGTCAATGCACATTTACCTGACCAGGTTGGGGGGTCAGCAGCCACCTGTCCTCCTCCCCTCCTCCCCTAGCTGCAGCACAGCATCAGTGGAAAGCTGTCCTTTCCACCTTCTCCAGTCCACAGAGGCCAGGGAAGTCTCTGTGGTCCAGAGCTCTGGCTTCGGCTTGCATGCCTGCCTCTTCCAACAGCGAGGGCAGCTGCCCATGGCTGGGAGGATCCAGAACAGAGGGAGACCCACGGGGCTGCACTGAGGCTGTTCCTCCCTCCTCCAAGTCTCCTCCTCTAGGCAGGAGCTGAATCCACCTGGGCATCAGAGTGCCCTCCAGGTGAGGGGGCAACAAGAGAGGATCTGCAGTCCTCAGCTTTCCCCCAGCAGGTGAGGAGATCATTAGCTGTCCTGGGTGAGGACAGGGAACATCAGAAAGTAAAGCTCGTTTGCAGAACACCCAAGGCAGACCAGGTGCAGACTCTGAATGCTGTAGAGATAGTGTCTGGGTTAACCTGCAAGAGTAGTAATTCATTCTCTCTCTCTCTCTCTCGACTGGTCGGTCTCTTGACTGGCTTCCTTAATATCATTAGTAATTAGTAGTGGAGAATTGCCAGCTTGCTCATGTCTGTTTGATCTCAAAATCTTTGCTTTTGACTCTATTTTCTACCACTCCAAAGAGGGTGATCATGTGGTATTTACTATTATATAGGATGGATGTCATAAGCAAAAATTGTGACTATATTGTTGAATAGGTCAAGTAGGCTTGAAGGGGGATTTAAGCAAAAGCTTTTCTGCTGCCACCTGCCTGAGGCTGCAAGAGGGTCCTTTCCCCTGTGTGTCTGCTGTTCCTGGAGCTCAGCTTATGCAGGAAAGTGACCAGGATGGAGCACACTTAGAAACACTAACGACCTCTACAAGTGAAGAGTCTACTTTCCTGTGAGAGAAGCCCCGGGCCTTCTTTAGTATAAAAGGATTCAGAATCAGTTCTGTGCAACACTTGGACCCAACCCTTAATGACCACCCCGTGTCACCCATTTTGTACAGCACAGGGATTGCTGGCTTCAAGGTACACACGACTGTCCCCATTGTTGAACACCAGGAGGCTGCAGCTGGAGGTCAGGGAGCCTGCTCAAGGCACAGGGCGAGAAAGCACCGTGGCTCTAAACCTCCAGGGAGCAGGGACTGCGACCCTCTAATCTGGCACAGCTATTGGAAGTTCAGGGATGACAGGTCTTTCAGAAGGAGGTGTTGGAATATTCTAGTTCTGGGTTTCAAATACTGATGTGCCCTTTGTGTGTGCACTTAGGAGGTTTTAAAGACAGATTTAAAAAGACAAATTATCCAGGAGTATCTCATTGTGTCTGAACGCATCATTCAGGGGTGGGAGACAGCAGAGAGCTCATGGAGGAGGTGGCATGGACAGGGAGAAAGATGACCAGAGGGACGACCAGAAGGAAGGGAGTCGCAGCCACTGGCACCCAGCGAGAGAGAAACAGCCCTAGGAGGAGAGCGCAGAATCCTCCCAGGAAGATGCACGTTTCTGCACCCTGCACCCCGCCTGGGTGGCGTCAGCTCGGTTTCTAACACTGCCAGCGCAAGGCCCGGCTGAGGTTGCAGTGGGCTCCCCAGAAGAGCTAGGGTGGCACCAAGGATGGCGCTGGGCCGGGATGGCGTCACCCACAAGGGGTCCCCGATTGGGATAGAAAGCTCCCCACCCCTGCCAGGACTGACACTGGCTGAGCCTTAAGAGCCACCAGCCCTGAGGCTACAGTTTGAGATTTTTTTTTGTTTTGTGGGTACCGGGAGTCGAACTCAGGACCTCGTGCTTGCCAGGCAGGCTCTTGTACCGCTGAGCCATCTCACCGGCCCTACGGTTTGAGTTTTTGAGGAAGGGTCTGCACATGTCGATAAGAATGCATCCGCACTCCTCCCACTTCCCATACATGTCCTGACTTTGGACAGTCGCCTCTACTCTCTGACCTTCAGCCGCTTTCCTTGTGGAGTAGGGAGATGAGAGGATTTTAACAAGGTCCCTGTGAACTGAGTCGAATCACGTACAAACCCCTGCTGTGGTGCCTGTAAAACCCACGGAGGGACGAAGGTGACCCCGCAGCAAGAGTCTGCAAATGTCTTAATATTCCCATGGCGCTGTGTGGCTGAGCCTCGAGATCACCTTCATCCTCATCTTTTCTGCTCTTCTTGTTCAACAGGCCCATGTTGCAGGTCTCAGGACTCGCGGCACTGCCACTTCCTCTGCATCTCAGGCTTTGCTCCCTCTCCGCGGTGCCATTTCCCCAGGGCCTCGCAGTGCTGCTCTCTGACCCCCACTCCCATCACAAGTCACCGCTGAGAGCCACTTTCCTTTCCGAGTAGAACCCAAGTAACCAGCCACCCCTCCACCGCCTGGACTTCTAGAATTATGTAGAATTTGGCTTTGGTTTAACAAACTTTCCAGCAACGGACCCCGAGACTCACCAGCACGGACGCATCCCCACTGTGCATCCTTCCTCTCGAGAGTAAGTGAGATCATATGCGAGCACCCTCAGCTCGAGGACAGGCATGCAGTAAGTATTCAATAAATACTGGAGAAAGGCCTGGAGCAGTCGGCATTTGTTAGATCAGTGCAAGACCCTAACCGTGTCTTCCCTGCCTCCAGCAAACATGCCCACAGATCCCAAATGTGCTGCTGTCTTTGCCCTAGAGCTTTTGTCCTGGCACAGTCCTCACACCGATTTGTTTATCTTTATCAGAACATGGTTGTTGTACGGGGCCGTTCTGGACTCTGGGGATCAGAAGGCGAGCTGGGCCTGCTACCCCGTCTTCACGACACCTCGGAGAGCAGAACGGACCTCAGGTGGGGACCTGGCCCACTGGACCTGTGTACTGGGAACTACCTTGCTTCTGCTAAAAAGACAAAGCCAGCTCTGGGATGGGTGGGCTTTGTAGCAAGGTGAATTATCAGTGAAAGCAGCAAGGTGTTGGAAGCCCAGCTCGCGGTTACCATGACCCATTTATCCCTACGCTAGGATGTAGTTGGGCAACTGTCCGCCCACATTTCAGGATGAGAGAGAGACTTACCTGAAACTACTTTACTGTAAAAAAAGCACCTTATGGCAACCCGACATGAGATAAAATGCCTTTTAGGAGAAGGGAGAGGGGTGGAGGGAAAAGAGGATAGGGTGAGGAAAGGACAGATAGAGACAGAGACAGAGAGACAAAGAAAGACAGGCAGAGCTTGGCCCTGATCCATTTACACATGCAGGAAACTTGACTCAAGGGTGTCAGATGGCCAGCATGTCCAGGTGTCTGGGGCTGAAATGTGATGGCTGAGTTTTTACATCATCAGCCTAGAACTGGCTTAGGAGAGAAAAGCCAGGAGGGATGGGGACACTGCTTTCCCTGGATGTGGCTACTGGATGTTGTGCAAAGCAGTGATCATTCTCAGAGGAGGGTGGAAGGCTTTGCCCACAGGAAAGGGTTGAAGAAATCAGGGCTTCACCTGAAGAAGAGAGCGAATCAAGACCCAGAAATCTCAACACACAAGGACCTGAGAGAAGATGGCGCACGTTTCCTGGGACATCCAAGGCAGTTCCCCAACTGCTGCCATCGCGGCTGCTGCCATCTTGCCTGCAACACCTGGCCCCTGTGTCTCCAGGGCCGGGGCTCCGGGCCGTGTGCTATTTCCTCCACCATCCAGGATCTCGTGCCAACCCCGCCACGGCTCTGACCCCTCCAGAAACAACCTGCGTGCACACCTTCCCTGCCCTCGCTGCCCCTGCTTCCTGTGAGGGGTCAGCTCCCTGCAGAGCCAGCATCTGCCTGGCTGATTCCCAGCACCTTGCACAGAATGGGAGCCTAATAGGTATCACAGATGAATTCCACGGGTGACACCGCAAGCTTCAAGGACTGTAGTTGGGTCATTTGCCACCCTCCACCGTGTGCTTCAGCTGTGGGGACTTTCCTGGCTCCTGCTGGTAGAGTGGCCACATGGAGGGGTGGACTTAGCCCAGCACTGAAGTTGGGAAAAGCAAGGCAGCCTCCTGCTGTGAGGTCTTGGGTAGTGGAGATCCGGTCAGAGCCCCACACCTCCCTGTGGAACAGAAATGAAGAACACAGCTACGTTATGAAAGGAGACCCTGGCACAGGGCAGGGGAGCTCAGAGAATCCCGGGAGTTTTCATGATCAGAGTGTGCACCTCTGTCGACACCAGTAATTTCCTCTGTGGGCCTCAGCTTCCCCAAATATAACAGTGTGCAAATAACGGGGATGTGTGCTTATGACCATACAGACTGGGCACAAAAATGGAATTTCCAAACTTCTGATTGTTGTCAATTTTGGTAAGAATATCAGGATTATTCACACACAAAATGACCTTTTGTTCTTCTTGAACAGAACCATCTGTGACCCAGGGCACCACAATACACATCTAGAAAACAGAATCACACCAAGAAAAGCAGACAGTTTCTAGAGCAGGAGGGTTGAAGCTCTGGTTTACAATGGGTTTTAGCAAATACTCCTAATTTGGTGGAGGAAATATAAAAACAAAGGAAAAAAATCTAGAATGACAACTTGTTATCAAAACCTGAATTAAAAAGAGTCCTAATTTCTTCCACTCATTTCTGAATTTAGTTTCATGAAAAGCAAGTATTTCCCCCAAATTCTCAGGTTGAATTCTTTCTATATGTCACAGGTTTAGCAAGAACAGTGATTGGAGTGCCCAGTTCTGTTTGTCTCATGATCTCTCTCTCTCTCTCTCTCTCTCTCCCCTCTCTCTCTCCCTCTCTCCAATTTCCAGTGGAAGACGAGATAGTAAAGTCACTAGAATCTCCACATAACAATCGTCTTTTTAATCACTTTTTAAAACCTCCTCAGGACACACATCACTGTTTTGCATGTCTGTCCACAGATGGAGAGCTCCCTGGAGCCCGTTAACATGACAAGCGGCCAGCACTTCGTCCTCCTGGGCCTGTCCACCAGGCTGAGCATCTGGGTCACGCTCTTTGCCATCTTCCTGGCCCTCTACCTGCTCACTCTCTTGGAAAACATGCTCATCATCTACCTCACCTTCAGTCACACTGAGCTCGGCAAGCCCACGTACTTCTTCCTGGGCAACCTCAGCTGCCTGGAGATGTGCTATGTGTCCGTGACCACGCCCACACTGCTCCTGGGGCTGTGGACTGGGCCTTTCCATGTCCCTTTCATAGCCTGCATGACCCAACTCTTCTTCTTTGTCTCCCTCATCTGCACGGAGTGCACCCTCCTAGCCTCCATGGCCTATGACCACTACGTGGCCATCTGCCACCCACTGTACTACCCACTGCTCATGCAGCCCCAGGTCTGCCTGGGCCTGGCCACGTCCTCCTGGCTGGCTGGGTTTCTTGTCTCAGCAGTAAAGACAAAATGCATCACCAGTTTGACCTACTGTGGTCCCAGTGTCCTCAATCAATTTTTTGTGACGTCTCCCCTCTGCTCAACCTGTCCTGTACCCACATGGCTCTCACAGAGCTGGTGGACTTCATCTCTGCCATTGTCATCTTCTGTGGGACACTCCTGGTGGCCTTGGCCTCCTACTCAGCCATCACCATGGCTGTGGTCCGCATGTCCTCGGCCTCCACCCTGCGCAAAGCCTTCTCCACTTGTGCCTCCCACCTGGTGGTGGTGGGCATCTTCTACCAGTGGCTCTCTTCATCTAGTGCAGGCCCAGCTGCATCAAGTCCATGGACCTCAACAAGGTGCTGTCGGTCATCTACACGGTGGCCATGCCACCGTGCAACCCTGTCATCTACTGCCTGCGGAACAGGGAGGTCCATGCTACACTGCGGAAGACACTTCGCTGGCCCTGAGCCTGGTCCCCTAGCCGGGACCTGGCCCTGACAGACTCCATCCTTTTACAGCCACACAAACACCGAGAGGACCCTGGAAAAACAAAGTAAAAACTAGGGCACATTTTTTTCACAGCTCCTGAGATCATGCCAATCAATAATTGCATCTAAACTACCAAAGAGAAAAATGAGCAAAGCCCATGAGAAAATTCCTGGTAACCCATGTGAACATATGTTTAACTTTATATACAAGGCAATAAATGTGTATCCAACATCCTAGCACTTTGTATTCCTAAATAACAGTACATATTTATGAAGTGAGTCCATGTGCTCCCACAAAATCAAATGTTTGCAATAAAAAAATGAGCAATCTAAATGTCCATCAATAATGGTTGGATTTAAATATATTTATTATAAGATAAGCCACAGGCTACTAAAAATATATTTGCATGTCTTAACGTGGAAATATATATATGTGTTAAATTTTAAAATCCAGTAAAATGCAGTGTGAAATTCTTCATCGTTCTGTTAATTTTATTCATCATAATCAAGAAATAAAAGCTGTGTGTGTTCAAGATGTACATGTTGATGATTCGATAGGCGTGTGTGTCGTGAAGTGACGACTTCATGCTGCTAAAATGACCATCGCCTCTGTGTGTGGTGAGAACACCTAAGACCCACTATCTAATGAAATTTCAAGTGCACAATATATTATCTGGGGAATTAGACAATTTTTTCTCTTAAAAGTTTGTTTAAGTCCTTATTGACCCATGTTTGGAGGCCACGGTGACAACATTCTCTGTGGGGAGTTGGTACATGTGCAGGACGTTAGTAAGTGTAAGCATCACTCTGTGTATTTGGTCTTCAGAACCACTCATCTCCTCAATGAATGCATGGAGCCTCTGGTCCATACATCCCCTCTTGGCCCCCTCTGCCCTGCAGGACACAGCCTGCTGCTCTTGGCTTCATCCGATCCCACTCAGGCTCTGCACATAGATGAGATTATGCAGCACTTGTCTCTCTCTCTCTGACTAACATGTGTTGCTCAGCTGATGGCTGCAGGCCCACCCATTCACCCAGCCATACTGGCTCAAATGGCAGAGTCTCCTTTCTGAAAAATATCTCATAAAAATAATTTAAAGTAGCTGGGCATGGTGGTGCACACTTGTAATTCCAGCACTCAGGATGCTGAAGCAGGAGGATAGCCACAAACTTGAGGCCAGCCTGGGCTAGATAGTGAGTTCAAGGGCAGCCTGAACTACATAGTGAGACTCTGTCTCAAAAAAAAATTACTTAAGGTATTCAAATGTGAAAATATAATTATTTTGATTCTGAGTTCTGCGTGGGAAAGTTGACATGTAACTTAGTCTTTCTTGGTGTTTCTGAAGCATTATTTATTTCTTTTCATTTAATAAAATGTTCAAATATGGGAAATATTGAACTTAGCAAACTTGTTTCTGAGTTGTCCCTAGGAAACGTTGATAGGTTACCTGGGGTTTTGTGACATTTTTAGAATACTGTCAATTATTTGAATCCTCAAAAGAAAGGATCTGGGTGTGGGTGCAGTCTTGTAATCCCAGCACTCTGAGAGCTTGAGGCAGGAAGGTCACAAGTTCAAGCCCAGTCTGGCAACTCAGCAACTTAGTGAGACGCTGTCTCAAATAAAAAGGGGGGCTGGGATTGTAGCTCAGTGTAAAGGCCCTGGGTTCAACCCCAGTGCTGCAAAAAGGAGGGGGGCTGTGACTAGATGTGTTTGCCAATTTATACACATGGTGTCACCCAGGGTACTGAACATCTGAGGGATGGGGCAATCCTGTGTTAGGAGACAACTGCAGTGCTGGAAGGCCAGGCTTGAGTGTCAATGCTAAGGAGTTTGGATTTTATTTACAAAGCAGTGAAGTGTTTTAAAATTTTCTCCTCTGAATGCAGCACCATGATATTTCCATATGGCTTATTTTTTCAGTTGTTTGTTGTGAAAATAATCTTAAGTGAATTTCAGAAGCCTCAGATCAAGCACCACTTCCTTTGGGAAGCAAGTTATATTAAATTTTATTGAGTTTGAATATGCATAAACTTCATTATCATAGACCGCATTTTCATAGACCTCATTATCATAGATTTCATTTTCATAGACTTCGTTATCATAGACTTCATTATCATAGACCTCATTATCATAGACTTCATTATCACAGACCTCATTACCATAGACTTCATGATCATAACCATTTTAGGCATTAATGACACCCTTACTTTTGTGAAAGTCACTACCGCCCATCTGCAGATATTTTCATCCTGTGAAACTGAAAGTCATTTACACACTAATGCTCCATTCTTCCTTCCTCTCCCTCCTGAGAAACACTATTCTACTTTCTGTCTCTGTGGTCTGATGACCCTAAGTGAAACGCTTTACGTCCTTCTGTGATGACTAAGTTCACTCAACACGATGTCTCCGCGGCTTGTTCGTGTTGGGCTGTGTGTCAGAACTTGCTTCCTCTTTAGGCTGAACGCTATTCCCAGGACACCTGGCTTGCTGTACCTTCTGGCCACGTGCTGCCGTGAACGCAGGCATACAGATTCCTGTTCCTGTCTCCTCACTCAAGGTGAATGCTTCCTGCACCCCCAGTTTGTGCCACAAGGTCCTCCCTCTTGGTGCTGGGCTCCATGAGTGCTTCTCAGAACAGTGACAGCGTGTCTCCCGCACGGCCTCTGCGTGCTCTGTGCTGATGCGCTAACTACACCCAGCATCGGTGAACCGAAGGCTGCATCTGCTTCTCACTCATCTCGTCCCCTGGCTCCAGGCACAGGGCTGGTATTTGTGAAGACCCCGACAAGTCCTGGTGGTGTGGCTTGGTGGCAGACTTGCCTCTGCCTCCTCCCTCAACCTCCGCAGGGCAGCAGTAAAAAGCGCCCTCTCCACGCCTTCTCCAAGTCCACAGAGACCAGAGTGTGTCTCTCCGGTCCAGTCTTCGCTTAAGCTTACACCCCTGCCCGCTTCTCTCTTTAGACAGTCAGCTCAGCAACACAGATGTTCCAGGAAGGGACACGACGCCAGTGTGCAGTGGGTGTGTGCTTGATTCAGGGTTAAGAGCAGCTCCCGCCAGGGTGGACTGAAGGCTGTTCTGTTCCTGGGCGTCTCCTCCTCTGGACCAGAGCTGAACCCCCCAGGCATCGGAGCCTCCTCCAGGTGAGAGGCCAGCAAGGAAGGAACTGCCCACCACCCTTGCTCTGTCAGATAAGGAGACCGAGTGCTGCAGTTTGGGGGTAAAGACAAGGAGCAACAGAAAGGGAAAAATGTTTTCAGAACACACAATGCTTATTAGGAACTAACTCTAAATACTTCAGAGATATTAAGTGATAGCTGTAGATAGATGCCTAGGAGTAGTAGATAGCTATAGATCTAGCTATAGATGTTATAGATATAGCTATAGCTATAAAGATATAGATATGGTGGTACCTCGATTCATGAACTTAATGTGTTCCACAATTTTGGAAAAGATGGCCACTTTTGTGTTTGTGTGGGAAAGATGGCCATAGTCATGTTTGTTGTCAGATGCAGAGTTTGAAAACAAAAACAAAACTTTGCCACATCATTTGTAAACAAAGAGTTTGTGAACAGAGGTACCACTGTATAGATAGATATAGATACATATAGATATAGATAGATATGGATATAGAAATAGACATAGATGATATAGATATAGATACAGGTGAAGTAGTGTTCAAGTGACTTCCTGACAGGGTCTCACTAAATTGCTAAGTTGCCCACACCAGGCTGAAACTTGTGACCCTCCTGCCTCTGTCTCCAGAATGCTGGGATTAGAGGAGTGTGCCACCACACCCAGCTCCTTTCTTTTAGGATTAAAATAATTGACAGTGTTCTAGAAATCTCTCTCTTGCTTTCAAGAACAGCCCTCTACCATCTCTAAGAGGTCTCACATGTGATAGCAACTATTATGAAATTCATTCTAAGTGAAAAAGATTCCACGTATGTAAGAGGCCACAGGCTTGATGTGGATTAGATGACTTTCCTGGAGACTCAAGAGTTTTCCAGCACCTGAGACGACAGCCCAGGTTCTTGCGCACCCGCATGGGCACAGTTCCTGAAGCCCTGCTTAATTTGCACCAAGCCCTTACCAGAGAAGTGTTGGTGGCGTGGAGTAAAATTAGACTATGAAGACTTCTAGCAGCCAGAGATATAGCTCCAAGGCACAGCACCTGCCTGGCAAGCACAAGGTCCTGAGTTGGATTCCCGGTATTAAAAAAAAAAAAAAAAAGACTTCTAGCAAAGAGTCTATTTTCTCATCAGGAAAATTCTGTGTTTCATTGAAGAAAAGACATCTCAATCCCAGACCTGTACCCCTTCCAGGCTCAGGCTTTTAACCACACATTATGTTCCCCTTGCCCCACAGCACAGAAGTTACGTATAACCCGAGGTAGAGCATGACTGTCTCTAGTTTTGGAAAACATATGACAGAAGCTTGGAGAGGTTCCATAGCCTCCTCAAAACACAAAGCTGGAAAGATTCGTGGCCCAAGGTCCTCTGGGGCACTCTACGTGGGTCTCATTTATCACAGCGCTTTGAATCTAATGTAGATGTTGACAAATACTTCACAGATAAACAAAGCAGCAGAGATGGAGCTGCCCCTGAGCCTCTGGCGCTGGCCTCAGGACGCTGGCCTGGCCCCGGGTGCATTTACGGACGCTGAGTGGATTTCTGGGAGCACCTCGTTGCATCTTCTGAGCCATTAGTCAGGAAGGGTGGTCCGGAGGATTCATGCAGGAGCTACATACTGAGTGGGGAGGAGGAAGGCGAGTGAGAATCAGGACTAGACTCAGGAAGTGGGGGAGACCGCGTAAGGGAGGCACTGTGAGAGGAAGCCCATGGGAGGAGGTAGCACACGTGCTCTCCACAACTAACACACACAGCTCAGCATCCTGTCCTGAGCCTGGCTGGCGACGGCTTCCTTTCCAATGAGGACGGCTCCACCTGCGGAGCTCCAAAATCAGTCAGTGGGAGCTCCGGATTGAGTCCGCAGAAAGCACCGTGAGGAGGGAGCCCGGGCTGAGGGGAAGCTCGTGTTCAGCACCATAGACAGCACCAACGGCTCGACTGATGTTCAGGTAGTGAGAGCGAAAGGTAAATTCACTGCGCCAGGACTGACACTGGTGGGAACTCCTAGAAAGGTCTTCTGAATATCCAAATTTTACTAGTGATCAACTTGAGTCAGGCGGTGATGTTCCTGCGGCACTCCTTTGGAAACTGAGGTGCACCAAGATGCGGAGAGCAGCCCACACTTGCACGCTGGGGTGAGGGGTAGAGGGATCTGGGGTGGTGTCTGGCTCTAGAGTCCAGGCAAGGACAGGGATCAGACTTGCCCCCAGTGAATGTTTACTACAGCCCAGGTTCGGCTTAGCCGCTATGAAAGCATGGGCTGGCGGGCCCACAGTGCTGTACCCTGGGTTCCCAATGTGTACAGTACACACAACACCTCGTGTCCCAAGGACTCAATTGGTTCACGGTCTTTCCTACCTTCTGCAGGACCCTAAGAGCAAACGTTTCCCAATGCCTCCTGGTCTGGCTTATCTAGAAACTCTGATTCTCTGTAATTAGAAAAAAAATGACAGAAACAAGTACATCATGCTTGACATTCCCTGGGGTGCCTCTTATTTAACAGGAGAGGATCCACCTCAAGACCCCTCACATCAAGCACATGCTTGTTCAGAGCAGCATTGTTCTTATAACAATTTAGCAAAAACATTGTGGTCTCATTAGTTTGTCTAAGTCAATATTTAAGCAACTGAAGTGGAAACCTTGTTAAAAATTGAAAGGTTTGACTCATGGGGGTAGGATCTAGAATTTTCATTCCGTGAGAGCCCAGTGTTATCCAAGTTCTTGTGGTCATTGCTCTGTGTCTGGGGCCAGTTGCTTATTTCTCAACCTTGAGTAATTACTTGTAATATTGGGAAGGTAAAATCATCCTCAGAAAAGTATTGTGAAGATTTAAAGAATTAAAATTTGAAAAGAATAGCAAAATGTTTTGCGCCAAGGAGTAGGTTAATACGTAATAGTTACTACTACTCTCATGGTAATTATCATTCAGCACTTACACTCTACCATTTATAATGCTGATTAGAAGGGTGGCTGGACATAGGGATAGAAGTGTTATGGGTTCAAACTCATAATAGAAAGCCAGGCAGCCAATCTAGAATTTTGATGAGCCTTTATTAAGCCGGCAACTGACCTGCTTACTCCACGCAGGGAGATTACAGATCAGCCCCGAGCCTGTACAGCACACAGAACTTAAAGCAAAAATCATATCCTGATTGGAACAGAAAGTAACTATTTTGGCTGCAGTTACATAGTTTCATTTGTTTTGGCTGTGGTCACATAGTTTCAACTGTTTTGGCTATGGATACATAGTTTCAACTGTTTTAGCTGCAGTTACATAGTTTCAACTGTTTTGGCTATGGATACATAGTTTCAACTGTTTTAGCTGCAGTTACATAGTTTCAACTGTTTTGGCTATGGATACATAGTTTCAACTGTTTTAGCTGCAGTTACATAGTTTCAACTGTTTTGGCTATGGATACATAGTTTCAACTGTTATAGTTTCCCCCAAGTTGACCAGAGAACAAGGAACTTGCAGAAAGGTACACACCAATTACAGATGCAGCACAGCAAGTTTTGTCTTTTTTGATAAATAACCTAGTTATACTTTCTCATGGTATTTATTTTTATTGTCTAGAGACTTTACAGTCATGGGAGCCATCACAAAAGTAGTCTAAGTTTCATGCTCATTTCCTTTTTTAACCATATGATTTGGGCCAAGTCACTTTTATGTTATGACCTACAGTTGTCTTCCTTGTAAAATAGAGAAGGATAGCATCTCAGTGTCCTGGAAAAAGCTTGGGGGAGAGGAGATAGAGAGAGAGGGAGGGGATGAAAGGAGGGAGGGAGAGGGAGAGAGAGAGAGGGAGGGGGAGAGAGGGGAGACACACACACACACACACACACAGAGAGAGAGAGAGAGAGAGAGAGAGAGAGAGAGAGAGAGAATATCATTTTACAGACAGGAAAATGGAAATGAGATCTGCTTGACCTCCTAGGCCTTGACCATATCAGGTGGCTGAATTTTTACATCAGCCTGGATGGAGTTGGTCTGGATGACAATGGCCAGGCGAAGCCATGCGTGCTGTTTTCTTTTGGGGAGGCATCTTGTGCTGTGCAGAGCCCTGGTCATCTTGTGGAAGAACCTGGGAAATGGTTCAGGAGAAGTGATTCAAGTCAGTGATAGTGACTCAAGTCATTAGGAATGTTTCCCCTGGAGAAGAGGTCCTGCTTGGAACCAATAACACAAATACATGTGTATCTGGGGAGGACTAAGCAGGCGTTCTGTATGGCACGGGAGGGCAGCTCCCATGAAGGCAGACTATTCCAGCCGCTGTTCTCTTGCTGGGTGGCCAGGGTCTCTCAGCTCACCATTTTGGCATATGCAGCCTTTTGCTCTCTATCTCAAGGCCCTTAGTGTATTCCACCACAGCTCCGAGCACTTCTGAAACTTCCTTGTTTTTCAAAGTTGGGCCCCTTTCTCATTGTCTCTCTTTGTCACTGGGAGTCAGGTCCCCAGGTCAGCAGCCCCTGACTTGTTCACCCTTGTGTTCTCAGTGCCTCACACACGGAAGGGCACATGAGCATCCCTGACTGAATGCAGAGCGTGCTGCTCCGTGCCGAGAGCACACCAGCTGGGTTGGTGAGAGTCGTCGCTCCGCTTCCCATGGGTCAGACCTGGAAGAATTTCCTGGCCCCTCAGCTCTGGAGTGATGACACGCCACAGAATTATCCTAGCACTGATGCCAGACACATCTGGGTTCCCTGTTCTTTCTGTTCTTGGTTGTGTAGTTTTGGGTAAATGAATTTACATGTCTGAGTGCCACACTGGCCAAGTAGAATACAACAAAGAAATTAACCAACAGGTATGGCAGGTTCCTGAGACATAGAACAGGCTCAGCAAACTACAGAAATTTTTGTTTTTAGATGATGTGCCCCATTTCACACCAGCAGTTTCTTCTGTGAGCCTCAGCTTCCTCAGTGTAATAAGGACAATATTAGCAAAGTGCATACAATGTCATAGATTGGATACAATGAATGGGATTTCCATCCTTCTGTGGAATGGCATGTCGATATTTGTGGGAATCCCTCCGTGACTGAGGGGGGCCTTTTCCTTTATTCCTTCTTCATATTACCATTGGAGGAACACAGTGCAATAGAATTCTAGAAAATAAGGATGCATTAAAAAGTAAAACATTTTCAGAGCAGGAGAGTTGACAGTATTATTCTAGGTTTTATAGAATATTCTAAACTCATGTGTTGTTCACGAAAAGGAAAAACTAACCTTAAAATGCACCTTTTAAAAATTGACATAACTTTATTCTTATTTCTTATTTAGAACATCATTGCTTCATTTAATTAATTATAGAAAAATTATAGGAAAACAAATGTTATTCTCCCAGTTTTCAGGCTGCCAATTTATTTGTGCAAGATCACAGATCTGGTAAGAAGAGCATCAAGAGCTCATGTTCAGAGTTTGTCCCATGAATTTACAATATCTGTAGCTAAAAAAAATGCCAACAAACAGATGTCAGCTTGGTAAAGACAATGAGGTCTCCAAACACTTTGAATGCCCTCCCAATTTACTAAATTGCTGTGCATGTCCAGGATCCAGAATGTTCACAGATTTTCTGTGACTGTCCACAGATGGAGAGCTCCCTGGAGGCCATTAACATGACCAGAGTCCAGCACTTCGTCCTCCTGGGCCTGTCCACCAGGCTGAGCATCAGGGTCGCCCTCTTTGCCATCTTCCTGGCCCTCTACCTGCTCACCCTCTTGGAGAATGCACTCATCATCTACCTCACCTTCAGTCACACTGAGCTCCGCAAGCCCATGTACTTCTTCCTGGGCAACCTCAGTGGCCTGGAGATGTGCTATGTGTCCGTGACCATGCCCACACTGCTCCTGGGGCTGTGGGCTGGGCCCTACCATATTTCTTTCATGGCCTGCATGGCTCAACTCTTCTTTTTCATAACCCTTGTTGGAACAGAGTGTATCCTCCTGGCCTCCATGGCCTATGACCGCTACGTGGCCATCTGCCACCCACTGCATTACCCACTGCTTATGCGGCCCCAGGTCTGCCTGGGCCTGGCTGTGTCCTCCTGGCTGGGTGGGCTGGTGGTCTCTGTGGTTAAGACCACATGCATCACCAGCTTGACCTATTGTGGCCCCAACGTCCTCAACCACTTCTTCTGTGATGTCTCCCCTCTGCTCAACATGTCCTGCACCCATGTGGCCCTCACAGAGCTGGTGGACTTCATCTCTGCCATCATCATACTTTGGGGTTGCTTCCTCATGACCATGGCCTCCTACGTGGCCATCAGTAGGGCTGTGCTCCACATGTCTTCAGCCTCTGCCCGCCACAAAGCCTTCTCCACTTGTGCCTCCCATCTAGTGGTCGTGGGCATCTTCTACTCAGCCACTATCTTCATCTATGCCCGTCCCAGACACATAGAAGCCATGGACCTCAACAAGGTGCTGTCGGTCATCTACACAGTGGTCACACCCATGTGCAACCCCGTCATCTACTGCCTGCGGAACAGGGAAGTCCAGGCAGCTTTCAGAAGAACCCTGCGGTGGTCCACAGGTTGACCAGCTATTGGAGTGTGTATTTTGGGATGACCTAAAGTTAGCAACACAGTATTATTATTGAGACAAAAAAAATCCACACATCATAAATTTCATCTTTTAAGCATGTACAGTTCAGTGATTTTTCATTTTACTTACAAAGTCATGCACCATCACCACTATTTAATTCCCGAAAGTTTTCATTGCTCCCAAGGAAAAATACATACACATTAGCAGTTATTCTCAATACCCACCCTTACCACACCCAGACCTAGGAAACCAACCATCTATTTTCTATCTCTATAGATTTTCCTGTTCTGGACATTTCTTGGAAATAGAATAATGTAATATGTGGTCTAATGTGACTTGCTTCTTTCGTGTGGTATGTTTTGAGGTTCATGCATAGTTTAGCATGCATCATTACTTTATTCCTTTTTCTAACCAAGTAATATTCCATATATGACTAGACCATATTTTATTCATTCATTCATCAATTGATGGACATATGAGTTGTTTCCACTTTGGGGCTACTATGGATTAATCCTATTGGGAACATTTGTGTCCAGTTTTTGAGTGGATATGTTTCTACTTTTCTTGAGTCTAAGCCCAGGTGTTTATGTTATACCTTTCCAAATTGGTCCATACTGTAGCTTTGAGATGTGCTTTCAAATTATTTAAGATGTATGGGCAAAGATAGACAAGGGTAAGTTATACACACACGATTTATAGATGAAATGATGCAAATGACCAAAGAAGCCAAAAACCCTCACTGGTGCTGCTTGGAAATGCTAATGGGAATGGTTATATCATCACTATATCATTGGGGAAATTAATTTTTTTTTTTGTGGGTACCGGGGGGTCGACCTCAGGACCTCGCGCGCCAGCAGGCGCCCGTGCCACTGAGCGATATCACCGGCCCCTTTTTCGTATGTGGGTTCCGGGAGTCGAACTCGGGCCCTCGCGCTTGCCGGGCAGGCGCTTAAGCCACTGAGCCATCTCACCGGCCCTCATTGGGGAAATTAAAGTGACTTTTACACTAAAGCCAAGGAGGCATTAGGAAAGGGGGTATTGGTCTCATATATGGCTGGTGGTGGCATAAACTCTTAGATCCGTCTTGGAGAGCAACTTCCTGGTATCTATTGATATTATAATTATAATGTGTCCACATGGGACCCAGAACCTCCACTTCTGAAATATCTCAAAGGAAAATTAAAGGCTGAAAAATACTCAAATGAGAACATTTGTTCTAGAACTGATTTCAGTGGCCCAAGCTAGAAAAACCTGTAAACATCAACCGATAATATGACTTAATAAATTATAGTACCTCTATATTATGAAATATTTGAGTTATTTTTAAAAGGATTATTTATATCTCTGTTTTTGTCATGGGGGTATCATCTACTTGTAAATTCCAGAGTGAATTATAAAATAGATTTTTATTTGAAATGAGAGTTGCTTTTACAAAGAGGAAATGCCACTTGGATTTACAAAGAGGAAATAAAGCTTTTGCAGTTACTATTAAAATATTTTTGGAAGGAAAAACTGTTTATATGTCTAGAAATGTTGGCATAGGCTTCAGAACACACAATCAAAACAGAAGTGAGAACACTTTGTAAACGTCAGTAGCTATGAAAAATATTAACTCAATCTGGGAAGCTGCTTTTGGAGGGCCATTGGCGCTACCCATGAAAATCTAGAAGAGGCACAGACATTGTGAGAATACCACGATTAGCGATTTTTGCAAAGAAAATAATTTAAGATGCTTGAAACTATTCACATGTGAAAATGTTCAGGGTATTTTGTGCTTTAATGAAAAATTATTGCAATAAATCTCTAATTTAATGTAGATACCCAAACCACACACAAACACACAATGAAATCCGATGATGTCTTGTGAAGCTAGTTTAATTTACTACAGGAAGAATAACAATTATGTATTGTAAAGAGGGAACACTGGCTAAAACACAGTATGCATCATAGTTCAGATTTATTTTTCCATTTTTAAAAATTAAGTTTATTGGTACAATTTAGATATACATAAACATCATATTCAATGGAATATGGGATTTGTACCTGTATATGATATATTTTGATTCCTCCTTTTTCCCAATCCCCTCCCTCCCCTTTAATCCCTCTTCTGCTCCCTATTTACAAAGTTTTGTTTCCATTTTATCCTTTTCTTATCATACTTTTCTTTTTCCCTTCCTTCCTTTCCCCCTTCTCCCTCCCTAGTTCCTCTTTCCTTTTGCACAATTTCTTCCTATTTCACAATATCTATTTTACATATTGGTTTGTATTTACACTTTCAGTTTCTCACCCCAGAGAGACAATGCAATATTTACACATATGTGTATGATTTATGTCACTTAAGAATATGGTCTCAAGGTGCATCCATTTACCTATAAATGTCTCAAGTTTATCATTCTTTATGGCAGAGTAGTACTCCACTGTACTAAAAAAAACCCACATCTTTTTTTTTTTTTATCCATTCCTTTGTTGATGGGTATTTGGGTTGTTTCCAAGATTTAGCTATTATAAATTGTGCTGCTATAAACACAGGTGCACATATATCACTGTGGTATGATGCTTTTAATTCTCTTGGGAAGATACCCAGAAGGGGAATACCTGGGTCAAATTGGTCCTCTAATCCTAGTTTTCTGAGGAATATCCACACTGATTTCCACAGTGGTTGCACCAGTCTACACTCCCACTAACAGTGGAGAAGGGTTCCTTTTTCCTTAGAGTCCCACCAGCATTTGTTATTGGTTGATTTCTTGATGATAGCCATTCTTTCTGGGGTGAGATAGAATCTTAGTATTGTGTTAATTTGCATTTCTCGAATGACCAATGATGTTGAACATTTTTTTCATATATTTATTTGCCATTTGTATTTCTTCCTCTGAGATGTATGTATTCATCTCAGATGCCCATTTTTGGATTGAGTCTTTAAATTTGGAGGGGGTCTGATTTTTTTTCAATTCTTTATGTGTTCTAGATACTAGTCCTTTGAAGAACAGCTGGCATGAATTTTTTCCCACTCTGTGGGTTGTCTTAGCACTCTGTTGGTGATTTCTTTTGTTGTGCAAAAGCTTTTTAATAGGATGAGATCCCAGTTGTTGACTCTTTGCATTAGCTAATGTGTGATCAGGTTCTGTTGATAAAATCTTTGCCTATAACTATGTCTTCAAGAGTTCTGCCTCTTTTCTCTTCCATCAGATTTAGTGTTTCTGTAACAGAAAATGCCCCACCCCCTAGCCAGTATACTTCAGTTTCTTAGTTGCCCAGGTAACAGTTCCTGTTCCAGTTCTGGTTGCTCTTGTCTCTTAGAAACGGCTGGTTACTGTGATGCACAGCTGGTCACTATGATGCACATTGTATAAACCAATCCCCAATTGACAAGCCATTCTGCCTCTGTACTTCCTGCTTGCTTATCCCACATAAGCCATAGACCACCAGAGATCAGGTTCTGATATTCTGAGAATGATCCTGATCAGTGCCCATAGATATAAATAAATCTGCTTCCAAATCCTGAGTGTTGTTTTGGTGTTTCTGCTTGCCATTGCAGTTCTGTTTTAATTTTTAGAACTTTGATCCAGTTTGATTTTAGTTTAGTGCATGGCAATAGACATGGGTCTAGTTTTAATCTTCAGCATGTGAAAAGCCATTTTTTCCAGCACCATTTATTGAAGAGGCTCTTCCTTCCAGTGAACATGTTTGGCCCCTTTGTCAAAGATAAGGTGGCTGAGTGTTCAGAGTTGTTTCTGCATCTTCTAATCTGTTCCACTGATCCTCACATCTGTTTTTTTTGTTTGTTTGTTTTGTTTTGTTTTTGCCATGCTGATTTTATCACAGTAGCTTTAATAATGTTGGCCTAGGGTTTGTCGATTTCATTTAATCCTTCAAAGAACAAACTCTTCAATTCATTGATTCTTTGTATTGTTTTCTTAGTCTCCATTGCATTAATTTCTGCTCTGATTTTTATAATTTCCTCCCTCGTACATGCTTTTGTTTAACTTGCTTTTCTTTTTCTAGAAGTTTGAGGTTCAACATCAAGTTGTTTATTTGCACTTGTTCTGTTTTCCTAATATGGGTATTCACTGCTATAAATTTCCCTTTTAGGACTGCTTTCATTGTGTCCCATAAGTTCTGGTATGCTGTGTTTTCATTATCATTTAATTGTAGAAACTATCTAATTTCATCTGTGTCCCATTGATTTTTCAGGAGGGTCTTATTTAATTTCCATGTGTTTATGAAATTCTAGTGGTTTCTTTTGCCACTGATTTCCAATTTCATTGCACTATGGTCTGATAATATGCATGGGATAATTTCAATTCCTTTGCATTTACTTAAGCATGTTCTATGAGCTAGTATATGGTCTATTTTGGGGAACGTCCCTTGTGCCCCTGAGAAGAATGTGTAATCTGGTGTTGTGGGGGTGGAACACTCTGTAGACATCTACTAAGTCCATTTGTTCAAAAAATTTAGTTCAGTTCTAATATTTCATTGTTGATTTTTTGTCTATTGATCTGTCTATTTGTGACAGTAGGGTATTGAGGTCCCCCAATGCAATTGTATTAGTGCTTATTTGATTTTCATGTCCTTTAATATTCATTTTATATAGTTGGGTGCACTAGTATTTGTTGCATATATTTATGATTGTTATCTCTTCCTCTTGGATTGTTCTATTTACAAGGTTGTAGTGACTTTTTTTGTCTCTCTTAATCAGTCTTGGCTTGAAATTCACTTTGTCTGCAAATAGAATAGCTACCCCTGCTTTTTTCTGGGTTCCTGTTGCAAGGAGTATTGTTTTCCACTCTTTGTCTTTCAGTCTATGAATTTCTTTTTGAATTAAGTGTGTTTCTTGTATGCAGCATATTGTTGGTCTTGCTATTTGATCCATTCTGCTGTGTATTTTGATTGGTGAATTGAGACCATTAACATTGATGGTTATAACTGATACGTATTGACTTATACTTGTCGTGTTGTTTTCCTGTTGTGGGCTACCCTTACCCTTCCATATAATTATTTGTCTTACCTGGTGTATTCCTTCTGTTGGGGTTCATGTAGTTGCAATCCTTGTTATCTTGTTCTAGCATGTCCTTCAAAACATTTTGGAGTGCTTGTTTGGTGGTCATAAATTTCCTCAGGTATTCTTTGTCATGGAAGTATCTTATTTCTCCATTGGTTTTGAAAGATAGTTTTATGGGTTGGGCTGGAGGTTGTTTTCCTTTAGAGCTTGATTGTGCTGAGAAGTCAGCTGTGATTCTGATGGGCTTTCCTTTATAGGTGATTTGTTTCTTTTAATATTCTATTCTTGTGTTTAATTTCTGGAATCTTGACTATGATATGTCTTGCTGTAGAGTTTTTTGATCATGGCTAATTGGAGTTCTATATGCCTCACTTATCTGTATGTCAAATTCTGTTTCCCTGCCAGGGAAGTTTTCTGCCATGATGTCTGTTAACAGTTTTTTTAAAAAAATATCATTTGCTCTATCTCCTGCTTTTTCATTGACTCCAATCAATCTTAAGTTATTCTTCTTTGCATTATCTAGCAGCTGCTGGATTGATTTCTCATGGTCCCTTGCTATTTTTAAGAAATCTTTCTTTTCATGATCACTAACCACAAGCCTGTCTTCTACAGCTGAGATTCTGTCTTCACATTGGCTCATTCTGCTGCAGACTCTTTCAATGAAATTTTTATTCTCCTGGGTATCTTCCTGAATCTGTCTCATGGATTCCATTTCTTTCCTATGTTGGGCATTCATGGCTTCCATCATTTTCTTAAGCACCTCTATGTTTTTCTGTATTTGCTCTAGAGTCACTAAGCATGGTCTTCATTATGGATATCATCTCTGCAGTTATCTGAGAAATTATTTCTGATTTAATTTTTTTCTAGAGCCTCATTCAATTGCTTTGTTGCTACCACTTCAGAGAGGCCACATTGGTGGCTTTCAGATTGTCCCACCTCATTGCCCCCTAGGTTTGCCTTTGGTGAACTGGATGTCTGGGGTTGCATGTTGTTTAAGTGTCTTCTCATTTTCTTTCTTTCTTTCTTCTTTTTGCTTTTTAGTTTAATTCCTGGTTTGATGCTTGTAAATTGCCTATGGCGAGTTGCTTTATTGCTAGTATTTAGAACCCTTAGGAAGTGACTACTTCTCAGCGGTGTCTTCCAGGTGTAGCTGGTGTTTGAGTTTTGAGTGTGTTGCGAGATCCTACCTCTTCAGTTTGTTGGGGATGAGAAGTTGATGCCTGCTTAGCATAACCCTTGGTTCTTTGGCGCTGGCCCACAGTATTTTCTATGACCCTTAGTCAATCTCAGTTTTGGAATACCAGGAAGAACAGCTGGTTAGAACAATTATGTCACTTTCAGCTAAAGTGGTACCATCAGCAATAACAATAGCTTCAAACACAGCCTAGAAAATGACAAACTGAGGTAACCATTAATTTGCCACCTTTAACCATATGAACTAGATTTGTGGTTATATAACAAAATCTAAAACAAACCAGAAAATTATATGCAGTATATAAGTCCTTAATATGTCAATTTTACCCTCATGGATTAAAATTTAAAAGGGGTTATAGAAAAAATAGAGAAGCAGAAGAGGAAGAGATTAGAAGCAAGGCTGGAGGACAAAGGGGGATCATGCTAACTTTGGGAAACTGGTGCAGAAGACAGGAGGGAAAGAGAGAAGGAAGAAATAAAAGGAAGAACAGAACAGAACCACAACCACAAAGAGGCAAGAAACCACGTTCACACTCATATAAAAACAAGATCAAACAATGAAGGAGAAAAAATTAAAAACCAAAAACAAAACAACAACAACAACGAAAAACAAAGGAGAGAGAGGGAGAGAAAGAGAGAGAGAAAGTCCACTTCCAGGTTTGTCTCTGCTGTCACTGGTCGACAGTGTGTGGAGACAGAGTCCAAATCTGTGTTGATTTATCCCAGCAAGCCAGCAGAAGCTTTACGGCAGGGTGGTGGATAATCTCAGCAAGCCTGCACCTTTATTTCCCCTGAAGGTCAGGCCATATTCTGGCCATGGGGGCTGAGACCACACCCATTCAGCCTGCAGCTGTCAGTTCACCTTCTGCAGGCCTGAACCCAGCTGGGAGCTGCTCAATGGACCCAGCAGCCTGAGTTCTGAACTCAGCTGGCCCCTCTCCAGGATGGCTCCTGGCCAATTGCTCTTTCCCTCGGGATGAATGAGCCCTCAGCACTCACCCCAAGCTAGTGCAGTCCTTCACATCCACTGGTCCCCTCCACTGCTGCATCTCTCCGTGCAGGCCTCTGGTGTCACAAGCGTATCACAGTAGCCTTGTAGTATGATTTCAAGTCAGGGATCGTGATGCCCCCTGCTTTGCCTTTGTTGCCTAGAATTGCTTTTGCTATTCTAGGTCTCTTCTGGTTCCAAATGAATTTTAGCAATGTTTTCTGTAGTTCTGTGAGGTATGCTAATGGTATTTTGATTGGAATTGCATTAAATTTGTATAACAATTTTGGGAGTATGGCCATTTTCACTATGTTAGTTCTTCCTATCCATGAGCAAGGGAAATCTTTCCATTTTCTGATATCCTCTTTGATCTCTTTTTTCAGAGTACTATAATTTTCAACATATAGATATTTTACTTACTTTGTTAGATTGATTCCTAAGTATTTCTTTTTTTTTTTTTTTGATGCTATTGTGAAAGGTGTGGTTTCCCTAATTTCTCTCTCACTGAGTGTGTTGTTTGTGTACAGGAATGCTATTGATTTTTGAGTGTGGACTTTGTATCCAGCTATGCTACTGAATTTGATTATTAAATCTTCAAGTCTTTTGGTGGAGTTTTTGGGGTCTTCTATGTAGAATATCATATGATCTGCAAATGATGATAGTTTAACTTCTTCCTTTCCTATCATTATTCCTTGTATTTCTCTCTCTTGTCTAATTGCTCTGGCTAGTGTTTCCAGAACTATACTGAATAGGAGTGGTGATAGTGGACATCCTTGTCTTGTTCCTGATTTTAGAGTGAAAGCTTTCAGGTTTTGTCCATTTAGTATGATGTTGGTTGTTAGTTTGTCATAGACAGCTTTTATCAGATTGAGGTAAAGACCATCTATTCCGATTTTTTGTAGGACTTTTTTTTTTATCACAAATGGGTGCCTTTGTTCCATTTTAATTTGCTGGTGGGATGTGTGTACGTGTTTGTAGGGAAGGGTTTGAAAGTTTGGACCATAGGATTTTAATGCTAGTCATCATGATGCAGAGGACCATGGGAGGCTTTCCTTTTCAGTTTGTTTCCTGCTGTCAGTTTCTGTGAGCACTATTGCTTTTTACTAAAATTTATTTTTTAGCATTAAAAATACCTTATCCAGGGCCGGTGAGACGGCTCAGCGGCTTAAGCGCCTGCCTTGCAAGCGCGAAGGCCCGAGTTCGACTCCCGGAACCCACATACGAAAAAGGGGCCGGTGATATCGCTCAGCGGCACGGGTGCCTGTTGGTGCGCGAGGTCCTGAGGTCGTCCCCCCGGTACCCACAAAAAAAAAATACCTTATCCAAGGGGTGATTAACATACAAGGTGAACATTTACATTTTAAAAAATATTATTCCAATAAAAGACACATTGCCATAATCCCTCTCAAAATACTCCCATCACTTCAAGTACACTTAGCTCATCATTCTTGCCACTTTCTCAAGCAGTTCTGGATGTCCTCTTTCATGAGTGTCTTTAAGAGGTATGATCAAAACTACACTGAATGCTGCTGCTGAGTGCCATCCAAAGGAAAGGCAGGCTCGTAAAAACATGACTCTGTGTCCTCATCCACCTTACTCACTGGATCTGGCATTGTGCAACTTCTGTTTCTTCCCCAAAACCAAAATGACCATGAAAGGAAAACATTTTGGATCAATTCAGGGCATCAAGGAAGCCATGACCATATAACTAAAGATTCTTATATACAAGGACATCCAGAACTGCTTCAGAAATTAGCAAGAATGATAGGATATGTGTGTTCAAAAGAGGATTCTGACCGGGACTCATGGCAATTCCAGTTTTTACTAGTATAAATTTTTGAAAATTTATTCACTGTATGTTTTTAAACTATACTTCCTATCTCTCACTTGAGAGATAGGAGCTGAACCTCATTAACTAGGAATTAAGATCCCACCTTCTGTCTTGGTTTCAGGCACCCTGGATCCACATGACCCAGACATGTCCTCCCCCCATTCCAGGCTGACCTCCCACCTGCTGCCCCATCTCCTGGGCACAGCTGCCTGAGAACCCGGCTTCGGGCTGCCTCCTCTACAGCGCTTCTCCTGGTTGCCCTGACAGCAAGGCCAAGACAGAGCTCCTGCATCCAGTCTCTGCGGCTTCAGTGCACACAGGAGAAACCACAGAGTGGGATGTGAGTCCTGCAGAGCCTGGGCCCCACTGTCCCCGCTCAGGGCCACCATTTGGAGCAGTGCCTGGAACACGTGAGGAGCTCAGTGAATTCGCTTGAAGAAATAAGCGGATAATTCACTGAAGGAAGGTAGCGCTCCATTGGCCTTCGTGTTTCCGGAGACTGATGGCTGCAGTGATATCCGCTGTTCCTCCAGGACTCTCTAAATTGCAGACGTATGCAAAGCCCTCCGCGTGGGTCACCACGCTTTAGGTCTCACTACAGGAGGAACTGCGGCTGGGACGTCTTCATGTCTGTCCCTCCTCGTGGTTGCGTCATAGATCCATCAAATCTCAGCCAGGACGGGAGGCGCTCAGAATGGTTCCAAGGTCCATGGGCAGGAACCTCACACGAGGGTAGATGACGGCATCACCCTCACACACGGATGCACGCACACACACACACACACACACACACACCTCCTGGGGCTGTCCTGCTGGCCTCTGAGAGGAGGTGAGTGTCCAAGCTGAAGGGCACATGAGCACTTCTAGGACACAGTGCCAGGCTGGGGCAAGGGGGCTCCTCACCACACTGGAGGCCAGGTGCCTGGGAGGAGGAAGGACGCTCAGAGATGGCTGAATCCCACCCTTGCCCCTTTGTGACCCAACCTCTTGTCATTTTGCTGCCACATCTTTTAAATGCACCCTAATGAGAAGTAAAGATAAAGCTTAAAAATGTACCAGGTATTTTTATGATGGACGCAGAGAGTGGAGACCCTGCGCCCACTCCTAGCTATGGAGGCTCCATCTGTGTGTGGGTCCTGGGCTGTGGACGTCCAGGAGCACAGGGAGCACGAGGCCAGCTGGGCAGTGAGGAAGCAGCGAGGAGCGGCCACCCGTGTGGCCCTGAGCAACCTAATGCACCCTTCTGAACTCCAGCTTCCACGTCCTCAGTGGGGAGCTGGGGCAGAGCCTACACCAACACTGCCGATTGATCAGTACGTGACATGAAGTGCACGGGGTTCTCTGAACGCAGCTCAGGGAGCCAGGAGAGCACAGCAACTGATTCCATCTGCTTTTCCTGGACCATCGGCACCACACAGTCTCTTATCCCAGGTCACACTGTGCCATGCAGCAACGTGTCCACAGCCAAGTACATGGAGAATCCCATGACCGTGGAGCCCAGTGCTGATTCACCCACTCCTCCTTGGGTTAACATTGGTTATTTTCACATTATTTGTATTTCAAATGATGCTACAGTGCACACATTGTACTGTTGTCTTTGCCCACACATCTGAATGTTTTGTGTTCTGTTGGAAACCTGGCTGATGCTATGAGAACAATGATGATGAAATTTTAGTGGCCCTGTTTAATAAAACTATAGGTCCATCCTGCTGTATCCACTGCAAGTTGCCAGGTGGGGAGGGTTCCACTAACCCTGGGCAAGCTCACATGGATGAGGCAGAGTAATTTGCTGGCCAGTCACCAGCAAGAGATGTGGAGGATCTTGCACCTGTAACTAAGCGCTTCATGCTGAAAGGGACATCATTCCTCTTTAGCCAGAACTAATCCATGACCCCCACTGACTCCCAAGTGGTCGAGGGAGTGCACCACTGCAGTGTGACTGAAAGATAGAGGGCTAGGAACGTTGGTGGAGAATCCTCTAGACCACTTGAGGGTTAAAAGTGAAGATAAAATGGTAATGTCCATGTCGGATTGAGATCAACATTGTTAAGTTGCTTTCCTAATCACTGTCTCAACCAAAACCAAGTATTTTCTAATGATTTTTCAACTTAATATGTGTGGGTGCATCTTATTACCTTGGTTTTTATTTCACTATAAGTGGTGGAAGGTAAAGAACATTATCATGAAGATAATTACTTTTTACAGACAACTGGGTTGTCCTTGTGCAAATAGTTCTGAATGGGTATCTTTGTTCCTCAACATTTTGCCCAAATATTTTCATTCTTTGCTTCAAGATACATTTTCAAATTGATGAATGCAAGGACATTCAGCATCTGTCTGTCTGTCTGTCTGCCTGTCTGTCTACCACCTTCTAGTATGTACCACTTTACACTCCCTAGGGACAATAGCCACACATATTCATTTCTCTGGAGACATTATCAAAATGAATTACAGTGGTACCTCAGTTCACAAACACTCTGTTCGTGAACAATTCAGTTCATAAAAGCAGCATTTGGCAAAATTTTGCTTCCATTTGTGAATTACGCCTTGGGTGACAAACACAACCATGGCCATCTTCCCCACGATTGTGGAACGAATTAGGTTCGTGACTCGAGGTACCACTGTATTACTTAAAATTAAAATGTTCTTTGTGATAAACGAGTCATTTCTTGGAAGTTCCTTTAAATTTCTGGTTTTTTCTTGCAGTGTGTTTGTTTATTCCACACATTAAACTACAAAAGAGGAGAACGGGTAAGCTGAACACCACGCCTGTGGAAGGAGACCTTTCTAGGTACAGCAGGAGCATAAGTGCAGAGACTGAGTGCTTGCTCTTCAAGGTTATTATGGCGATTGGGGCCATGAAAGATTTAGGTCAGGCGGTACGACATTCAGGCAGGAGGTGTCAGGGCTGAACAGGGGTGTGGCCACCATGTAGATGACAAACAGCACCTTGTCGAGGTCCTTGGACTTGACACCAAAGTTTGCTTTTCAGTTATATTCAGTGCATCTGAGCAAGGAATGATCTCATTTCTCAGTTGTTCAGGGATGGTGATCATTATCTCCCAGTGTCCTGGAATTTTCTATTTAGTATTTTCCCTTCAGTTAAGTGGTAAGAGACAGGGAGACGGGGACAGAAGAGGAGAGAGAGGGAAAAGGAGAGGGAGAGAGGATTACCCAAGGTTCCAAGGGCCTGGCAGAGCCATCACCTCTGCCCACACATCATTGGCTAGGACTTAGTCACATGGTTATACAGATGTGCAAGGGATGCTGGGAGATATAGTTTTGTATCCTACTGAGGAGGACACACTCTCCCAATCCTAACATCATTGATAAGAACACAAATGCTTGTCAAAACAGTAGTGTTATTTTTCACTTGTGAGTTCATAAGTCAAAAAGATTTAGGAGAACTAGTGAATCTGACAAGGTGTAAAACTAGCATTCTTAGATTGTGTGTGGGGGGGGTATACTGGAGATTGATCCCAGGGCCTACACACTGAGGTACATCTCCATTCCTTTTTTATTTTGCATTTTGAATCAGGATCTCACCTAATTGCTCAGGTGGAATTCAAATTTTCAATCCTCCCACCTCAGTCTCCTGTATAGTTGGTGTCTTAGTTGCTTTCTCATTGCTGAGACAGAATACCCAATACTCACAAGTTAAAAGAGGAAGGGTTTATTTTGGCTTACAGTCTGTACAGGTCCCAATCTATAGTTGGCTGGTTCCAAGGCAGGGCAGTATGGCAGAGGAGAAAGAGTTCATGACATGGCAGCAAGAAGCATGGCATGATCAAGGCAGGAGGAGGGATATGTATATCCCATACCCAGTGACCCACCTCTTCTCACCAGACTTCCCCTCCCAACATCACACTCAGCTATAAGCCCATAAGCCATAAGTATCACACAAACCCATGATCCAGTCACCCTCAAAAGCTCTACCTATGAGGACAAGACACTTTGGGGGGACATCTGGATATAAGCCATAGCACCTGGGATTATAGGCATGCACTGCCAGGCCTGGCACATTCTTAGATATCTTTGCTGGGAATGTAAAACAATGTAAACTTTTAACTGGCAATTGTGTGATATATTATAAAATTTTTAACATACATTAACCCATTCTACTTTCCTCATTATGTCTTATAGCTATATTGCTACAAGGGACCAAGGTAATTATGCCAGGATATCTACTTCATCAGTGTTTGTAAGAACAGAAAACTGCTCTAATATTCACTAGGAAGGGTCTTGTTAAATACATTATGGTCCATTACTTGGGGACCTGACTTCGGGCTGTCTTTCTTCCAGATTCTTCCTGCTTCCTCCACAGCCATTGGAAGATCACAAGTTCAAGCCCAGCCTGGGCAACTAAGCAACTTAGCAAGACCCTGTCTCAAAATTTTTTAAATTAGGAAAGGGTTGGTGGGGCTGGTGAGATAGCTCAGTGGCATAAGTGCCTGCCTGGCAAGCATGAGGTCCTGAGGTCGACCCCCAGTACCCACATAAAAAAAAAAGTTGGTGATGTACCTCAGCATGAAGGGCCTGGGTTCAATCCCCAGCACCAATAAATAAATGAATGAATAAATATGACATGGTTCTGCTCTGAGTAAGTTCATCATGCAGTGTTGAGAAAGAAAAGTAAACATTTATAATACAAGGTAATAAAAGCCATATCAGCATCAGCAGCTAAACATGTTTTAGATTTAAAGGAAAAAGGAATGACTAGTCACTGACTGTCGGGCATGCATCCTTACCCTGCTAGATCTGGACGCTTTTCTAGTTACTCTTCACATCATCTCTGAGTGTGTGAACCTCCGCTTCCTGGCTGTTAAAGGTTGCCATAGCTACCACTTAGCAGGTACCAGGAATCATGATAGATGCTCTGTGTGCGAGCAAGGAAGACTTGCAGGTAAGCGTCATTACAGATGGCAGCCAAGGCCACACAATTCTTGAAGGGCAGGCCAGGAATTCAAATTCCTCCAAATCACCGGGCCACTTAAGCAACTTGGTGTGGGATCCAGGTGTTCAGACTAGTTACTGGGTATCTGCTGAGGACCAGGCCCTTCCCGGCCAACAGACTGATCTCCCAGAGTGGGGGAAGGGTCATCCAGGTGTCTGGAAGGAGAACAAGTGAAGGGAAGCCTCCTGAGGAGGTGGAATTGACCTTGAAGGGTGAATTAAATTTCACTGGGGGAAAGGCGAGAGCACTCTTGGCTGGATCACCATAGGTGTTGATGTGACATAGGAAAGCGCGGAGTGTGTGCGTGTGCGTGTGTGTGTGTACATCAGGCCTTAAGTGCACACAAGCATGCTAACATGTTGGGAGCGAAGCTGTCTGTCTTCGGGTATCTAGGACAAGGCCACTGCCTCTCATGAGCTTGGCAGGGCCCCATGAGAAGTGTGCACAGCTCAGGGAGCCGATGCACGCAGTGACTTGACCTTCGCTTGAGATTTCACAGACAGTTTTCTATTGTCCCCGTGAAGCCACCAAGGCATGCTGTTACAGATTAGACATTCTTCCTGTCCCAGAGCCTCCCCTCCCCTTAAACTCCTCACGAACTTATTCTTATGCCGAGTGTATAAATAAACAGGCTGCACGTGCCAGGCACTTCTTTTCTCCCATCCGGAGACAGGGCTCCCCCGACCCCAGCTTTCGTACCTTGACTCCTGTCTTCCTCACCCCCGCCGTCCTCCCTCGGGAGTTTCATGAGCTGTGCTGGATGCGGCACTAATGTGCATTAATGCTGAGTCCCTCAGGAGACAGGACGTGAAGGCGAAGTATTGGAAAGGTTGTGGGTCATACCATTAACTCGAAAATACTCTGTATTGTTTATTGATTGAACAGTTGACGGTATTTCTCTTCCTGAGGGAAAAAACTGTTCTGAAGTTATGGGCATCTGGTTTTTATTAGATTGATGAAAGGAAAAAGGAAAAAAACCCCTAAATTTGATAATTAAATTTGACAAACCAAATTCATACCTTATGTTCCAAAATGGAGGAAGTGTTCATTGAGTGAGGAATCTCAGCACGAAGGGAAAAGAATATGTTGCATCCATACACTACTTAATGGTGAATTCTAACTTAGGGAGCTAAATACTCTGCAGGCAGTATGGAGACGGTGTGTGTGCATGTGTGTGTGTGTGTGTGTATTTGTAGCACTGGGTACTGGGGATAGGGCCTTTGCAGTGAGCTGCATTCCCAGCCCTTATTTTTTTAAGACAGGGTCTCCCCAAGTCACTAAGTTATCCAGGCTAGCTCCAACCTGCAGTCTTCCTGCCTCAGCCTCCCAGTGCTGAGACCACAGATGTGCACCACCGTACCTGTTTTAATTTTTTTTTTGTGGGTACCGGGGGTGACCTCAGGACCTCGCGCGCCAGGAGGCGCCCGTGCCGCTGAGCGATATCACCGGCCCCTTTTTCGTATGTGGGTTCCGGGAGTCGAACTTGGGCCCTCGCACTTGCTGGGCAGGTGCTTAAGCCGCTGAGCCATCTCACCGGCCCTGTTTTAATTTTTTTGAGCTGCTAGAATTCTCATTAACCTATTTTTTGTCTCACACCAAGCAGCGATGACCTTATAACACTTTCAAAAGGCTGAACTCATAATCCCTCCAAGTCCTTCCAAATCTTCAGGTCCTCTCTCCCTCGCACACTGACATGTTACTTGTAACATTCCACAAGGTGTTATAAATATCTGCTTCTTGTTCAGTATCCTTCATTACCCTGGGAGTAACAATGGCAGGAAGTAAATCTCATGCAGCTTTCAGATGCCCCTATTCAACAAAAGTTGTGGCACCTATTTAGGAATTGCAAAATGCATGACAGTTGATTTGGAACCAGTATTACCTTTGGGCCACCTTCCCAAGCCCCATTACACTTTCATGAAAAGTTTGTACTTGAATCTTTTCTCTAAACCCACAGAGACTAGGATAGCTCTCTGAGGTCAAGCTCTTGGATTTAAGCTGCCCCTCTCAGCTGGGCGGAAGGACAGAATTATCTTGGCCACTCAGAGCACAGAGGGGGAGAAATGAGTACAGACTTCTGAGAACGCATTGCTCAGAGCTAACAGCACCTTCCCCAGCACATCCACATGGGAGAATCCAGGAATTATTCAACTCGCTGGACTTTTCACCTAAGTGCAGAGGCAGAAGCTGAATCTTTCTGGTCCCCAGAATCCTCACAAAGGAAAAGCAAGAACTGTCTCATCTGAGAGGTAAGGAAATAAGATCACTTAATTCGGGGGAAGAAAAAAAGAATACAAAAACGTTCTTTCCCCTATTAGATGGCTGTGGGTGCTGGACACAGCCTGGGTGCCATACAGACCTCACTGAAATTGATCCTTGTGACAACTGTAAGAAGTCAGGGTCATCTTCAAGCTGGAGATGAAGATGTGATGCTTACAAGATCATACCCCTTGTCTAGGAGCACAGACCAGTTGCAGACAGAGCTGGGCTAGAAGCAGTTAGATCAGATGTAACAGTTCTGTTCCCTATTTGGTGACTACATTTCAAACTGACATTCACAAAACCAGCTAACTGGTCAATACTAGCATTAAAAATGACAGAGCAGAATTTGAAAGAAAGCATCAAAGTGATTCACATAAAGTAAGGGAAGTGTTATGCTAAACCTATGTATGTATGTATGTAATTGGCTCTATGTACGTAATTGGTGTGTATTTGTGATTGTGACTCATTCACAGTGGAAAATATATTTCTTATTTTGAGCCATGGTAAAAAATGTTTGAGGGCCACTGTGGAATATGCCACGTCTACATCAGCTAGTACACAAGCAATAAATGAAAATCATGATTACATTGTGCCTTTATTCCTGAAATAAATGCTTTCTTCTTAAGTAACAAATAATTCAGGATTAGAGAGGTTAAGAATCTTACAGCCACACAGCAAACTGCTGTCACAAACTCCTGGGGGAGGCAGAAATCACACGGATCATACCATATGTTGGAATCTAGACGCAACTTAGGTGTAACAAGTGTTTGTACAATTGGCTTAAAATCTTTGAATTATTCCCAAATAGATCGACGAATTTTAAAGCACACACACCATTCTTCAGTGGATTAATCAGGGGCATTCTAGGACATCTGATATTATCAGAGAGGCAAGTAATACAAATAAGTTATGGAGAAGGAAAGTTAGTTATAGGGGATATAAGGGAAATAGGAGTAGAGAAAGGACCAAGGACAAAGCAGGTCAGAGAAGAAGGAGGTCTTGTGAAGGGAAGGTCCACAGTAGGGAACCGGCAGGAAACTTCCAGTATAGGGACAGTGCCACCACGGTGAAGACCTGGTCTGTGGCTGGTCACACTGACCAGCCAGGTGACTTCGGTCAGAGCCAAACACATGCACCCAACCAGCACGGAAGCTGGCCTGGAAAGAACTCATGCAAACTTTGACCCTTGCTGTGCCCTTCTGAAAAAAATGAGGAATTGTGCCTTCATATTTCTAAAAAATGTATTTTTGAGAAATTTTTGCAGGTTGACCTTTATATAAATGGAACCAGTTTGCATACTTAAATTTTCTTTTGCTGTTTCTCTTTTGTTACTGTAACTGATCACTGATGTTAGATGTGATTCATTCATCTACAAAATTTTCTCCATTATATAAATGGATCGAAATTTACTTATTAATGGTATTACTGGACACTTGCAGTGTTCACAGGGTTTTTTTTTTTTTTCTTTTTGATAGTGCAACAGTGCTGCCATTGACATTAGTAGAATTTCTGCTAGTCACATTAAAATTTACTGGATAATGCCTCATTTCTGAAGAACATTCAGTTGAGACTCCCAGAAACACTATATGAAAAGTTTTAATATATTCCGCTTACAGAATATATGTATTTGACAATTTTGTGTGTGTGAAATGGTACTTCACTTGTTTTTCTTTTTTTGTTCCTACTTAAATGCTTTATTATTCTTTGGTGAGTACACACTTATGCCTTTCCCCCACTTTTCTACTGAAAAAATCATTTTCCATACCAATTGATCAACTTTTTTATATAATTCTACATAGGGACCCCTTGCCGCTTACATGCATTGCAAATTATTTTCCAAGTTCGTGACTCTGAATGATTAGAATTTTTAAACAATTGGATAAGGTTTAAATTATATGCTCTATTATTGTTACTGTTTTCTATATACCCGTGGTCATAAAGATATACTTTGTACGATTTTATTTTAGAAATATTTCACTTCCCATTTATAATTTTAGTTCACTGGAAATTGACTTTTTGGTTATGTGGCGAGATGTACGGTTTCAATTTCTTTTTATTTTTCAGTGTGGACAATTATCCAAGAACAATTTACCAAAAAGTCCATCCTCTACCCCCAATCTGCAATGCACATTATGCCGTAAGTCAAGTCCGAAAGCATGTGTAAGTGCGTTTCTGGACTTTATTCCATTCCTTCACTTCTGTTGTTTACATGTGGTAGTTTTCATGAAGGATGTTTCACTGAGAGACTCAAAAGGAAAGCACCCGTGTAGGGGTGCAGTACCAGAGCAGCAGATTTTGCTCAATACATGAATGAGAAGAAACCTGATACCCTCTCCTTCCTCCTACTGCTGTACCCTTGATCCATTTGCTTTATTTTCCTTGAAGAGGCTAGGTTCCTTGCTGACTCAGGTTTTGTGTTTTATTGTTTTGACTCTTTCCTGATCCAAATGCAATGTTCTTTCTCCAGCTCAGAGTTCAGCTATTCCTTATGTACCAAGAATAAGTTGCCCCAAGCACTCTCTGACTCCCTGTTCTAAAATAGCCTTCTCCAGAACTGGCTAACCACACTATTTTGCTTTTTCTTTAGTACTCATCCTCTGAAATGTTCTATTTGTCCTTTATTTTCTTCTTCTCTCCCTATCTAGAATATAAATTTCAAAATGTCACTATTTGATTTCCAGTACCTGGTTCCTAGGGTTTATCAAATAAATACTTGCTATTGAATGTATCTGGTAGGCCAGAGGCAAGCCCAAACATTCTACTGTGTTTCAAGTTGTACCCCTAGTGTTAATGGCAAAGGATCCTACTTCTACAGCCCCACCTCTCTGAACAATTCACTGTTCACTGCCTGTGAGCTTCATTACACTCATGTATGAATAGTGCTAATTTGTGTAGGGTCGTGAAAATAAATTGTTCTCTATGTGTTTAGAAAACCCAGCACCTAAATGTTCAGTATATGTACTCATAGTTCACTTAATAAAAGCCGTATTATCTTTCTGGAAGGAACTGCCTTTACAAATATTCAAAGAGAAAATCTCTTACTGGTTGTTTTAGAAAATCTCACGGCTGGCACATTTTTCTAATACTCACTGGCAAATTTCCTTCAGTATCTAACCCACTTAAGAGAGGTATACTCAGAGCAAGAGAACTGCTGAGTCTTCCTTTATTTAAAATAGTGTGCACATGACCTCCAGGATCTTGGGAAATTTTTGAACAATAAAGAAATCCAACCTAGAAAAAAGCCACTTAAGGTAAAAGTAAGGTAGTAATCATCCACCCGTGCTTTATAAGACATCTACTGTCGTGTTTAATATTCATAAGGACTAAGGTCTTCATGGGAATGCATTCACCTCCATTTTACAGACACAGTAACTGAGACTCATAAAAGCTGAATGTCTTGAATAAAACGCAGCTGTGGTAAGCAGAGGTCAAACTCCTCCACACCCGGTTTTACAATTTTCCTTCTGTACGTCGTTGCTGTCCTTGCTGACAGTAGTAGCCCAGAGCGAACTTAACCTGGCCCCACAGGTAACCAATCAAATGTGCTCTTCCTTATTAACCCTTAGATGTCCCGCTGACGACGTTCTCTACAGAAGAACTTCTTTCTTCACTTAGATGGAGTGCTCTCTGGAATTTGCCAACAGATCCATCGGCCAGGATTTTATCCTCCTGGGTCTGTCGGCTATGCCAAGCACCAGGGACGCCCTCCTCGCTGTCTTCCTGGCCCTCTATCTGCTGATCCTTCTGGAGAACACGCTCGTCATCTACCTCACCTGCAGCCGCCGCGAGCTCCACAAGCCCATGTACTTCTTCCTGGGCAACCTCAGCGGCCTGGAGCTGTGCTACGTGTCGGTGACCATGCCCACGCTGCTCGCGGGGCTGAGGTCGGGTGTGTGCCGCGTATCCTTCCCCGCCTGCGTGGGGCAGCTCTTTCTATTCCTGGCCCTCATCAGCACCAAGTGCACGCTGCTGGCCTCCATGGCCTACGACCGCTACGTGGCCGTGTGCCGCCCGCTGCACTACCCGCTGCGCATGCGGCCCCCGGTCTGCCGGGGACTGGCCGCGGGCTCGTGGCTGGGCGGGCTGGGGGTCTCGGCGGCCCGGACCGCGTGCGTCGCCCGCCTCGCTCGCTGCGGGCCCGGCGTCCTCGACCACTTCTTCTGCGACGCCGGGGCCCTGCGCGGCGGGGCCTGCGGGCCTGCGGCCGCGGCGAGGCTGGACGCCCTGGCGGCGGGGGCCGTGGCGGGCGGGTCGCTGCTCGCCGCCCTGGCCGCCTACGCCGCCATCGCGGGCGCCCTGCGGCGCCTGCCCTCGGCCGCCGCGGCGCGCAGGGCCCTGGCCGCCTGCGCCTCGCACCTGGCGGTCATGGGCGCCTTCTACTCCGCGGTGCTCTTCGTGGACGCCTGCCCGGGCCGCGGCCGCCCCGCCGACCTCGGCAAGGCGCTGTCGCTCCTCTACGCGGCGCTCACGCCCGCCTGCAGCCCGGCCGTCTACTGCCTGCGCAACCGCGAGGTGCACGACGCACTGCGCAGGGCGCTCCGCCGCCTTGCAGGCTCTCGCGAGAGCTGATGGCCTCGCGGGAATTTACTGCCCCGCGAGAGTGGGCTGGCGGGAGAGAACAGGCCGCCTCGCCGAAAGTGATGGCCTCTTTAGAGCTGATGGCCCCACAGTTACTGACGGCATCGCAAGAGCAGACGCCCTTGCGAGAAAGGCCTTGTGGGAATTGATGCCTCACCAACAATCCTAATTTTCAAATATTGCTGATCTGTTGGGGACCAGGGGATATGAAATGATATGTTACTACGCTGGGGACCAGGCTACATGACTGGGGTTCCGTGGTCTCCAGGCAGGCGTGACCTCGCTTTAGGAACAGAGCAGTATGCGAAGGCTGCCATGCTTCCTGGTTGCATGGAGAAAGCTCCTAACCCCAGCATTCCTAAGGCAAGATGACATCTGCTGAAGACACTTTTACTGAAGAATGCAGGCATATTGATATGAGGACAGAGTTGTTCTCCATTTCTTTGTTCCCATTTACTACATTTGCTGTTCCATGGAAAGTACACCACCCCTTCCCCTGCACTTCTGGCTTGCTAATAAAAGTGGGTCAACCACGAGATTGTGTGCCTGTCCACTAGAGGCAGTTTCCTCCCGGTCCCCTTGTACCTTGAATATTTTTTGTCTTTCTTTACTCCCCGCCATTCCCCCTCAGGTACCTGGATTACTAATTACTAGTATAAAACTATTATTACTAATATAAAACTCATGCGTGACTTTCAATAGCCATAGGAACCTCCAGAATGTACTGCAGCATTATGAACAGGCTCTTTAAAAATCAATATGAAAAATAAGGCTATTCCAAAAAAAACAACAAAGGAAAATGGTCATGAATTAGAATATTACTCATGAAGAAACATAACTAGCTGATAACCTATATAAAGATGGACAGTGAAATCTCTATTAATACAGGAAGTGCAGATGGGAATAGAAGACTGTAATTTACCCTCTGCATGCATATATATAGGCACACAGATGACTAACATATATGCATATACTAACGTTTTCTATACACTTATATGTGTGTTATACATATATAACTCAAATGTGTGTGTACAAGAAAGTTTATAGCAAAACTGACATTTGGAATAAACATTTTTTCAAATGCCTGGAAATAAATGTTCACCAATAGATTATTTAAATATATCCATACTGTGAAAAATATGCACCCATTAAAAAATTAGACCTCTGATTAATGACATGGAGACATTTCTCAGGTATGTGTTTGAGTTAAGAAATAAGAGAACCAGGGCTGAAGAATCTGATAGAGGTGAAGTAGGGAGGGAGAAGGAAAGAGGGGAGATGGAAGATAACACATCACTTGCCCCTAATGAGAAATGATGTCACTTTCAGGCCAAAGCATCAGGCATGAGACCCTCCATACCTCTCTCTTGCGAGTGGCTGAACAAGCTCAAAATTTGCATCTTTTCTACATGAGCTCCTGAGCACCTACCCTTGGTTAGTAAAACCATCCCCACCTACCAACCTGCAGTGGAAATGCAGCTGTTATTGATCAAAGCCACTTAGATTTCAGGGTCACTGTTCTCATAGCATCAACCAGACTTTAAAATAAAACACAAAGACAGTCGAAGTGTGGACAAAGTCAACTATACAATTTGTTTGCTGTAGTATCGTTTACAACATCAATAAACTAGAAGTTCGGGGCAGTGGATAGATCAGTTGCAGAGCTTTGAGTCTTCACCAGCCTTCACTAGGATCATGGAATTCTCCATTTGCTTGTCTATACTAAGAGACACACACAGCACATGGGAACAACGTGATGTGGGAAATGGGACACATTCCTGCCAGTTGTTTCAGAAAGGAGTGTGTAGAATCTGTTGATGCAACTCCTTAGCTATCCCGAGCTGTGTGCGGAGAACCTTTACTTGTCCTGAGCTGCGTTCAGAGGACCCCGTGCACTTTATCTCATGTACTGATCAATCGGCAGTGTTGGTGTAGGCTCTGCCCCAGCTCCCCACTGAGGACGTGGAAGCTGGAGTTCAGAAGGGTGCATTAGGTTGCTCAGGGTCACACGGGTGGCCGCTCCTCGCTGCTTCCTCACTGCCCAGCTGGCCTCGTGCTCCCTGTGCTCCTGGACGTCCACAGCCCAGGACCCACACACAGATGGAGCCTCCATAGCTAGGAGTGGGCGCAGGGTCTCCACTCCCTGTGTCCATCATAAAAATACCTGGTACATTTTTAAGCTTTATCTTTACTTCTCATTAGGGTGCATTTAAAAGATGTGGCAGCAAAATGACAAGAGGTTGGGTCACAAAGGGGCAAGGGCGGGATTCAGCAATCTCTGAGCATCCTTCCTCCTCCCAGGCACCTGGCCTCCACTGTGGTGAGGAGCCCCCTTGCCCCAGCCTGGCACTGTGTCCTAGAAGTGCTCATGTGCCCTTCAGCTTGGACACTCACCTCCTCTCAGAGGCCAGCAGGACAGCCCCAGGAGGTGGGGGGGTGCGTGTGTGTGCGTGCGTGCATCCGTGTGTGAGGGTGATGCTGTCATCTACCCTCATGTCAGGTTCCTGCCCATGGACCTTGGAACCATTCTGAGCGCCTTCCATCCTGGCTGAGATTTGATGGATCTATGACGCAACCACGAGGAGGGACAGACATGAAGACGTCCCAGCCGCAGTTCCTCCTGTAGTGAGACCTAAAGCGTGGTGACCCACGCGGAGGGCTTTGCATACGTCTGCAATTTAGAGAGTCCTGGAGGAACAGCGGATATCACTGCAGCCATCAGTCTCCGGAAACACAAGGGCCAATGGAGCGCTACCTTCCTTCAGTGAATTATCCACTTATTTCTTCAAGCGAATTCACTGAGCTCCTCACGTGCGCCAGGCACTGCTCCAAATGGTGGCCCTGAGCGGGGACGGTGGGGCCCAGGCTCTGCAGGACTCACATCCCGCTCTGTGGTTTCTCCTGTGTGCACTGAAGCCGCAGAGACTGGATGCAGGAGCTCTGTCTTGGCCTTGCTGTCAGGGCAACCAGGAGAAGCGTTGTAGAGGAGGCAGCCGGAAGCCGGGTTCTCAGGCAGCTGTGCCCAGGAGATGGGGTAGCAGGTGGGAGGTCAGCCTGGAATGGGGCGAGGACATGTCCGGGTCATGGGGATCCAGGGTGCCTGAAACCAAGACAGAAGGTGGGATCTTAATTCCTAGTTAAGGAGATTTAGCTCCTTTAGTTATGACAAAAGATATTTAGTCATTTTTAATAATACAAAATATTTTTATTACAAAAACAATATAAGCTTAACACAAGTTGTTGACACAGACAACAAAATGAAATTCAAAGCCAAGCCTCCCAATACCTTCCACATCATGACAACCACCATTAACATTTTATGACATTGATTTTCCAATCCTTTCCTATGTACAGATCCACATTGCATTTAAAAATTAAAACATCTTTGTACTACAGTATGTATGGCTCTTTTTTAACTTGACTTTTTCATATCACCGTGCACAACTGACGTCTTCCCTGGCAGGAAGTACTTGTGACGTCACTGTGGGTGTGCTGGAGTAGGCCCTCTATTGTCCAATAGAGGTTTCTTCCAAAGGTTTTCCAATGAAAAAACATAAAGTCTCTTGCAGCTAATCACTACAAACATCTTAAATTGTTTTCTGTGCAAAAATTCTTACAATTGCATTCTGAGTCAGTTTATGGACACTCACATAAGAGATGCATATCCCTGGGCCGGTGAGATAGCTCAGTGGCATAAGCGCCTGCCTGGCAAGCGCGAGGGCCCGAGGTCGACTCCCGGAACCCATATATGAGAAAAGGGCCGGTGATATTGCTCAGCAGCATGGGCGCCTGCTGGCACACAAGGTCCTGAGGTTGACCCCCGGTACCCACAAAAAAAAAAGAGATGCGTTTCCCTAAATTACCTTACAGAAACATTGCTCTCATTTTGGTTACTAACTTTTATTATTACTGAAATTTACAAAAAAATCCTTATTCTCCTTGGATTGCTTTTTATCTTCAGAAAACCCCTATTGAAACATATGTAGATACATATAATTTTTCTTTAAATATTTCTCATTCAAAAAATTATTCAAATTTTACTGTATGAGTTACATTTTAATTATGAGTATATTATGCCCTTATGCCAATATATGGAGATACTATTACTTCTTTTTTAATAATTTCATATTTCACAATATGGAGGTGCAATAACTTACTCAATCCGTGTCTTATCAATGAATACTCACATTCTTTCTGGTTTTCACTTAAAGCAACGCTACAATAAACATTCTTATACATATATTTTATAGAGCCATACTTTCATTTCCTTATGAGATGTTAGCAAAAGTGGAGATACCTGGTCAAAGTGTAGGTACAATTTTAAAATTTTAATATTTACTCCTACTTTGCTGTCCAAGAAGGGTCTAATAATTTGTTACCACCAGCAATGTATGAGAGAGAGGACCCATTCTTCCGCAGCCTCCTTAGCTCTCTCTAGGTGGTAACAATCATTCCAGCCTTTCCCAGTGTGATATAGTGACGGTAAACTCGTTGTAGTTAACAATTTCTGCCAGTACCAGTGATGATTTTTAGATCATTGGTCATTTATATTGCTTCATCTATAATTTGTCTATTTACAAACCCTCCCATCTGCCCTAAAATATATATCTTATATGACTTGCAATCATACCTTAAAAGTGAGGTGTCGATCACTTTTGAAAAGAGCTTGGCAGTTCCGTTAAAAGTTAACCATAGAGTTATCATATGGCCCAGCAATTCTACACCTGGACTTAAACTCAAGAGACCTGGAAACATATATGCATTAAAAATTATAAATCAGTGTTTACAGAAACGTTAATTCATAATAGCCCTAAGTGCAAGCAACCCAGATATCTCTCAATTGCTGAATGGGTAAATAAAGTGTACTATATCCATACAATGGAACATTATTTGTTCATAAAAAGAAGTGAAGAAATGATACGTGCTACAATATGTATGAATCTCAAACTATTATGCCAGGGGAAAGAAGAAAATCACAAAAAGCCACACACTGTATACATGATTCAATTTCTATATAATCTCCAGAACTGGCAAATCTGTAGAGATAGGAGGTAGATTAGTGGGTTCCTAGGGCTTGAGACATGGGTGACACTGAGAGTGACTTCTTTTTGTCACACTGGGACAATTCATTTCTTGAAAGGTACAAAATATATCATTGAATCAGCAAACATATCCACTCTTAGTTCTGTTATCACTTTTGATTACACAGACTCAATGTCTAAAGTCAATCATATTTTGATTTTTTAAGTTTATTGGTACAATTTAGATATACATTATGATCATATTCATCATAGGGAGTTGGCACCTGTATATGATATATCTTGATTCCTCTTTTTTCCGCAATCATCTTCCCTCCCTTCAATCCCTCTTCCCCTCCTTATTTACAAAACTTTGTTTCCATTTTATCCTACTTTTATTGTTTTTCTTTCTTTTCCCTTCCTTCCTTTCCCCCTTCTCCCTTCCTAGTTTCTCTTTCCTTTTGAACAGTTTCTCCCCATTTCACAATATCTATTGTAAATTTTGGTCCTTATTTACTCTTTCAGTTTCTCACACCAGGGAGACAATACAATATTTACACGTGTGTCCAGTTTCTTTCACTTAAGAATATAGTTTCAAGGCGCATCCAAGGTGCATCTCAAGTTTATCATTCTTAATGGATGAGTAGTACTCCATTGTATAAAAAAAACACATCTTTTTTATTTTTTCCTTAGTTGATGGGCATTTGGGTTATTTCCAAGATTTAGCTATTACAAACTGTGCTGTTATAAACATGGGTCAGCATATATCACTGTAGTATGATGTTTTTAATTCTTTGGGGAATATACCCAGGAGGGAATAGCTGGGTCAAATGGGACCTCTAATCCTAGTCTTTTGAGGAATCTTCATACTGATTTCCACAGTGGTTGCACCAGTCTACACTCCCACCAACAGTGGAGAAGTGTTCTTTTTTCCCCACAGCCCCTCCAGCATTTCTTATTGGTTGACTTCTTGATGATAGCCATTCTTTCTGGAGTGAGATGGAATCTCAGTGTTTTAATTTGCATCTCTTGAATGACCAGTGATGTTGAACATTTTTCATATATTTATTTGCTGTTTGTATTTCTTCATCTGGGAAGTGTGTATTCATCTCAGATGCCCATTTTTGCATTGTAAAGTCAAACATATTTTAACTTTTCTTTTGTACACAAGGAAATATGAAATCTGGAATTTATAAACCCTCATGTTAGAAAACCTTCTTAAAATGAAGACATTATGTGTAGTACAAATATCTTACAGCAAAGAAAAATGGCTCATTTTGCAAAAATTTAAAAGAATAGGCATAGACTTTTAAAAATCACACAACCCAGAATTAAATATAATTTTGTTTGTTAACAAGAGCAAAGGGCAATTTTTAATTTATACACCTTGTGCATCAAAGGAGGAATAAAATCTAGCCATTTAAAAATTTGAGTGAAAATGCTTTCAACAGAAAGTATTATTAGTTCAGCCACAAAATCCCATACCCATAATACAATTGTCCTTGAGCATTTTCATCCCTTGATCTTTCTGCACTTGTAGCCTCACCCAGGAAATATAGGGCATGATGACTTGCTCCTCCCTTTTTTTCTTTACTGGCACGTTTTGAGAATAAATAAAATACACACAACCAAAACCTAAACCAACCAACCAAACAAACAAAACCCACACAAAACAAAAACTCCTAACTCGTTACCTTGTAGTCTTTTACCCAAAGCATCTTTTCAGGGCTTCACTATTTAATGTTCTTATACCTGCCATTTCAAAGGCTGTCCTGAGTTTCAATCAATGCATTTTATTTTTAATGTGAGTACCGGGAGTTGACCTCAGGACCTCGTGCTTGCCAGCAGGTGCTTGTGCCGCTGAGTGATATCACCGGCCCTTTTCTTCCTTTATTTGGGTTCTGGGAGTCGAACTCAGGACCTCGCATTTGCCAGGCAGGTGCTTATGCCGCTGAGCTATCTCACCGGCCCAATCAATGCATTTTGTGTTGAAAGAAAGCACTTTCTTTTGCATAGTTTAAAAAATACTTATATATAAATAATCACGAACATGTGTTTATTAATAGTTTTATTTATATTCTTGTTAGTCAAGTATATATTTAAGAATTAAGGCAAATAAAGTTGAATTATTTCTCTTTTCTCACAAACCCAAACTCTGTCCCCTTAGTGGGTTATATTTTCATGTGCTTAGAAAAGTTGATTGAATATTTTTATTTAGGAAAAATAGAATATAAAACACACTTTAAAGTGAAAAAGTTGGACCAGGGATATAGCTCAGTGGCGCAAGTGCCCTCCGGGCAAGCATGAGGTCCTGAGTTCAATTCCCAGTACCGACAAAAAAAAGTGAAAAAGTTATATTTAAGAACTATCATTTTGGTAAAAAATAGCTGGGCATGGTGGTGCATGCCAGCAATCCCAGCACTCAGGAGGCTAAAAAAAAAAAAAAAAAAAAAAAAAAGAACTATCATTTTGGAAGAAGGGAAGGTTGTTATTAAGCATGTTAGCAGAATAACCTAAATCTTTTTTCTTCTTTGAAAACTGTGGAAAATCACAGGGTTGGGGGACAGTTGTGTGGATGCTGAGAGGGCAGAGTCCTCTACAGACGCCTGGGTTGCTGGCATCAGTGTGTCTGTTAGGTAACCAGGTATGCAGCAGTGAGAGGCCCCAGCAAGCTTGGGTCTTTTGACGTTTGCCAGTTAAGGGCACCTGTTTTGAATTCTTCCCTAAACCCGAACATCACAGGACATGTGCTGGAACCACTTATATGCTGAATTTTGTCCCTCTTTAAAAACTGAAAGTTTTAAACATACACTACTAATTTCAGGAGACACCTATGTTCAGTAGTTTGAATGTCTGGACAGAGCAGAGAGACTTCTATTTTGTACAAGTTTCACTTGGGAACAATGAAATCATTCTGGAAGTAGATAATGGTGATGACTGTACAGCTTTGTGAATATATCAAAAAGCACTGAACCTTGGTCAGCTGGTCAACCTCTGGACCACCGCAGGTTTCTTCTGAAAGCTGCCTGGACCTCCCTGTTCCTCAGGCAGTAGATGACAGGGTTGCACATGGGTGTGACCACTGTGTAGATGACCGACAGCACCTTGTTGAGGTTCATGGTTTCTATGCGGCTGGGACGGGCATAGATGAAGATAGTGGCTGAGTAGAAGATGCCCACGACCACTAGATGGGAGGCACAAGTGGAGAAGGCTTTGTGGCGGGCAGCGGCTGAAGGCATGCGGAGTACAGTTCTACTGATGGCCACATAGGAGGCTATGGCCACAAGAAGTGAGCCCCAGAGGATGACGATGGCAGAGATGAAGTCCACCAGCTCTGTGAGGGCCACGTGTGTGCAGGACAGGTTGAGCAGAGGGGAGACATCACAAAAGAAGTGGTTGAGAATATTGGGGCCGCAATAGGACAGGCTGGCAATGCATGCTGTTTTGATCACTGAGAGCAGCAGCCCACCCAGCCAGGAGGACACAGCCAGGCCCAGGCAGACCTGGGGCCTCATGAGCAGCGGGTAGTGCAGTGGGTGGCAGATGGCCACGTAGCGGTCGTAAGCCATGGAGGCCAGGAGGGTGCACTCCGTGCAGATGAGGGAGATGAAGAAGAACAGTTGGGTCATGCAGGCTGTGAAAGGAACATGACAGTGGCCAGTCCACAGCCCCAGGAGCAGTGTGGGCGTGGTCACGGACACATAGCACATCTCCAGGCCACTGAGGTTGCCCAGGAAGAAGTACATGGGCTTGCGGAGCTCAGTGTGACTGAAAATGAGGTAGATGATGAGCGTGTTCTCCAAGAGAGTGAGAAGGTAGAGGGCCAGGAAGATGGCAAAGAGGGCGACCCTGATGCTCAGCCTGGTGGACAGGCCCAGGAGGACAAAGTGCTGGACTCTGGTCACGTTGGCCGGCTCCAGGGAACTCTCCATCTAAGAACCAAAGATATCTACAAAACAGTTTTTGAATGTCTATGAATCTTTTCCCACCCTAGATCAAAACCATTTTCTCACCTGGATCAGTGAAATAGCTTCTTATTGAGTCTGTCTGCTTCTGAACTTCTCCTATACAATCCTCCAGGTAGCAGTTAATGGGATCTTTAAGTTGGTAGATCATATAGGATCGTGCCTCTGCACAAATCCCCATTGTCCCTAGAATAGATAATAAGTGCCTTGTCTGGACCTCCAGCTCCCAGTGACCTGGTCCCTGCCCCTGTCTCAGGTTTCACTCATCACACTTCCACTTCCCATCCTCTGCAGCCCTACAGACTCTTCCATATCCACAAGAGTTCCAAGGTCCTTCCAGCCTCAGAGAATTCCCATGTGACTTCCCTTCTATCTGGAACACTGTCTCCTCATTCTTGCTTTTCCCATTTCTAGGAATTCTTGACATCATTGTAAGCAGTTTCAATGTCTTGTACTCAGATATGTCTATCTTATTGTCTATTTCTGTACCCCATTATTTCCTTTCAAAGGGATTCTCATTAATTTAAATTACTTTGCATGCCCGTCCAGCTGTTCATTGTCTCTCCAACTAGTCTGAATCATTAAGGATTCTATGCCCCAGACTTCACAAAGAAGCAAACCTCCTGCTACATTAAAAGTATTCATCAGAAGTGTATTAGGCATGGTGGATCAAAGTTGAATTTCCAGGTATTGCCCCTTTCCAGAGGCACCAATAAAATGTTAAGGGTGTTGGCTCGATGCACTGGGACTCCTCCAAGGTGACCCTGCTCTTCAACTCATGGTTGTTGAATTTAAGGGACATGATGTGAGAAAACACTGGATTTGGGTTAAAAATTCTGCCTTGTCTGCCTATTACAATCTCTAGCATGTTGTTGGATTTGTACAAGCCTCAGTTTTTTTTTTTTTTTTTGTGGGTACCGGGGGGTCGACCTCAGGACCTCGCGCGCCAGCAGGCGCCCGTGCCGCTGAGCGATATCACCGGCCCTTTTTTCGTATGTGGGATCCGGGAGTCGAACTTGGGCCCTCGCGCTTGCCGGGCAGGCGCTTAAGCCGCTGAGCCATCCTACCGGCCCACAAGCCTCAGTTTTATCCTCCATAAAGTGGGGAAGATGACACTGGCTTCCAGGAGATGCTGTGAAGACGGCATAAGAAAATGAAAGCGAATGTTCTGTACAACCGTTATTTCATAGACTGGGATCGGCTCCTTTTTAGGTGGCCTTCAAAAAGCTACGAAGAACTTCAGTAGTTCTCCTGGACATCTGGGTGTAGAAAAGAATTATTTTCTCTTTTATTTAAGTGTGATTCACTTATTGATTTTTTGATATTTAATGTGAAATTGACTACCATTAGAGAAGAGAATTAGCTACAGTAATTTTCTAGAAAATTGTTCTTTCTAGTAGCTTTATTCAGTGATTGTATCAAGTTTTACTTGCCAGGCTCGTCTTGATGGGTGTTTGATTTTTTCCCCATCAGCTGATCCTATCCATGATGCCATGTGGATCGTCTTGTGCATGTCTCTATGAACACTTGAGATCACAGCCACAAGAGCCCGTTCTAGAAGCACCATGATCACACCAACGTGTATGCTCATTTGAACTTTCAAAAGAGTGAGATTTGCACTCCCAGAAGTCATCTGTCAGCTATTAGTAGTATATAGCAATGCCAGTTTCCCTATATCTCTCCCCATAGTGTGCATGATCAACTTTCTGATCTTTGCAAACTTGATAAGTAATAAAGATATATTCAATGTGTATTTGTCTTACTATGATATATAGAGTGTCTTCATATGTTTAAAATTGATTTGCATTTCCCTTTACCAAACTGTTTGTTCTTGTGCCTTGCCCACTTTATTTCCTGGGTTGAACCTTTTTATTAATTTTTCTGTAAACGTTTTAAATATAAGGAGTTGGGATTCCAGAGGCTAAGCTATTTGCTGAAGACAGTGCAATGCGGAAGTGCTGAAGCAGTAATATGGCCCAGAGGCTGCCTGAGCACTGTGACAGGAGCCTGTTTCCAGAGAATGGGGTGGGGTCCACCAACACTGCCAGACTAACTGGGATGTCGTGACTCGGGGAAAGAATGTGTGGGGCTAATAATCAATTGTGGCAACCTCAAGTTTTATCCATGGCATGTTAGATTGTTGATGTTGGAAGTGCCTTGGTAACTATCTAGACCAATTCACTGAAAGTGTAAGTGTAGAAAATGAGACACAAGACAAAATCTTTTCCCATCAAGATCCTCTACAGCCTTTATCCTCCATTGCTTTGTGAGTTTCTCTCTCCTCCATCTTTAAAATCATCTATGGGTTCTGAACCCCATGAAATTTCTCTCTCCAGATATTCCAGGCGCAATACTAATAAGCCAGATAATTCAAAATTTCTGATTCACTATTTCTTCATGTATACAGTGGGGATGACCACAGTTTATCTGATAGAGCTTTTGTGAGACTCATAAGCAAAAATGGAGGTTCTAGGAGAGGAGGTTCCTCGCCCAGGTCAGAAAGTAATTATTGGTACTGTTAACACCAACTTTCATTTGTTAACCTTGGAGTTATTGGTTCTTAAATTATTAAAGGACTCAGTTACCATATTTATCAAAAAGTAGGATATGTGCTACTAATGTGGGATGATTTGAGGTGACAGATAGACAAGATGTGGAATGATATTGATTCACCAAATGTGATTGTTATCCTTTTGCCAGTTCTCTTTTCATCCTGGTTATTACATCAAGGAAAAAGTCTCAAATTGGTACTAATGTGCTTTAGTTTCTTGCTAATACTTTCTAAACTTTCCTTCTAATAAATATGGAGGAAACCTTACTCTTCTCAGCAGTTTGAGATTTGAAGCTAGAAGTAGGGTACTATGCCATCGTTTTATTCTGTCAGATTTCATTTCTATGGTCACCTTGTACTTGTGGCAAGTGGTACTGACTTTCTTCTTATCTAGAAAGGAATATAATTTCCCTTTAATATAATTATAGTAAGAAAAATAAATTGTTTAAAGAAAAACGTTAAGTAAATAACAGCCCACCCTGCCTAGACATATCATAAGAATTTGGAACACTGAGTGTCTGCAGCTTAGAAAATACTGTGCACCGGTACACCTTAATCTTGCAGACAAAATGAGTGGTAAATAAATGTCTTTAGTTGCTGATGGAGCTGCAGAGACCTCTATATTGAGCCCACACTCAACCAAGTATGCATGTGCAGCAGTGGGTGGAGCTTTCCCAAGTCCTGAAACAACAATTTGTTTGGCTCTAAGATGGTCCATGCCCAGAGTGTTGCCCTTGACCATCTCTTCTGCGAAGTCTCTATACAGCCCAGAGCTACACCTGTCCCAAATAAAGACCATGGCGATACTCATTCTGTCCGTGCCTGTCTTTTGCCTTCAACAGGTGTTTTTTTTTTTTTTAAAGTAACACAGGCACATTACTGAAACCTGGACATACCACTTCTACCCAAGAGTCTTTTGAGCAAATCATTTAATTTCTCTGAGCCCCAGTTGGTTCAAAAATAACTTCAGACTCTGCGTGCTGAAATAAACACTGGACCCAAAAATAACTTCCATTTTTTGGCATTTACTAAATACCAATTACTATGTGATGTTATTTATTTGTATGTACACATACAAATATATCACAGCACTGACAGATAAGTATCAATGTCCACATTCTAAAGACATAGAAACGAAGGACTAAAGGGTCTAGTATTTCCCCAAATTCCTCATCAATAAGTAGTAAAACACGGGTTCAGTTTCCAGGCCTGGTTGTGTTTCTTCCTTATGTCTTGGAAAGCTTTAACGAAAGTTAGTTATTTTAGGAAAACACATCGACCAAAGAGAAAAAGAAAACTCTTCTCCTGCTCTAGGAAGGAAATTATCAGGCCAGAAGGCTACTGGAAAGCACTAAGCTTGACATCCTCACTCTAAAGGTGGAAGCAAAATATCTACACCGAGGGCAGCATTGTTGCTGATATTACAATGACATATCTAGGATGGATCCGAGTTTCCCAAAAGGCAGATGTGAAGCACCTGCAGCTCCATCCTTGGCTAAGATTCTACAGGTGGATCTATCTCATCGTCCTGGTGACCTTGAACTGTTAGCTTTCGTAGCCCCATTTTACCAATGCAGAATGAGAGACTCAGAAAATAGAAAGCGCTGATTTGTTCAAGGTCCCTGCACAAATTATGGAGCTGGTACTCTGGCTGGGTTTACAGCTGAAATTTTACATCCTGGAGTCATATTCATCTGCTACTTTATTTCTCTGGATCTCAATTCCTATGATTATGACTCTAACTTCGCAGAAGACGCTTAATGCTCAGGTGAGTCTGTCCCCTTAATCCAGTAGAGAACGAAGCTGTCGCCATCCTGACAGCTTCCGAGGCTGCACGGGAGCCTCTTGCTGTGAGCTGTCCTTGGTCCTAAAACGGGATCCCGGAACACCCGCTTGGAGCGCGCTGTCCTTGGTTCTGAAACTCTGCCCCAGGCGCCCTGGCTTAGGAGAGAGCTGACCTGGCTCTGAAGCTCCAGCTCATCCCTGCCCGACAGCAAGCTGTCCGTGAGTCTGTCCTTGGTCCTGAAATTTCGCCTTGCGGCTGCCCTGGACCGCTCCCAAGGCGCTTTCCTTGGTCCCAAATGTGACTTCAGCCCAGCAGCTTTAGCCCTGGCTGGCTGGACTCGCCCTGATTCTAAAGAACCCCTCCATGCCCCCTTCCTTGGGTCTTTCTGTCCCCTACCAGGACTCCTCCATGCTCTTCTCCCTTCACCCTTTCTCCTTATGTTTTCAATTCCTCTCTTCACTGCTGCTTAGTCTCACCTCTGTTAGTGAGGACTCTCACGACTCAGACCTCACAGCTGGTCATGCTACTTGCCCAGAGGGGGTTTTAAAAGCTTATCTTATGTAAGAACAAATAAATCTAATTTCAAAAGTCACTTTTGTAACTCTTCAGTGCGGAATCAATACACAAGGTCAATTTGGGATTTTTATTTCCCCCTGTAAACTTCCCCCAGCATCCTCAATGCCCTATGCACTCTGCATGTGCAGCAGGAGGGTGGAGATGTGGCCTTGGTCAGCCCAGAGGGGCTTCCTATCTGCAGCCTCCTTATCAGCTAAACGTGAACACATTGCTTAACCTGTCTGACTGCCAGTAGCCTCTTCAGGGAAAAAATGGAGTAATTATCTTCATTACAAATTAAATGATGCCTGCACCATTAAATAAGAGTATATAGAGCTGACTCTGAGTATTAGAACCCTTTTAATGGCTGTGAAATTTTGAGAAACTTACATGTCCTCATAGATCCTCTGTTTTCTTACATCCAAATTGGGGGTTATTTAGTATTCATCTCATATGGTTGCCATGTACCCACTTTATATCTCACAGTAAACAATACATTAATTGTTATTAATGTACCAAGTATAGATATTATCCTTATGATGTGCACATTTTTTGTTAATCCATTGAATGAAGCATTATTGGCTGCATTTTGCAGGAGAGAAAATTAAGTTCAGGGAGGTGAAGAAACTTGGCAAAGTTCATACAGCTAGTAAGTAGCAAGTCCAGCAATCAAACCTGAATCTATCTGATTCTGAAGCCAATGATCATTCCTCTAGACTTTGGTGCCTGTGAAAAAAAGTTGCATGCGTTTGATTCCATTTCATGAAGCTCCTTTTTGCCTGGCCTTTAAACTAGATTTCAATTTCTGCATGTCAATTTAATTCATCCTAGAAAGAGGCAGTCATGTAATCAATAAACAACATGGTAAGGTAGAAGTTTGAGGAAAGAGTAGTCACTTTGAGAAGAGAGGACTGGGAGAACCTCTGTAGGGTCAGACATTCTAATTGGGTGTTGAGGAAGTAGTAGAATTCTGAAAGTTAGGATGCATAGAGAGTTATGGGCAGTCCAGGAAGAAGAAACTGCAAACCAAAGACATAAAGATTCGCCCACTATTCAGCCAGAGCCACTCAGCTATTTGGGAATGTAGAACCAGATTTTTAGTCTCCAACCCAGATACTCCTTTCAGTCATCCCTGTAAGAAAGCTTGGTATTGTAGAAAATTTCGGGGCTTATAATTACATGGACCTGGACTCAAGTTCCAAATGCTCCACTGCTTATTTGTATAAAGACAATCTTTCTTAACAGTTTCTCCACCTCCTAAATGAGAAGGGTGTCTAACTATGCTGCAGGATCGTGGGAAGAGTTGTGGGGATAGTACAGGGGCAGCATTCAACAAAGGATCTGGCAAAGAGCCGATTGCTATCAGTAAAATTTCCTTACTCCTCTTCTCGATCCCCTCCACCACAGACTTCCTGTCTTCTTACCTGAATAACTCGAGTAAGTAGGGTCTATCAGAATGGACACAGGTCTTCTTTCTTCTTTGGGGTCTCTGGGTCAGCAACCAGGTGGCCTCAGTTCCCAATCCAGGATAGAATTCAGAAATTGAGCCAGAGAGTCCAGCAGTTAGAAGACCAGGGATCTCCTTGATTTTATGGCATCCTGCACGGAGTGTCTTTTGTGCAGAGGTTGGGTCTTTCCTGAATTTTCTTACCCCTTTGCCTTCCACATATTCTGAAGTAAGTGTCACCCAGGCACTGACAAAGTGGCTCCGCCCTCAGCCAGTAGACAGCAGAGAGGCCAGCTTAAACCAAAGCCAAAGATCTCTGAGGTCACCCCTAATCTCTGTGGAATTAAAGAACAGACGGGGAAAGACTTCTGAACCTTACTGGGCTTGAGGGAGGAGTGGAAGACTGGGAGTTTGGGGTCAGCCTTCAGGTCATATTGAGAAGCACACACTGATGACCCACTGTGTGGCAGGAGGTGTTAGGTATGCTGGAAACATAAAAAAAGTCATGCATTGGCCCTGCTTCCAAGGTGTGCAGTGAAGGCGGATAAGGAAATAGAATAGGGCCAGAGATTGAGGGCACAGACTAAGGCTAGACAAGTCTGGAGGTTTATCCAAGACTGTGGAGGACGTAACCAAGCCAAATGTCCAGGAAACCGTTTAAGAACGCTCCACCTACAACAAGTGGGGAAAGTTCCTCAAGTATAGATACCTACTAGGTCATATGTAAGAGTTTTTTTTTATAACATGGGTGAATTTATTTCATAAAACTCAAGTGCAAACTTAGAAACAAGAACAAAGCTTTTCATCAAGAATAAACATGAAATCTAAATAACAATCTTTGAAATCATGCGTTTTAACAGAATGCATATATATGAATATATTATAATTTGCAACTACATTCAAAACTTTAAAAATTTTCCCTCCGGATTCAAAACACCATAGAATCTTTAGCCTGTTCTCATTTTGTTAACTTAGAAACATTTGTCATATGCTACCAGGAAAATATAGGCAAGGAATTACTAATCAGTCACTGTGATCAAAGAAACATTACTCTCCTTAATTTTTGACTTTTTGAATTATTCACCTGTATTTCAGCTCTGAAAAGCCATATGGTTATACCTCCACTCCAGGAGAAAAAGAGAATGAATACGAATATCAAAGAGGCAATGTATGTTCATGTAATTAAAGCAAAGACCACAAGTGTTAGATTCAGAAATGTACATACTTGTAGTAAATTTATTAAGTACAACTTTATTTGATGGCTAACTTGTAATAATAACTCTGAATGACTTAAACAGGTATAAAAATATGAGGTCAAAATCTTTAGATTTAAATACTTTAAAAGTCACTATGATTATGGAGAGATTTCCATTTATATAAATGTGTATTTTTAAATGAAAAATCAGGGGGTAGTGGCATCATCTCCCTGGTCCCTTAACAATATTTGAATTTTTGCAAAGAATTAGAAGCACCCAAACTTAATTGTTAATTACATGTTTCTAATGGGCCTATTCCATAGATTAGCTGGCGGTGTTCTTATAAATTCTATGCATGGTTTCTGGAACAGCAGCCATTAGTGCAGGTTTCAGTACAACACGGTCTCCTTTGCTTCTCTTTTTAATTTTGCTGGACTGGTCAGACAGTGTAAGTGTAGAAGAATATCCATCCTACAGACATAGGTAAAGCAAGGTATCTCAGCTGTGTGTCATTTCTAACATGTCACATGGCCATGTGTCAATTCTAACACGTGAGCCAAAGGTAAGTAGCCAGTGTGTGTGTCCTTGGGTCCTGGACCAGGTACTCTCTCACACTGGCACATCATTCCAGCTATCAAATTGCCATGATACATCGTCACTCCCTTAGGGCGGCCAGTAGAACCACTGGTGTGCATGTCAATGGCCATGTCTGGAGGAGGTGGTCTACTTGGAGGAATGCTTAAGTATTCAGGCTTGGATCCCAACTCTCTTACTGATTGCATGCTGTGAATCTCAAATCCTTCAGGACATTCTGCTTTATTGAGAGTCTTATTGTCCACATAAGTGATGTATTTAGCACAACTGATATCTAACAGTGCAGTCTTAAGTTCGATTTCCAGAAGTTAAACACTAGTAATCAGATAGGAAGCTTCAGACTCATTTAGTCCTGGAATTACTGCTTCTTCGCCAGGTGTAGCATACAAAGTCACGAGAGGAAAGTTGTATTTAAAGCAGGTCTGTGCTGCAATCATCCATTCGGCCCTTGTCTCACAGAAAATACCAATGGTGTTCTTTGGTTTCAGTCTCAGTGTGGTGAGTCCACTGCCAAAATAATGCACTCTTTGGTTCACTTTGAAATAGTTCATCCATTTATAATTCCCAATAATTAACATCTTAAAAACCTTCCCATTTGGCTGCATTTCATTTTCTTCACTTAGCAGTTCCCTGGTCCCAAGGCTGTCCTTCTTTCCAAGCTTGGATACAGCATGGTCAAGTAATTTATCCAGAGTACCTGTTCCAGGGATGTCTATGACAGCTAATGAGTCGAAGTGTGTGACCGAGCGACATGGACTTCCAGGTTTGTCTGAAGTGGGCTTAGCTTTGATTCTCTTTGCCATGACATTTTTCCTCTAGCACTGGTAAGAAAATACCGTGGAATAAATATAAGGGCACTGCATATTGTTATTAACAAGTGGATAGGCAGCAAAATAATGGCGAGCACATTTAGATTAAGTGGAAAGGCTTCTAAAATGAAGTTTATGTCTTGTTATTTTTTGCTTCTGAAAGCCTTATTTTGCTGAAGAATGCAATAATGGAAGCAGTACTGAGAGTAGCCATAGAGCCAAGGTGGTTCAATTTTAGTGATGCACATAAAATTAGTGATCTTTGGAAGCCAACAATAAAGTACACAGATTTCTTCTTTTCCTTTTAAGAAGAATGTGCTTGTCTTCTGTGATTTCAATTGCAGGCGCTGCCCGTGACGTCTTCACAGCCAGCCAAAGCCTTGGCCCTGGGAAGGTCCTGAAAAGGAGCCACTAGCCTGCTGGCACTGGGGTGAGGAGAGGCCACAGAGGCCAGAAAATTCCAGCCCAGATATTCTCCTTCCAGGGGACTCTCAGGAGATGTAGACTTATGTCACACCAAGGTTAAGTACAGCTATTGGGCCCATCACATGCTTGAGTACTGTGCCAAGAAAAGAAACAAAAATCGCTCCTGAGGATAAGTAAGTGACTCCAGGACAGTATCAACTCCAACTGCACTGGTTGGTGTGGGAGCCATGTCCCCTACCAAAAAAAAAATCTTGAGGAGCTGTTGGCCAAGAAAGGGACCTGTGCAGTGGGCATTCATCACTCCTGACGTCTCCACCCAGCTGTCTCAGGCCATTGGACAGTGCTTGGTGCTCTGGAAGGAACCCTCAGGCCTCCCAGTGGGAGAAAGTCTGCGAAGCATAGGTGGGTACCTGTTCATTTATTATTTGTTCTTTCAGGAAACATTTATTGAGTGACTGCCATTTATGAGGTGTGGTGAAAGTTGAATTTTTTTATGTTACAGAGAAAAAAAATAAAAACAATGATACAGAATTTCAAAACAAGATAATAGCAGATTAGCAATGGTTAATATAAATATAAATAGTTGCTCAGATTACAAGATATAGGCACGAAAAATTGATCAAACAATATAAGCACAAACCGTTCCTTTCCATGAACTAATAGAAATTAGTAGCATAATTATCTTAGCTATCTTGTGTATACATATATTTTCTCTTTTTTTCTTTTTCGTTCCTTCTTTTCTCCTTTTCCCCATTCCAGTTGTTCTTTCCTTTTGAGCCATTTCTTCCCCTTTCACAATATCTATTGTACATTTTGGATCTTATTTACTCTTTCAGTTTCTTACACTAGGGAGACAATATGAGATTTACCCATGCAAATCTGATTTATTTCACTTGTCAATATGGTCTCAAGTTGCATCCATTTACCTATAAAAACCTCGAGTTTATCCTTCTTTATAGCTGAGTAGTACTCCATTGTATAAAAATACCATATCTTTCTTACCATTCCTCGGTTGATGGGCATTTGGGTTGTTTCCAAAATCTAGCTACTACAAATTGTGCTGCTATAAACATGGGTGCACATATATCACTGTGCTATGATGTTTTTAATTCTTCTGGGAAAATACCCAGAAGAGGAATAGCTGGGTCGAATGGGACCTCTAATCCTAGTTTTTTGAGGAATCTCCACACTGATTTCCACATTGGTTGTACCAGTCTACACTCCCACCAACAGTGGAGAAGGATTCCTTTTTCCCCACAACTCTGCCAGCATTTGCTACTGGTTGATTTCTTGATAATAGCCATTCATTCTGGAGTGAGATGGAATCTCAGGGTTGTTCTAATTTGCATTTCTTGAATGACCAATGATGTTGAACATTTTTTCATGTATTTATTTGCCATTTGTATTTCTTCCTCTGAGAAATATGTATTCATCTCAGATGCCCATTTTTGGATTGGGTCTTTTAATTTGGGGGACCTGATTTTTTTCAATTCTTTATAGTTCTAGATAGAAGTCCTTTGTCTGAGAGACAGTCAGCTAAAAGTTTTTTCTGCTCCGTGGGTTTTTTCACTCTGTTGGTGATTTATTTTGGTATGCAAAAACTTTTTAATAGATGAGATCCCAGTTGTTGATTCTTCAAAGTACATTCCATGCAGTTTGTGTTTTGTTCATGAACTGTCTGCCTACCCCTATGTCTTCAAGATTTCTACCTACTTTCTCTTCCAGATGTAGATTTAGTGTTTCTGCTTTAATATTTAGACTTTTGATCCATTTTGACTTTAGTTTAGTGCATGGTGATAGACATGGGTCTAGTTTTAGTCTTCAGGATGTGGTAAGCCAGTTTTCCCAACACCATTTATTAAAGAGGCTATCTTTCTTCCAGTGATCATCTTTGGGCCCTTTGTCAAAGATAAGATGGCTGAGTGTGTTTGGGGTTGTGTCTGCAGCTTCTAATCTGTTCCACTGATCCTCAGGTCTGTTCTTTCATGAGTACCATGCTGATTTTATCACAGTAGCTTTGTAGTATAATTTCAAGCCAGGGATTGTGATGCCTCTTGCCTTGCCTTTGTTGCCCAGGATTGCCTTTGCTATTCTAGGCCTCTTCTGTTTCTAAATGAATTTTAGGAATGTTTTCTCCAGATCTGTGAGGTATGCTAATGGTATTTTGATTGGGATTGTTTTAAACCTGAATAACAGTTTTGGGAGTATGACCATTTTGAAAGTTGAAATTTTTTAAAGCTACAGTAAAAGACATATTGCTATTAATCCCCCTCAAAACATGCTCCTCCCCTTTACAAGGTGTCACCAAAACTATGGTGAATGCTGCCGCTGAGTGCCATCCAGGGAAAGGCAGGTTCCTAAAGACGTCACAGTGTCCTCATCCACTGCATTCACCAGATACGGCACCGTGTGACTCTGCTCTTCCTCCAGTCAAGATGACCACAGAAAGTAAATGTTTGGCATTGATTTAGGACATGGAGGCAGTGACAGCAGCGAGGTGGACCTTGGTTGGAAGAGGCAGGTCACCGGGGATGTGGCCTGGAAGGGTGTGTTCTTGTCCCTGGTGCCTCCCTTCTCTTCCTGTCCTTTCTGGCCACCATGATGTGAGAAGCTTTCCCCCACCACACCCTGCCGCAGTGCTGTTTCTGCCTTGGAGCCAGCTGAACCCTCTGAAAACCACGAGAAAAAATATACCCCTCTTTTAATTTGTGGGTGATGCATATTTTGTCCCAGTGGTGGGAATGTGACTAAGGCAGGTTCGACAGTTTACAAAGCCATGGGATGGCTGCGCATCTAAGGCACAACGCTGCTCAAAGGGCCGGATTTCCCACTTCAGCTTCACTGGAGATGGGTTTTTATCTCAGACTAAATATGGTGACAGAAAGGCAGCAGCAGTTTCATCCCTTATCCCAAGTTCATGTAAATTGGAAAAGAAGTCAGGTTTTCTAACAGCGCCCACAAAATCATGGGATTCACACAGATTGGCCGTGCAGGACAGTTCTCCAGATAACCTCAGACCAACCCAGTTCTCCCCCTTTCCTTTTGTAGCTCTCACGAGTACTGTAATGTTCGGGGGATGCCACACCCTGAGTCCCGGGGTCCGGGTGGAACAGCCCATCTTCTCTAGAGACAGGATGGCCATCACACTTTAGCATAGCATTGCACATTGTTACCAGCCCTCAGGCTCAGGCACTCGGTTTCCTTGGCTCACCACTGACCAAATCAAAGTGGGCCATGTATTTGGGTGAAAAGGAAAAAGATTTTTTTCACAGCTAGATCCGAGATGAGGGCCACTTGCCTCAGGTCTCCACCTCCCTGTGGGCAGGCAGGCAAGGGTCTTTTACAGCTAGGAGCAGAGGGGAGAAGAGCACAGAGAGGATGCAGATCTCCACATTCGCTTTACCCCTGCCAGCGCCCTCCGCTCCTCCTCTTTCTGTGGAAAGGAGCCCGGGCTCCGGCTTCCAGGACCGTCTCTATATATTCTGCCACCGCTTAGGGGTTGAGGAGAGGAGTGGGTACTGGCTATGTGCTCAGTAGAAGGAAGTTTGGAGAAGTTGCTTTTCTCTAAAAGGAAGAAATCTAACTTTTAAAGCCCCATTTGGCAACACCATGTGACAGGTCCCTAGGTGTGTAGCCCAGGGCAGGTGCTTTCTGCACCCTTCAAATCCGGCACAAGTTGGACCTGTGCAGATGAGACTCCATTTGCCCTGGGCAGCTTTCCTGAGCCTGTGGGGACCAATTAGCCAGGAACCCCAAGTCTCTGCACTCAGATGCATTGGTCACCTGTGTGCAGTGAGCCTGACTCCTGGATCACACTAAGTCACCCATTAAAATTGTGTTTAATCACACACAAAAGAGTTTTGTTGGCTTGTGCAATGCAATAAAGAGCCCAGAAGTAGATCTGGCTTGAAGTGTGGCTGGATCCAGGTGCAGAGGCAGTATTACAAGGAACAGTGTCTTTGCCACTCAGCTCAAACTAGATCCTCAAGGTCTAGCAGGTGCAGAGGGTAAAATAATGCCTCCCTCAGGACGTCCACGTCCTAACACTCAGAGCCGTGAGTGTGGCTACTTGCAAGGCAGCAAAGACTTCACGGGGGGATTGAGCTGAGAGCTGAGATGGGCTGAGACCATCCAGGATCACTCGGGTGGCCTGAGGGCACCCCAAGAATCTTCAGCAATGGGAGAGTGAGGAGGAGAAAGACAGAGTGTTGCAGAAGGACAAGGACTCAGCGCTCCACGGCTGGCTCTGAACATGGAGGAGAGGGGCGTCAGCCAAGGAACGTGGGTGGCCCTGGAAGCCCCCAGAAAAGAGCGCAGCCCCCAACACCTAGACCTTAACCACAGAGACCCATATCAGACTTCTGGTCTCCAGAAGTGTGGGAAAATAAATTTGTGTTTTAAGGCATCAGGTTAGTAGTAATTTCTTATATGGGAACAGCCATAGGAAACCAATACAGCCTCCTCCACTTAGGGCTGCCACACAAAATGTGTGACACCCAGTTAATGTCTAAGTCCAGATTGACAGCGGCATGAGGTGCACTCATACCCAAATCAGCCTCTTGCTTATCTGAAATTAAAATTTAACTGCATGTCTTGTGTTTCTGTTCATTAAGACCAGCAACACCCACAGGAAGTATGCCATCTCCGAGCTTATAAAATTGGGTCCGCCTAGATGTCCACCAACAGATGAATGGATAAAGAAAATGTGGTGCACAAACAATGGAGCACTGCTTACCATCAAGAAAGATACCCTTGGGTCATTTGTAAGAAAATGGATGCACCTTGAGACCATGATGTTACGTGAAATAAATCAGATACACAAGCTTAACTATTTCATGGTTTCTTTTATATTAGAAACCCAAAATATAAATAAAGAGAAAAGTAAAAGATAATAGAAAGTAGGGAGAGAGATCTTTCTCAAATGGGATGGAGGGAAAGGAGGGAGGAGAGGGGAAGGGGATGAAAAAGGAATGAAGACAATGTTATTTACATGCACCAACTCCACACAAGGAATGTAAACATTACGCCCTGCAAACATGTATAAATAAATAAATTAGAAAATAAATAAATAAATTTTTAAAAATTGGGTGCATTTCCTGCTTCCTGAGGCTGGAGTTGGGCCCAGGAAGGATGCTGGATTCCAGGCCCGCGGCCTGTGGCAGGAGCATGGTGGGAGGAGAGTCAGGGCATCCAGCCTGGCCACACTGCAGTCCCTGCAGGCACTGGGCAGGGGTGACCTGTGAAGGTCTGGGTTTGTGGGACTGGGGAGGTAGTGGGGTACGGGGACCTTGTCTCCAAGCATATGCACCCCTCTTTGCTGAGGCTGTGGGGGAGGGTGGGCCCAGGGTCATGGGGGTATGGATGGGACACCCCTGCTTGCTCTTAGGACTGGCTGGCCTCAGGCACAGGTGGGTGATGCCGAGGGCTCAGGGAGGAGCCAGGTCCCAGTGTAGGGGCTGCAAGGCCAAAGGGACCACAAGGACATGCACTGTGGTCCCAGGACATCAGCCAGGGACTCTGTGTTCCACACACAGTGGGCAGCTCTGCAGAGAAGTGGCAGAGGTCATGTGGCCTGCAGGAGGGGAAGCTGAGCACCGACGGTGATGGCCGGGACACAGGACACGGGACCAGCAACCACTCGAGGGCAGTGTTGGGCATGCGGAGGCTGCAGGGTGCAAGACAGGGGACAGTGGAGACAGTAGGGGACAGTGGGGACACCAGGGGGCCCCAGAGAGGTCAAGAGGAGTGAGGGGCACCCTGCACAAGAGGTGGCAGAACCCAGGGATCTTAGCCTAAGCCCAGGCCCAGCCTGCCCTGCTGGCCACACCACTCCTGTCTCTGGTCTCCGCCCACTGAGCTCCCCACCATGGCGCCCACTCAGGGCCTTTGCACTCTTGTTCCACCCTCCAGCAGGCTCCCTGGGTGCACGGCCCCCTTTGGAAGGCCCTGTGTGGCCTGGCCACTCACTGAGCTGGCTTTCAAGGCCCGTTACCCATGGCTCCTCCATCTCCTCACCCCAGGCCCTCTGCACGTGCTGCCTCGTGCCCCCGAGAGGCCCCTGGGTTTTACTTACATTGCTGTGGATGAGGGAGAAGGGACTTTACTTCTCGGTGGCCTCCTTTCCCCCTTCTGTAAAAGGGAGGTCGTGGAATATCTGTGGCTCGCGACTAGTGGGAGGAGAAAAGCTTGGTACAAAGTAGGTGTCCCATATGTTTCAGGGAGGCACCGTCCTAATCGTCATCACTATCACCAGCGAGAATGACAGCAGCACGTGCACTATTGTAAATTATCACTGATGCCTGGAGGGGGGCCGTGGCTGTCCCGGCATCACCCAGCCAGAGGGAGCCCAGGCCGCTCCTCCCCCACACAACCTGGGTCCCTTCCTTCACCGAGAGGACCGCTTGCCTCGGGCTTCTTGGTCTGTCTGGAGCTGAGGACAAAGCTCCCCCTTGATCCAGGACTGACTGGCATCCCCAGAGCTAGAGACTTTCATCTTTGCCTCTGGATACAGGACAAGAGCCCTGGGGACTTCCTCTCAGGGAATTTTGCTCATTACCAACTCCATGCCCCACGTGAAGGCCGAGGGAGGGGAGGGCCGTGGAGCCTGCACGTCTCTGGAGACTGCGGCTCTCAACAAACCTCCCTCTGCTAGGATTCCCCACGCAAGACCCGTCTGACCTAGGGCTGGACCGTAGCTGCCCGTCGCCACATGAGAAGTCCACACTCCCTCCCTGACACCGAGGTCCCTGCGATTTGCCCCTGCCTGTCCTCATCTTACCACATCTCACACCCACAGCGGTTTCTAGTTGTGCTGGGCAAACTAAGATGAAGGCTCGGTTTGCGGCCCGGGCTACGGTACACACTGACGCACGCAGAGCTCAGGGTGTGGGCAGGTTGCCGCTGGGCTCCGCGCGGAGGAGAGCACGCGAGTCCTGGGGTCCTAGGAGGTTGGGTTTCGATGGAAGTACAGAACTTAAGAGCACAGACTCTGGGGCCAGTCTGCATGGTTTGGGGTCCTGGCTCCCCCAGTTCCCTGCTGTGGGAGCCTGGTAAAATCCCATCATCCCTCTGTGCCTCCGCTTGCCCTCCTACAAAGTGGCAGGGGATAGGACGGACATCGCGGAGTATCTGAGGGCGCAGAGCCTACTCCCCGGAAGTGCTCAGGACCGTGCTGGCATGAGGTGGAATGTTGGCTGCTGCTTATTTTAACAGGCTGTAGAGACACAACTCACCCAACCTGAAATGTAAAATCCGGGGTTTTTCTAGCACATTCACCAGGGAGCACAGCTACCTCATGATCTAATTCCAGAATATTTTCATCACCCCAAAAGAGACCCCGTACCTACAAACCAGCTCCTTCTCCCTCGCCCGCACAGCCCTGGGCAACCACTCTGCCTTTTGCTCTGTGGATTTGACTATCCCAGATATTTTATATACATGAAGTCATATATTATATGTCTTTTTGTCCTTGGCGTCTTTCCCTTAAAATAATATTTTCAGCCAGATGTGGTCAAGCATGCCTGTATACCCAACACTCTAGGAGGCTGAGGCAAGAGGATCTCAAGTTTGAGCCCAGACTGGGCAACTTAGCAAGATCTGGTCACAAAATGCAAAATAAAAAATGGGCACTAATCCTAGTTTTTTGAGGAGTCTCCATACTGATTTCCACAGTGGTTGCACCAGTTTACACGCCCACCAACAGTGGAGAAGGGTTCCTTTTTCCCCACAGCCCCTCCAGCATTTGTTATAGTGGATTTCTTGATGGTAGCCATTCTCTCTAGAATGAGATGGAATCTCAGTGCTGTTTTAATTTGCATCTGTCTAATAACCAGTGATGTTGGACATTTTTCATATATTTATTTGCCATTTGTATTTCTTCATCTGAGTAGTGTGTATTCATCTTAGATGCCCACTTTAGGATTGGGTTTTTGAATTTGGGGGACCTGATATTTTTCAGTTCTTTATATGTTCGAGATATAAGTCCTTGGTCTGAAGACAGCTGGCTAAAATTATTTCCACTCTGTGGGTTGTCTCTTCATTCTGTTGGTGATTTCTTTTCTCATGCAAAAGCTTTTTAATAGGATGAAAACCCAGTTATTGGTTGTTTGTATTATTTCCTGTGCCATCAGGGTTTTGTTCTACCTAGTCTCTCTTCCAGCAGATTTCTGTTTTAATATTTAGGTATTTAATCCATTTTGATTTTAGTTTAGTGCATAGTAATAGACATGAGTCTAGTTTTAGTTTTCTGCATGTGGAAAGCCAGTTTTTCCAGCACCATTTATTAAAGAGGCTATCTTTCTTCCAGTGAATGTGTTTGGATCTTTTGTCAAATATAAGTTGGCTGAGTTTGTATGGAGTTGTTTCTGCATCTTCTGATCTATTCCACTGATCCTCAGGTCTGTCTTTTTGCCAGTACCATGTTGTTTTTATCAAATGTCAAGTTGTACTCCTTAAATATATACAATTTTTCTTGGTCAAGTATACCTCGATAAAGCTGAAAAACATCAGCAGAGAAATGTGAGGTACAAATAAATTAAGTAATTCTTAAGTTATACAAATAAAATATTTTTATGGCAGTTCATCCAATAATCTCAAATGCATAGATCTGTATGAAAAAGAGTCATGATTTTCATGGTTTCTGATGAGTTTGTGACATACTGAACTGGTATTATTGTTTGTATTTCAAATTCACTGTTTCATATATAGTAAGATACATTATGATTTAAAGTACGACAAAGAAAAAATGTTTTCAAATAAACTAGAGCATAATACTCTTTTTTTTAAAAAAATGGGCACTGAAGTCCATAGCTTAGTGCAAAGGCCTTGGGTTCAATCCCCAGCCCCACAAGAAAATATTTTCAAGGTTCGTCTGTGTTGTAGTGTACACCAGTGCTTTGTTCCTTTTTCATTCCAACTCTGAGTCCAGCATTCCACCGTGTGACTATGTCACACTTTATTATCTACTCACCAGTTGGTGGGCTTTTGAGTTTCTCCCGCTTTGTGGCTGTTGAGGTATTGTACAGGCGTTTGTTTGCCTTTATCTTGGGTGTCTACCTGGGAGTGGAATAGCTGGGTCACATGGCATCTCTATGCCTAACATTCAGAGTAGAAAATCAAACTTATTTTTAGTGTTTATTAACTCTACGAACTCTAACTTCAAGCCAGGCCTTGTGGGATCCTCTATAACATCCACCCTTCTACCCTCAGCAGATTCTCTTGTTCTCAAAGCACTGCCCATGACTGGAACTTCCTGTCCTACCGCTGACTTCCTCCTCATGGGGAAAGATAAGTCCCACAGAACGATTACAAATAGGACTTGCTCACTGCTCTATCCCAACTCCTAGAAATTCCCTGAGCCTCCTGCTCAATATTTTCTGCATTTTTATTTTTATGGTGTGATTTTTCACATCCAAAGGACAAGCTCTTTGCTCTCTGTTTTGCCAATGCCCCTCCCTCCCTACAGCTTGCTTTCTCTGTCACTGATGGTGTCTTTTGATGAACAGCACTTGCTAATTTTAACATGGCTCCTTTGATCAGAAAGCTCAGAACTGGCCCTGGGGTTGGTAAAAAGCAGTGCTGGGTTTGGGAGGTTGGTGGTGGGTGGTAGAGAAGGGCAGCTCAGCCCAGCTGGTGACTGGTGCCTGTGTTCACTTTGTGTTAATTGACTGAGCTCTGGGTCTCTGGTTTGCAGTCTTTCCTGGATGGGAACTATGTTTCTAGATCCTTCCATTCCCATCCTATCTTTTCAAACCCCCTTCCCCTCCTCATTCACAAAGGTTTCATTTTATCCTTCTTTTCTCATTTTTTTCTTTCCCTTTCTTCCTTTGCCCTACCCCTCCCTATTTCCCTTTTCATCTTGAACAGTTTCTTCCTATTTCACAATATCTATTGTACATTTAAATTCTTATTTACATTATCAGTTTCTTACACCAGAAAGATAATGCAATATTTACAGATGTGTGTCCAGTTTATTTCACTAATGATTATGGTCTCAATGCCCATCCATTTAGCTATAAATGTCTCAATTTTATCTTTCTTTATGTATGAGTAATACTCCATTATATAAAAAATCTTTTTTTATCCATTTATTGGTTGATGGGCATTTGGGTTGCTTCCAAGATTTACCTACTACAAACTGTGCTACTATAAACATGGGTGCACATATATCTCTGTGGTATGAAGAGTTTTTAACTCTTCTGGGAAAATACCAAGAAAAGGAATAGCTAGGTCAAATGGGACCTCTAATCCTAGTTTTCTGAGGAATCTTCACACTGATTTCACAATGGTTGCACCAGTCTACACTCCCACCAACAGTGGAGAAGTTTTCCTTTGTCCCCACAGCCTCTCTAGCATTTATTATTGGTTGATCTTGATGATAACCATTCCTTCTGGAGTGAGAAGGAATCTGAGCATTGTTTTAATTTGCATTTCTCAAATTACCAGTGATGTTGAATGTTTTTTCATATGTTTATTTGCCATTTGTATTTCTTCCTCTGAGAAGTGCGTATTCATCTCAGATGCCCATTTTTGGATTGGGTCTTTGAATTTGGGGGACCTGATTTTTTTTTTAGTTCTTCATATGTTCTAGATATTAGTCCTCTGTCTGAAGAACGGCTGGCATAATTCTTTCCCACACTGTGGGTTGTCTCTTCACTCTGTTGGTGGTTTCTCTTGCTGTGCAAAAGCTTTTTAGTAAGATGAGATCCCAGTTGATTCTTTGTGATAGCTCCTGTGCAATCAGGGTTTTGTTCATGAACTCTCTGCCTACCTCTCCGTCTTCAAGATTTCTACCTACTTTCTTTTCCAGTAGATTTAGTGTTCCTGTTTAATATTTAGATCTTTGATCCATTCTGATTTTAGTTTAGTGCATGGTGATAGACATGGGTCTAGTTTTAGTCTTTGGCATGTAGAAAGCAAATTTCTCCAGCACCATTTATTAAAGAGGTTATCTTTCTTCCAGTGAACATGTTTGGCCTCTTTGTCAAAAATCAGATGGCTGAATGTGTTTGGAGTTATATCTGCATTTTCTAGTCTGTCCCATTGATCCTCAGGTCTGTTTTTTTTTTTTTTTTTTTTTTTTTTTTGCTCATACCATGCTGTTTTTATCACAGTAGCTCAAGTCATGGATTGTGATACCCCCACCTTGCCTTTGTTGCCCAGAATTGCTTTTGCTATTCTAGGTGTCTTCTGGCTCCAAAAAATTTTGGCATTGTTTTCTCTAGTTCTGTGATGTATGCTAATGACGTTTTGATCAGGATTGTGTTAAATCTATATAACAATTTTGGAAGTATGGCCATTTTCACTATGTTGGTTCTGCCTACCCAATAGCAAAGGATATCTTTCCATTTTCTGATATCCTCTTCTATCTCTTTTTTCAAATTACTGTAATTTTCAATGTACAGATGTTCTACTTCCTTTGTTGGACTGATTCCTAAGTATTTTATTGTTTTGGATGCTATTGTGAAGGGTGTGGTTTCCCTAATTTCTCTCTTATTGAGTGTGTTGTTCATGTACAGGAAGGCTATTGATTTTTGAGTGTTGACTTTGTATGCAGCTACTTTACTAAATCTTGTTATTAAATCTACAAGTCTTTTGGTGGAGTTTTTTGGATCTTCTGTGTGGAGTATCATATCATCTTCAAATAATGATAATTCAACTTCTTCCTTTCCTATCATTATTCTTTTTACTTCTCTCTCTTGTCTAATTGCTCTGGTCAATGTTTCCAGAACTATATTGAGTAGGAGTGGGGATAGTAGACATCCTTGTCTTGTTCCAGATTTTAGAGAAAAAGCTTTAAATTTTTGACCATTTAGTATGATGTTGGCTGTTGGTTTGTCATAGATGGCTTTTATCAGGTTGAGATAAAGACCATCTATTCTAATTTTTTGCAGGGCTTTTATCATGAATGGGTGTTGGACTTTGTCAAGTGCTTTCTCTGCATCTATTGAGATGATCATTTGATTTTTGTCCTTTGCTCTGTTGATATGATGTATTACATGTATTGACTTGTATATGTTGACCATCCCTGCATCCCTGAAATGACTCCTACTTGGTCATGGTGTATAATCTTCACAATGATTTGCTGCATTTTGCTTGCCACTATCTTGTTGAGAATTTTTGTGTCTATGTTCACTAGGGAGATTGGCCTGTAGTTCTCTTTTTTGGTTGGGTATTTCTCTGGTTTAGGTATCAGGGTAATGCTTGCTTCAAAAAATGAGTTTGGGAGTATTGCTTCCCTTTCTATTTCATTGAAGGGTTTGAGGAATAATGGCGTAAGACCCCCTCTAAGTTTCTTGTAGAACTCAGCTGTGCATGCACAAGGACCTGGGATTTTCTTTGTTGGTAGGTTTTTAATTACATTTTCAAGTTCACTGACTGATATTGGGTTATTTAGAACTTTTATATCTTCTTGATTCAGCTTCGGTAGTTCATATGTATCTAGGAATCTGTCCATTTCATCTGTGTTTTCCATTTTATTAGAATAAAGTTTCTCAAGGTAGGTAGAGATGATCTTCTGCATTTCTGCAGGATCTGTTGTGTTTTTATACTTTTCATTCCCAACTGCATGAATTTCAGTCTTTTCTTTCCTTTTTTTAATAAGGTTGGCTAAGGGTTTATCAATTTTATTTAATCTTTCAAAGAACCAACTCTTCAGACCGGTGAGATGGCTCGGCGGCATAAGCGCCTGCCTAGCAAGTGCGAGGGCCCAAGTTTGACTCCCGGATCCCACATACGAAAAAAGGGCCGGTGATATTGCTCAGCGGCATGGGTGCCTGCTGGCATGCGAGGTCCTGAGGTCAACCCCCAGTACCCACAAAAAAAAAGAAAAAAAAACAAAGAACCAACTCTTCAATTCATTCATTCTTTGTATTGTTTTCTTAGTCTCCATTGCACTAATTTCTAGAAGTTTGAGGTTCAACATTAAGTTGTTTATTTGAGCTTGATGTGTTTTCTTAATATGGGTATTCACTGCTATAAATTTCCCTCTTAGGACTGCTTTCATCATGTCCCATAAGTTCCAGTATGTCGTAATGGAATTATCATTTAGTTGTAGATATTGTTTACTTTCTTCTTTAATTTCATCTGTGACCCATTTGTTATTCAGTAGGGTGTTATTTAATTTCCATTTATTTATGGTGTTTTTGTGGTTTCTTTTGACGTTGATTTCCAATTTCACCACACTATTGTCAGATAATATGCATGGGATAATTTCAATTCCTTTGCATTTACTTACACATGTTCTATGAGCTAGTATGTGGTCAATTTTGGAGAACATCCCATGTGCAGCTGAGAAGAATGTGTACTCTGATGTTTGGGGTGGAATACTCTGTAGACATCTATTAAGTCCCTTTATTCATAGGTTTGGTTCAGTTCTGATATTTCTTTATTGATTTTTTGTCTAAGTGATCTATTTGTGACAATGGGTTGTTAAGGTCCCACATTACAGTTGTGTTGGTGCTTATTAGATTTTTCCTGTCCATTAATATTTGTTTTATATAGTTGGGTGCTCCTGTATTTGGTGCATATATATTTATGATTGTTATCTCTTGGAGTTTTCCCTTAACTAGAATGTAGCGACCTTCTTTATCTCTTTTGATATGTCTTGGCTTGAAGTTCACATTATCTGCAAATAGAATAGCTACCCCTGTTTTTACTGGGTTCCTGTCACAGGGAGTATTGTTTTCTATCCTTTGACTTTCAGTCTATGAATTTCTTTTTGAGTTAAATGTGTTTTTTGTATGCAGCATATTGTTGGATCTTGTTTCTTGATCCATTCTGCCAATCTATTTCTTTTGACTGGTGAATTGAGACCATTTGCATTGATGGTTATAACAGACATGTATCGACTTATTCTTGTTCTATTATTTTCTGCTATTGGTTCCTTGTCTTTCTCTTGTGTTTAATTGCTTTCCTGCCTGGTGACTTCTTCCTATTGGTGTTCTTGGATTTGTGTACACCATTATCTCTCTCTACAATATCTTTCAGAACACGCTGTAGAGCTGGTTTGGTGGTCATGAATTTCTTCAGTTGTTCTTTGCCATGGAAGTGTCTTATTCCTACATTAATTCTGAAAGACAGTTTTGCAGGTACATCAATGTGGGTTGGAGGTTATTTTCTTCAGGACTTGGAGTACTTCACTCCAAGCTCTCCTTAAGAGTTTGTGTTGAGAAGTCTACTGTAATTTTGATGGGCTTTTCTTTATAGGTGATTTTTTCTTTTCTTTAACAGCTTTCAATATTCTGCTCTTGTGCTGAATTTCTGGAATCTTGATTATTATATGCTTTGATGTAGATTTATTTTGGTCATAACTAATTGGAGATCTGTACTCCTCACTTATCTGTATGTCAAATTCTTTTTCCATACTTGGGAAGTTTTCTGCCATTACTTCTGTGAACAGTTTTTTTTGTGTGTCATGTGTGCTGACTCCTACTTTTTCATTAATGCCAATCAATCTTATATTATTCTTCTTTGCATCATCTTGCTGCTGTTGGGTAGTTTTTCATAGTCCCTTGTTATTTTTAAGTGATCTTTCTCTTCATGATCATTAGCCGCAAATCCTGTCTATCCTGTTTTCACTTTCATTCATGCAATTTTGCAAACTTTGAATGGAATTTTTAGTTTCCTGGATATCTGCTTGAATCTGTTTCATGGATTCCATTTCTTTCCTATGTTAGGCATTCATGGTTTCCATCATTTTCCTATGCTCCTTTATTTTTTACCTGTGTCTACTCTAGACTTGCTGAGTAAGTCTTTCATTATGGTCATCATCTCTTTTTTTACCTAGGAGATTATTTCTGATCTAATTTCCTCTACAGTCTCATGCATCTGTTTTTGAACTTCTGCTGCTATCATTTCAGCAATTTCAGATGGGTGGCCTCCATTTTCTTCTACCTCGTTGTCACTTGGACTTGTCCTTGGGGGACTGGAGGTCTGGGGTTGGGCTTTACTTCTGTGTCTTGTCTTTTTCTATTTATTTTATTTTTTTTCTGTGTTGATGCCTGTATATTTCTCATAGTAGTTAGCTTTATCACTAATATTGAAGCCTCCCTAGGAAATGTCTGTTCTTCAGAGGTGTATTCTATGTGTAGAAAGTTCTTGGTTTTTGTGTCTGTCCCAAGATACCTTTGCAAATTATTAAGGATGAGATGTTGCCATCTATTTGACTCAGCCCCCAGTCCTTTGGTACTGGACTATGGTGATGGTTATGACCCTAGACATTCACGTTATTGTTATAGAAGGCAGAACAACTGATTACAACTAGTATGACATCCTGGATAAAGTATTACAATTAGCAATAACAATAGCATCACGCATGGCCTAGAAACTGACAAACTATTGTAATCCTTGATTTGGTATCTTTAACCATACGGGCAAGATCTACAGTTAAATAATGAAACACAACATAAATCAGGAACTTGTATGCAATGAGCTTCCCCCAGTAGAGTGATTTTACTCTGTAGTGGTAAAATTTAAGAGGTATAGGGGACAAAACAGAGAGAGAGAGATGAAGAGAAATATAGTCGAAGCAAGGCTGGAGGACAATGGATAATCCTGGAAGCTTTGGGAAGCTAGAGAAGAGGGCAGGAGAGAAGGAATGAAGGAGAAAGCAAAAGATTATTGAAGTAAATCAGAAAGGTTAGGGATAACACTGACCCATGAGAAGATATGCTAAGATCAAGAGAGACAGTTGAGGAGAGAGAGAAAGAAGATGAATAGAATAGAACAAAAATATATGTAAAAACCTAAAAAGAAAAAAATCAAATAAATAAAAAACAAACCCCAAAAAACCCAATTAGACAATAAAAGGGAAACAATACACACAAAGAAAAAAAAATAAAATTCCTCTGGTGTCCACTGTTCTGTGGAAGTGTCCAAATCAGTGTCCCACCAATTCTGTAGCAGGATTAGTGTGCATCGGATGTGGGGCTGATCTTGGCCTCTGGGTGTGGAGGCTGTGGCTGGTCTTTAGCCAGCAGCTTTCTGGATGCCCGCCCAGTGCTCCTTACCCTGTTTGTCTCTGCATTGCTCTCCCGGGTGCTGTGGGGCCCTCGAACAGAGACAGCCCACAGTGCCTCCCAGTCCCGTGTACAGTTGGCCCCTCCTGGACTTTGCACAGCCTGCTCTGTTCCACCCCACCAGCTCCTCTCATGCTTTGCCCTCTTTGTCCTGTGCTAGTTTTCACAAGTCTGTCCTGCCCTGGTTGTCCCAAGTCAGAGAGAGCGCTAGCTTCCTGGTCCAAGGGTGCTTGTGCCATTTGTCACAGGGCAGGGGAGTGCTTGTTTCCCACTCCTTGTCCCCACACTGCAGGTTGCAGGTCAGAGGGAGTTGCTGGCTTCCTGGCCCAAGGGTGCTTGTGTTGTTGGTCTCCAGCCAGGAGGCAGGGAAGTGCTTGTCCCGGGTGCCATGGGGATGGTCTAAGTCCCTCTCTTATGCCAGTGGTAGGGCAGGAGGAGTCGTGTTGTTTCACTAACAATCCTCAGTGCTGTGGCTGGTCCCTAACCTTGTTGTAGCTAGAGGTTTCAGTTGGTGGTTATGGTGCTCAACAGAGAAAGAAAAAAGAAGGAGAAGGAGGAGGAGGAGGAGAAGAATAAGAAGAGGAAGAGGAAGAGCAAGAAGAAGAAAATTTTAAAAACCTGGCAGCCCATTGAGGAGGGACAAGTCACTTGCCCCTGTGTGTGCCAGTGAAATTTATTGCCAGGCTGCAGTGTCCTCTGTCTGTAGGAAATCAAAAGAGGTGAGGGGCCTTATATTCTACATCTATCCTGTGTGGATTGAGTTTGCCACACCTTTGCAGTCTCTCCATTTTGGGGGGACTTCCTGGGAATGGCGGTTCCCACTCTGATCCCACTGGCAGGAAACCCACAGGCAGTCCTGTAGCCTGCTTTATCATTTTATAAAGTCGTATGCCTACGTTTTGTTTGATCTACAAGTCTCTTATTTCTGATTAATTCTGGTATCAGGATGTATGTCCCTTCCTTTCTTCCAATTACCTGTGTTTGTAGTTGATTTCCTCTGGGAAACTCCAATGTGAGTCCTTTATTCAGCCATGTTGAATCCTTCCCAGGACTGTGTTTCTATTGGTGAGAAAAACCTTAAAGAGCCTTGTCATAGACATGGAGACACTGGCCAGGCCATAGCAGGAAGGCAAGAGGATTCTGCAGGAGAGCTTCCCACTGCTCGCCACAGTTTATCCTCTGTAAACTGAGCATGAAAATATTCCTTGCCTCAGAATCGTGTGTGTGATGATCAAAATCGATCGCGCTGACCAGGGCTGAGCCGAGGACTGCGTCCTTCCACCCCGTCGATCTTAGCCTCCCTGTCACCGCCTGCCCTGCACAGAGCAGAACCCCAGGCCTGTGGTTGCACATGCCCCTTTGTGAGCGATCAGTGTGTTTGCAGAATGATAAGATGAGTGAGGAAACTTCTTTTGCCATTTTCTGAGGGCCTTCTCTGTACCCAAAACCTCTTCCAGAGTTTTGCCAACTGTGAGTCAGTGTAGTGAGCCAGAGTCAGCACCAAGGTGGAATAGAGCAGAGAATACCCACTGCCCCAGGTACAAGGACAAGTGAAGTTTCAGATGTGTCCACACGTGTGAGCCCTTCACGTAGGACATTAAGCCAGATTGAAGGCAATGTCCATGTCCCTATTAACATCTCCATCTGTACCTTCAGAGATGGAAAGAAAGAGAGACGGAGAGAGGGGCATGGGGGAAGGGGTATGAGAGGAAGGTGGAGGGGCTAGCGCGGAGGAGAAGGAAGGGAAGAGACTAAATTAAAGGAGAGAGGAAATAGCAGTGTTTAAGAACAAACACAAGCTCTGGAAGGCAGCCGCCTGATTGTGGTGATCACTCATCACTTAGAAACCATATCTGTCACTTAGTTTTGTTGTGAGTAAAACACCTGCTACAACAGTAGCCACCTCTGAAGGTCCCGGAGTTCACCCACAGCACATAAAGTGCTTACCGAAATGCTTGGCCCAGCAAACCACATAAGCATTACCTGTGACATCAGGTGACAAGCGGCCTAAGAACCACACCAGCCCCCCACCCTTCAGCAGGCCGGCCTTGTTTCTTTCACCACAGCAACGGCCGCTTGGGTCAGCCTTTCCCCGAGATGAGCAGCTGGCAAACCGCAGCCTGCTATCTAAAAAGGACTTTTACATTTTCAAGTGGTTGAAAATAATTAAAAGCAGAATGAGTTTTTGTGACACACGACCATTATATAAAACTCAGATTTCAGTGTCCACAAGGAAAGGTTTTCTGGGGACCCAGCCGCGGGCTGCTTTCTGACTCCTCTGCGGCTGCCCTTCGCCAGCAGTGGAGGAAGTGGGGACCCCGTCAGCTTAGGTCAGTTTAGGGTTTGGGATCCGGTCCTTCCTGGAAAGCCCGGGCTGAGCCTGACCTGGGGAAACCAGAGGATCCCAGGGAGCCTCAGGGTCACACAAGGAGGGAGTTGGGATTAGAGTTAAGGTGAAGGTTGGGGTTGGGTTGGGTTTAGGGTTGGCATTAGGTTTGCGTTGGGGTCAGATTAGGGTCAGTCCAGCGTGGTACGTGTCCCCTGCATTCGAACCAGCGCGAACCGGGCTGCGGCATGGACCTCGCCATTTCGCAGGCTGTAGATGAGCGGGTTCAGGACGGGCGTGACCACGAGGTAGAACACGGCCACCAGCTTGTGGTGCCTGGCGGGGAGGGCGCGCGAGGCACGCGGGCGCAGATACATGGCGCTCACCATGCCGTAGAAGAGCCCCACCACGGCCAGGTGTGCGCTGCAGGTGGACAGCGCCTTGCGGCGGCTCTGCGTGGACCGCAGCTTGCACATGGCCGCCAGGATCAGCGAGTGGGAAGCGAGGATGAAGGCCAGGGGCAGCAGCAGGATGGGCACTCCCAGCGCGTACACTAGCCTGTGGTTGGCGGCCGTGTCCGCGCAGGCGGCGCTCAGCACGGCGGGCAGCTCGCAGAAGTAGTGGTCCACGGCGGGCCTCGTGGCGCAGAAGGGCAGCCGCAGCGCCGCCACCGCGTGTGGCACCGACAGCGCGAAGCCCAGAGCCCAGGCGGCCGCGGCCAGGGCAGCGCAGCGTGGCGCAGTGACCAGGGCGGCGTAGCGCAGCGGGTGGCACACAGCCAGGCAGCGGTCCAGCGCCATGCGGCCAGGAGCAGCGCCTCGCAGCTGCCCAGCGAGATGCCCACGTACAGCTGCGCCCCGCAGCGCGCGCGCGACAGGAGGGCAGGGCGGGTGGCCACGTGCGCCAACGCCTGTGGCAGCGCGGTGCTCACGTAGGCCGTGTCCAGCAGCACCAGGTGCGACAGCAGGCGGTACATGGGCCGGTGCAGCCGCCGGTCCAGCGCGATCAGCGCCAGCAGGGCGCGTTGCCCAGCACGGTGGCCACGTAGGCCAGCAGCAGCGACGCCCAGAGCAGCGGGCGTAGGGCGGGCGGCGCCCACAGCCCCAGCAGCTCGAAGTCCGCGCTCTCCGTCTCGTTGCGCCCCGCGCTCATCCTGGGGAGAGAGCGAAGGTCACGGCCGTGCCGCGGGGACGCAGCCCCAGGCTCCCCTCGCCCACTCGCGCTCCCGCTCCCTCCCTCTCCTCCGCCCTGCGGGCTCCTCCTCTCCCGCCCTCCCGCGCTGCATCCTCCTTCCTCCCCCGCTTTCCTCGCTTCCTCCGGCACCCACCTCCTCTCTCCGCGCTCTGCTGCCCACCAGCTGCGTGACTTTGAGGAGCCTTCACTTCAGACATGTTCTGTATCATTCTGGGTAAGAATCTTTCCTCCCAACTCTCCCGGCCTCCCTCTTTCTGTCTGGCTTCTACCTTTCTGGGTCAGGTTCTTTCTATCCTCCTCGTTCTCCTCGTCCTCCTCCTTCTCCGCCTCCTTCTCCTTTTCCGCCTTCTTTTCCTCATCCTCCTTATCTTATCTCTCTCCCCCTTCCCTCCCTCCCTCTCTCCGATTTTATTTCCTTACTTCTCCCTTACCCATCTCCCCCTCCACTTCCATCAGCATCCCCTCCCTGGATCTCTCTCTCTCCATCTCTCCATCTCTAGTGTCCCTGTCTTCCTCCCGCTCATCTCCCTGTCACCCTCCCCACTCTGCCGTGGAGTCAGCCTTACCTAAGTCGTCAGGAGACCCAGGAGCCTCACCTCCTCGCCCCTTGCCCTGCAGTCCCTTGTCTCCGCAGTGCCACAGGACAGGGGTGTGACCTGCATGTGTCACCCCAGGTGCCCATTCTCCTGCACGTGGTCGGTGGCCTCCGTGCCCAAGCCTAAGCCAGGCAGTTGATGCAGCAGCGACCTGGTTCCCACCTTCTCTCTCCTCTTGGTCTCCTCCCTGGAGTCGCCCTTCAGCTGGTCTCTCTCCCCGCACTCTGTGTGCTGAGCATTCACAACCTGGATGAAAGGTCGTGTGTGGTCTGTGGACCCAGGGTTCAGCCCCGAGGGGCCTCCTCTGTCTCTGCCGCCTGCCAGCTGCGTGACCACCCAGCAACATTTCCCTTTGTTCTCTCATAATCTGCTCACATTCCTTTTCCTCCTGCCCTCTGTCTCTCTCCTTCTGTCCCTGTGCTTTCACTGCTTATCCCTGGGTCATATTTTCTCTGTCCACCCCGCCCTGTCTCTCCTTGGGTCTCCTGTTTTCCCTCCCTCCTCTACTTCCCATCCTCCTTAGTCTCCCCATCCTTGTCTCCCCCTTTTCCTCACTTCTTGCCTTCTTTGTCTCTGTCTTTCTCCTTATCCATCTACCTGACCACCTTTTTCTTGCCCCCCCATATTTCCTTCTACTCTTCTCTTCTCTTCACTTCCACCATCCTCCCTCCCTTCTCTCCCGCTCAGTACCAGCAACCAGGCTCAGTCCACTGTGGGCGACAGCTGGGCTCCAGACCTCCGGTCGGCTCCTCGTCCCTCGGCAGCTGAGTCTGGAAGGGACAGACGCGCCTGCAGTCTGCTGACGGACGATCCGGCCGCTGCTCTGCAGAGGAGGCCCCTCCCCGCCCTGCAAATGCCTTCACCGCTGCATCCCAGGCCCACCTCAGAGCGTGGCCTCGAGGAGGTGCCCAAGAGACATTTGTCAAGACCAGAACCCAGCAGCTGAGAGGGCCACCGGAAAGGTCCTGCCCCTGTTGCAGAGAAATGCCTCAGCCCCTGCCCCTCAGTGTCCTCCCTTGTAAGACGAGTGTAAGATGCGCGTGATCTCTGTACCTAGCTTGCAGGCTTGTTTAAAGGATGCGGGAGCCCCACGCAGGGCCCCTGGGAGAATGCCTGTCCCAGGGGCATTACCCCTATCTGTAGCCACCATGACTGATGCTGTGATTACTGTGACCTAGCCCACCCCTGTCCCTGTGGTCCTGCACACCAAGCAGCAGCCACCCCAGGCCACTCCTGCATCGCTTTTATGTAGGGACTCCCTCCTAGAGTGTGCCAAAGGCAAAAACTGTCCCCAGAAAATGTCCTACTCATTCAGTTGTGCATACAGATTCGGGGAGATTGATCCTTGGACCAGTTCTAGGGTCCCCAGAGGAAAACAGAGTGTTCAGTATGTTTCTGAACCCAGGATACAGGACAAGGGCTGAAAGGATTAAATGCATTTACATGGGTGACAGCAAGGCCCAAGAAAGATGTTTGTTGAAACACTTGGCAGGATTTATCATCAAAGAGTGGCAGCGAATCTTCCTGAGATCTCAGGAATGTGACTGTCAGTAACTGGTTGGATTTCAATGGAGAGCAGCATTGCTGGAGGCCCAGTCAGGAGCCTGTGGGTCCTGTCCCCTCTCCTGTCCCCTGTGCCTCTCCACCCTGGGCTCTCACCTCCTGTGGAACCCATCTCCCAGCACAACCCCAGTGGCTCTCACAGCAACAAGCCACCCCTCTGCTTGGGAAGCCTCCAGATTGCTGAAAGGTTTGCAGATCCAGAACCAAGTGGAAATTCCTCAACGCCTCCTAGGCGTTCCTTCATAGGGACGATCTTGCCGGCATCCCGAGCACCCCCACGCACACTTCCGCTGCTACAGACCTCAACACTGAGAAGTCCACCGTGCAATGTTCACTTATTGCATGCCTCTAAGGCAAGGGCAGTGGCTGGAGCATGAGGAGTAGGGGAAGGAAGATATGGATGAGATGAGAGTGAGCAAGGCCCAGGCCATGGGCCACTAGAAGCCACAGAAAGTGGCAGTTGGGATTGATGTGTTCTGATCCGCAAACCCTTCGGCACTCTGGAGAGGGCTGTGGATTCTGGCCCCACGTGAATGTGGGTCCTGATCCTAGGTGCACGTTGTCTGCACAGCTGTGAGAACAATTTGAGAATCTCATGAACCTGAAGTTAAGACCACTTGTCCACAAACACACTCACTTTTTGGAAGAGAACTTGGTTTTTTTGAGTTATTCTGTTTTTCAGGACCTTGTGGAGTCCACAAAATAACACCTATCTGACAGCTGGATACTTGAGTCCAGAGCTCAGAAGAGGGCCCACGGCCAGACTTGCGTTGTGAGAGGGTCTAATGCTCTCCACAGTTACGAACCACCTAAGCTCACGGGGAAGCTGAGCAGGTGTGAAGCTGAGCGGGAGGCGCCAGCAGAATGCTTATCTGGGTCAAAAATATCTTTGAGGAAGTGAATGCAACCCCCAGAAACTGGCCCCTACACACACACTCAGATCACTGCAGATGGGACCTCTGAGTCCCAAAACATCTTGCTGCCCCCTGTGGGTTCTCTGAGAATCTGCGACCCCCACAGGCTTCCTCTCCACAGAAATGCCTCACCTCCCATCCTTCACAGTGCAGCAAAATCCAAGCTTCTCCGCATCATGGTGGGCAGACGCTTCCCAAGGCCAAGGTGGGCAGTACGTCGGGGGTCGTGATACCTAGGCTCACGAGGGAAGGGGACAGCAAGATGTTCCAGCGGGCCTCACCACAGGATGGGTTAAATCCTGCGCCTGGTCCCCTGGAGAGCCCATCACAGAGGGACTGAGAGAGCAGTCACCAGGCTCTCCCTCTGATCATGCCCAGGACAGGGCTTGGTGCCACGCTGCCTCCCACAAAGATCCATAATAGGCCATGGCTAATGAGGCTTTGGTGGGGAGAGGTTGGCGCCAGAGCACAGGCTGTCGTGTCCCCCCGAGCCCACTGCCTAACCTCTCTGGCTCTCTAGATATGAAAACTAAAGCCCTCCTTTCCCCTTTTTCTTCTTGGCTCTTTCTAAATATCCCCAAATCCATTTCTCGGGAGTTCTCTTCTCTGTTCCTATCCATCTTATTTCTCTTCCCTTTGGGTCTCTGCCTATCTTACTGAGTCTTTCTCTGCATCTCTACCACCATATTCCTGTCCTACATCAGCTTCCTCCCTCTCCCGCTCGGTCACTTGGGCAATCCACACCTCTGAAGGCTTCTCTTACTCCTTTCCCTGTTTGACTTTCTCTGTTTGCCTCTGTTTCAACTCTGTAATCTCCTTCTATCTGAATATACTCTCCTCCCTCTCCGATGGTCTCTCCCTCCTTATTCTCTCTCTCTCTCCTCTCATGCTTTCATCTTTCTTTATTGCATCTTATCCTTCCTTCAACAGAATATGATTTCAGGATCTCCAGAAAGCTCACTACTGAACAATCAACAGGTTTTATGTGCAAGCCTCACTCTAGACCCCTGGAGAAATAAAAACATAAACCTTACCATACTCAGCTAAGTCCCTCCAGAAAACACAGGGGTTTGCATTACTGCTGTTTGATTTCCTCTGTCCCAACGCCGCATGTAACTCTGTGGCCTCGGCTGAGTGATTGTGGAGGGATGAAGTAAATCCATAAGCAGCCTCTATGTGGGGCTGTAGGCAGTCCAATGGGGGCTTCTTGTTTATCCAACACTGCAGCTTGGCTCTGCTTTGCTCCATCGATACGCCTTGAGGTCACCTTGTACACACCAGTTACCATCACCTGCTGGTCTTACCTGTCAAGAGTCCATGGTCTCAACATGCCTTTCAGCACCATGGACAGACTCGTTGGCAGTGGAATGGTTCTGATTCCCAAGTCAAAAAAGGAACAGAAATGTTGCTCTACTTTTTGGATGCAAAGTGCTACCGACACAGAGTTTAGATACACAATCCAAATTATCAAAGTTCACACCCTGATGGAAAAACAAATGAAGAATTCTTTATATCACCAAGAAGACTTGCATACCTAATCCAACAGTGTTGAGGAAGGAATTGCTTTCTCAATTGTACATAGACTTGTTGGGAAATTTTTCACAAAGAACATGGCTCTCTATTTGTTCTCGACTTCATTTTTTCATGGTCATTAAATTAAATGACTATATTACTATATTCGTTGAAAATTCAGAGTCTCAGCCATTATTTACTGAGTGCTTACAGTGTATTGGGCATCATGCCAAGTTCTTACCCAACCCCATCCCTACTTCCAGAAGGAAGAAATGAGGCCCAGCAGAGACACATGTGTAACCTGTCATGCCATCGCCCTGATGGTGAATCTCGGGGCTGGGCATTGTCACTCAGGAGCCTACATTCAACCTTCCCTCCCAGAAATTCTAAACTTACAATTGTAACTTGTAATTCATCAAAAGCCAATTTGCTGAATTTGACTTTTTGTTTCAATAAATCTTTATTGAACATATTTATTGAAGGTTTATTCAATAAATCTTTATTATACCACACATCATTCTAATTCATGAAATGGAGATGTCCCTGGGGGAAAGGATTCTTTCTGTCCTTGGAATACACACCAGTAGAAATGCACAAATAAAATACTGTCTTGTGAAGTTACTTGACATAACTCATTTGTCTGTGTGGTTTCTCCCTGAACTGATGTATACAGTTACGTCCATTTCTCATTTTTGCTTTTTACATATGTATGTAAATTTATATAATTCCAAAGTCAAAACCAAGAAAACAGATACAGTCTCTGAAGTCTCATTTCATCCCTGTCCCCTCTGCCAATCAGCAACATCCTCCCTTCCTCCTTACACTGAGTTCTTGAAAATACAAACAAGAATATGTCCATATGTATACCTTTATTTTCTCACACATAAGTTGCATACAACGTTTTACTTTGTAGTATCTTTCAATACACTTTTAAATGTTTTTGTATTTAGTAAAGTTTAAATATTTCTCTAAAGATTAATAGTATACTAATATATTTATGTAGTGCCTTGATCTCTTATTTTTATCAATGAATATTAGTTATATGGAACCGTGGGTTTTGTTTGCCATTTTCATACGTGCATGTGACATACTTTGATAATTTCCACTCCTTTGCCCTTCTTTCCCCTGATTCCCTTTCTCTCTTCTCTATTAGTCTCCATTTAAAATTCATGTTGTTTCTTTTTTTCTAGACTCCACATATTAAGAAATACATCTGATAGTTGTCTTTTAGAGTCTGGCTGGGCCAGGTATGGTGGTGCACGCCTGTAACCCCAGCACTTGGGAGGCTGAGGAAGGAGGATCACCACGAGTTCCAGGCCAGCCTGTGCTCCAAAGTGAGTTCAAGTCCAGCCTGAACTGCATAGCGAGACCCTGTCTCAAAAAGACAAGGAAAAGAGAAACAGAGTCTGGCTTATTTCACTTAACAGGATGGTTTCCAATTCCATCCATTTTCCCACAAATTACAGACTCTTACTCTTCCTTGAAGCTGAATAATACTCTTCCACATTTTGTGGCATGTACACAAAATATGCATATGTTCTACATTTTCTTTATCTCTTCACCAATCAAATAGCACTTAGGCCATTTCCACAGCTTAGCTGTTGTGAATTGAGCCACAATAAACATGGGTGTGCTGGTACCTCTAGTACACTGGCTTTAATTCTTTCAGGAATATGCCAAGGAGTGGCACAGCTGTGTCACGTGGAAACTCTATGTTTAGTGTTTTGAGGGCCCTTTATACTGATTTCTATAGTTGTTGTGCTGATTTACATTCTTGCCAACAGTGTAGAAGGCCTCTTTCCCACTTTGGCCACCTGAAGAGTAGTAACTCTGCCAATCCATGAACATGGGAGTTCTTTCCATCTCCTAGTGTCTTCTTCAATTTCTTTCTTTTTCTAAATTTATTTATTTATTTTTGTGTGTGTGTGGGTACTGGGGGTCAAACTCAGGACCTCGTGCACCAGGAGGCGCCCTTGCCGCTGAGCGATATCACCTGCCCTTTTCTCGTATATGGGTTCCAGGAGTCGAACTCAGGACCTCGCTCTTGCCAGGCAGGCGCTTATGCCACTGAGCCATCTCACCGGCCCCCTTCAATTTCTTTCTTCATTGTTCTGTAATGTTCATTCTAGAGGTCTTTCAGCTCTTCAGTTAGGCTGATTCCTAGGTATTTTTGAAGCTATCGTGAATGGGATTGTTTTCCTCATTTCTTTCTCAGTGAATTAATTATTGATGTATAGAAAAGCTATCAGTTGTTGTACGTTGATTTTAAATCCTGCCACTTCACTGAATTTCTTTATCAGATCTAAAAGTCTTCTGTGAAGGTTTTAGGGTCTTCTAAGAAAGGGACCATATCATCTGCAAACAAGGATAATTTGACTTCTTATCTATTTGTATCCTCCTTGTTTCTTTTTGTCTCTTATTTTTTAAGACTATTTATTCTCTGCTTTGGGTAAAAATAGTTGGTCCATGGATGACCTCATTGACCCAATCTGAACCACTCATCTACAGCAGCAAGAAAGAAATGTCCTCCTCTGATTTAGCCACCATGTTTTTTTGTTTGTTCGATTTTTTTGTGGGTACCACGGGTCGACATCAGGACCTCGCGCGCCAGCAGGCGCCCATGCCGCTAAGCGATATCACCGGCCCTTTTTTCGTATGTGGCTCCCGGGAGTCAAACTTGGGCCCTCGCACTTGCCGTTTCACCGGCCTATCCATTATGTTTTGTAATCCCTTTATTAACGAAACTACCCTGTATACTATTTTAATTTTCAAAAAGTATTTATTTTAATTGGCAAATAGTAACAGTGTCTATCTAAGGGATATAGTAAGGTGTTTTGATCTATGCATACGCTACAGAAAAGTCTACCACGTTAATTGACACATCTTCTTGTAATGAGAACATTGAAAAGCTAACTCAGCTCAGGGAAGTAATATTGGATTAAAGGTTTGAAGAAATTACTAGTTCTTCACTTTTACCATTTTGAGCTTGTCATACCAAACAGGAATGAATTTTGCATCTGCAAATCAGAAAATTTTAAAAACTTGCTTGTCTACAACATACTTTAAGCATGATTCTAAAATTTACTGTACATTAATCATTCGTTCAATCCATGATTGTTGAATGTTCAGGTTGTTTCCAGATTTATTCTTGTCGTTACCCACTAGACTCTCACAGCTCAGTGCCTTTTAGTACATTCACAGTATCACACACTCCTCTCCACTATCTGGTTCCAGAACTTCTTGTTACCCCAAACAGAAACCCTGTCCCTATAACAGCTCACCTCCCATTCCCCTCTGGCAAATACTAATCTTCCTGTCTTTGTGGACTTGCCTACTCTGGACATTCCACACAACTCCAAATACACAGTATGTGACCTTTTGTCGTGCACTCATAGGTGGGGCTTTGCGGGTGTGACTGGATCATGGATGTGTGGTACTGGCTCAGCCCACTGACTGGTTTAGCACAGTTCCAGGTGTGGACGACGGACTTACTGAAGAGGGGGGACCCACCCTGGGTGTGGGTGGCACCAACCAATAGACTTGTAGCCTGGAAGGGATAAAAAAGGAAAGAAGAAGAAAGTCTTGCTGCCTCCTGCCTGCCCTCCCATGCACAGTTTCTGCTCTGCGACGCCCCTGTGCCAGGCCACCCTGCCTTGGAACCAACTATGGACTGAAACCTCCACAAACTGTAAGCCAAAAGAAACCTTTCCTCTTTAACTTGTGGGTGTCAAGTATTTTGTCCCAGCAAAGAGAAAGTGACAAGACAGCACCCATCACCGCATCCGCTCCATGACACTTTCATCATATAAAACTGGAGCTCTGTATCAATTAAATAATACTTCTCTGCTTTCCTTCCCTCCACAGTACCTCACCCCTTCCCTCTCCCTGCTTACCGCGCCCATCCACACTGGCCTCTTCGTGGTCCTGAGATACCGCAGGTCAGACTCGCGCTCCATTCCTGCTTCCTGGAATGCCTCCCCAGAGTACTCCTACTGCTGTCTGCGCCCTGCTTTTCAGGTCTCTGACCCCATGTGAATTCCTTGGCAGGACGTGCTGTGGCTGCCCCATGCAGAACCATGTGAACGCACCCAGGGTACAGTGAGCACCCAGGGGCTGTGGGCAGCAGGCTGGGTGTTAACAGGGGGTGTGGTTCCCCTCATCCTTGTTTGAATAATTCTACCAGCTGGAAGGGGGTGAGGACTGGCAAGCCCAGGGTGCACTTGGTCTGGCTTACCAGGCATGCGTCCCATCATCCGTCATCCACCCCCCACCCAGCCCTCCATTCTATCTCCTTCCTTATGTGCTGTTTCCCTCCCTTGTGGAAATGCATAAGGTTACTGCTTCCCCAACCACTTCACTTTCCTAGGAAGACCTCCCCCCTCTGCCCACAAAGTAGACCAGGATCCCTTTTAGTGAGATCACAACCTGTAATGCCTACAGTTGTGCCAGTGTGATAAATGTGTCAAGTGAGTTTAGGAAAACAGGGAGTGCTCGCCCCAGGAAAGGTTTGAACAGTGCCTCACCGAAGTCTTCCAGGCACTGCAAACTCTGGGCACTTCCAACCCAACCAGTCCTGGGCTTATAACATTCTATCATATCAACATTTCATTTTGCTTCAGAAAACTTGTAGTTTTATTTTTTTTAATTTTTCAGGTAAACTTTGTTTATAGCTAGGACGTGGATGAGCTAAGATTTGTGCTCAGAATTCTACCTCCAGATCTAACTGCAGACTGTTGCCCAGTCCACCTCCTGTCTATTCAAAACATACCTGCCTGAATCGTTTTCCAAGTTGTGCAATTTCAAGGAATTTATTTGACAAATATGACCATGTGTGAAAATGAGAGATACATAGCATTATTTTCAAACACACCGTTTTTAAGAATTAGAAGTATGAAAGATCGAAAGCAACATAAAATCTATAAAAGGCACTGGAAAAAGAAATCGTGGCCCTCCATGAATATGGTTTAGGGCATAGAAACTGTAGTCCATTTATGCTATGCCAAAATGAAAAATGACAGGGAAGTTGTAGTGATGTGCACGTATTTCCAATATATTTTTAAATTTTAGGAGGACAGAACAGTGGAGTCTAGTGGAGGTAATGCGTATGACAGGAACTGTGTGTGTGCACTTAAAGAGTAAAAGTGAGTAGGTTACAATTTCTAAAAAATGGATTTATATAGGAGAAAAATGTTAGAGTAGTGATCGGCAGCAGAATACAGCTCACCGAGACTTGAACTCCAGATACCTGGAAAATAACAACTTGCTGAACAGAAAAAAAGAAGTAGGGCTGGTGAGATGGCTCAGCAGCATAAGCACCTGCCTGGCAGGCAGGAGGTCCTGAGTTTGACTCCCAGTGCCCACATAAAAAGGAAAAACGGGCCAGTGATATCACTCAGTAGCACAAGCGCCTGCTGGCAAGCGCGAGGTCCTGAGTTGGACCCCCGGTACCCCACATAAGAAAAAGGGGGGGCCGGTGAGATGGCTCAGTGGCGTAAGCGCCTGCCTGGCAAGCGCGAGGGCCTGAGTTCAACTCCCTGAACCCACATACTAAAAAGGGGCCGGTGATATTGCTCAGCGGCACAGGCGCCTGCTGGCATGGGAGGTCCTGAGTTGCCCGGTATCCACAAAAAAAAAAAAAAAAAAGAAGAAGCAGATCTCTGAGAATTGGGAGGGAGTTTATGGGAAAACGAGATACTACAAAGAAACTGGGAAAATGAAGCACAAAGCAGGGGAAAGGATGAAGCAGTCTGGAAAGCTCAACCCAGCTTCGGTCTCTGCATATACAAGGTAGCCCTCAGCGTATGGAGCTCCAGGGAGAAACAACAGGCAGGGCCACCTGAAGAAAAGCCCACGTTTCTTGTGCACTGCAGAAAAGCAGCACGGGGTTTGACTTCTTCCCCACGGAAGGCTGGACTTGGAGAAGAAAGCCAGGGCAGCGCCCGCCACGCTTGAGAGTGTTTGATCAGGAGCCATAGGGGAGGAGTTGATTGTTTAAGACTGAGACACAACAACTTCACGTCAGTGTTTCCAGTGTTAGCCTGTCACAGTGACTGGCTTACAGACAGCCACAGGGACAGTCACAGAGAGGGTGCAGTTTAGAACAGACCCATGAGAAATTTAAACTCGGGCCCAGAAGGACATGGGACTCTTCCCTCCTTGATGAGAAGCCAGGCCCATCGTGTGCATGGCTTTCAGGGGCAGGGGGTTGGAAAGTGCTGGCATTAAGCCCAGTGGTCTGTTGGAACCCCTGCCCTGCTGCCTACTTCCAGCACAGATCAGAGAGCTGATTCTCTCCCATCTGCCACTGTCAGCAAGGACATGCCTCAGCTTGGACATTTGCCACAGCCTGGGGTACACGGACAAAGGGACCGCTGGAGAAGGGGAAGGGAAGCTGCACAAAACCACAGACCATAAGGTAGGCAGAGAATATTGCGACTTGCTGGATTCCAAGACTGCATATCCTGGAAGGGAACAACTCATTTAAAAATACAGAGGAATAGCCGGGCATGGTGGCACATGCCTCTAATCCCAGTACTCAGGACACTGACACAGGAGGATTGCCATGAGTTCCAGGCCAGCATGGGCTACGTGAGTTCAAGGCCAGCCTGCACTACATAGTGAGACCCTGTCTAAAAACAAACAAACAGGGCCGGTGAGATGGCTCAGCAGCTTAAGCGCCTGCCTGGCAAGCGTGAGGGCCTGAGTTCGACTCCTGGAACCCACATACGAAAAAGGGGCAGGTGATATTGCTCAGCGGCACGGGCGCCTGCTGGCGCACAAGGTCCTGAGGTCGACCCCCCGGTACCCACACACACACAAGAAAAGACAGAAACAAAAACAAAAACAAACAAACAGAACAAAAAAATACACAGAGGAATATTTTTTGATTCATTTCTTTCTTTTGTTTTTTTTATGTGGGTACCGGGAGTCGAAATCAGGACCTTGCGCTTGCCGGGCAGGCACTTATGCCACTGAGCTATCTCACCAGCCCAATTCATTTTCTTTTTTCTCTGTATTATTTGTTCTTTTTCCTATTTTTATGTAAGTCCATTAATTTCATTTTGTTCCTTAGTAGGATCCTTTATCTCACTTTTCTCTTTCTCATCTTCCATTGCTTAATTTTCAAATTTTTCTTCTTTCATTCTCCCATTGTCCACACCTGTATCTTTACTAGGACTGCCAGTAAGCTTTTTTAATCTTTAGGTAGTTAACTCTATGCTGCTACTGTTGGGTACTATTCTATTTAGTGGAGGTATAGTTGGCACCCTTAGTAGATATTTACTGTCTGTCTATATTTGGTTTGTCTTATGGTTTATGCTATAATTATATGCCTCTTTTCTATGGTTCACAGTGGTACATTACTGCTTCTTATGGTATTTCAATATCCAGTTTGTCTTTGACTCTATTATTGTTGCTGGCTTAATTGCTATTTCCAGGGTAGTATAGTTGTTGCTATTAATTGATTTTCTGTGCATTCCAATATCTGGACTGCCCTGTGTCACTAACAATACCACTGTACATTCTTTGGGAGTTAGATGCTGAGCCAGCTGAACCATACTGTCCCCTCCTAAATTAGCAGAAGTGGTCTGATTTGGGGACAGAAGCAAAGCCCTAAAGTTAGCCACATCCCGAGTGCACCACTGAAAAGCGGGCACCAACTAAAGAGATCTCCAGAGTGGCAACAAAATCTTTCCACTATAACCACATGCAAAGCTTAGTGCGCACACACACACACACACACACACACACACACACACTAGAAACATGAGAAGACCTGGGAAAAAATGCCTGCAAAACTCCCAACTCCCCCAAAGCTCATCCCCAGAGTATCAAGGGGGAAACAACCAAAAGCCATACAGTCAAATTATTTCAAATGAGAACAGAGAAGAGCAGATCGGTAAGGTACTCAGGAAGTCAAAGAATACATAACTAACCAGATAACAGACTTAATGCACAAAACGGTCATCAAGTTTACAGAAGACTCTGCTTTAAAAAACTAGACACAAAACAAGAGACCCTTTTAGCAATGAATTAGGGTCCATGAAAGGTACCAATCAGAAATAAAGAATATTTGAGGGCCGGTGAGATGGCTCAGCTTGCCCTGCCTGGCAAGCGCGAGGGCCCAAGTTTGACTCCCAGAACCCACATATGAAAAAAGGGTCGGTGATATCGCTCAGCGGCATGGGTGCCTGCTGGTGTGCGAGGTCCTGAGGTCGACCCCCGGTACCCACAAAATAAAAAAAGAATATTTGAAAGTATTGAATGTATGGGCAGCAGAAGTGACCAATGTGAGGACAGAGTGTCAGAAGTAGAAGACAGGGCTGATGTCAGTGATGAATTATTCAGAATATCTTCAAAACAACAACAGAACATGAAAAAATGGATCCACCAGCTACTAGATGATGCAAAGAAGAGTAATCTAATGTGAACTGGAGTTAGTAAAGAATCAGAAGACAGCACAAATGGTATTTTTTTAAAAACCCTGTTCACATAATAATAGTACAAATCTTTTCAAATATGAGGGAAGCATCTAACATACAGATAAGTGAGGTATATAAAACCCCAAATAGCCACAGTTGGAAAGAACTTCTCCACAACGCATCATAGGCAAAATCCCAGAAGCCCAGTACAAAGAGAGATTCTTAAAAAGTGTTATATGAAAGCAACAAATCACTTTTAAATGTAAACCTACTAGAATTGTAGCAGACTTCTCAAAACAAACCTTAAAGACCAGGAGAGCTTGGAGTAAAGTGTTTGAAGACCTAAACGAAAACAATTTCCAGCCGAGACTGATATAGTCTGAAGAATTATCTTTCAAGATAAATGGAAGAGTTTTTCCTTTTTTTAAAATATAATTAAGTTTATTTGGTACATTTTAGATATACATAAAGATCTTATTCATCATAGGGAAGTTGTACCTGTGCATGATATATTTTTATTTCTCTATTTTTCCCAGTCTCCTCTCCTCCCTTCAACCCATCTTCCCCTCCCTATTTGAAAAACTTTGATTCCATTCTATCCCTTTTTATCTTTTTTCCCTTTTCCCTTCCTTCCTTTCCCCCTTCCCCCACCCTAATTCTTCTTTCGTTTTGAAAAATTTCTTCCCATTTCACAATATCTATTGTACATTTTGGTCCTTATTTGCTCTTTCAGTTTCTCACACCAGGGAGACAACACTATGTTCACATATGTGAGTCTGATTTATTTCACTCAAGAGTATGGTCTCGAGTTCCATTTAGCTAGAAATGTCTCTAATTTATCCTTCTTTATGACCAAGTAGTACTCCATTATATAAAAAATCCACATCTTCTTTATCCATTCCTTGGTTGATGGGCATTTAACCAAATTTGGCAGTATAGAGGGATACAAAATCAACACTCAAAAATCAATAGCATTCTTGTACACAAACAACAAACTCACTGAGAGAGAAATTCAGAAAACCACGCCCTTCACAATAGCACCCCAAAAAAATGAAATACTTAGGAATCAATCTAACGAAGGAAGTAAAAAAGCTATACACTGAAAATTACAGCACTCTGAAAAAGGAAACCCAAGAGGATATCAAAAAATGGAAAGAAATCCCTTGCTCATGGATAAGAAGAACCAACATAGTAAAAATGACCATACTTCCAAAATTGTCATACAGATTTAATGCAATTCCAATCAAAATACCATTAACATACTTCATAGTACTAGAGAAACATTCCTTAAATTCATTTGGGACCAGAAGAGACCTAGAATAGCAAAAACAATTCTCAGCAACAAAGACAAGGCAGAGGGCATCACAATTGCTGATTTGAAATTATAGTACAAAGCTACTGTGATAAAAACAGCATGGTACTGGTAAAAAAAAAAAAGACCTGAGGATCAGTGGAACAGATTAGAAGATGCAGAATCAACTTCAAACACACTCAGCCACCTTGACAAAGAGGCCAAACACGTTCACTGGAAGAAAGATAGCCTCTTTAATAAACGGTGCTGGAAAAACTCTCTTTCTACATGCCAAAGACTAAAAATAGACACATGTCTATCACAATGCACTAAACTAAAATCAAAATGGATTAAAGACCTAAATACTAAACAAAATCTTCTGTGAGAATAGGCAGAACTCTTGAAGACATAGGTGTAGGCAATAATTTCATGAACAAAACCATGATTGCACAGGAAATAATACAAAGAATCAGCAACTAGGATCTCATCCTATTAAAGAGATTTTGCACAGCAAAAGAAATCACCAACAGAGTGAGAAGACAACCCACAGAGTGGGAAAACATATTAGCCAGTGGTTCTTCAGACAAAGGAGTTAAGAACATAAAAAGAACTAAAAAAATCGGACACTCCAGATTTAAAGACCCAATTCAAAAATGGGCATCTGAGATGAATACACACTTCTCAGATGAAGAAATACAAATGGCAAATAAATATATGAGAAAATATTCAACATCATTGGTTATTAGAGAGACACAAATTAAAACAATGCTGAGATTCCATCTCACTCCAGAAAGAATGGCAATTATCAAGAAATCAACCAGTAACAAATGCTGGAATTGCGTGAGGAAAAAGGAAATCAGTATGGAGATTCCTCAGAAAAAGTATCATTGGACCATTTAGAGGTCCCATTTGACCCAGGTATTCCCCTTCTGGGTATCTTCTCAGAAGAATTAAAAATATCATACCACCATGATATACATGCACCCGTGTTTATAGCAGCACAGTGTGTAACAGCTTTTCAATGAAAAGAGAACCTTAAAAATTCATGGCCACCTCACCAGTATTCCAAAATATTCTCAAGGACATCCTAGAGAGAGACAACAAGCCCAAAAATGTCAAAATGTCTAATAGAATGAACACACCAGGCAGAGTGACCAGTTAATCAAAAGGGGGATAAAAAGGAAATAGACAGTGGAAAAATAATCCAATGAAGGAATGAGTCTCTACCTTTCAGTAGTAAGTCTCCATGTGAATAGTCTCAATTCCCCAATCCAGATTGGTAGAATGGGCCAAGAAACAAAACCCAATGATATGCTGTATACAAGGAGCACATGTAATCTAAAAAGAATTTCACACGGTGAAAACCAAAGAAAAACAAGATTATGTGCAACAGGAGTGCAAAAGCAACCAGGAGTTCCTATCCTATTTTTCAGACAAAGTGAAATATACCAGTGAAAGCTATCATTACCCTGATTTCAAAAGCAGACAAGGATCCAAATAAAAAACAGGGCTAACAGCCAAGCTCTATAATAAACATAGATGCAAAAACACTCCACAAGATACTAGCAAACAAAATGCAACAAATCATCACAAAGATCATACATCATGACCAAGTAGGATTCATCCTAGAGATGCAATGTTGGTTCAAATTATGCAAATCAATAAATGTAATACATCACACAAATACAAGCAAGGGCAAAAATCACATCATCATCTCAATAGATTCAGAAAAAGCCTTGGGTAAAATCCAACATTCATTGGTGACAAATCCATAAAAAGAACAGGTATAGAAGGACCTTAACTCAATCTGACTAAAGCCATTTATGGCAAACCTACAGCCGACATCATGTTAAATGGAGAAAAACCAAAGGCTTTCCTCTAAAATCAGAAAGAAGACAGGGATGTCCACTGTCACCACTGCTGTTCAACATAGTCCTCGAAACATGAGCCAGAGCAATTAGGGAAGAGAAAGAAATAAAAGGGATACATATAGGAAAAGACAAAGTCAAATTATCATTATTGGCAGGTAACATGATCCTCTACACAGAAGACCCAAAAAATTCTACCAAAAGACTCCTAGCATTAATAATTTTGGCAATGTAGAAGGACACAAAATTGACACACAACAATCAAAAGTGTTCCTGTAAACCAATAATGAACTCACTAAGGAAGTAATTAGTAAAGCACTACCATTCACAATAGCATAAAGATAAATTAAATACTTAAGAATTAACCTAACCAAGGAGATGAAAGCCCTCTACAGTGAAAACTACAGTACACTGAAGAAGGAGATAGAGGAGGTCATCAGAAAATGGAAAAAAAAAAAAAAAACCCTCTTCTGGAATAGGCAGAACCAATATAGTCAAAATGGCCAAACTCCCAAAACTGATCTGCAGATTTAGCACAATCCCTATGAAATACCGACAGCATTCCTCAACAGAACTAGAGAAAACAGTCCTACAAGTCATGTAGTACCAAAGAGACACAAACACCAGAAGTAACCCCGAGTAACAAGAGCAAAGGAAGAGGCGCCACAGCTTCAAATCTGAAGGTACGTTACAAAGCCGCAGTGGTGGGAACAGCATAGTACTGCCCCAAAGCAGACATGAGGACCAGTGAAACGGAACCGAGAATGAAGGAACAACCCCAGGTTTGATCTTTGACGAATGGGCCGAAAACACAACTGGTGGAAAGACAGTCTCTTTACTAAATGGTACTTGGAAAACTGCTGCCCACATGCAGAAGACCGAATGTAGACCCGTACCTCTCATCTGGTGCTAAACTAGAATGAAAATGGATCAAAGATGTGAACGTTAAAGCGGAAACAATCTGCGGGAAGATAAAATAGATAAAACTCTTGGAGACTGGAGCATAGGTGAGGACTTTCTGAACAGATCCCAACTGGACAAGAACTAATACCAAGAATCAACAAATGGGATCATATCAAATTAAAAACCTTCTGCGAAGAAAAGGAAACAACCCACAGAGTGAAGCCACACCTACAAAGTGGGAAAAAGAATTTGCCAGCTACACCTCAGAGAGAGGACTAATACCTAGAATATATTAAGAACTCAGCAAAAAAAAAAAAAAAAAAAAAAAGGCCGGGTGTGGTGGTGCATGCTTGTAATCCCAGCACTCAGGAGGCTGAGGCAGGAGGATCACTGTGGAGGACAGCCTTGACCACATAGTGAGTTCAAGGCCAGCCTGAACTACACAGCAAGACGGTATCAAAACAAAACAAAACAAACAAACAAAAAACTCAGAAAAATAGACCCCCCGAAATTAAAGGTCCAATCAAAAAACAGTAACTAAAATGAGCAGACATTTCTCAACAGAAGTATGCCAAGCATGCTGGTGCACACCTGTAATCTCATCACTTGTGAGGCTGAGGCAGGAGGATTGCTGTGAGTTTGAGGCCAGTCTGGTCTACAAAGTAAGTTCAAGGCCAGCCTGAACTGCATAGTGAAACCCTGTCTCAAAAAGACAAAAAAAAAAAAAAAAAGTACAAATGGTCAATAAATATATGAAAAACTTTCCACACTTCTAGCCATTAGAGAAATGAAAATTAAAACAACACTGAGTTTCTATCTTATCCCAGAAAAAATGGATATCATCAAGAAATCAAATAATAACAAATACTAGCGAGGTTGCCAGGAAAAGGGAACATTTCTACATTATTGGAGAAAATGTAAACTCACACAACAACTATGGAAATCAGTATGGAGATTCCTATAAAATAGTAAAACTAAAAATTCCATGCGCCCGCCTATTCCCTTTCAAGGTATCTTCCCAAAAGAGTTTAAAACATCATAATACAGTGATACATACATACCCGTGTTTATAGTGTAGAGACTATTTTAATTGTAAAGGAAATTTTAAAACTTATATTTCTAATACTAGTATATTTCTAACACCACTCAAGGATAAGACTGAGAAACACAGCCTGTTCCCTTAATTAGAAAGCTACAAAATTTAACGAGCCTTAACATTCCAGGTGCCAGCTGCAAGATAGGTGTAACTCAGCCAGACAGTGATGCTTTGCTTCCTTTCAAGTCCCAGAGACTTATTCCAAGGACAGCTCGACTCAGTCTAAGACAGCGATTGATTCCTCCTGCTCACCCCAGCCTTGACCTCCCTGTTTTAGGATAGAGAGCCCCCAATTAACTTGTCTGAACCAAACCTGCCTAGCAACATATGATGAGACATATGTAACCAACTGTAAAATATCATGTTATCTGCCTTTTGTACTTCCAAAAACCTATATAAGAAACTACCCTTCCCCAAGATAAGACTGATGATTTGGAACTGAGAAATTCCCATCAGCCCGCTAGCGTAATGAATCCGCTTGCCTTCCGGAGTTCCTCCGGTGCCCTGTCTTCTCTCTGGTCGGTTTCTGGATTCCATAGCAATAGCAGCACAACTTATAACAGCTACAACCTTTGAAGCGAACTCTATGTCCACCAACAGAAGAATGGATAAAGAAAATGTGTTATTTGTATGCAGTAGAGTACTCCTCCGCCATAAAGGGTACACATGAATCATATGTAGGAAAATGGATATACTTTAAGACCATAATGTTAAGTGAAATAAATCAGACACATGAGCCTAAATATTTCATGGCTTCTCTCATATGAAAAATGGAAATTAAGAATAAAGAGCAAAATAAAAAATAGATAATAAGATGTGGGAAGATAGATCTTTTGCAAATGGGAAGGGAACCAAGAGGTGGAGGAGGGAAGGGGAGGGGATGAAGAAAGAAGTGAGATCTGCTTTGTCTGTGTGCCACCTCCTTACATTACATAGGAATGTAATCACTATGCACTGCACACACGCACTCATAAACATAAAGATCGAACAAAGACTTAATATAACCACGTTAACACAGAGAGAACAATATGATCTTTTCAAGTGAGGCAGGTGAAGCATTTGACAAAACTTAACACCCTTTCATGTTAAAAATAACAACAACACTATAGCAGGAATAGTAGGAATAGCAGGAAACTACCTCAGCATAATAAAACCCACATGTGAAACCCCAGTACACACCTCACACCCAGTGGTGAAAGACAGAAAGCTTTGCCTCTAACGTCGGGAACAGGACAAGTATACCCATCCCACCTCTTCCACTAAACATAGCGCAGGAAGTTCTAACTGGAGGCATCGGGCAAGTAAAAGAAACAAAGGATCACGACCTTGGAAGGAAGAAGCAAAACAGCTGTTAGTAAGTTACATGATCTCACGCGTAGGAACCTCTAAAGACTTGACACGTACATTGTTAGAACAAATACATGAATTCATCAAAATAGAATATAAATTAACAGAATATAACAGAATATAAATTCAACACAAATGTCAGCTGTGTTCCCAACAATGAGCAATCTGAAAAACAAATTATAAAAACAATTCAATTTACAAAACCAACAAAGACAATAAAATATTTAGACATTAACATAAAGAGTTGAAAGATTTATATGCAATATCGCTGACAAAATAATATAAGATATAAACAAAAGGAAACACATCCTATTCCACAGAATGAAAATTCAATATTTTTAAGATGATACAGGCTCAACACAATCCCTACCAAAATCCCAGTGAATGTTTTGCAGATTGACAAAACCATCCAAAATTTACATAGAATGTCAAAAGACCCCCATAGATCCAGAATGATATTGAGAAAGAAGAAAAAAGATGCACGATTCAACTTCCTGAATGCAAAACTCCCTACAAAGCTACAATAACCATGACAGTACAGTACTGGTATTAAGTCAGATACATAAATCGGTGGAATAGAACAAAAAGTTCAGAAACACCACGCATACATAGTTGAATTTTTTTTTTAGTTGAATCATTTTTCACCAGTGTGTCATTCCATGGGGAAAGTATTTCAGCAAAGGGTGTTGGTAAAACTGGATATTTGCTAGCAAAAGCATGAGGTTGCACCCTTACTTAACAGCACATTTTAAAATAACACTAAACAGATTAAAGCCCAAACATAAAACCTAAGACTGTAACACCACCTTAGGAGAAAACAAGGAGAAAGATATTTCTCCAAAGAAGATATGCAGTGGCCAAGGCACATGAAAAAACCTCAAAATATTAAAAATAAAATTCCCACGTGATCCATCAGTTCCATGCCTGGGTATACACCAACAAGCACTGAGGCAAGATCTCACAAAGGTATTTATACACCCGTGTTCTTAGCAGCAGTATTCACAATAGCTGAATAACGGCACAGCCCACGTGTCCAGTGGTGGAGGACTGGATAATCCATACAGTGTTGTATTGTTTAGCCTTACAGAGAATTAAATGCTGTCGTGTGTTATGATGTAATGAATCTTGGTGACATTATGCCAGGTGAAATAATCAGTGACATAAGGGCAACTGCTCTATGGCTGCGCTTCGTGAGTACTTAGGTAGTCAGATTCCTGGAAATGCAAGGTGGGGTGGTGGCTGCCAGGGCTAGAGGGAGGGAAATCAGGGAATTTTGCTTAATAAGCATAGGGCTTCTCTTTGTGCTGATGACAAAGTTCTGGAGGTGGATGGTGGTGATTTTTAAACAACAATGAGGTTGTGCTTAATATTAATGAAGTGTACACTTAAAACGGGTAAGATGGCACATTGCCCCTTGGGAATAGTTGACACTATTGTAAATAAATAAATAAATTTTAATGCTAAACTTCATATTGTGATCAGTTAATGTTAGTAGGAATAATTCTCTAGATTGTACCTTTTTGTTACCATATTTTAAGCAATTTTAAACCAAAAGATTTTTTGAAACTAAGAAATGCCTTTGTGCCTGTCCATGATTCAAGAGGGCCACCTATCAGTAGCAACAGCACTTTATAAACCCATAAATACACCAGCAATTTAGAATGAACAGAAATTGAGATGCTTTAAACTTTTCTTTGGTAATGTTAGGCATTAGGTGTTAACATTAGGTGATGGGGTGCACTGGCAGGGTTCCTTTGGTATGGACAAAATTTGGCAATTTCTCATGCTGCCCAGCTCCTTGGACAGGAGCCTCAGAGTAAAACGGGCACAGCCATTCCGCACAACCCCGGCCGTGAGCGAAGGCTCGGGTGTCTGCATCGCACACAGAAGGACACGGCACAGAGTCGCAGGACAAGGGACATGTGACCAGGGCCCCAAGCAGGGCGAGCTCAGGCTCCACATCAAAGAGACCTGGATCTCAAAGCAGCAGGGCTCCACCCAGTGCAGCGCGGTGAATGGGAAGCAACTCGTCCCCAAAGGCTGCGGAGTCACAGGTGCCCCTGACAATGACCCGCTGGACCAGCCAGAGGCCCTGCTTCCACTGTGCTACCCCTCCATCACGCCCACCAACGACAAATCCCATCCCATGTTAAAAAAAAAAGAGGCAGAGATTTGTGTATTCATGTTTATAGCAACATTATTCATGACAATCAAAAAGTTGAGCCCTGCGTGGGGTCACACACCTGTAATCCCAGCACCCTGGGAGGCTGAGGCAGGAGGGTCACAAGTTCGAGCCCAGCCTAAGCAGCTTAGCAGCACCATGTCTTACAAATTTCTTTCAAGACTGGGGATATAGCTCAGTTAGAAGGCTCTAGGTCCAATCCCCGTAAAGGGGGGATTGTAGCCACCCAAGTACCCATCAACGGATGAATGGACAAACAAAATGTAGTCTATGCGTACGATGGAACAATATTCTGCCATAAAAGGGAAGATCATTCTAGAATATTCTACAACACATGACTGTGCCATTGAGGACTATACTAACCAGAACAAGCCAGTCACAAAACTACTACACAGCTCCACGTACACACGGTGTACCTGGAGTACTCACGTGCTTGGAAACACAAAATAGTATTGAGGGCCCGGGGTGACAGGGATGAGAAGCTGCTGTTAATGGGCGCGGAGCTGCAGTTTCGCGCGACTGAAAGAATACTGGAATTAGAGCGGAGCCGGGTAGGAAGGCGGGGACGGCCTTGACGCCACCAGCGTGTCCACTTGAAAATGGTTAAAGTGATGAATATTAGCGTATGGATATTTTAACAAATTTTTAAAATGTAAACAATGTTCTAGGACTAGCATTAGAAAATTGGGTAGATTAGAAATGTGAGTAAATTTTATTCTATCTGTATTTACGTCATTGAAAAGTCTACACTTTGGAGCCTGCTTGGCCCTTGCTCAACAGCACCATCTAGCGACAGCGAAGGCGCTTGACACTGTCACGGGCATTGCCTCAAATGAGAAAAAACGAGGTATTTTCTAAATCGGTGCGTCGAAATACTTTTCACTTCCGTGTCATGAAGTTTTCTCCAGGGTACCCAGGCTGCGCCTGCGTCGCTCGGCCGCGGGGACAGGGCCCAGCGCGGGGTGGCGGAGCGCGGCCCCCGCATCCCCTGCCGCGAGCCAGGTCCCCGCGCCGCCGGCGTCGTTCAGGGGACGGCGCGGCCCGAGAGGCCGGCTTCGTGCTGCGCGGCCCTGCGCCCAGCTCCGCACGGCCATCCTGTCGCAGTCTCCGAGCGCCTGCGGTGACCTCGGTCCCCCGAGCGCTGTCCCCGCTGCTGGGGGCTCCAGCCTTGCGCTGGGCGCGTGGGGTTGGACAGGGTCCTATCCAGGGGACGTGAGGAGGGAAAGTTGCTTGGTACACTGTTTGCTTGTTAGTGGAGCAGTCTCCAAACTCCCTTCAGTCCCCTCCCACGCACACTCACACACACTCACACAGTCACACACTCACACAGTCACACACACACACGTCACACAGCCACACAGTCACACACACACGTCACACAGCCACACACACACACGCACATCACACACACACACGTCACAGTCACACACACACACGTCACACAGTCACACACACACACGTCACACAGCCACACACACACACGTCACACAGTCACACACACACACGTCACAGTCACACACACACACGTCACACAGCCACACACACACACATCACACAGTCACACACACAGTCACACAGTGACACACACACACGTCACACAGCCACACACACACTCACAGTCACACTGTCACACACACACTCACACGTCACACACTCACACTCACACAGTCACACTCACACAGTCACACACACACGTCACACAGCCACACACACACACGTCACACAGCCACACACACACACATCACACACACACACGTCACAGTCACACACACACACGTCACACAGCCACACACACACACATCACACACACACACATCACAGTCACACACACACACACGTCACACAGTCACACACACACACGTCACACAGCCACACACTCACACAGTCACACAGTCACACACTCACACAGTCACACAGCCACACACACACACACACATCACACACACACGTCACACAGCCACACACTCACACGTCACACAGTCACACACACAGTCACACAGTCACACACACACACGTCACACAGTCACACAGTCACACACACACGTCACACAGCCACACACACACACGCACATCACACACACACACACGTCACAGTCACACACACACACGTCACACAGCCACACAGTCACACACACACGTCACACAGCCACACACTCACACGTCACACAGCCACACAGTCACACACACACGTCACACAGCCACACATCACACACACACACACACGTCACACAGTCACACACACACACGTCACACAGCCACACACACACACATCACACACACACACACGTCACACAGTCACACACACACAGTCACACAGTCACACAGTCACACACACACACGTCACACAGCCACACACACACACACACGTCACACAGCCACACAGTCACACACACACGTCACACAGCCACACACTCACACGTCACACAGTCACACACACAGTCACACAGTCACACACACACGTCACACAGCCACACACTCACACGTCACACAGTCACACACACACACATCACACAGTCACACACTCACAGTCACACACACACACGTCACACAGTCACACAGTCACACAGTCACACACACACGTCACACAGTCACACACACACACACTCACACGTCACACAGTCACACACACAGTCACACACACACACGTCACACAGTCACACAGTCACACACACACGTCACACAGCCACACACACACACATCACACAGTCACACACACAGTCACACAGTCACACACTCACACAGTCACACACACACACGTCACACAGCCACACACACACACACACGTCACACAGTCACACACTCACACACACATCACACAGTCACACACACACACACGTCACACAGTCACACACACACACACGTCACACAGTCACACACACACTCACACAGTCACACAGTCACACACACACGTCACACAGCCACACACTCACACGTCACACAGTCACACACACACACACACATCACACAGTCACACACTCACACAGTCACACACACACGTCACACAGTCACACAGTCACACACACACGTCACACAGCCACACACTCACACGTCACACAGTCACACACACACACACACATCACACAGTCACACACACAGTCACACAGTCACACACACACACGTCACACAGTCACACACACACAGTCACAGTCACACAGTCTCACACACACACACAGTCACACACTCACACAGTCACACACACACACGTCACACAGCCACACACTCACACGTCACACAGCCACACACACACACGCACATCACACAGTCACACACACACATCACAGTCACACACACAGTCACACTGTCACACACACACACGTCACAGTCACACACACACGTCACACAGTCACACACACAGTCACACAGTCACAGTCACACACACACACTCACACGTCACACACTCACACGTCACACAGTCACACTCTCACACACACACACTCACAGTCACACAGTCACACACACACTCACACACACGTCACACAGTCACACACACACGTCACACAGCCACACACACACGTCACACAGCCACACACACACAGTCACACAGTCACACACACACACTCACACAGTCACACACACACACTCACACAGTCACACACACACACGTCACACAGCCACACAGTCACACACACACGTCACACAGTCACACAGTGACACACACACATCACACAGTCACACAGTCACACACACACGTCACAGTCACACACACACGTCACACAGTCACACACTCACACACACACAGTCACACAAACACACTCACACAGTCACACACACACATCACACAGTCACACACACACACATCACACAGTCACACACACACACTCACACAGTCACACACACACACGTCACAGTCACACACTCACACACACACACGTCACACACACACACACGTCACACAGTCACACACACACTCACACAGTCACACACACACACACGTCACAGTCACACACTCACACACACGTCACACAGTCGCACAGTCACACACTCACACAGTCACACACACACACGTCACACAGTCACAGTCACACACACACGTCACACAGACACACACACACATCACACAGTCACACACACACAGTCACACAGTCACACACACACACATCACACAGTCACACACTCACACACACGTCACACAGTCACACACACATGTCACAGTCACACACACACGTCACACAGTCACACACACAGTCACACAGTCACACACACAGTCACACAGTCACACACACACACACACATCACACAGTCACACACTCACACACACGTCACACAGTCACACACACAGTCACACTCACACACATGTCACAGTCACACACACACGTCACACAGTCACACACACAGTCACACAGTCACACACTCACACACACTCACACAGTCACACACACGTCACACAGTCACACAGTCACACACACACACGTCACACACAGTCACACACACAGTCACACACATGTCACAGTCACACACACATGTCACACAGTCACACACACAGTCACACAGTCACACACTCACACACACATCACACAGTCACACACACAGTCACACAGTCACACACATGTCACAGTCACACACACAGTCACACAGTCACACACTCACACACACGTCACACAGTCACACACACAGTCACACAGTCACACACATGTCACAGTCACACACACACGTCACACAGTCACACACACAGTCACACAGTCACACACACACACACTCACACAGTCACACACACGTCACACAGTCACACAGTCACACACACACACGTCACACACAGTCACACACACACACAAGTCACACACAAGTCACACACACAGAGGAGGAGGAGATGCAACATGCAGTGCATGACCCCATGAATCAGTTTCACACACAATGGTTGAAGAGATCAGAAGATGATTGCCATTTAAAAGAGGGTTTAGGTCAGCTGTGGCGGTGCACGCCTGTAATCTCAGCACTCTATGAGGCTGAGACAGGAGGATCACAAGTTCAAGCCCAACCTGGACAACTTAGTGTCTTAGCAAGACCCTGTCTCAAACTAAAAAAGAAAAGGGCTGGGGATGCGGCTCAGTGCAATGGCCCTTGATTCAATCTCCAGTGCCACCAAAAATAAATAAGTGAATAAATAAGAATTAGCTGCACTAGCAAGAGGAAGGGGCTCACCACACCGGAGGGGCCCTCTGCAGGCGGACGACACATTGCCACAATAGGTCACACACATTACACGTGTTATGTCCTGACCCATGCGTCTGCCTCTCTTGCTAAACCACGCTGCTGCTTTTCCAGTCACAGTGGCATCCCAGGCAGAGGAGGTACAGGACTTCTCCACCGTCTTTCTGGAGATGCCACAAGTCCTGATGGATGTTCCTCCCCACAAGCCATCACACCATGTCACAGGCAGGGCTAGAGGACGTGCCCAGGACCCTCGGCTGGAAAGGAGGGTAGTGACTTTCCAAGGGCTCTGAAGTTCCGCTCTGTGGACCCAGAAGAAAGCAGGGCGCAGAAAGTGGCCCCTTCCTCACATCCTATAAAATATAAAATGTGTAATACCCGAAAATTTTATCCGAATGTGTGAGGCAAAAAAAAAGCAATGCCAATGCCCAGAAATAACCCAGTAACAGTTGCTGCAACAGGCAACGCTCACCGCAGCCTGAGGCCAGGACGGTGGTTTTCTTTGAGGTGGAGTAAACGAGGGAGGGAGAGGAATTGAGCTTCTCTTATCTACATCTAATAAAACCCCAAGAAATCCAACAGTGGAGGCCTTTTTTTTTCTTTTGTTTTATCATTGTTTGTTTATTTTGGTGGTGGTGGTGCTGGTGCTGGTGCTGGGGATTGAACCCAGGCCTTTGCACTGAGCTACATCACCAGACCATTTTAAATTTTTTTTATTTTGAGACAGGGTCTTGCTAAGTCACTAAATACCCAGGCTGGACTCAAGTCATGATCTCCCTGCCTCAGCCTCCCAGCATGAAGAAATTACGTGCCTGTGCCACCAGTCCGGGCTCTGTGTTCCTCTTTTGTTCTGTTTTTCAGGCCTAGTTGCTTGTTGCATACGGTCAGCCCAAAAGGTGAATGGAGAGATCACCCCCTGCTGATTTCTCTAGTGAACTTCAGGCAGGCTGTCGAGAGGCCTTTTAATACGAATAGTCTACACACACACACACACACACACACACACACGATTTTAAAAGGGCAGGATGGCCATATCACCCATATTAGACAAGTGAAACTTTAAGGCAAATGATTAAATTGGTTAAAGATAATCATTTCACATTTGACAAAAGATTCAGAGTCAGCTTTTAACTAACGTTTATTGAGTGCCTACTATATGACTGGAACTATGCTTGGTGTTTTATATAGATTAATAGGCAATGACATAACAATGCTGGACTTATTTGCATCAAATTACACAGCCATTGAATATATAACACAAATGCTATAAAAATGGATTGCTAAACCAATCAGACTAACATTTTCATATAATCTTATTGGTTTTTGAGAGACACAGTAAGCCGACATTAAATAACGTGAATCTGAACGATATAATTGATGAGACAGAGTTAATTAAAAGACATAGAGTTTTCTACACAGAATGCATATTCATCTTAGATGTTCATGAGCCAGTTACAAAAATTCAATGCATTCTAGGCTACAGTAAAAGCTTTTTTAAATCTTTCCAAAGCAGGTATATTATAGGCCACATTCTCTATTCACAGTGCAGTAAAACAAGAAAACAAAACTATTTTTCAACAAAATAATGAGCAAAATTACTGAGTTTAAAGCATTCTCTAAGAACATTACAAAAAGCAGCATAGGAATGTAAATCGTCAACCCTTAAGGTGTGGCCACAGCTATGTCCAGAAATACATTTATGTGAAGGACTCTGTTACTGCAACTATAAAGCCTATATAAACACTCAACTTAAAAATTGAGACAAATAATAAAAACAATAAAAATAAATAATACATCTTAAATAAAAACTATTATAATTAAGAGAAATAATGGATATAATTAGATCCTAATACTGGCTCTTTGGCAAAACAATACTATATAATCCTTTGACAAATCAAATAATGGGTAAACCACACAGAGAAGTGGAGAATTGAGACAAAACACGATAAAGAGAAGGTTTTTGTTTAGTTGTAAAATAGTGTGCATAATAAGATAATAATCTGAAAAACCCTATGGAATTGAGAATTCTTTAGGGGAAAAAGAACATCATAAGTCGTCAAAATGAATCCAAGGAGTAAAAAGTATTAACAAACTGATGATATGGGGGAACTGAGAAAACTGCCCAAGAATTAGCCAAAACTCTCCCTCCAGGACTCCAGGACCTGATGGTTTTACTGGTGGATTCCTTTAAAATGGCAAGGGCTTGGTAATGCTGAAGCTAAAAACACAGGAAAGGGTGGGAGTCACTCAGCTGTTCCTGTCAGACGAGCGTATCCATTACACCAAAGCTTCTCGAAAATAGCACCCACGTCACACGAAGACAGAGGCAAGGATCTTACACAAAACATTAAGAAAAAATAATCTGGTATATGAAAAGGCAGTGCACCAAAGTCCTTAGAATGCGAAAATGGTTTGATAGGAAATCTATTAGATTTCACTGATTCTAAATTACACATTTTTTCACCTTCTCTGAAGTTACGAGGTGGCAATTTACAATTAATCAGCGTTTTTCTTTCTCAGTGGTATATAAAATAATATGTGTTCTACAGTCAATGGTGTCTTAATTTTAATGAAATACAGTAATGTAAAACTTTATACTAAAAAGTTTTCTTAAAAAAATCATCTTTTGTGGATGTTTGAAAGGCATTTGATAATATTCAAAACCCATTCCTGATTTTTTAACCAGGACACTTTCTTAACATAACACAGGGCCTTTGTATGAAAACAACAGCTACTAGGATGATTAAACGTGAAACATCATAGGCATCCCCGTTAAAACCAGGAACAAAAAAAGCACGCACACTATCAACACTATGGTCGTTTGTTGTGGAGCTTTTGACCACTCCACCAAGCCCTGAAACAGAAAAGAAGAAAGTATAAATATTGGAAAGAAAGGGAACACCATCATTACTTGTAGGAAAATGGGATTATATGATTGGAAAAATTAAAACTGTGTGACAGAGTAACTAGATGTAAGATAAATACACAAGAGTAAGTAACATATACTCCATGAGAGGAAAAATGGAATGAAAATGTCATCAGTGTATAAAGTCCTGCAGTTTTAAAACAGCCTTTATATGCAAACACCCCCTCAAAAAATATATGTGTATATATCATATTTTTTGACCCAACCCTGTCTTGAGTCCCCAGCTGCACATCTCCCTGTCTAGTCACCCTTTGGATATCTAATGGGCACTTGCAAGTTTACATGTCCCACACGAATATCCTAACATCTCCCCCAACCCTCAAGACAACTCGTACATCTTCCCAACATTACACCTCCAGGCCTCTCGGGGCCCCCAGTGTGACATCCTCGACTCCTCCTCTTCCTGCCACCACATCCAAGTCATCCGAGTCATGGCGAAGGCCGCCAGCTTTACCTTCAAACACTCCCGGAGGCCGACGCCGTCCACCCTCCGCTGCCCCCACCCTGCTCGAAGCCCCTCCTCCCGCGCCCTCCCGCCACAGTCTCCTGCTTCTCATCTTCACGGCCCACCCGAGTTCTTCTCCCTGGACCGTCAGCCAGTGTTTCTCACGAAGGTGAAGTGAATTTGAAAAGAATGAAGATGGTCAAGACGTATTAACATGGAAAGCCGTCCAGACCATACTGTGAAGATACCGCATGGCAGAATAATAGTTTTGTTCTCATCTCGCTTTTCTGGTGCGTGCAGCTCGCTGTGTGGCTCTGTTTAGAGGCGGTCTGACAGAAATCAAAGCTAATCTCCGTGAGCGGAAGTCACGGAGTGTGGCTGCTCTGGAGCGGGCAGTGAGACAGCCCAGAAAGGACGCGGAGATGTCCTAGGAGGAAGAGGACGCTCGATGTCTTAAGCGGAGGGCTGGTTCCAGGCGATGTGCGTGTGCTAACCCTCTCTGATCACTGTTCTCTTAGAAATAACTGTACTATAATTTTAGAATGCAAAATATAAAATTAAGAAAATGTAATAAATACATGTCATCTGAAATACAAAACTTTTACGTTCGTGTTATGGTTTACATCTAGATGTCCCCCAAGAGCCTCACACGTTCCCAGGCGGGGCTTTTGGAAGGAGACGGGCATGGCGCGAAGGCTCCCTCCCTGGCTCCTCTCTGCCCGCTTCCTGGCCGCCGTGATGCGAGCAGCTTTCCTCGGCCGGGCCCCTCCACCCTGCGCTGACCCTCCCGAAATGGGAGCCAGATAGACCTCTCTTCTGTCAGCCTACGGATGTCAGTTGTTTCGTCCCGGCGATGAGAAAAGTGACTGAGACCCCCAGGCATCGGAACTGGCTCCCGTCTCTGCTTACGAGGCCGCGAGGCCATCGCTTTGTGCTTCACGGCTCCTGTTTGCAGTTGCCCCCTTCTCCTGAGAAACGCCCTACGCCAATGCGAGCCGTCTCCCTGGAGAACCACCGGGGGTTACAGCAGCCACCAGGCAGCCCAGCCCCGGGGCGCCAGCGGGGCATCGCGGACTCCGGCTCAGGAGAGGACACGGCGTGGTGCTCCTTGCACCCCAGGGAGAAGCCAGAGACCGGACTTCGTTTGGACCCTTACATTTGCACATTCATATAACTCTTATTACAGTACATTAATGTTATTATTAGTTATTCTTAATATTTCACTCTGCCTAATCTACAAATTAAACTTTACCATAGGTACATATGTATAGGGAAAAACAGTGTATGCAGGCTTCCGTGGTCTCAGGCAATCCCTGGGGGCCTTAACCACCCTCCACACGAGCAAGAAGCGGGTCAACAGCAGGGCGCGGGGCTGCACACCTGTCACCCCAGTATTCTGAGAGGCTGAGCCCGGAGGATCGTAAGTTTGAGCCCTGCCTGGGAAAGGTAGTGACTTAGCAAGACCTTGTCTCCAAAGGGCTGGGATGTAGCTCAGTGCAAAGGACTGTGTTCAATCTCCAGTACCACCCCACAAAAAGCAGACCATTGTAAGTACCCCAAGTTCCCTGTGTCCTCTCCCTCGTTTACTCCACCTCAGAGAAAACCACCGTCCTGGCCTCTCAGGCTATGGTGAGAGTTGCCTGTCACAGCAACTGTCACTGGGTTATTTCTGGGCATGGGTATTGCTTTCTTTTACCTCATACATTTGGATGAAATTTTCGGGTATTGCATAACCCTGTATTTTGTAGGATGGGAGGAACAGGCCACTTTCTGCACCCTGCTTTCTTCTGCGTCCACAGAGTGGGAACTTCAGGGCCCTTGGAAAGTCACTCCCCTCCTTTCCACAAGAGTCACGTGATGTACGACTGCGGCAGGGAGGGCACTGTCCATTCCCCCTACCCGGGAGACTCGAGTCCAGGCCGTGTGTCTAGCGGTTAGATACACACTGGCTTCAGACTCCAAACTCCGGCTCTACCACTCATGTGCTGAGCAACGTAGAAAAAGTCACTCTACCTCTTTGTGCCTTCACTTGCCCCTCTGGAAAAAGGAACAAACACAGGGCCTAGCTCAAGGACTAATCCGAGGGTTAAATAAATCAGGGTAGGCAGAGCCGTGGCAGTGGCTGTGGGGCCCAGCCGCTAGTGTCATCAAAGGCCTCTGGTCCTGTGCAACCTGTCCCTCTCTCTTTCTTAGAAGGAGGTTGGCTGTCTGCAGAAAGGACGCCCTGTCCCTGCAGGGGGCTCAGGCGAGCCGGGACCCAGGGGCTGCCCGTGAACCACGGATGAGCGAATAGCTGAGCAGACAATGTCACCGAGGCCTCTTCCAAACAGCACCTCTATGGCGGACCTGGCTCCTCCTCCACCCAACCCGTCTGCTGTGGCTTGAATGCATCTCCCAGTGCTGCTGTGTGGGAAACTCCGCCCCGAGGCGCAAACGCTGATGGATTAGGAGGTGGGGCCTAGGATGGCACCATAGGAAGCAGACAGAGACCTGAGGCAGCACGTGTGCTCTGTCTCACCGGGGGACACCATCTGCCACGCTGTGACACAGCAAGGCCTCAAGGTGAGACGTGAGTGTCAGGCACACTTGTATCTTATAGGATGAGGGTGAGGGGGCTGTTTTCTGCTCTCTGCTTCCTGAGGAGGAGGGCATCTTGATGCAGGACTTGCAGCCTCCGGTTCTGTGAGCTGAATGATTCTCTATGAACTACACGGCCTGTGGGATCCATTTAACTGAGTCTCCTATCCTCGATGCTGGGTGCTCTTCCCCTGCCCAGTGGCTGCCCTGGCCTTGCCCTGACACACCCCACAGGCAGGACCACAGGGTCTCAAGGACCACGCTCTGCACCCTGCACCCCATTCCTCCCACCACTGCCTCATCTGTGTCCCTCCAACCCATGGCCTCAGTTTCGCTCTGGCTCCGCCACCTGCTCCTTGTGGGCCCTGGCATGAGCCGCTGGGCTTCTCTCTGCCTCCGTTTCCTTCCTGACGAAGAAAGAAACCCTACTGAGCACCTCCCATCCTGAACACCACTCTTCCTAGCCCTCTTCCTGCCTCAGATTTCTCCACAGCACTCGCTACTGCCAACTCGTAGGCTTATTTTGCTCATCGGCCATCCACATGGGTAGCCGTAACCCTGATGGAGGCAGGAACCATTTCTGTCCCATTCACCGTTGTACCCTCCATGCACTGCAAGCCTCCCAGCACGCAGCTGGTGCTCAGTGAGTAGTTGTGGAGTGAAAGAATGGCCTCATCCCAGCCAGGTTTTCATCTGCATCTCCCTCCGCTCTGCGTTTCACATCAAAGTTCCCCCAGATGCGCCTCGCTGTGCCATTCTCCTCTGTGGGGGACATGCTCTTCCCTCAGCCTGGTGGGAGGAAAACATGCTGCTCCCTAAAACCCCAGGTCTGGAGTCTCCTCCTCTCTGGAGTACTCAGGAATAAGCTGCAGCATGCAGAGTTCGTTCCTCGAGCCCCTCTCACTGGGCCAGCACTTGTTTCTGTTCTGTGGTGGCCTATTCTCCTGCTTTCCCCCTTCCCTTTCTGTGGAGCAGGAAGCGCATTTTCTGGACTGAGTCCACCAAGCTGAGTGTCCAAACATAGGACTGAGAGAAGAGTGGAGCCTTTGTGTGCTGCTGACAGTGGTTATGTGATTTTTCTGATGTACCAGGTAAATGGATAAACAAAATAACCACTGTTATTACTTCTTATACTGATGCCTTATCCCTCAAAAAAAGAAAATATTATGTCTTTGAATGAAATATATGTGATACATGATTCTGTTTTGTTTGTTTATAGTATTTGGATCAGATCCACTAGATGATTAGGGATGGATGGATACATGGATCGAATGAGCGAGTGGATGAATGATTGAATGAATGAATGAATAGTGTATGGATGGGTGAATCAGTGGGCAGATTGGTAGATGGATGGATTAATGGATGGATGGATGGACATATAGGGATAAATGAATGAGTAGGGAGGATGAAAAGTAGCCAAATCCTTCGCATGGTCAACAGATAGAAGATAGATAAATTGGTGGATTGATAGATGAGTGGACAGACGGATGGATATGGGGGGTAGGTGAGATAATGGGTTGATGGTGTATGAGTAAAAGACTGAGTGTAATGTATATGGACAGCTGAATACATGGGCTAGAAATATGGGTGAATAGGGGATTGAGGATCACTAGAAGAGTGAGTGGACAGATGAATGGTTGGTGGATGTTCAGTAGGTAGATGGATGAACTGATGGGTGGGTAGGTGGGTGGATTGGTGAATGGATAGGTGAGTGGATGGATGGATGGATGAGTGGATGGATGAATGGATGAGTGGATGGATGAATGGATGGATGAGTGGATGGATGAGTGGATGGGTGGATGGATGAGTGGATGGGTGGATGGATGAGTGGATGGATGAGTGGATGGGTGGATGGATGGATGAGTGGATGGATGGATGGATGAGTGGATGGATGAGTGGATGGGTGGACGGATGAGTGGATGGATGGATGGATGAGTGGATGGATGAGTGGATGGGTGGATGGGTGGATGGATGGATGAGTGGATGGATGGATGGATGAATGGATGAGTGGATGGATGGATGGATGAGTGGATGGATGAGTGGATGGGTGGATGGATGAGTGGATGGATGGATGGATGAGTGGATGGATGAGTGGATGGGTGGATGGATGGATGAGTGGATGGATGGATGGATGAGTGGAGGGATGAGTGGATGGGTGGACGGATGAGTGGATGGATGGATGAGTGGATGGATGAGTGGATGGGTGGATGGATGGATGAGTGGATGGATGGATGGATGGTTGGATGAGTGGATGGATGGATGGATGGATGAGTAGATGGATGAGTGGATGGGTGGATGGATGAGTGGATGGATGGATGGATGGATGAGTGCATGGATGAGTGGATGGGTGGATGGATGAGTGGATGGATGGGTGGATGGATGGATTTACAAGTAAGGGCTGAATGGAGTTACACACACCACATGGAGACCCTCCATTCTGTGTGTGGCCATCACAGGAGCATGTCCTGCTTCCCACAAGATACCTTTTGGAACTTCCTCAGGACAGAGAAACCCCAGGCTGAGAAAGGAACTATGACAATCCCCAGATCTTCCAGGTGAGACAGTTGTGGAAGAGGAGAAACCCCCAACATACCTGGGAGTCCTCTGATTCATCATCTTCCTCCACTGAGCTCCACTCCTGTGAAAGCCCAGACTCTTGAGAAGAGAGGTCTGGGTAGGGTTGTGGGCAGAGGAGAAAGGAGCCATGAGTGAGTGACCAGGCCACCGGGGCTCTTCCTAGTCTTCTCCCTGGCATCCTGTCTTTCTCTGCTGTTAACACACACACACACACACACATGCATGCACGCATGCACGCACATACACGCACATGCACACACACACACACACACACACACACATTATGGCCAGTGTGTTTCAGGTGGGGCTGAAAACCTGGATTCTGATCCCACAACTACCTGGAAGACCACACTGGGTCACAGATGTGCTCTGCCTGTTCCTCCCCCTGTCCAACAGGTTAGAGAGTTCCTCCTGCATGAGCTTCCAGCCAAACAGGAGAGGGAGCAGGAAAGAAAGGCACAGAATTATGTAGGGATGATCAGGGCTTCCCCAGCTTTCACAACAGCGGATTCCAGTGCAGAAATCCCCCCGCCAGAGCCTTAACATCCTCCTCGCCCCTGAGCTGGGTAGAACAGGGCAGCGATTGGCATTTCCCATCATCCTGTGTCCCACTGGGGCTCAAACTTCACCCTCACACCTCTGTTCCACCATCATCCATGCATCTGTCCCCTGAGGAAGAGGACAGTCCCTGGTAGACCGCTCAGCCCCTTCTGCCATGGGGTGTCCTTCAGATGACCCCATCTCTCACAGGTGGGATCACCAGCCAGATGTTTGAGCCCAAATCCCAAGAGTCATCCTGGTCCTGTTTTCCTTCCCTTCCCCACATCCACCAGCAAGAACTGAGTCTCCCTCTGAAGTGTGCCTCAAGTCTGTCCACCGAGCTCATGCCACTCTTGCAGGAGTCTCCTAACTGCCCTCTCACCTTTCACTGCTGACCTCCTGACCCCACAATGGACTCTCCCAGCTGCCAGGTGCAGGGTGTCACACCCTGGTCCCTGCTGACATTGGGGTGCATGGTCCTTGATGGAGAGGGTCCCAGTCACACAGTCTGGGTGGTCTAGTGGCACAGTGCTGACTTCCACCATGACACAGCAGCAGCGGCCCCTGGCAGGACAACCCAACTGCCTCCGGATGCCACCCAGATGCCCTCGGGAAGGGAGGGTTAAATCTGCCCTGGGTGATAAACTTGAGACATTTCTGGGTAAGTGGATGCCCCTTGAGACCATACTCTTAAGTGAAATAAATCAGACACACACGCTTAAATACTGCACTGTTTCTCTGGTGTGAGAAACTGAAAGTGTAAATAAGGACCAAAATGTATGATAGATACTGGGGAAAAGGAAGAAAATGTTCAAATGGGAAGGGGAACAAGGGAGGGGAGAGGGGAAAGGTAGGAAGGAAAAAAGGAAAAAGAATGAGAAAAGAAGGAAAAAATGGAAACAAAGCTTTTGTTACTAAGCAGGGGAAGATGGGCTGAAGGGAGGGGAGGGGAATGGGGAGAAAAGAATCAACATATGTCACGTACAGGTACAAATTCCCTATGATGAATGTGATCATTATGTATACCTAAAATGTACCAATAAATTTGATTAATTAAAAAAATCCATCCCAGATGAAAACCACTGAGTCAGAGAACCCTTCTGAAATACAAACAAAATCACATCCTTCTCCTCATTTAACCTTCCAGTGGTTTCAAGATTCCGCAAATTCCTCGCCATGTCTACAAGATGCACCGTCCCTGGCCCCGGCTGGTTTCCACCCACCATGGGCTGCTAGGCGCACTGTGGATCACTGTGTGTGTCACTCTGGCTGCCCACAGTGCCAGTCCCCAGCTCTTGCAATGCCAGCTCTTCATGCTTCTCTCCCCACCCCAGATCCCCACGTCACGCTGTGCCGTCACCTGCTTCATATCCCAATAGCTCTCGTGACGACCAGACAACACCTTTCCCTCGCTTCCCGACCCACTCATCTGCCGCTGTCTCCACCCGGCTCTGAGCTTTTCCAGAGCAGTCTTGCTGACTCTTCACCCCTGCGTGCCTGGCACACGGTAGTACCATTTGCATCAAACGGCCCCAATGTGTTCCTATCTCCCTATGTCCACCTCTCAGGCATCCCCCTCCTCATGGAGTCTGAACTTGACCATGCAGCAGAGGCCCCCAAAGTGCTTGTGAAGCGGGGTGTGGTGGTGCACACCTGTCATCCCAGCAGTCTGGGAAGCTGAGACAGGAAGATCGCAGGTTTGAGCCCAGCCTGGGAAACAGTGATTTGGTGGGACCTTGTCTCAAAATTTTAAAAGTAAAAATAATAATAAAAGGGGCTGGGGATGTAGCTCTGTGTGAAGGCCCGGGGTCCAATCTCCAATGTCACAGAAAAAGTGACTGTGAATTGAACCATCACCTCTCTCGCTGTTCCTGTGAGCCCACGGGCACCCCCGGCACTGGCCTGGGCTGCTGTGCTGCAGCCTCATGGCCAGTCGTGAGCACATGGAGCCTGCACCCACCAGCATGACCGACGAGCAGGCCACACTGCCAGCTCTCTGTGGCTGTGTAGGCAAGCACAAGGGACAAGACGAATGCCCCCTGGGGCCCGGTCACACTGCTGACCCACAGAACTGTGAGCCATCCATGATTGCTGTGTTAACCAATAAGTTTTGGGACGACTTGGTATTTGGTTTGGTTTGGTTTGGTTTGGTTTTTGAGACAGGGTCTCGCTATGTAGCCCAGGGTGGCCTTGAACTTGAGGTGCTCCTCCTACCTCAGCTTCCCGAGTGCTGGGATTACAGGTGTGCACCAACACGCCTGGCTGGGATGGCTTGTTGCACAACAGATGCTGACCAACTCCGAGCTCCATAAAAAATCTGTTGGATCAATGAGTAAGGGAAGGAATGTTCAGGCTTTCTCTAGGCTCGGCCAAGACTACCCATGGGACCCTGAGCCCTCACCTTTCTCTTCACCATCGCAGCTGGAGGCCCCAACCTCCACAGCCTCCCAGTCCTTGGTGAGGGTGAGGTGCGATGGCTTCTCCCAGGCCCGGCTCTCCCAAGGCAGCAGTGTCTTCGCCCTCTCAGGCTCCAGCAGGCCCCGCATCTGCTCAGGCCTGAGGCTCTGCATCTCGCCAGGAAGCTATGCGGCTGTGAAGACAGGCTTCTCCTCCTCCTTCTCCTGCCCAGGGTCCCGTGGGCTCCCAGACACAGATGTCAGAACCTGAGGACTGACAGACAGTCATTCAACGAAAGGTGACAAGGTGCAGGGGGTGGAGAGTGCCAGACACTGTGCTAAACGCCAAAAACAGTGTGATGATGAAAACGGAGACCCCAGCCCTCAGGAGGACAAGGGGGGAAAGGAACAAGGCACACAGCATTTCGAGTAGGGTAAGAAAATAAAAGGGAAAAGGGAAGAGAGTGCCATGCCTGGGGGTGTGCGCACATGCTTGATCTGCTGGAAGATAAAATAGGTAAAACCCTTGGAGACAGGCACAGGCAAGGACTTTCTGAACAGATCCCCAGTGGCCCAAGAAATAACATCAAGAATCAACACATGGCATCATATCAAATTTAAAAGCTTCTGCACAGCAAAGGAAACAACCAACAAAGTGAAGAGACAACCTACAGAATGGGGAAAACTTTAGTCAACTATTCCCCAGATAGAGGACTAATATCTAAAATACATAAAGAACTCAAAAAATTAGATCCCTAAAACAAAAGACCTAATAAAAAATGGGCGACTGAAGTGAACAGACACTTCTCAGAAGAAATACAAATGGACGATAAATACATGACAAAATGTTCCACATCTCTGGCCATTAGAGAAGTGCAAATAAAACTAACGCTGAGATTCCATCTTATTCCAGAATGAACGGCCATCATCAAGAAATCAAATAATAACAAATTCTGACAGAGCTGCAGGGAAAAGGGAGCCCTACTACATTGTGGGTGGGAATGTAAATTAATACAACCTCTATAGAAATCAATCTGGAGATCCCTCAAAAAACTAGAGGGATTCCATTTGACCCAGCTATTCCTCTTCTAAGTATCTTCCTGCAAGAGTTACAGACATCATACTACAGTGATCCACACACGCTTGTGTCTATAGTGGCACAACTCATAATAACTAATTCATGGAAGCAGCTATCTGTCCATCAGCAGATGAATGGATAAAGAAAGTGTCGTATTTCCACACCATGAAGCACTGCTCTGCCATAAAGAAGGAAAAATTAGAGCCATTTGTAGGAAAAGGGATGCATTTTGAGATAATGTTAAGTGAAATAAATCAGACACACAAACTTAAATATCACATGGTTTCTCTTATATGAGAAACCCAAAGTATAAATAAAGAGCAAAGAAAAGACAGATGACAGGAAACACAGAGATAGATCTTTTGCAAAACGGAATGGGGGGGCGGTGAGATGGCTCAGCGGCATAAGTGCCTGCCTGGCAAGTGTGAGGTCCTGAGTTTGACTTCCGGTACCCGCAAACGAAAAAAGGACAGGTGATATTGCTCAGCAGCATGGGCGCCTGCTGGCGTGCGAGGTCCTGAGGTTGACCCCCGGTACCCACAAAAAAAAAAAAAAACAGAATGGGACCAACAGATGGAGGGAGGGGGAGGCAATGAGAGGAAAGGAATTGAGATGTGTTGTGTCAATGTGCCAGCTCCTCACAAGGAATGAAATCATTATTGCTACAAGCTTGTACCTATAAAAAATTATTTTTAAAATACCGCAAAGAAGGAAAAGCAAACAGGCAAAGGTCCCTGGAGCCAACAAGCAGGGGAGGAGCCCAGAACCCAGGAAATGGGCAGACGGCAGTGACAACACGTTCGAAATTTCTCAAATACAAATGTGACATGTGTTTCACATTAAGTCATATTTATTCCTATTAGGTAAATAACACGTTTTTATTTTAAATGACACATACGATGGATATGGGGACTGTCCCGTTTCTGCTCACCATTCACATCTTTCCGGTGGAGCAGCTGTCTCCAGGGCCCAGACTCAAAGCCCTCACCCACCGGGACAACTGGGCCCTGCACCCCTGGACAGCGCCCCCTGCCCTGGAGCTCCCAGCCCTGGCTCATATCTCCCCCAGTCCTCTCCTCACCGGCATCCAGCCTCCCCGGCCCCTGGCGGAGCCCCAGGGTGCACCCTGCGCTCCACACATCCCGGCCCTCCTCCTCCGCTGCACTTCTGCTCTCAGGGACACCACAGCCTCCGTGTCCTTCCGGACAGTGACCCCACTCCCCCCCCACCAGCGTCACCCTCCTCAGGTCCCTGCTGGTCATGACTTTCTTTTCCTTTTGTAATACGGGGCATTGAACCCGGGGCCTTTGCACTGAGCTACACCCCTAGCCCATTTTTACTTTTTATTTTGAGACTGGGTCTCACTAAGTCACTAAGTTGCTCAGGGTGGGCTGGAATTTTGATTCTCCTGCCTTGGCCTCCCAGAGTGCCGGGATCACAGGTGTGCACCACCAGGTAGCCTAGGGCGTGATTGATCTTTGTGCCCCAGGCCTGGGCAGGGGCACAGCTGCATCCTGACCCTCTGTAACCTCCCAGGAGGAGAAGCCAGTCCCCTGGGACCCTTCGATCTTCTCACTCTCTCCAGGAGATGTCTCAGCCTGGCGCTAAGAAGCCTGCAATGTCTCTCTTGATCTGTCCCCTTCCAATGAGGCAGAGCGGCTCCATGCTCAGCCGGCAAACAGGCAGGCCTTTATTTCATGGTTACTCACAAAAACTGTAAAAATCAAATGAAGAAATAAAAACACAAAAACCAATACTGACTTTCCTTTCAAAACCACAGCATAAAGTTTCCCTCAGAAATTCACAGAGGTGGATTTTAGGAGCAGGCTGACTCGTGGGTGCTTCTCTTGGCTCAAACACTCGGCACCAGCGTTTGCTAAAGCTACGACACACACTCCCCAGAATGCCGCAGTCCACCTGCGGCACTTGCCCAAGAGAAGGAGAAACCCAGGTCCTCACAGATACTGGCGGGTGGAGCGTGGTACCCTTGGTCTTCCCAAAAACAAGGCTGTTCACATTCTCAGTCAAAGCTACTCACATGATCAGAAAAAACATCAATACCCCAGACATCTATCAACAAAAGGCAGGTTGTGTTAGCTACCATTCCTTCACACAGTGGGACACAATTCAAAAGGATGTAGGTATGGGTGGACCTGAAGTGCACGTAAACATTTACATACATGTAAGCTACACAGGCACATACATAAACCACACACACGCATATAGTTGTCGCTCGGCATCCCTGTAGGATTGGGACGCAGACCCCTACAGATACGAAATCCATGGACTCTCCAGTCCATCACGTAAAGCGATACATTGTTGTCATGGAAACACGCACACTCTCCCGTACCCTGTACATTACCTCTAGGTGACAGAAAGGGTATGCTAATGCTCTGTAAACCTCACTGTCAATACTCTATAAATAGTTGTTATGCTGCACTGTTCAGGAAATAATTCAAGTAGGACAGGAGAAATGAAGATGGGTGGAAAAGAACTTTTTTTTTTATGTGGGTTCCGGGAGTCGAACTCAGGACCTTGCGCTTGTCAGGCAGACACTTATGCCACTGAGCCATCTCACTGGCCCAAGAAGAGCTTTTTTATCTCTCTTGTCACCTCAGCACTCTGAGTCAGAGCCCTGATCTGCTCTGCTTGTAGGAATGTCGGTCACTGAAGGATCGTCCGTATTGCAAGGTTTATTGGCCCTGAATTTACCTAGAATATGTCAACCGCCCCCACTAGACTGGAGACACCAAGATGAGAGTAGAGTAATGGAAGTAACTTTTAGCATTTACAGGGGCCCCCAATTGCCAGCTTTTACAACATCCAGTTCCAGATCCCCTGGATGGGCACCTAGAAGTCTCCAAACCCACAGTCAGCTCAGCTCCCAGGAAAAGCAGAGCCTTGCAGACCACCCCAAATAAGACCAACCCCCCAAGCAGGAGCAGTCACCCCATGACAGGGCCCAGGCAGCCTCCATCCCCAACAAAATCATCTCATGGTAACCGAACTGCCCCTCAACTGTAAGGATCCTCCAGAGCTACGAAACCATCACGGAGGCAGTGGTCAACCTGCCCCGCCCACCTCAGCGCACCCTCGAAAGAGGTGCCCTGGTTTTCCAGCAGCCAGTCTGACCCCGCACCAGAGTAAGCCCCTGCTGCTGCTTGGGTGCCCTTTTCTTATTCTCCCCCATTTCTAAAAAATGCCCATAGGGCCGGTGAGATAGCTCAGCGGCATAAGCACCTGCCTGGCAAGCGTGAGGTCCTGAGTTCGACTCCCGGTACTCATATACGGATAAAAAAGGGCCGGTGATATCGCTCAGCAGCACAAGCACTTGCTGGCAACTGTGAGGTCCTGAGTTCGACCCCCGGTACCCACAAAAAATAAATAAATAAATAAATAAAAATAAATAAAAATAAAAAATGCCCATAAATCTGCCTGGGCCTCACACTGAAGCGTCCTAAGATTCTTTTCTTACGATGGGTGGGAGTCAAGAACCCACTCCACGGGGCGACTTGAAGAGCCCATCCCCTCTTTGGGAGACTCCTCAGGCCCCATCCAGTGACTTAATAACAAGAAAACATCCGTATGTGTTCAGTGCAGGTGCAATTTTTTCTAAATATTTTCCATCCACAGCCAGTTAAATCTGCATACTCTCAAATAGAAAAGGCCAACTGCATGTGTGTGTGTACATATGATATGTATATAATCACCATGGATGGATGGTTGGGTGGCTGGGTGGGTGGCTGGGTGGGTGGACATGTGGGTGGATGGGTGGATGGATGGGTGGGTGGGTGGGTGGGAGGGCTGGCGATGGGTGGGCAGATGGCTGGGTGGGTGGCTGGGTGAGTGGACATGTGGGTGGATGGGTGGATGGATGGGAGGGTGGGTGGGTGGGCGGGCAGGCGATGGGTGGGCAGATGGCTGGGTGGGTGGCTGGGTGGGTGACTGGGTGGGTGGACATGTGGGTGGATGGGTGGATGGATGGGTGGGTGGGTGGGTGGCTGGGTGGGCGGCTGGATAGATAAGAACAGACACTACAGAGCAACACATGTGGCCTTACTGATGAAGACTCTGGAACAGGTGAATGAACAGCAGATGCCGGGAGCCTGGGCACCGTCACACGGGCCCGGGGCATGAGGGGCTGTGAGGGCCTTCACCTTGGTCTGCGTGTGGCCATGTGGGTGAACCTCTCTAAAATTACTGAACTCCAGTTTTGTTAAACACACACATGACTCTATGTACTTTACAGACCTCACCAAAAAAGGAAATAAAAATAAAACACAAATTGTTTAAATGTCACATAACCCTGTGGTTTGCTGCTGGAGTCTGTTGCATCATCTGTATAAATACTCGTTGGCATTGGGAATTCAGTTTCATGACACCACTGTGGGGCCTTTATAAAGTCTGACTTAAAGGGCCCTTTAGGAATTGTGTGAATTTCCCGCACACAAATTGTAACACATTCCCACAAATTTAGTGACTTAAGACAATGCAAATTTATTATTTTACGTATCCAGGGATTTTTTAAGTATTAGGGATTGAGCCCAGGGCTTTTGCACTGAGTTACATTCCCAGGCCTTTTTATTTTTCATTTTGAGACAGGGTCTTGCCAAGCCACTAAGTTGCCCAGGCTGGGCTTAAACATGTGATCCTCCTGCCTCAGCCTCCCAGAGTGCTGGGATTAGAGGCTGCACCACCACACCCAGTTCAAATTCATTATTTTATGGTTTTCTATATCAGAAGACTGAGATGGGTCTCACCAGATAAAACAGAGGTGAAGGCAGCACAGCTTCCTTCTGGAAGCTCCAGCCAGAATACCTTCCCTGACTTTTCCCGCCCCGAGAGGCCCCACAACACTGGCTCATGGCCATCCTCCTCCAAAGCCAGCAGGGACTCTGGCCAGCTTTCAGGAGGCACCGGCTGGCTGCCTCCCTCTGCCATTCCTAAGGATCCCTGATGTGACCCTGGACCCACCCGGAAAGTCCTGGTCCTCTCCCAGCTCCAAGGGAACTGACTGACAGTGTGCGCCTCATCAGCAACCTTAATCCCACTGCAGGAATCACTGGACATACAGGTCCTGGGGACTGGGGCATGGGAATCCTCAGGGTGCCATCATCCTGCCGATTCCTGCCATTAAAATAAAACTACTGGAAGAGAGAAGAGGGGAGTGGTTTCAAGGGAGACAGTGTAACACAGGTGTTACAAGAGTGGGAAAATATGAAGGTGGGAAAGAGCAACAGGGTTAGTAAGATGCTGCCTGCTGCAGCTGGCTCAGCACCACACAGCCATGACCAGGGGCCACCACCTGCTCTGTGACCCGGATGGCACAGTCCACCTCAGAGCTCTGGTGAGCTCAGCTGTAACATGCGGTGTTCCAATGGCAGCCGCCTCACAGAGCTTCCTCCAGCGTTTGCGTTCACATTTCTGAAAGCGCAAATGAGCTGTGGGTCCAGGGAAATAGTTCTGCAGTGCAGGGAAAGGGAGAGCAATGGCAACGGATGTGTGAGGGGGGAGACAATGGGAGTGGGGGGTTCTGGCGGCAGAGAAAGACCGTTGAAGGGAGACGCCCTGTCCTGCCCAGCAAAACGTGGACCCGGCCGGCCATCTCTGACTTCTTGGAAGACTGGCAGTCTTTTGCACTCCCAGCAGGCCTTCCCTGGTCACCAGGGCCCTGGCCCTGAGCCCTTCTCAACACCTCTGGGGCTGTCCTCGTGCATCGACTGAGTGACAGCTCTTAATGTCTGTTACACAGCGCCGCCCAGGAGAATCCTCTGCAGGGAACTTGTGTGCTCTGTGTGTGTAGGTGGCTGTGGGGCACCAGCCACACCATCCAGCTCTAAAGCTTTTGTTTTTTTAATTTTTTATTTCTTATTTTTTTAGATGTGGTCTCACTAAGTTGTCCAGGCTGGCCTGCAACTCAAGATCCTCCTGTCTCAGCCTCCTCAGCTGGGATCCCGGGCTGTTTTTATTATAGATACTAAGCTTAGTCTGCACTTTACACTGATTTTTATGGCTCCTCTTAAAACCACATAAGAGCAACAACAACGACAGCAAGAGACACCCTTCCTGGGCCCCTGATAAACCAACCACTTGGGCCCTGGCCACCTATTAGGAGAAGAGCCCTCTCGCAGCAAGTAACAGGTGGTGGTGCATCCTTGTCAGCCCTGCACTCTGGGAGGCTGAGGCAGGAGGATCACAAGTTCGAGCCCAGCCTGGGCAAATTAGCAAGACCCTGTCTCAAAATAAAAAATAAAAAAGCCTAGGGAGGTACCTCAGTGTGAAGGCCCTGGGTTCCATCCCTGGTACCACCCTTCCCCGCCTGTCAATAATTATTTTAAATATGCTGAAAAGGAAGAACACGGGCCAGGTCTGGGTCCGACCTGGGGCTGCCTGTTCAGCCTCTGAGGGGTGAGGAGCCCCGCGCAGTGCTGCTCTGGCCGCGGGTCGGTTCTGTCCTAACCGTGAGCCTCGGTGATGCAGGCGCGGGCTGGAGGGAGAGAGGCGAGCACGCGGGGATGCGCAGAGCAGACTGGCGCTGCGGGGCGGGCCAGACAGATTGGGTCCGCAGGGCCTGACCATAGAGGACGGGGCTCCTCCCGGACCCGCGTGCAGGTGAGTGGCAGCTGGTCACCCCTGACGTGACGCGGACTCCCCAGCGGCCGCCCTGGCAGCGAGGACCCCAACCCCCGCTCCTTGTTCGGGCACCGTCAACTCCAGGGCCCAGGAGCCCAGGGCCTGGCCAAGGCCACCGCTCCGGGGCGCGGCCCGGGACCCTCCCCGCGTAGCTCCACGGCCCAGCGCGCCTGGCCCAGGCAGGGCCCGCCGAGCGCAGTGCACGCGCTGAGCACCCGTCCCGGACCCCGAGAGACAGCGCAGCGCAGGGAGGCGAGCTGAGCACTCGGACGGACCCCACATCTCCCGGCAGCGCTTGGGGACCCCGCTCCCCCCTCCCCAGACCCCCACCCGCGGCTCTGCCCCCGCCCCCGTCCCCAGTCGCCGCCAGCCTCCCAACCGCGCCCACGCCCCCAGCCCCTCCGGGTCCCGCGCGGACTCACCCTCCGCTCTCGCCGGTCCGCGCTGCAGAGCGGGCACTGCGTGGACTGCGGCTGCGTAGACGCGAGGGGTGGGGGTGGGGTGGGGGTGGGGAGGGCCAGCGGCCCCCGCTGCGCCCTGGGGACCCTGCGGGGAGGGGAGGAGCTCAGGGCCGCTGGGCCAGGGCCGGGGCCGGGACCCCTGGGTGGGGCGCCCCGCAGGCCTCGGGTCCACGCGCCCCCGCGGCCGGGCGCGCAGGTGAGGTCCGTCCCCGAGGCCAGCCGGTGCCCCGCCGGGTGTGGGCCTCTGTGCCGCCCGCCACAGGCGGTCCGGGGCCCTCACCCGCGCCGCGCTTCCCCGCTGTGCGGCGTGGAGTGAGAATTCCCACTCCGGGGAGCGCGGTGCAGGGAGAACAGAACCCTGAGGGGCGCGCAGCTCTGGAGGGTGCGACAGCTGCTGCCCTCATCAGCAACGCGGTGCGACCCCCACAGCCCCACCGAGGGGCCGCGAGGTCAGAGGAAACGTTTAGATGTTCCGACGAAGTCACGGTGTGGGGAAACGGTCCCCCCTAAAAGTCTTGTTTTCAAGTCCCTGGTCACCAGCGGAGCGCAGCGGGCTTCTCTCCTCTCTGTGAAGCCCCTGCTGCGTCCCCTCTGACTTTGTGAGTTTTAGGCGTTCGTTCTTTCTTTTTTTTTTCTTTTTTTTTTTGTGGGTTCCAGGAGTCGATCTCAGGACCTCGCGCTTGCCAGGCAGGCGCTTATGCCGTTGAGCTGTCTCGTTGGCCCTAGGCGTTCTTTCTATAGCTGAGTCTTTAATTCCCCATCTGTTAATCTATCCGTGGTGTGAACTCTTTCTCTCCACCTGTCCCTGACCTTTTTAATTTGTTTACAGAGTGCTGGAAGTTTTCAATTTTGATAAAATGTCAAGATTTTTGTTTTTGTTTTATTTTTTGCCTTTGGGGTCTTATTTAAGATATTCTTTCCTCGCCCTCCTCTCGTAAACACGCTTTCCTGTGTAATCTCATACTTTATAGTCTTGTTTCCTATGTTTATGAAAGTTGGTTGGAATTTCAGGAATTTTTTGTATGGTATGAGGTAAGGATTTAACTTTCTTTTCCAAATGAATAAACAATTGGATGACCTCAGTACTCAAGAACACAATCAAAATAACCGTCATTTATCCAACAGGTGCTGTAAACAGACGTCTTTTTGCGTATTATCTCATTTAATTCGACAGCCCTATGTGGGAGGTAGTAATATTCCTACCTTACAGAGAAAGGAACTGGGACACGAAGATCAAATCATTGGCCCAGAGCACACACAGAAAGAATATGGAGGATTGAGGTAGAATTTTCTTAAGTGTTTCCACATATGTCACGAAAGTGCTGGGAGAAATGTCTGTCGTGTAGAGACTCGGGACATGGGTTTCCAGCCCTTCCAACGGTAGTAGAGTGCCGAGAGGAGATGAATCGCCAAAGATCCCTCCCTCACGCCTCCCACCTCCTTCGATAGCAAGACCTTGAGGCTGAGAGACGGGGAGCTGCCCCGGCCCACGGAGCCGAGGGGTGAGAGCTCAGCCTCCGAGCACAGACCTCTGTGCGAGTCCGGGAAGTGGACTAACTGCGTCTCTGATCCCCACCCTCCAAATGGGGACAGCGATAGCTCCTGCCTCCGAGGATTGTGTGGGGTCAAATGAGTTGGCATCTGTACCCCATGCACACTGAGTGCTCAATAAGTGTCCCTAGGATTATCATTGTGACGGTGGGACACCAGGTCCTCAGCAAGAAGGGAAATTCCAGCTTTCATCCTGAAAATTCTTAGACTAAGGTCTGGGGGAAAGAACGACTTCTTTAGAAGATTATTATGAGATTATGTCTTCCTGAAAGCAAGGAAGACATTGAGGAACAGTGTCTGGAGCCCCGCCGGATTAATCTTCCTCAGCGGCAATCTTTCACGACTTTCTCCTGAGCTTTGGCTGCATTTCTGTGTCAGTGGATACCACCTTCATGACTGGTTCCACTTCATTAACGTCCGTATTGCCATTTACTTAGCATTTTTATTTTATTTATTTTATTTATTTATTTTTTGTGTGTGGGTACTGGGGGTCGACCTCAGGACCTCGTGCGCCAGCAGGCGCCCGTGCCCCTGAGCAATATCACTGGCCCTTTTTTCGTATGTGGGTTCCAGGAGTCGAACTCGGGCCTTCGCGCTTGCCAGGCAGGCGCTTACGCCGCTGAGCCATCTCACTGGCCCCGCATTTTTCTTTTAAATAAACCCATTTTCTAAAACCTTTAGGTCCAGGCGTGGTGGTGCATGCCCGTAATCTCAGCACTTAGGAGGCTGAGGCAGGAGGAGGCCAGCCTGGGCTACAAAGTGAATTCAAGGCCAGCTTGAACTACAGAGTGAGATCCTATCTCAAAAAAACAAAAATAAATAAATAAATAAATAAAACCTTTTCAGAAGTGCCTTTATATTGTTGTTGTTGTTCTAGAGATTGGATCCAGGGCCTTCTCAATGAGCTGCATCCCCAGCCCTCTTTTTGTTTGTTTGTTTGTTTGTTTGCTTGTGTTGAGACAGGGTCTCACTAAGTCACTAAGTTGCCCAGGCTGGACTCGAGCTTGTGATCCTCCTGCCATGGCCTTCCAGAGGGCTAGATTACAGGTGTGCACTACCATGCTTCGCTCAGAAGGGCTTTTAAAGGGAAATTTACATCACTCCCACACGTGAAAGGTAGTTTTCTGTACAGTAACCTGAAATGGAAAATAATCAAGAGATATCAATCCTAGCTAGATGCCATGGCCTCGTGTGGCAGGCCTGACGGGTCCCTGTCCTCCACTCCTCTGCATCGCACAACACAGCCTCGCCCTGGCCATGACTTCATGACACATCAAGGTGTGAGCTGAAACTGTGATGCCCTCAAGCCTATTCCTTCTGCTGACTCTGTTTTGTATTTTTCAGTGTAATAAATCATAGCTGGGGATGCCCATTGATGAGTCCTGTGGGTTTTCCCAGTGAATCTTCAAAACTGGGGCTGGTCTTGGGAACCTCTATGCAACCCTCAAACCCTGAGCTGTGATTCTACAAAGACATGAGTGCTGTTGACACCATTTTGGATCCATGACTAGTTGGGAAAAGACAGAGTGATTCAGGGCTGGGAATTCACTTGCTCCATCATTCACCAAATATTTATTAAACAACCCCTAGGTGGCAGATGCTGTTCCGGGTGATCAAGACAATGGATGTCTGTGGCCCAGACCTTACATTCTAATGACGAAAACAGACAACAGACAAGTGAAGCAATAAGGGTAAATAAAATGTAATTTATGCTCAATGCCAGGAAGTATATGAAACAGCAATGTGAAATCACTTTGGATGAGGGTCAGAGAAAGTCTTCATGAAGAGGTGACGTTTTGAGGTGAGATCTGAAAAGTGGGATGGAGACTGTGATGCAAGAAGCCATGACAGAGAGAACATCAGGTCAAAGGAGCCAGCGACGAGGCCAGTGCCTCCAACGTGGCCAGGCAAGGAACTGATGATGGGCTGTGGGCTCCGGAAGACCCCCAGTGCCTTGGAAGCACAGAAAGACTGAGACTTGATTGTAGGTGTGTTGGGAAGAAATGGCAACATACCGAGGGGTGGTGTGACAGCTTCTGATTGACATACAAAAAGGGTCACAAAACCACGGTGTGGGGAAGGCTGGAAGGGGTAGAATGGGAGGCTCACTTAGGAGACTCCACAGTTGGTGAGGTGAGGGGGATGGTGGCCCAAGGATGTGGCAGTGGGGATACTAGCAATGGACAGATTTGGGGTGCACACTACACGTGGTGCTGAGAGGCCCGCCTGGTGCATGAGAGGAAGGGAGGAATCAAAGGAGATGGGCTGTGGGCAGGAGCAACTGAGTGCCCGGTAGTGCAGTGAGTAGGCACAAGTCTTTTTTGCAGGGAAATTCAGAGTTTTTGGGGTGTGTTAAGTGTTGGATGCCTGTGCACCAGGAAAGCCTGAGTGATGCAAATATTACCATCCGGAGACTAGGGGTGCGGCTGGGGAGGGTGCTCAGGGAGCAATCTATAAGGGTTCATGCATCTTGTGTGGGCGGTGGCAAAGCTATGCCCTGCACCCTCAGAGGTGAGTTAGTGCTGCGCGAGCTGTCCGCGGTGCTGAAAAGTCAAGCCCCGAGCTGTCTGCGGGGCGGGAAATGGCCCCTCGGAGTGTCCTGTCAGAATCCTTTGCAGCGTGAGCTGTCCACGGTACTGAACAATTGCAGCACTGGCTGTCTTCAGTGCTGAACCGTTGGATATGGACCGTGCATGGAACCAGACAGGGAGGGGGAGAGGGGAGTGTCGTGGTGCCGATCCAACTGCAACCTGAGCTGCCCGCACCACCGGGCTGCATTCTGCGCGTGCTGTCCATGTGCTGAACCCCCGCGGCGCGGTGTGTGTGCTATCCTCTCCCGTTGCCCTATGAGCTATCCGTAGTGCTGAACATGGCAGCACCTCTGGGCTGTCCGTGGTGCTGACACCACTTCTGCCTGAGCGGAGCGCGCTCTGAGCTGTCCGTGGTACTGAATTGTAGTTCCATAGTTACCCACGGTGCTGAATCTCCACACAGTCTAGATGAGAGGACTCCCCCTCCCCCTGCACCTCCAAAGCATTCATTGCCTGGGAAAAGCCCTGTTGTTGCCTGGAAACAAAACTCTAGGGAGTGTGGAGAGCATGGGATGAAACAAATGAGGACAAACTCTGCACAGTCTTTTTTTTTTTTTTTAATACGCAGGTACCGGGAGTTGAACTCAGGACCTCATGACGCTGAGCTATATCACCTGCCCTGCATAGTCATTTTTTTTAAATGTGGGTACCAGGAGTCGACATCAGCACCTCGCGCTTGCCAGGCAGGCATTTATGCCGCTGAGCTATCTCACCAGCCCAGTGCACGGTCATTTTTAAGTGGCAGCTTTGGCTCTTAGAACAGGGCCTGGCTACGACCTGGTTGAAAAGATCAACACAGAGTTTCCAATACAGCCCGAAAGGGTGTGCAAAAGGGAAGCTGGGGAAAAGACATGTCCAGCACTTAGGTTGCTGGTTCTAGGTTGGGAAAAACAGGGGAAGGGGTGGACAGTGTTATACAAGCACGTGTGAGTTGTTTGCAAGGCCCAGGCCTTTATGCTGCCAGATGGGGTCACAAAAGATATATTACTGCACACATATAGAAATGTGACATGACCAGATTTCATTATAAATTTTTGAAATTCTGAGCCATAGTTCTTCTCATTCATAGGTTACATTTTTGAAATGAGGAGGTTTGCGACTTTAAATTGCTCAAAAACTTTAAAATACAACTAAAAGCATGTATTGTAAACTGTGTTTGTTATGTCAGTATCGCTTCAGACTGAATAGGCCTGTGCACTGTTCTTTGCTAGGATTAGCCTTGAATTATGTGGGCTTCAACTTGTGCAGAATCTTCGGGAATGCGTCTCTGTCATAAAATCCTCCCACACCTTCAAAATTATTGAATGAATGAACAAGTTCATTCCTTATAAAGATTGGTCACCAGGAAAGCCACAGCTCCTAAACCAATCTCTCAGGAGCTAGGCATTTGTAAAGCTCCCACTGTGTACTACACATTGCAGGAGGCATCAGATGCCCGAGGCAGATCTCTGGCCTCTAAGGGTGATTTTCACACTTCTTAAAGGGGAACAGAAGTCTCTGACTTGGAGCCCTTTGCACAGATAGAGCATTTATGACCTGGCTCTAACCTCCTTCTCCATCCTCTTATGGAATAGTTGGCCCATGGCTCTTGATATTTCCAGCTCGCAAAAGAAACTGGAGCTTATTACATTATTTACTTCTCCTTGCCTTGCCCTCAAGAATTGAGGCTCAGCCAGACAGGTGGTGCATGCCTGTAATACTAACCAGAGGATCGACACAAGTTGGAGGCCAGCTTAGACTACATAGTGAATTCAAGGCCAGTCTGAACTACACAGCGAGACCCTGTCTCAAAAAAATTGAGGCTCCATGGTGGTAGGAGCTATGTGTTTTTATTTCAGCCTTGGGCCTCCTAGCACATTTCTTGGCACATGCCAGATGCTCTATGGATGTGAGTTTGAAGAGCTGAATGAATGAAAGGTAACATTTGTACATGTATATTGGCAATTCATTAAACTGAAAAGAAAACAAGTGAACCAAGCCAAGCACATCCGTTGGCTGGATGCAGCTTGTGCCATGGCAGGTTGAGACATCCACAGTCATGGAGCCCTTGTTGAGCAAGACTCTGCCCTAAGACCAGGGCAGATGACCTGAGGTCCCTCATTGTCCATTAGCAGTGGCCCAGAAGGCAGTGTCCTGCAACACAAAGCAGGGAATCCTGAGGGAATCTTGTCAGTAAGGATCATCCCACAGGGAGAAGAATCTGCTTAAAAAAATAAACCATGTGAGTGGACCATGTTTGTGAGCCATTCTCACACTGGCAGGCATTTAGGTCATTTCCAAACAGGGATCATTCAGGGGTGTCAAGCCCCCTGGGAAGGCTCCCTATTAAATTTTTAAATGGCAAGGCCAGAATTTAGCTCAGGGAAACCTGCCCCCACCCCAAGACTTTCTAGTTTCACTAATACTGAAAACCCTTCTACTTATTATGAAGGGGAAAAAGGCAGTGACTGAAGTGGGAAGATTCACTTTGTTGCCTCAGTTTTCGAAGCATGCTGTCAGTGGGGACTTAGGGTGACATCACAGAAGGGCAGTGAGCTGCCTGGGCTGCTTGGAGAAAGACTGTCTCCATCCCATCCCAGCCCAGCCCACATGGCCGCCCTGAAGTCTCACTGCAGAAACGATGGGGTTAACATTCCAAAGACGACCACTGTAAGTCAAGTAACACTCACTTGTCACGTCTTGTGTACTCACCAAGATCCTATCAGCTGGGTAATGTTATTATCCTCATTTTGCAGAACAAAATAGATCTTTGTGGACTGATATGGAAAGGCAGAGATCCTTGGAGAGGGGAGGTGAAAAGCAAGTTACAAAACCACACATATGGTCCGACATCACTTATATGAAAACCCAACACAAAACAATGTCAGATATCTCTATGGGTGCATAGATTTAAAAGTATAAAATGGAGAAAGAATAAAAGCACAAGATTATTGATTTTACTAATGTTGCATTTGTTCTTTCATGATTTTAAAAACCCGGTAATTTTACTGAATACTTAGCTCATCCAGAAAGCTTGTGACACGCCTTGAAATCTCAACACGGGAAGCTCAGGGACACGGCTGCTTTTGTTAAGGAGTCCAGGCTCACAGGCTGTGCTCAGTGCTCTTTTATTTTTGGACCAGGACTAGACAGGTTCAGATATATTGAGTTAATCTCAGGAAGCAGCCTGCTTTTCTTCCTGATAAAGATATGGCTTCAATGTGACCATTTGGAAGGCACAAATTTTCCTGCACAAAAGAAACCCCATCATCATGCAATATTAACACACACTAATAAAATATATAATAATAATAAAGAAAGCTTTAAAAATCTTGAAGGGAAAATTCAAAGATGTGGACAATTTAAGACATATTTTAATTCCGGACTACTTAAAATGGAAAAAAAACCTCAGAAATCGCTGTAGCATCACTGAAATACAGTCGGTAGATTTAATTACCACAACCTACCTACTAACGACACTGTATATTTCACAGTAAGCAGCTGAAGCACATTCAGCGTTGTTGCTGTGAGGTGAGTACATCCTATGCGTAAGGAAAATGAGGCTGAGAAGCAATGCGCTTCCATACTCATCCGTCTGTTCGTCGGGCACACACAGGGACTTGCCCACCTACACAGCCAGCCCCGACGGCAGTCACTTACCTGTCCGACACAGACGGGCTGCTGAAGTGAGATACATTGCAACTTTGACAAAGAAAATGTGGCTTTTTAAGCAACTGTCAAGAAATAAAATAATTTTAAAAAAGGGATTGGGAGAGAGTAAGTCCCCCCCTGAAAAGCAGGACTGGAAAGTCTTAGTCTCCCTAGATTCCCAAAGACTGGCACACACCTGGCACCCTCTGACATCCATCAAACAGCGTGGCTGCCTCGTGCCACCAGTAAATGGTTAGGGTTAGGGTTAGGGTTACAGTTACTGTCACGGTTACGGTTACAGTTAAGCCTGCCCTAGTTCAAGTCCAAGGAGCATTTTCAACACCGGGAGAGACCCCTTCCCTTCCCCAGCCTCACTCCTAGGGCTTGTGAATTCGCAGGCCCCGGGCTGAAGGACGGCAGTGCCATGTCCTCTGCCTTTGCGCCGGGTCTGCGGAGTACGCTTCTCCCAGACTGGATCCCTGCTCAACTGAGCAGCCACGAATGCTTTTTCTCCTTCTCCCAGAAAGAGCGATTGCTGTGGAAACCCAGCTCAAGGGGAAGCCCGTCCTCCTGCTGGATTCTTGTGTACTGGCCATGCTTGGATCCTGGGAAGTGTGTGTGTGTGTTTGTGCGTGTGTGTGCGCACGCGCGCACATTCAACATCTCTAAGAGGCTTTTTATTTTGAAGTTGGCAGGGAAAGAGAATCGGGTGTTGGAAGATGGGAGCAACCTTACTTTTTTGTCATTTAATTTCTTTCTTTTGAACATTGTATCATATCAGCACTTAAATGAAAAATTAGGTACATTTTTGAAGTATTCTGATAAAATTAATAAATGAATAATTTTTGGCAATTTTGGCATGAGATATATTGCAGCTTCAAGCTTTTTTTTTTTATGTGGGTACCATGAGTCGACCTCAGGACCTCGCGCTTGCCAGGCAGGTGCTTATGCCGCTGAGCGATATCACCGGCCCTCATCATTGCTTTTTAAAAGACAGGAGGGAGGTCCCAGTTCAGGCGAGACAGATGCAAAGGCTTTGCTCTGCTTCACTGAACTCAGCCAGGAAATCTGGGCCAAGCATATCTTGCAGCTGAGGAAAGAGCAGTAGAAAAGCGGTGGTTGTGCAGCATCACACACTTAGGGCGGAAGCGCTGGTATGGAGCCCAGAGCTTTCTCACCTCGGAGATGCCAGCCATCCCCCCTGCTCCCCCTTTCCTCCCATGGGGATATGGAATTTTGAGTAATTTACTAAAGACACTATAATTTTTTGTTTCGATACTTCTGTTTCTCATCCTCCAAAAATAGTTGTTCTCTATTCTCCAAAAGAATAGCAAACATTTTAACCAAATACAACTGTATTTGGTCCTTGTTTAGACCCATTTCTAACAAATGATTAGAATGCACTTTTTAGATAATCAGGAAAAACTGACCATAGATCATTAGGTGGTATTTGGAATTATTGGCCATTTTGTTGGATGTGATATTCCTATTGTGGGTTGGGGGGTTAGTTCGGTTGGGGGGTAGTTCTGTGTGTGTGTGCATGTGTGTGTGTGATTGAACCCAAGGCCTTTTCACTGAGCTATATCCCCAACCCCCTTTTTGGTTTCTGTTTTGAGACAGGGTCTCCCTAAGCTGCTAAGTTGCGTAGGCTGGGCTGTGACTTGCCATCTTCCTGCCTCAGCCTCCCAGAGTATTGCCATTATGGGCAGATGCCACTGTGACTAGCTTGCAGTTAAGTTGTTTTTTGTTTTTGTTTTTGTTTTTTAATTCTTTTTCTGTTGGAGACACACGCTGAAAGACTTCTGGGTGAGAAGACGCAATGGCTGGGACCTGTGTCGAAGTGGCACAAGGACAGGGGCAGGGCTAAAGGCAACAACATAGGCCTGTTGATAGCGCTGATGTGCAGTGTGGGAACGTGGGGCTCCTTGAAATGTCCTTACTCTCTAGTGTACGCTTGAAGACGTGCATGGTACAGTGCTTTAAAACGTCATGTTTATTCCAAAAGAGGAATTCAGACAATGCTGGATTTAAGACACATAAGGCAAACGTCTCTAAAACCCATGTATTCTGCTTTTCATCGGACTTTGCATACTCTTTCAGATCCTTAACCTAACTCAGTACGCTGCAGAAGTGTCCCAAGCTGTCCAGCCCTCCCTGGACTTTGCAGCTCTCCTCCTCAGGCTGGCCAACAGGACACAAGCAAGTGCTGGTGTGTTTGTTCCCAGCCCAAACCTTCGGATACTCCCGTCCCCACCCCTCCCCCACCCATTGCCCACCCCACCCCACCCCCCAGCTTCCCACCCCCTCAGACTCTGCTCAGCCAGACGGTAAGAGCTGTGGCCTGCTGCGAAGGGGCACATCTCATAATAGAGGGCCAGGACCCAAAGGGTTAGTCGGTGCTAAGAACAGCGCCTGCCCGGAGGAGAGACCCAGGAAGGGCTGCTGCTGTCGCTGTTGTTCTTACGGAGTTTTAGGAGGAAAGATCCACTTTACAAATCATTGTGAAGTGTAGAACAAGCTTAGTATCTATAATAAAAATAGCAAAGGTGGCGCACACCTGTAATCCCAGCCCTCTGGGAGGCTGAGGCAGGAGGATCACAAGTTTGAGCCCAGCCTGGACAACTTAGTGACTTAGCGAGACCCCGACGCAAAATAAATAAAAAGGGATGGGGGTGTATCTCAGTGTGAAGGCCCTGGATTCGAGCCCTAGAACAAACAAAACAAAAACAATTTTTTAAAAAAACCTTTGTGTTGGGTCCCTGCCCAGCTCTGTGTGTGTGCCCTTAAGGGGTGTCTGTCTAAAACCTGGTAAGGCAAGGTTTACTGACCCGAAGTCCCCTAACCTAACTCACCCCCTTCAGCGGTTTGCTGAGCCCTTTTCACGGTTGCAGGGACATCCAACCGCCATTTTTACAAAGTCCTGCTGGAGACGCCCTGGAGCGGGGCCTAGAATTCGGCAGTCCTTGCCCTAACCCTGCGGCTTCCTGGGCTCCGGGAACAGAACCTCAGGACAGACACCCCCACCCACTCGGATGGAGCCCAGGCTGCCCCGCAGAGCCCTCATCCCCTCCCGATCCCCTCCCGCTCCCCTCCCCCCTTCCCCTCCCCCTCCCCATGCTCGCTCCTTATCCTCCCCCTTGCTCTGTCCCCTCCCTCTTCCCTGTCAGCTCTGCCCTTTTTCTCTCCCAGCACCGCCTCCTGCCCCTCCCCCCTCCCCTCCAAGCCCTGCCCCGCCCCTCCTCCTTCATCTCCTCTCCCTCTCCCCCCCATGCTCTCTCTCCTCCCCTCCCTCTTGGTCTCCAGACCTGGAGAAGCCAGAGGTGGGTGGGGCTTCGCGGACGCGGGCTGGGCTTCCCCAGGCCCTCAGTGGGTTCAGGATGGGGAGGGGGCAGCCCCCAAGCTTTTTAGTTTCAGGCTGCCTGCTCATGCCTCAGTTTCCCTGTTGGGTTTTCTTGTTTAGATGGATCATGGCCCCTGGGCGCCTCAGTTTCTCCACTGGTGCAGGCATTACTGGCTCTGTCCCAGCTCTGAGGTGGCCAGCGCTGGCAAGGGTTTTAATGGCCAGCAGCCAGCAGGCTCACCATTCCCCCTTTACAGATGGGGAAACTGAGGCACCAACCAGCCACCACTCTGGGTCTGTCTGGCCCACTCCGTGTCATCCCCCAAGCGGGGGTGCAGACAGAGAGGACCCATGTCCATAGCCACAAGGGGACCTCACAGCCAGGGCTGGGTGGATCTTGGCACCCAAAGCCCTATGGATAGGGCCGGTGCGATAGCTCAGCGGCATAAGCACCTGCCTGGCAAGCGTGAAGTCCTGCGATCGACTTCCGGTAGCCACATAAAGGAAAAAAATGGCCAGTGATATCACTCAGTGGCACAAGCGCTTGCTGGCAAGCGTGAGGTCCTGAGGTCGACTCCCGGTACCCACATAAAAAATAAATAAATAAAAATAAAAATAAATAAAGCCCAATGGATAGAAGCCCTTGATGTAGACACCCCATTAGGGACATGAGGGCCCGGTCACAAACAGCACTGGATCATAGGGGTGGTCCAAGCCTGCCTCCCTTCTTCCCAGGTCTGGGCCCACTTGTTACACAGCATCGTCATCCTAACTCGCCACCCACCGCACTCCGGAGTGTCGCTCTCCTCATTTTCAAGAGAGGAAGCTGAATCACGGAGTGAAGTGGGAGGTGCAGGGGTCCCACACCAGGCCCAAGTCCTCTTCCTCTGCCTCGCCTGTAGCCAACTACACTGTACACCCGTGCAGCTGTCACACCTTCTGCACGTCCCGTCTACAGTCCCCAGTGCCTCCACACCGCCCCCCGTGCTGGTGCCAGCGCTGGCCTTCTGTTCTGCAGCACCAGTGTGGATGACAGTGCTCAAGGCATGTGCGGCGCCCACAGATGGGCAGAACTCCAGGCTCTTGTGTGAGCCTCTGCTCCACCCCAAGCCATGCCCGCCAACCTGCCCCACCTCCTGCTTGGTAAACTGAGACCAGACAGGTGGGCTCCACTCGAGGGAGCAAGATCTTCCCCAAGAAAACGTCCTGTGTGGGGAGACCCCGCCTTCCTGACGAATGGATGAGGAACAGCCCTCGACTCCAACCTCTGGGCACCGCCTGCTGGATGATGGGGCACCTTCTCCATTGCCCCACGGCCCCTCCCGTAACCCGGGTGGACGCACCCCACATCTACATCCAGGCGAGCTGCGCTTGCGGCCAACCCCACCCCCTTGCCAGTTACCATTCTGGGGATGCGGCTGGGACAGTGACTGATTCGTAGGTGAGTCCAACAGAAGGAAGCCCAGGATTTTCCCCATGTGACTGGCAGTGGTTTCTTTACTTATGGATATGACTGAGGAAACGCAGCCTCCACAGCAGCCGCTGCCAACAGCGACACTGCCACACGCGAAGTCGGCTGAAGGTGCCGCCTTGGGGAGCCAGAGGCGCGTGGAGAAGCAGACCCGGCTTTGCGGTTCCGGCCCCGACGCTGAGTACCCGGGCCGAACCGCTGTGGCACCCGCGTAACCGCCCGTACGCACGCCGGCACGGGCCTTTTCCACTTGCCGCACAAAGGGTGCTGGGTGACACAGATGGTTTTTGAAAATGAATTATTTATTCCTCCTACACAACAGTGTCACAGCGTGGAATACAGAAATGCCAAGATACTAGCAAACAGCAGTATCGAAGCAGGAGTGGCCCACGAGGCCCCAGGGAAGGCAGACCGAGCAGGGCGACCCGTGCAAACTCACCTGCGGGTAGGCATATGCTGGGGTGTGGGCATCCCCTGGAAGAGGTGAGGACCCGCGGCCTTTGCCCCCACCACCCGAGGACACAGAGGCACCCGGTCCGGAGCACCGTGGACGCTGAACGTTCAGAGCCGCCGTGAGGGCCACGCTTCTGCTGCTCACGAGTCACCCGGCCCCCAGAACCTTGTCTGGGCAGCAGGAATGAGGAGCGGTCACCTTCGGGCTGGACAGCAAGCGCAGCCACAGGAAGACCCTGTCCTGCCCCACCCAGCCTGGTGGAGCCACCCCTCCCCTCACCACTGGTATCCAAATCCTCCACAGGTAAAAATCTGTTTTAAATGACGTGGTCTCCGTTAAGTTTTCTCCTTAAAAATTCTAACACATTGTTCTAAGAAACTTTGGCATTCCAAGCAAGTATTGTTATCTGCTATCTGAAAAAACCATTTTTCCCTCTCACAAACACCTTGCAAACTTCTACCGCTAACGCGCTTGGTGGCTTTGGCGCTTGGTCCGAAGGCAGTGTTGGGGTAGCTCGGCCCCACGGGCCACGGGCGTCGCACACCCTGGCTGCTGGACCAGGGCGCATGGGGCAGACAGACTCGTCCCAGCGCTCACCGAGGCCCCACCCTGGGCCCTGCAGACCAAGCTCTCCAGCAGTTTACCAGGGGGACTGGACCCCAACCGCGCTGGCTCAGCCACAGGAACCAGGGACGCCCCCGCTCCAGAGTGGCGGGGCCCACTTCCTGGCACTCGGCCTGGTCGCCACAGCCGCCCGCTCAGGGGCAGGTGTGGGTCCGCAGGTGGCGCGTGAGGTTGGCGCTGCGGCTGAAGGCCCTCCCACACTGCGCACAGCCGTAGGGCTTCTCCCCGGTGTGCACACGCCGGTGCACCGTCAGCGACGAGCTCTTCAGGAAGCGGTGGCCGCACTGCGCACAACGGAAGGGCTTCTCGCCGGTGTGGATGCGCTGGTGCTCGATCAAGTACGCGCTCTGCCCGAAGGCCTTGCCGCACTCGGCGCAGTGGAAGGGCCGCTCGCCCGTGTGCGCAGCCTGGTGCACCACAAGCGACGAGCGCCCGGCGAAGCGCTTCCTGCACACGGGACACTCGTAGGGCTTCTCGCCGGTGTGCGTGCGCCTGTGCTGCGCCAGGGCCGAACTCTTGCTGAAGGCCTTGCTGCACGCGCCGCAGGCGAAGGGCCGCTCGCCCAGGTGCGCGCGCCGGTGCTGCAGCAGGTAGGCGCGCTGGCTGAAGGCGCGGCCGCACGCGCTGCAGGCGAAGGGGCGCTCACCTGTGTGCGTGCGCCGGTGCAGCGTCAGCGAGGAGGGCTTGCTGAAGGCCTTGCCACAGTCCGTGCACGTGAAAGGCCGCTCGCCAGTGTGCGTGCGCCGGTGCTCGGTGAGGTGCATGTTCTGGCTGAAGGCGCGGCCGCAGTCCACGCACACGTAGGGCCGCTCGCCTGTGTGCGTGCGTAGGTGCACCACGAGGTGCATGCTCTGGCGGAAGGCCTTGCCGCAGTCCCCACACATGTAGGGCCGCTCGCCCGTGTGCACGCGCGTGTGCTGTGTGAGCGATGAAGTCTTGCAGAAGGCCTTGCCACAGTCTTTGCACGCATATGGGCGCTCCCCAGTATGTGTGCGCCGGTGCACCACGAGGTTCATGCGCTGGCTGAAGGCCTTGCCGCAGTCCACGCACGCGAACGGCTTCTCGCCCGTGTGCACGTGCTGGTGCACGGCGAGCGTGGCGTGCTCCAGGAAGGGCTTCCCGCAGTCATCGCAGTGGAAGGGCTTCTCCCTGCCGTGTGTCCTGCAGTGCTTCGCCAGCGCTGCACCCCGCCCAAAGACCTTCCCGCACTGGGGGCAGGCATGGGGCGCGTGGCTGGGCTCCGCAGACGCCTGCGGTTCAGGCCCGAGACGCTTGGGTGCGTGGCTCCCTGTCCCGGTGGGCGACTGGCCCTCAGGCACGTGGTCCTTCTCCTCTGATTCCTTCATTTAGGGTCTAGCCAGCCAGTCTGTGGAAACAAAACAGACGGGTGGTGGGCGATGGTGGTGACAAGGGCACACTGGAAGACACGATTGTGCTGGAGGGGGAGCAGGGCGGCAGGATTGAGATGAGGTCCCTGTGGAGAGGGATGGGGCGGCTGCCAGCTCAGGAGACGGTAGGGGCTCCTGCAAACAGAGCAGGAGTGACTGTCACAGGCGGGTCACCTGTGGGTCCTTCTCTCTCCAGGTCCCCTAATTTCCCCACCTGCTCAGTTCTTCCAGATAACAGGAAGCTAGCAGCTATCATGACATGGCGAGTGCTGGTGACCCTGCTCCGACCACCTCCTGTTTGTCGTGCACCTGGGACCCTGAAGAGAGCCGACGGTTCCTCACAGGTCCCTTCCCTTAACCTCCTGCTGCTCTGGCACCCCACTGCATTGTGCTTCCTGCCAGGACATTTCTGCCTCACAGGCCTAAAAGCAGTGGAGCCAGCAGACCATAGACTGAACCTCTGAAACTGTGAGCCATAACAAACCTTCCTCCTTCGTGCCCATTTCTGCAGGCTGGTTTGTCACACTGACAGAAAGCTGACTGCCACGACTTCCTTCTGCCCCTTGGTGTAACCCCAGTGCTGTTCCTGTGGCTGTAACGCTCCTCCTCAAATCTCTGGCTCCTTCCTGTTCATTCTTTGCAAGGTTTTGGCAAGAAAGCAGCAAGACCCGATTTCTGGTTTTAAGTGTACACTCTGCTTATGCCCACCCATGGTCACAGCAGCATGGCTCACAAAAGCGCAAAAATGGAAGTGACTCAGGCGTGCATACACGGATGGATGGACACAGGAAACACGGCCCATGCACGCAGTGCAGCATGATCCAGCCTCAGGAGGGAAGGGTGTCTAACACATGCAACAACGTGGATGAACCTTGGGGACATTATGCTAAGTTAGCCAGTCACAAAATGCCACCTGGTTCCACTTCCGTGAGGTGTCTGGAGTAGTCAGATTTGTTTAGTCAGAAAGGTGAACAGTGTGTGTCAGGCTGAGCACCTGAAAATGGTTACAATGGTAAATTTTATGTTACGAGTACTTTGGGGTCTTTTTGGTTGTTTTTTGTTTTGTTTTGTTTTTTGTTTTGAGACAGTGTCTTGCTATGTATTCAAGCTGGCCTTGAACTCATAATTCTTCTGCCTCAACCTCCTGAGTGCTACCACATTTGGTTTATGTTATGTGTGTCTTGCACAAAAACAAAAGACAACAACATTAAGAAGACAGCAGCTTTGGTCTTTGGTTGCTCTCTCTAGGGGAAGCCAGGTGCCCTGTTATGGGGAGTCCTGAGCAGCGACTCACCTGACCAGTACCTTTAAGAAGGCATCCCACCTGCAGGAGGTGGAGGGAAAAAACCCCTCTGTCCCCACATCCCGTCATTCACACGCACACCTGCCCTCCAGGAATCTTGGGGGCCAGACAAGGCTGTGGGGCAGGAAGATGAGGGAGGGAGATGGGGTGACCAGGGTCACAGGAGCACAGGCAGGGCATCTGCACACACACACACACACACACACACACACTCACACACACACACAGGCACGGAGGTCACGGAGAGAGAGGGCGAGACGCACACCTGATAGAAACAGTAACTCTTGAGGCACAGAGGTAAGGACAGGACCCAGGGGACACTCACACAGAGAAACACCAGGACAGATCAAGGCGCGCACACACCGTGACGGGACACAGGGACCCCCAGGGGCACCGCTGCCCTGGCGGAGATGCCGCACACACTCAACGCGGAGCAAGCTCTAGACAGCACCTTGCACGGCCCCCGACCCCCACGGCTCTCCGCATCTCACGCCTCCCCCCGTCCCCCGCACGCCCTCTGCGCAGCCACACCTACCGCAGCGCACAGGTGCGAGCTCGCCCCACTGCCCGCCTGGACAAAGGCCACGCCCTCAGCGCCGAGGACGCGTGTGCGCCTGCGCGGGCTGGTCGGACTACATCTCCCAGAAACCCGCGCGCCACCCCGCCCCTGCAGGTTTTTCCCGAGTGCTGACCGAAGAACCCGAGCCAGCCGAACACTGAATACAAGCGAGGGCTTCCGTCTCCCAGAGGCCTCTGCGGAACCCAGGCAGGGCAGGAGGATGGAAGACGAGAAGTGGGAGTCAGTGAGATAAGGAAAATAGGGTAGGAGAGGGGGAAGGACGAGGTGGATGGATGGAGGGTGATAGAAACGGGTAGAGGCGGAAGGGCAAAGGAAGAAGGGAAAGTGGTGAGAAGAAAAGCTTGGAAGAATGATAAGGAGAAAAGAATTGTAACCACGAGGAAATTGTGGGAGGAGGAAGGAGGTAGAGTTGGCAAGGAGGGAGACATGGAAAAGGAGGGAGTGAAAGGAGAATGGGCAGGAGGAGAGAGAGGAGATGGGGAGGAGGACTGGTGCGTGGAGGGAGAAATGAGGGCCGGAAGAGGCCTGTCACGCTGCAGGCAGATGCTAGAGGACTGGACAGAGGCTGGGACCCGGATCGTCCTGCTTAGTATCAAGACATTCGCAAACCTTAGGAGCAAACGAGCATAGTCGGTGTTAAGTGAAACGTACAGGAGGTCATTGGTGTGGACTGACCTGGTCCCGCAAACCAAACCAAGATCAGGTTTTTTGTACTTAAGTTCCACACCACCAAGATGAAACCAAGCTGTTTCTCTGACCTTGCAGGAAATCAAGAGAGGAAAGAATAGCCAAATCCACACACAGGCCAGTCCTACCAGCATAATAATAAGGAATCTCTTCTGCACTGACCTCTACCAGAAAGTAGCTTGAAAATTCCAGTCTGCTTCTTGACCTGTTGTACTTTCTCCAGCCTTTCTTGCCTTCACAGCCAGCTTCTGCCCCCAGCTCATTGGACCCTGGTAATATCTTACCGAGTGAAGTGCAAATGAAAGCAAATTAGGTCTTTAAAATCCACATTTTGTGTAATTTTGTCTTTTCACATATGAAAAAAGGATTCATCCTCAATATTGTGTTTCATGTGTGCCAGCATCGGTTCCTGGCATTTTATGACTTAGGAACTGGCTGTGTCCTGCCAATCCCGCTACTTTCCAGGTAAGTACAGTGGTGTGGACAGGAGGGGTCACATTGGAGGGAGGGGGTAGGGCCCAGGCACCGCCTGGGTCCTTTCTCACAATACACCACCAAGCCAAGTTCAAAACATTTGCAGAATGTCCCAGGAACCACACGAATATAAACACCAGTGGGAATCAGTGAGATAAGGAAAATAGGGTAGGAGAGGGGGAAGGACGAGATGGATGGATGGAAGGAGTGAAAGGAGAATGGGCAGGAGGAGAGAGGAGATGGGGAGGAGGACAGGTGCGTGGAGGGAGAAATGAGGGCCGGAAGAGGCCTGTCACGCTGCAGGCAGATGCTAGTGGTCTAGCTAGTGGTGTACTGTGGGAAAGGACCCCCTTCCTCAAATGTGACCCCTCCCGTCCACACCACTGCCTTAGGTGACTATTTTTAAAGTAAAATATTTTGTTATAAAAGTAGATTTTATTCACATAAGTTTTAAAACATAATGTAGAACTCACACAGAGATATCTGCATCCTTTACCTAGTTCTCTCCAGTGGCAACACATTGCAGTATTACAACTAGGATATGGATGCTGATCCTGTCAAGATAGAGAGCATTGATGGCGAACCTTTTAGAGACCGAATGCCCAAACTGCAACCCCAAACCCACTTACTTATCAAAAAGTGCCAACACTGCAATTAACCCTGAACACTAAGGTTTTAGTTTAGAAAAAACAACACGGCGACTTGGCTTGCGTGCCTACAGAGAGGTGCCTGCTGCCATACGCGTGCCATAGGTTCACCATCACAGATATATAGCATTTCTGTCCCCAAGGACCCCTTGTGCTGCCCTATGGCCGCACCCACTTTCATCCAAACCCTATCCCTAACCTGCCCTCCACATGTATAGTTTGTCATTTCAAAAATGTTTAGAATTGTTTGTGGCATTTGTCTCTCCCCTCCCCCTGCAGAGCATAATTCTCTGGAGATATATACAAGTTTTTGTATCTGTCATTAGTTTATTACTTTTTTATAAAGTGGCATCCTATCGTATGCCTGTACCACAAACCACAATCTGTGTATTATGAATGGATTGTTTTCTAGGCTAAAAACATTCGAGGGTGTATTAACACAACATGAAATCTACCCAACAAACTTTAAGTGTACAGTATTGATGTTGTACAGTGTATTTCTAGAATTTAATTATCTTGCTTCACAGAAACCTAATACCTGTTGAGCAACCCCTCCCCATCCTTATTTTCTGCTTCTGTGAGTTTGATTTCTTTATAAATTCTATATGCATCTGAAATAGTGCAGTTTTCATCTGTCTGTGACTGGCTCTGTGTGTGTGTGTGTGTGTGTGTGTATGTGTGTATGTGTGCATGTGTGTGTGTGTAGAGCACTGAGCTACATCCTCCACCCTGTAATCCCAGAACTATGGGAGACTGAGAGGCTGAGGCAGGAGGGTTGCAAGTTTGAGCCCATCCTGGATGACTTAGTGAGATATTGTCTCAAAACAAAAAATACAATTAATTAATTAAATAAGAGGCTGGAGATGTAATTCAATGCACAGGCCCTACATTCAATCCCCAGAACCACACACACACACACACACACGCACACACACACACGCACTCCTGCTTTCAGTTCTTTTGGCTATATACTCAGAGACTGAAGGATCATAGGGCATGGTCCTGGCTTTAATCTTTAAAGGACTCTCCACAGTGTTTTCCACAGATGTTGCCTCACATTAAATCTCCACTAGCTGTTCACAAGGGACCCAATTTCTCAACTTTCCCACCAACATTTGCTATCTTTTTATCTTTTTGGTAGTAGCCATGGTAACTGCTATGAGGTTAATCTCCTTGTGGCTTTGATTTGCACTTTGCTGATGAGTGACACTGAGCACCTTTTCCATATACATGTTGACCATTCTTCTTTGGAGAAATGTCTACTCAAGTCCTTTGTCCATTTATATGTTGAGCTTTTTTTAAATCTGGGTTAAGGTACTTCCTTAGATGTTTTGGATATTATCTCCTTCCCACTACTGTTTTCTTATTACAGGTCTTTGTGTGAAAATAATCTTCATTTCTCTGGAATAAATGCTCATGGGTACAACTGCTGGATTGTGTGGTACATTGCTTTGTTCTTGAGAAATTGTCAAAGTGTGTTCCAGAGTGGTTGTACCATTTTACACCTAGCAGCTATTTATGAAGTGTCTAGTTTCTCCAAATTGTTGCAAGTATTTGTTACCATCATTATTTTAACCATACTAATAACTGTGGTGATATCTCATTGTGTGTGTGTCTGTGTTTTAAACTGCATTTTTTAGAACAGTTTTAGGTTCACACAATTAGCATTTTTACCCTCTTTAAATTGCCATTATCCAGGATCCCACACCTCTATTTATCCTAGGTGTGTACAGCTAATAATTCAATAGGGTGTTTTCCCGCTGCACTTCACGAGTTATCACATTCCTAGGTTAGGAAACAAACACGAATCTTACATAGCCTAATGCTGGTAATCCCTACTGCTTCAGGCTTGCCAAATATTCTAGTGCCTATTCCCTCAATCTTTATAGCATATGCTATATTGGTTAAGTTCCTTTAATAGTGAGCAACTGAACAATAGGACCCAAAAATAAATTATTGGAAGGATAACACGTAGATTGAGGATTATAGACACAGAAAACACGAAAACCAGGGTGTCTCCAATATCACAACCACAAAAGTACCTGTGTCATCTGTAAGGAGCCGCCATTCGATCCAGCTGCCCTTCACAGCCCAGAGAATCTGACTGCCAGGTCCATCAGAACCGTGTGGTAGGGCACAGCCAGCCAGGCAGTGGAAAGGATAAGGCAGTGCAGCCAAAAGGAGGTGGCAAGGGAAACAGCAGAAAAAACAGATGTCTCCTATGATACGTATTTTTGTTTTTTATAGTATGAGATCATATACAATACAGATAGGCATTTCTTCATTTTTAGCTAAGTATCTTTTTATGGATATGAACACATTTCTTACTTCAACAGCTGCATAAATTCTGACTGAATAGATCATAATTATAAGTTGAATTGATGGGCAGTTATTTCTAATAGCACACCACTAAAGACGTTTTCATCATCATACATTTACCTACCTTTGTACACTTCAATTTCTGAGGAATGTGGATGCAAATGATGTATACACATAGTAGTGTATATAACCAGCAATGGAATTGTCTTATTTTCCACACATTCACCAATAGTAAGTATTATCACTCCTCTACAATTCAAAATCAATCTTTTGGGAGAAAAGAACATATAACGTACCTTTAACTTGCATTTTCTTGATCACTATTGGAATTGGGTAATTTTTATTAACTGACAGTATTTCATATTCCATGAATTGGCCCTATACTAGCTTTGCTTTTTCCTACATATGTTCCAGATTTCACTAATATCAGTTTTAGTACTTTATCAGGCATTGTAATCCTTTATTTGTTGCAAATACTTTCTTTCAGTCTCTCATTTGTCTGTTGAGTATGCTGCTTTCCACCTGTTATGGCTTATGTCTAGATGTCCCCCCCAAGTCTCATGCAGTCATGGGGGGGCACTTTTCAGAGGTGGCTGGATCTAGTGTGTGGTGCTGGGGTGTATGATTAGTAAATCACCCCTTTGATTGGTTTGGCATAGTTCTGGCTAGGATTAAGGGTGTGAGTGCTACATCCACCCTAGGCCAGGTAGCCTGCATAAAATCTAAGGGACAGAAAGAGGGCTAACGTGCATTTGCCTGTCTACTTGCCATGGACTATTTCTTCTCTGCAATGCCCCTCTGTCATGCCACCCTGCCTTGGAGCCAACCGACTATGGAATAAAACCTCTACAAACTGTGAACCAAATAAACCTTTCCTCCTTTAACTTTGGATGTTGGGTATTTTGTCTCAGCAATGAGAAAAGTAACTGAGACACCACCACATAAATTTTATGTAGAATAACGTCAATTCTGGTTATGTTTAATGCTGAAGGTCCATCTCAAACCAAGGTTAAAGAAATACTACTCTAAATTTTTCTCATACTTTTAATATTTTGCATTTAAATATTTAACCTTTTAGGCTTCCATTAGTATGCAAGGTACGATCTGTTTTTCCAGTGAACTAAGTGTTCCAATGCCATTTGATCAATCCATCTCTTCCCACTGCAGTGAAAAAATCCTTTTATCATCGGTAAGAGAAATCCGAAGAATTCATCTGCCCTGGGAAAGACTGCCCATCCCCCAGCCCAGTGATGGCAAACCTTCTAGAGACCGAGTGCCCAAACTGCAACCTAAAGCTAACTTATCACAAAGTGCCAACACTGCAATTAAACCTGAACATGACGATTTTAGTTCAGAAAAAACAACTCATACATTAACATCTTTTGTCTTAAAAGAAAAACACAGTAACACGTATGCCGTAAGTTCACCACCACTGCCCTGGCCTATATGCCTCCATCAGAAGTGAAGGGGTCTGAAAGCTCATTTCTAGCAGGTATGTGCTCTGGTCAACAGCTCATCCGACATGGTCCTCTATGCTGTCATGGGAAGCAGTCAAGAGGGCTGTTACAGCTTAAATACAGATGTCCCCCCAAAGTCTCAGGTGCTCATAGGTGGGGCTTCTGGGAAGCGGCTGGATTACCGGTGTGTGATACTGGATTAAGGGCATGTATAACTGGTTTAATTCACTGATTGGTTTAGCGTAATTCTGGGCGTGAATAATGGGAAGGCCCACTTTATATGGATGGCACCGACCAAAAGACTTGTGGCCTGAACGGAATAAAGACAAAAGAGCTCACTGCTTGCTGCTCTCTGCCCGCCCTGCCTTGGATTGTTTCTCCTCCACCATGCTCCGCCGCCATGCCGCCCTGCCTTGCAGTCAACCAACTACGGACTAAAGTGAGCCAAAATAAACCTTTCTTAACTTTGGGTGTCCGGTATTTTGTCCCAGCAGTGAGAAAGTAACTAAGACAAGGACAGACAAGGGCTCTAGACACCCCCTGAAACAGTATTATTCCAGGGATTGGGTAACTGCTAGAGGATATGGGACTTTCTGGACTGATGAAAATGTTCTAAACTTGACTGTGATATTGGTTACACAAATCTTGGATACACTAAGTCACTGAATTGCTACTTTAAAAGAAGCCTTGGGATCTTCCTTCACTTCTGCTGATGGTGGCATGGAGGCTAGGGGTCTTATCTGAAAGTGTACGGTACACGTTGTATTGCCACAAAGCTACCAAAAAAAAAAAAAAAAAAAAAAAAAAACCATTCCACAGCCTCTAAGTCACTGTCACAAAACTCTCATGACTCTGCTTAAACTATCAATTCTCCCTTTCTTCAACATAAATTCTTGCCTTGGGACCATCAAGAGTATTCTCATTATACCCTTGTAGCCGAGTCATCTCTAGTTCTTCCCTCAGCCTCTGCCTCCAGTGCTCATACATTCTGGGGAAAGTAAGGCACCCACACCCAGGAACCCCTAGCTTTAGATCCTCTCTTTATGGTACATATCATGCATTTACTACATAGTACTGTTTTCTCCCACTGAATCTGTAACGTCCACTTTGTACCTTGCTGCATCCACACCTATAACGATGCCTGGCACATTAGCAAACACTTACTATCAATTGAAAAAATATTACCACATTTCTTGCTGTCATCACAAGTATGTAGATGGTTAGAAACAGATTGTCAACTAAAAACTGTATTGGGTCTTTTTCTGGAATATCAATGAATTTACATATATAACTTTGGGAGAAACATCTTCACCCAACTATTTCTAATCGAGGCACATGTCTAGCCTTATTATAATAGTTTTAAAATGAGTTCGATTTGAAGATCTAAATACAAAGTTAACTGCAATATGTTTTCCTGTTTTGGTATGTCTTATCAACTTTGTGGAACAAGATGCGAACTCTTACTGCATTTTTTAATGCTCTAGAACAATTCAAACACCCCAAAAATTGTCTGTAGTGCTTTTTCGAAGTGTTTACCATTTTCCGTTCTCTGCATAGGTATTCATCACTGCAGTTTTCTAGTAGTGTTCTACTACTACCCCCTGGCTAGTTCTACATTCTACCCAAAGCTTTTGTCCTGATTGGTTTGTTCTCTACGTGTTAGGTCAGGTGAGTCCATCAACAGTTACACCGCTTCCTGTATCCTTACAGAAGTGGTAAGACACCATGCTACCCTGGGCATCATCAGTCTTTCAATTCTCGATTAACCTTTTCTATCCACTGAGAGTAGAGTCCTCCCTGTGCTCCGAAACTGCAATTTTGTCAGACTTGACCTACTGATTACTTTTTCTTAGAGCTGAATATGAGAGTTTAAGGAAACGCTGACCTTAATGGCTAGCATATATTTTCGCTAACTGTATCAGAGCTTGTGTGCTAAGCACTGAAAATGTAGTACCCTAAAATATATGTATACATATGTATATATATTTCAAAGCAAATGTTTTAAACTGAAAGATATGAAGATATATTTTTATTTTTAAAGATTAATTTGGCTACAGTGTTGAAATGCACTTGAGAAAAGCAAGAGTGACAAAAGTTGGTATTGCAGAGATCCAAATGAGATGGCTATGACTTGAGATATGGCGATGGGATGAATCCTGGTAAAAAGCAGGTTCTAGAGGCATTTGGAATCTACAGGACTCGGTGGTATGAGAATGAGGAGGAAGTAACAGAGGATGACTCTCCGGTACGACTTCACTGATGGTGAGCAAGATGTACACTCTGCCTGAAGGCTTTTCCACATTCTTTACACTTGTAGCATCTTTCTCCTGTGTGAGTTTGGTGGAGTGTAAGATGGGTGATCTGGCTGAAGGATTTGCTACATTCCTTACACTCGTATTTCTCTCCTGTATGAATTTTCTGATGTCGAGTGAGAGACTTACGGTAGCTGAAGGCTTTGCCACAAACACTGCAGTCATAAGGTTTCCCACCAGTGTGACACCTCTGATGACAAGTCAGAGATGCCCTCTGTCTGAATGCCTTCCCACCTTCAAGGCATTCATATGGTCTTTTGCCAGTGTGGAGGCTCTGATGTTGAACAAGGTAAGAGCCATCGCTAAAGGCCTTCCCACACTCAACACACTTGTAAGGCTTCTCACCAGTAGGAACTATGTGGTGCTGAAAGAGGTGTGCAAGCTGGCTGAAGGTTCGCTGCGTTCCTTACATTCGTAAGGCTTCTCTCCTGTGTGAACTCTGTGATGCTGAGCGAGGTGCGTGCTCTGCCGAAAAGCTTTCCCACATTCCTTACATTCATAGGCTTTCTCTCCAGTGTGAACTCTTTGATGAAGAGTAAGTGAACCATGGTGGCTAATGGCTTTCTCACAGATATCACACCCATAAGGCTTCTCTCCTTATGAATTCTTTGATGCAGTCAAGGATAAGCCATGGTTAAAAGCCTCACCACATATACTACATTTGTAAGGTCTCTCTCCAGTGTGAGTTCGCTTATGCTGGGTAAGTCCTATGGGATCAGTGAAAGCCTTCCCACAGTCGATGCAATCAGAGGGTTTCTCTCCAGTATGACAGTGTCGCCGATGACGTGTAAGAGCAGCACTGTCTGGAAGCTTTTCTACAGTCCCTGCACTCACAGGGTCTTGTCCCAGTGTGAGTGCTACGATGATGAGCTACGGATGAACGGTCTCTAAAGGCCTTCCCACATTCAGTACATTCACAGGGCCTCTCTGCAGTGTGACCTCTCTGATGCTGAGTAAGATGAGCACTCTGGCTGAAGGCTTTCCATGTTCGCTGCATTCACAGGGCTTCTCTCCAGTGTGAATTCTTCGATGAAGAGTACGGCTTGAGATTTTGTTGAATGTTTTCTCAGTTGTTGCATTTTAAAAGTTTCTTTTCTCCATAAACTTGCTTGCATTTTCTCAAAACAATGTGTTTTCATATCTGCATCAAAATTATATATTCTCTCTTCCATGGGAAAGATCTATGTACTCAGGTGACAATCTGTCCCAGGTTTGACAGGGTGGTCTGTTTTCTCGATCAGGTCATCTACATGAGTGATCATCTCTTGCTTCAAGTACGTCCTCTGACTTCCCGGCTCACTCTCAAACGAGTCCTCCCACTTCCAGTTTTCTTCTAATGTGAAACTTTCAAGGTCACAGCTTATAGGTCCTTCCTTGGATAAATCTTCAGAAATGTCCTGGTTTAAAGATAAATCCTTGGGCAACCATGTATACTCCAGGTCTGAAAGATATTAAGAAAGCAAATGTATCTTTTATTAAATGCTAGAAGAATGGAAACTTCCAAAATGAAACCACGCAACTCAGTTACTGAAGACCACAAAAGGTATATTTTTGCTATTTCTTAAGTAAGTTTAAATGATAAAAGCATCTCACATTCCTAGAATAAACCTTTGTCATAGTATATTACAGTATGTTAACTTTTATCTAAGATTTTGTACCCATATTTGTAACTGAAATTTGTAATTTTTCTGATATTTATTTTCATACTTTTTTCTAATTCATTTATTTCTACTTTTATCTCTACAGATACAAATAATGATATATAACTTATTTTGTTAAGAACATGCAATGGGAAATCAAAACTATGTTAAAGTTTTTCTTAAAATTATTACGGTAAAAGACATATTGGCAAGAACAAGGGGACAAATGTGTTTAAAGCTAGAGGTAGTATTTTGAAGGGATTAATGGCAATGTGTCTTGAACTGTAATAACTTTTTAATTTAAACATTTACCATATTTTTTAACACCCCATCACTGAACACGTGTTTATGGCAATTTCTGTCAAGTAAAAATGTTATGGTGTGGGCCGGTGATATAGCTCAGTGGCATAAGCGCCTGCCTGGCAAGCACGAGGTCCTGAGTTCGACTCCCGGTACCCGCATATTAAAAAAAAAAAAAAATGATGGTGTGTTTCCTCAGCCACTTTACTCTCTGGATCTAGAACCATGCATCTTCTGGCTCTTCCTCAAACTCAAAATTACCATCAAAAGTAAAAACATTTTCAACTGATTCAGGACTCTTGAAGCAGACACAACAGCACAACTACAGATACTCAGAAAAGCAACTTCCAGAACTCCTTCAGGAGGTAGCAAGAAGGACGGGATAAACGTGTTCAAAGTGAGGGGAGTATCTTGAGGGGGACCCATGACAAAGTGTCTTCTACTATAATAATTTTTTTTTTTGTGGGTACCGGGGGGTTGACCTCAGGACCTCGCACACCAGCAGGCGCCCGTGCCGCTGAGCGATATCACCGGCCCCTTTTTCGTATGTAGGTTCCGGGAGACAAACTCGGGCCCTCACGCTTGCCGGGCAGGTGCTTAAGCCACTGAGCCATCTCACCGGCCCAATAAATTTTTTAAAATGTAAACATTCAATGTATTTTTCACACTTCATAGCTATAATATCTGTTAAGACAGTAAGCTCACCTTTTAATGAAAGGAAAATATTTACAACATTTCAAAAATTATATGGAAGTTTGTCTAAACAATTCAGAAATGTTTAAAATCAGGTACAATTATCATCTAGAACTTGAGCAGTACTAGGTAAACATTAAATGAGCAGGAGTTCAGAAAACACATCCTGGTACAAAAATGAAATCAATACAGGTGGTAGCATTCAAAAGAGAACCATTCAATTTAGGAGTGAACTTAGGAGATATTTTCCAACAAACACCAGAGCAAGAAATTTTTCAGAACTTCTTCTCCAACTCTAGTTATCCTGTACTTACCAGGGCATGGATTTCCTGACATCTCTCCTGGTATTACCCAGGGATCCTTCTCTTGCTCCAGTAAGCAACTCACATCTGGTTTAGAAAGGCAAAGACCTGCATGGACAACATGAAAGTTCGGTACGCTATGGGTACTTAAGAGGTATAACCAAGTCTGAATGGTCTTAAAGAAAGAGGGACATTGTAAGGAAAATGCAATAAAGGGATAAAAGGCTGCTGAGTCATGGGGCAGTAGAAGGAAGAATACTATCCTTACCTACTGAAACCAAGTTCCTATCTTTCTCCAACATCACTTTCCTGTACAAACTTCTCTGAGCAAGATTCAGCCATTCCCATTCATCCTGGGAGAAGTCTACAGCCACATCTGTGAAAGTCACCAAAACCTAAAATGACACAAATATAATCTTGCTCAATCAGTCCATATCCCCATAAGGCTCTAGGTAAAAGGTTACAATGTTCTCACCGTGCAATAAAAACCTCATCCGTAACTGCACCAAGGGTCTAAATGATCGAAGTCAGGTAGTTACTGAACAACTTCTGCCCAGTTACAGTGCACACACTAGAAGAAACCGACATTTTCTGGTCTTTGCTTACGATTCTACAGCAATGAGAACACATTCTCACATGAAAACGCATTGACTACATTCACACAGATGTAATCAAGAGCTAAACTATGTATCCATGTTAGGAGATGGACCATTTCTCCACATGGAGAAACTGAAGAGTTCTGGAAACGTGAGAGAAAGTTTCAAGGAACAATGCTGACCTGATGAACATGATTTCAACCTCCACAATATTTTCTAAGAAATCTTATGTGTTCTTGAGAAGTTAAGATTTGTGCCTAAAAAATGAAAGAAAAACTTACCTAGCAAAATTTGTATGGGGAGAGAACACATCTGGAAATTTTCTTTTTATACTCTTCTGAGAAGTACCAGGAAAATTATGCAATGTGACACATGTCACGCAACATGTGTTCTATTACGTGGGCCACGTTTCCTAACCGACCAGCGAGACAATGGCAATGCTCCACATGACCGCTGGCAGACTTTCAATTTATTTTGTGATTTCATTAATTCATTTTCATTTGTCAACATCTAAGTAGCCGGGCGTGGTGGCACACACCTGTAATCTCAGCACACAGGAGGCTGAGGCAGGAGGATCACCGTGAGTTCGAGGCCAGCTTGGGCTACATACATGAGTTCAAGGCCAGCCTGCACTACATAGCAAGACCCTATCTCAAAAAACAAAAAACACCTCTAAGTAAAAGAATTTTAATAAGTACCAGTGTTAAATGAAACCAAAAAAAGGTCTGACTACTGCAAGTAATTCAGACTCTCGTACTGACTGGCTGGGTAATCTTGGCCAAATTAATTAACATCCTTGCACCTCCAATTTGGTATCTGAAAAAATAAGGATAACTTTAGTACTTACCTCATAGCAGTGTGGGGATAATTAAATGAGAAAATAAGCTCATTTGGTATAAGGTCAACGATCAAGAATTGTTACCTATGATCATGACAAAAGATGGAAGAGGAGGCTGAGAACAGGTGAACCACTGATTTAATATTGCACTAAAAGTTCTTACATTTTATCTAATTCCAATAAACTGTGGTAAAAACGTGGTCTCTATATCCAGACCACCTACATTCAAAAAGTATTCTGTTCGGTAAGTCTATGTTTAGTTTTGTTTTAAACCACTGATATTTTAGAGAATTCAAGAGAATATTGTATTTACATACAACACTTAACCATTTATATCGCACTTCCTTCATTACTGATTTCCCAAGTTCCCTTCTAGTGTTATCTCCAACTGAAAACTTTAACAACTCTTTCAGAAATCTGGAAATAAATTCTTAGTTTCCTTCCACATGAGAAACCTTATTCCCCCTTCATTCCTGAAGGCTATTTTCACAAGACATGGAATTCTGGGTTGACAGCTCTTTTCTCGGAGCACTTACAAAAACTTGGACAGTTCCTTCTGACTTCCATGGCTTCTGATAAGAAGTCCACAGTGATTGAAATCACTGTTGCTCTATGTGTTATGCACTATTTTTTTTAATTTATGTGGGTACCAGGAGTCGAACTCAGGACCTCACACTTGCCAGCAAGCACTTGTGCCACTTAGCAATATCACCAGCCCCTTTTTTTCCTTTATGTGGGTACTGGGAGTGGAACTCAGGACCTCGTGCTTGCCAGGCAGGTGCTTACACCGCTGAGCCATCTCACCGGCCCTGCACTATTTTTCTCTGACTGATTTTTGAGATTTTTTTTTTTTTGGCTTTAGTTTTTAACAGTTTGATTTGAAGTTTCCAGGCAGGGAGCTTTGAGCTTATCATACTGGGGTTTGGTGAGGTTCACAGATCCACAGGGTGATAACTTTCCTCAAAACTGAGAAACAGATAACATTTCTTCAAATATTCTTTTCTATACTCCACTTTCTTCTTTCCTCTTAGCATTCCAACAATGTTATTTCAAATATTCTGGTATCATCCCACGGGGCTCTGAGGCTTGGTTTAACCTTTCCTCTCTTTGTTGTTCATACTAGACGATTTCTATTCACCTTCAAGTTCATTCTTTTCTCTGGCATCTCCATTCTCCCTCTGAGGTCACCCAACAGGTCTCTTGATTATTGCATTTTTTGTTTCTTATCTATATTTCCTATTTCTTGTTGAGACTTTCTGTCTTTCCCTTTGTTTTGAGAATGTTCAGTCTCACTTGTTGGAGCATTTTATAATGGCCGCTTCAGCACCTCCAGTGTCGCAACAGGTTAGTGCACGGTATGTATATAATAGCTGCCTCAAAGTTTTTGTCAAATAATTCCAACATTTGCGTCATACTGATGGCAGTATCTGTTGTCCTTTCCCTGGTGAACTGGAATTTTTCTGGGTTTCTGTTTGTTTTGTAGAGCTGAGTAATTTTGAATTATATGCGGCATTTTAGATATGATATTATGCATTTGTTTAAGTACTGCGGAGAATGTTATGTTCTGTTTATGCTGCAAGTTTCAACCTGCCTCTCTCGGCTGTTTCCTATTTTTCCGTTTTCAAAGTATCTGTCCTGCCTGTGCACCACCCAGTGGCTAGCCTGAGCCCTGGACAGTGGTCAGCCCCTCGGTACACTTCTCAGGGACTATGGTGTGCTCTTTGGGATCGGATCCACACATGAGCAGCTCAGAGGAAGCCCATGAGCTTATAAACTATATGTGGGTGACTTCTAAAGCTCCTCCCTTGCTGTGATCTCTCCCAGTATCTTTTATTTCCCAGAAGCATCCCTTTTCTGTCCTCTGGCCAGGGAACTGGGGCTTACTTATTCCATTCCACTGTACAATTCCCAAGATGATACCCAAGCCTGGGGCCAAGCAGGGAGAGGACAAAAACAGAAAAAAGTAAGAGGGTTTAGCCTACCCTCTTCAGAACACAGCTTCTCTGATTAAAGAGAACATCTCTCCTCCCTCAGATTGTAAGACTCCTGCAGACCCCACTGCCACTGCAAGGCCATGAGAAAATAGACCATTTTCTTTAAGGAGATTCCCCATCTCCCCGTCTGAGCATTAGGAGGTCCCTTGCTCACCCCTGAGCCACAACCAGAAAGCTACTCCTGTAGCTCTTCCTGTCCATGCCGATACCCACTACTGGGTTTGGGGCTTGTTGAATCCATTCTAGGAAACACTGAAGAAGACAGGAAGGGACACAGTGGTACCTTGGTTCACAAACTTAATTTGCTTTATGAGGTTGGGGAAGATGGCCACGTTTGTTTTTATAAGGAGAAGATGGCCATGGTTTATGTGTTACCCGATGTGGAGTTTGCAAACAGAAATAAAATTTTGTCAAAAGCTTTCATATGGGAACCAAATTGTGAACAGAAATGTTTGCGAACCAAGGTATTACTGTATATCATAGTGGTGGCACCACAAATTTTGAACTTCTTTCCCAATCTGTTTGCTACCACTTTTTTCTCAAATTCCTGCTCCAGGCAGGCTGTCCTGGTTTTATGGCAGCTTTCAATAAGAAATTCAAGGTGGACTGTATGATTAGTCCATCTTACCCACAACCAGGACCCTTTCAAATTCAGTGAGTGATTAGTTGCTAAATTATTCTATTAGGAAAAAGCATCTTGATGTTCACTGCTTCTTGTGTATCATACCTTGTATTGTAGTTCTTTTACTCTGTGTGTATATGAAGATTATTTCTTCAACAATACTCAAATACCAACTTGTGTAACTGATGTTTATAGAGTGCTTAGTATATGCCAGATACTTCTACCTAAATACTTAAAATATATTAACCCATTAATCCTCACAACAGTCCCATAAATTAGATACTATTACTACCTCCATTTTACAGTTGAGGAAACTGAAATTAAGGCAGTGTAACTAGTATTTAGTGGACCTAGAATTTCTATCCAGGCAGTTCATGTTACAAAGCTTTATGCCATTGTTATGGTTTGTGTCTAGACGTCCCCCCAAACCCTTATGCAGTCATAGATGGGGCTTTTCAGAAATGGCTAGATCTAGGGTGTGTGATGCTGGGATCAAGGGTGCAATTTTAGGATTAAGAGTGTGACTGCTAACCTGCCCTAAGGGTAGGTAGCCGGGATAAGATATAGGGCAGAGAAAAAGGCTTGTCTCTGCTGTGCTGCTTTTGCTATCTTCTGCCCGCCATGAACTGTTTCTCCTCTGCCAGGCCACCCTGCCTTGGAGCCAGCCAATTATGGACTGAAACCTCTACAAGCTGTGAGCAGAAATAATCCTTTCCTCCTTTAACTTTGGGTGTTGGATATTTTTGTCTCAGCAATGAGAAAACCTAACTAAACCATATTCTGCCGCACTTAAAAAAATACCTTTGTTTGAAATGTTTACAAATGCTCTAGGAAACAAGTGCCAACGGTAGTACAGGTTTTCCATGACCCCTAGAAAAGGTATTTTGCTATTACCATATGTTGTTCATTGTGTCTTTGGTATTAAAAAAAAAAAGCTGACTCTAAACTAACTTTTATTTGATTAACTTTCTAAACTTATGAAATGAATTTTATGATTTCTTATAATAGTCAATTTGCTGGTGAAATTAGTTTAGCAGCTTAATCAGAACATAAGTCACAGCTCTTAAGCTTCTATTGGTCTTAAAAATACTAACATTAAAAATGTTCTGGAACTCTAATCCACAAGAAATGAAAAATAGGGATTTAATCATAGAACATAATCAGAGATAAAAGCAAAAAGTCAACTACAAGAGTGATCACCACAAGGCTGGGCATGGTGGCACACACCTGTAATCCCAGCACTAAGGAGGCTGAGGCAGGAAGACTGCCACAAGTTCAAGGCCAGCCTGGGCTACATAGTGAGTTCAAGCCTGGCCCGCCTGACTGCATGGTAAGAGTCTGTCTCAAAAACAAAACAAACAAATAAACAAAAAAAACCAAAGATCACTACACAGCCCTCCATGAAATAGCTAAACTGGCAACAATCTACCTACGGAGTAAGAAAGGGTTAAGTAGATGATGGTAGTCATCCTAGAAAGAAAAAAGGATGTAGAACTTTGCCTGATATTTTAAGATGCTCACAGTTTCAGTGAGGGAAACCTTTGAATACTCTGGCCAGAATGACACTTGCCCCATCTTTACCTGTAGATCTCCACTTTATTCAAGTTGCAACTCAGAAATCCCTTTGTCCACGAAGGCCTCCCAACCTCTCCCTTTCAGCAGTGAGTACAGTTATGCAGCCGTATCCTGCAGAAGGATCCCTCACCGAGGAGACAAAAAGGAGCTAACAGAAAATAGACGACTACTTGTAAACCGTGTGGCACGTCCCAGAGAGTCACCAAACCACAAGGGGCAGCTTTACATCTCTGCACCCAAAGCACACGGTCTATTAATGACCCTCCCCCACTGTGGCACAACAAATCCACGTCCGCCTGCAGCACTTACCCCAGGGTGAGCACTGCTGCGTTTTCACTTCTCTCACAGACTGAAAGTGCTCTGCCAGCCAGGACAGGGGCTTAGGGGCCAGGCACACAGCGGCACTCAAATTTCCTCCAAGGTCAACACTTCTGCTTTGTCACACGCCTACAAAAACACCGAGGGAAAAAATGAAGGGCTCACACTGTACTATTTCTTGAATAAAAAATAAACACCAAGTAGGAAGAGGAAGAGCCTCTGAGAAGACTGGGCTGTTGGAATCTACGTCTGTGTTCCCTTCATCCAACAGATACGAAGGAAATCGGAAACAGGCCCACAGCAGAACTCTTAAACAGACAATTTTCAAAAATAAACATTACAAATCCTGAAATGTAAGGCTTTTAGTGGGCAGAAATACTAACTCACTCACCAGGGACATGACTTCAACCAGTTCAGTTCCCGTCAACTCCACCTCTTTCTCGCTCTTCACGTGGAGAAAGCCGCCCTGAGCGTGCGGAGCTAAAGACAAGGGAATTATAAGACCAACCAGCACTAAAATTACAGCACACCAACCCTCTCACCCGGCTTCCATCTTTTATCTCCCCTCGACCCCCACATACCAAGCACTCACTGGGACACCCGTAACTTACAACTGGGGTTTCCCTCTGCTCTAGGTTTTCAGGCTAAACACAGTGGCTCTCGAAGTCACTCATTCAGCATCAGTGACGTATGAGGTATGTTGTATATATTATATATTTATAATTTATTTACATATATATGAATCTTTTTTAATCACAATCTTCAAACAAAGAAGACTGTCACCATTTTACAAATAAAATCTCTGGAAGGTGAAAACTTTTGCATAAATCACACAGTGTGTAACAGTGAGAAAAAGTCATCAACTTGTATCTGTTTGACTCCACCACCCAAGTTACTAGCCCAAGCAAACACCAGAAAATATGCCCCCATGCTACAGAGCAGGATGTGTAAAGAGTCTATGAGATGGAGAATCCCATCATGCATGGTGAAAGGCCCTACCTTTGATACAACAAATGGTCCCTACTGATTACAGAAAAATGGACCAAAAAATTGTCATGAGACTCATATTTCCATTTGCTTTCTGACAAATTACCATTTTGATGAAGTCCCCTGATCACCCCCAAGCCATTCCTTTTAATCAAAAAGAGCATGAATTAATTTTTACTTCTTTCCTCCAAGTTCCACCACCTTCTCAAAGGATATTATAATTATGATAATAAAAATGAACATATAGCCAGGCGTGGTGGCACAGGTCTAAAATCCCAGCACTTGGGAGGCTGAAGCAGGAGGATTCCTGCAAGTTTGAGGCCAGCCTGGGCTACGTAGTGAGTTCAAGAACAGTTTGAACTACATAATGAGAGAGTCTCAAAAAAAAAAAAAAAAACAACACCACCACCACCACCACCACATATTGAGAGTTATAAAGTTTAAGAAAGCCCAACCTTGCTCAGTGGAGATAATGGAATCTGAACTCTTAAAGTTATTTAACCATCTCCAAGCTGGTTTCTTCAACTGTCCAAAGTGTTTAAGAACACTTCCTCGGGCAGTCATTCAGGATTACATGATAGTCTGTACTGAAGGAGACTCTGGAGACAGCCTGTCCTGGATCTGGATCTTGGCTCTTCCACTTACTAGTGATTACTTTCAGTTAAAAAAAAAAAATTAAAAAAAAGTTCCTACAAGGTAACCAAAAGGACACAGAGGCAGCCACAAAAGTGCAACTAAAGACAGTCACAAAAGAGGACTCCCAAAACTGCTTCAGAAAGTGTCAAGAATGATGGGATAAGTGTGGTCGAAGGGAGGAGTAGTATTTTGAGGGGGATTAAAGATAATGTCTCTTTTATAGTAATAATTTTTTAATTTATTCATCATACTCAATCACCCTTATACTTCATAATGTGGTAAGGATTAGAGTTAATGCTTCCAAAAGGTCTTAGATCTGTGTCTGGCACACAGAAAGGACTCACTAAACATTATCTATTCGATTGCTCGCGATAAAGCAAGTAAAAAACAATATAGGTATGGACAGCAATTCTTCTCCCTCTTAATGACTAGAAAAGTTTCAGAAATGGGGATATTTTCTTGCACTAACCAGGTGACTACCCGTAAAAAGAATGGAATCTCTCGCCACTTCTGGATGAAGCTGTGACTGTCACCTACCTCCCAAGTCCCATCTCAGGGTGACAAGATAGAATCTGACAAGTAAAAACCAAACGCTGAGGTCTTTAAAGAGCAATACAGCACCCGGAGTCACGTTCTCCTGGGAAGTGCTCTCTCCGCTGACAGCCGCAAGGACTTGGAAGCGGCCGGAGAGGGCCTGGTTAAGGGACTCCTGGCAAGTCAAAGTCCCTTTCTGAACTCGACTTGACACTCTGGTCCAAGGTGACCCTTCAACTCTGGCTCCAGCGTCCACTCAGAGGCTAAGTACCTCGTCCAGCACTCGGACCCCGGGGACAGCATCCCCAAACCTTAACTCCCACTTCCGGCCGCACCCAACCTCTCCGTCACTTCTTCCTGGGTGCCCAGTGTCGCCGTCTCGCTCCGTGTCCCGAGCTCCGCCCGCCGGCGCAGGACGCTGCCCCGCAGCCCTCACCCCGGCACCGCACGCGCCTACGCAGCCGCTCCAGGCCGCGGACGCGGGAAGGTGCCCCTCCGCGCGGGTTTCCAGCCCCCAGGCACTTCACCCTTCGCTCAACACCCTCACGCGCCGCGGCGGTGACAGCAACCGTGGGGACTCGCGGGGCCACACACACGACCCTCCTGCCTCCCAGCGGGCCCCACACTCTCGGCACTCATGCAGACCATGACACTGTCGCTGCCCGGCTCCCTCTAGGGCTCTCTCCTCAGCACCTTCCGGATTCCCGCACCCAACTTCCGGTCCGCTCCGGAAATAGCCAAGTCCCTGACGCAAGGGACCCTGGGAAATACAGTCCCTAATGGAGGAAGACGCAAAGAGAAATCGTGCTAGTCTGAGAGCTCAGGTCTTCTCTTCCCATAGTCTACTGTCCTCTTACCCCTTTCTCTCTCGTCCTGCTAGGAGAGGTCCAAGAAGGCGCACAGCTTCAGTCTGGTTCTGGGTTATATTCTGAGTGACTAAAGAGTATTGGGTACGTAGGTTTTTAGTTTTAAAATATTTAATTTTGCACTAGCAGTCTAATGATGACAGCTATTCTATTTGCAGACAAAGTGTACTTCAAGCCAAGACTCATTAAGAGAGATAAAGAAGGTCACAACATCCTTGTAAAGGGAACAATTTAAGAGGAAGAGATAACAATTGTAAATATATATGCAACAAATACCAGTACACCCAACTATATAGAACAAATATTAACAGACATGAAAAATCATAATAAGCACTAATACAATTGTATTGGGGGATCTCAATACCCCACTGTCACAAAAAGACAGATCAACTAGACAAAAAATCAACAATGAAATATTAGAACTGAACCAAACTTTTGAACAAATGGACTTAGTAGAAGTCTACAAAGTGTTCCATCCCACAACATCAGAATACACATTCTTCTCAGCTGCACACAGGACGTTCTCCAAAACGGACCACATACTAGCTCATAGAACATGCATAAGTAAATGCAAATGATTTGAAATTATCCAATGTATATTATCAGACCATAGTGCAATGGAATTGGAAATCAATAGCAAAAGAAACCACAAGAACTTCCTAAACACATGGAAATTAAATACCACCCTCCTGAAAAACTAATGGATCACAGATGAAATTAAAGAAGAAATAAGATAGTTTCTACAATTGACTGATAACAACAATACAACATACTGGAACTTATGGGACACAAAGCAGTCCTATGAGGGAAATTTATAGTAATGAATACCCATATTAGGAAAACAGAGCAAGATCAAATAAACAACTTAGTGTTGAACCTCAAGCTTATAGAAAAAGAAGCGCAGGCTAAGCCAAGAGCTCATACAAGAGAGGAAATTATAAAGATCAGAGCAGAAATTAACACATTGGAGACTAAAAATAAATAATACAATTAGTGAATTGAAGAGTTGGTTCTTTGAAAGATTAAATAAAATTGACAAACCCTTATCCAACCTTATCAAAAAAAGGGAAGAAAAGACTCAAATCCATTCCAATTAGGAATGGAAAGGGTGAAATCGCAATGGACCCTGCAGAAATCCAGAAGATCATCTATACCTACTTTGAAAACTTGTATTCTAATAAGATGGAAAATGCAGAAGAAATAGACAGATTCCTAGATTCATATGAATTACCAAAGCTGAATCAAGAAGATATAAAAATATAAAGATATAAAAATCCTAAATAAATCAATATCAATCAATGAAATAAAAGATGTAATTTAAAACCTCCCAACAAAGAAAAGCCCAGGTCCTGATGGATTCACTGCTGAATTCTACAAGAAATTTAGAGAAGACCTAATACCAGTACTTCTCAAGCTCACTAATGAAATTGAAAGGGAAGCAGTACTCCCAAATTCATTCTGGGATGCAAGCATTACCCTGATACCAAAACCAGAGAAGGACCCAACCAAGAAAGAGAACTACAGGCGAATCTTTCTAATGAACATAGATGCAAAAATCCTCAATAAGATACTGGCAAACAGAATCCAGCAAATCATCAAGAAGATTGTACACCATGACCAAGTTAGATTCATCCCAGCGATGTGGGGATGGTTCAACATATGTAAATCAATAAATGTAATACTAACAGAGCCAAGGACAAAAATCATATGATCATCTCAATAGATGCAGAAAAAGCTTTTGACAAAGTCCATCACCCATTCATGATAAAAAAAAAACCTACAGAAAATTGGAATAGATGGTCTTTATCTCAATCTGATAAAAGCCATCTATGACAAACCAACAGCCAACATCATATTAGATGGACAAAAAATGAAAGCTTTCTCTCTAAAATCAGGAACAAGACAAGGATGTCCACTCTCTCCACTCTTATTCAACATAGTCCTGGAAACTTTAGCTAGAGCAATTAGACAAGAAAAAGAAATAAAAGGAATAACAATAGGAAATGAAGAAGTTAAATTATCATTATTTGCAGATGACATGATAATCTACATAAAGACCCCAAAAACTCCACTAAAAACCTGCTAGATTTAATAAGCAAATTCAGTAGCGTAGCTGGATACAAAGTCAACACTCAAAAATCAATAGCCTCCCTGTGCACAAATAACAAACTCACTGAGAGAGAAATTAGGGAAACAACACCTTTCATAATAGCATCCAAAAAAAAAAAAAAAAAACCTAGGAATCAATCAAACAAAGAACATAAAAGACCTCTACATTGAAAACTACAGTACTCTGAAAAAGGAGATTGAAGAGGATAGTAAAAAGTGGAAAGAGGGCCAGTGATATAGCTCAGCGGCATAAGCGCCTGCCTGGCAAGCGCAAGGTCCTGAGTTCGACTCCCGGTACACGCATATTAAAAAAAAAAGTAGAAAGTTATCCCTTGCTCTTTGGCAAGGAAGAACCAATGCAGTGAAAATGGCCATACTTCCAAAATTGTTATACAGATTTAGTGCAATTCCGATTAAAACTCCAACAGCATATCTCACTGAATTAGGGAAAACAATCCTAAAATTCATTTGGAACCAGAAGAGACCTAGAATAGCAAAGGCAATTCTGGGCAACAAAAGCAAGGCAGGGCGCATCACAATCCCAGACTTGAAATTATACTATTAAGCTACTGGGATAAAATCAGCATGGTGCTGGCAAAAACACAGACCTGAGGATCAATGGAACAGATTAAAAGATGCAGAAACAACTCCAGACATACTAAGCCACCTTATCTTTGACAAAGGTGCCAAACACCTTCACTGGAAGAAAGATAGCCTCTTTAATAAGTGGTGCTGGAAAAACTGGTTCTGCACATGCTGAAGATTAAAATTTCCCCATGCACTAAATTTGAAATGGATCAAAGATCTAAATATTAAAATAGAATCATTAAATGTTCTGGAAGATAGACTAGGTAAAACTCTTGAAGACACTGGTGTAGGCAAAGACTTTATGAATAAAACCCCAATCGCACAGGAACTATCACAAAGAATCAACAACTGGGGCCTCATCTTATTAAAAAGCTTTTGCACAACAAGAGAAACCACCAACAGAGTGAAGAGACAACCCACAACGTGGGAAAAAATGTTTGCCAGCTATTCCTCAAAGGATTACTATCAAGAACATATGAAGAACTCAAAAAAAAATCAGAGCTCCCAAATTTAAAGACCCAATCAAAAAATGGGCATCTGAGATGAATGCACACTTCTCAGATGAAGAAATACAAACAGCAAATAAATATATGAAAAAAATCACAGATCATTCAAGAGATGCAAATTAAAGCAACACTGAGACATCTCACCCCAGAAAGAATGGCTATTATCAAGAAATCAACCAATAACAAATGCTGGAGGGGCTGTGAGGAAAAAGGAACCCTTCTCCACTGTTGGTACGAGTGTAGACTGGTGCAACCACTGTGGAAATCAGTGTGGAGATTCCTCAAAAAACTAGGGTTGGAGGTCCCATTTGACCCATCTATTCCCCTTCTGGGTATCTTACCAGAATTAAAAACTTTGTACCGCGGCGATATATGTGCACCCATGTTTATAGCAGCACAATTTGTAATAGCCAGATCTTGGAAACAACCCAAACATCCATCAACCGAGGAATGGATGAAAAAGGAATCTTATCAGTTATTCAATGAAATTGGGGGGAGAGGGCTCCTCATATTTTGGGCAGAGGGAGGGGAATAGAAACCATGCTGAGAAACGTGCAGAGCATTTTCCATAACAACTACCTGCACTCCAAGGAAAACTACTTACTAGAGTCTTATTGGACCTCTGGAAGAGGAAATTGGCCATCTCCAACCCATCTAGCCTTGCCACCTCAGTTATTTCATTATTCTATCAGGTCTGTTGAACTTCTCTTTACCATTTTCTTGTTGCTTTGCTAGCAACAAATTCACAGCATTTCTTTATCTGAAAATATTTTACCTTCATTTTAAGGGCATTTTCTCTGAATATAAAGTTCTAGGTTGAAATATTTTCTTTATACCAGCACTTAAAAACTGTCATTCCACTATCTTCTTATTATGAAAAGCCAGCCAACATTCATGTTATCGCTTCTGTTTGCAATACATCATTTAGGGGACAATTTTCAGGTGTTTTTCATCTTCTGGTTTCAGCAGGCTTACAATGATGTGAGAAAGTTATACTTCTCTTTGTATTTATCCTGTGTGGCATTTTGTGGTATCTTGGAATATGAAAATTTGTAATTTTTCATCAAAATTGGGAAAATTATGAACATAATTCAAACAGGATTCGTATTTCATCCCTTCTCTTTTGGTAACTCTAAATACATGTGTTTTGGACCTTTTGATATTATCATGGGTCACTGAAGCACTGTTCAGTCATTTCAATTTCTTTTTTAAGTATCTATATTTATTCAACTCCATTGACTCTCCTTCCTCCTCTGATTTCCTGTTAAATCTATCCAATGAATGTTTACTTTCAAGTATTTATCAGTTCTAGGATTCCCATTTCTGAATTCATTTATTCATTTGACAAAATTCCCCTCTGTTCATTAATAGCACATTTCTTTATATTACTTAGGATACCCTCCATATTATTCAGAAGTATAATAGGGTATACTATTGTTCACTAATTCCAGCATTTGAGTTATCGCAGGAATGGCCTCTGTTACTTTTTCTCCTGTGTATGGCTTGTGTTTTCCTGTTTTTCATACATCTAATGATTCTTTTTTTTGAATGATGCTGTAGAGATTCTTATGTTTTTGCAAAGAGTAATGACTTTTGTTTTGGTAATGTGTAGATTCTGGAAAGTTAGATTCTGGAAAGAGCTTTGGTATGGGGGAGTGAATTTAGCATGCGGAAGGGACATGAACCACTGGGGGTGTGCAGAGGCCAGTCACTGGTAGACAGCACTTACCATAGTTACCAGTGATCCCTACCTCCTGGTATTCATGCACCTTTGTAGTCCCCTCCTCTTGAAAGAGGCCTGGACCTAGTGATTTACTGCTAATTAACCAAATACAAGGATGAAGAAATGTCACTTTTAATATTAGGTTGGAAAAAAGGCTTCAGCTTCTATCCTGGGTCCCCTCTCCTGCATGTTCACTTTCAAGGAAGCCACTTGCTCTGTTATGAGCTGCCATACAAAAAGGCCCATGTAGAAGGGACTGATATGCCCAGGCAAAGGCAGAAAGGCGCTGAGGCTGCCAAGAGCCACAAGAGTTTGCAACTTGATTCTCCTCTAGAATGGCCTTCAAATAACTGTAACACCGGGAGACAATGTGACCACAGCCTTGTGAGACCCTAAGCCACAGGCACACAGCCAAGCCATGTTTGGCTTCCTTACAGGAATTGTAGAAGTATGTTAAGCTACTAAGAGGTAATTTGTTACATAAGAATAGATAATTTGGGCCAGTGAGATAGCTCAGGGGTATAAGCGCCTGCCTGCCAAGTGCGAGGTCATGAGTTCGACTCCCAGTACCCACATAAAGGAAAAACGGGGCCGGTGATATTGCTCAGCAGCATAAGAGCTTGCTGGCAAGCACGAGGTCCTGAGGTTGACTCCTAGTACCCACAGGGGGAAAAAAAAACAAAAAAAGAATAGATAACTAACACATCAGCGCAGGTATTATTCAACGACTCAGTGAGTTAAAATAGAGGTTTTATCAAGGATACCTTATTGATTACAATTATAGAAGCTTTTATAATTAAAGCCCAAATATCAATACCTTACTACAGTATGAGTTTATTTCTCACCACGCAGTTATCTGCTCCTGGTGTCGCTGGTGACTGGGGCTTTCCTCCAAATAGCGGGCTAGCGACCCACAGGTTTTCCATCTTTTAGCTTTGCCGTGCCACACAGTTAAGATTCTTCCCCAGCTGGATAGCACGTCTTTTTCTAAATAACAAAGCCAGGAGTGATATATCACTATTTACCCCATGGTGAATAAAAGTAATCAAATTAGCCACAAATGGAAACAAGCATGGCTGGGCAATGTAGGACATGCAGGCAGCCACATCGCAGAACCAATTCCAGATGGCAGAAAAGGAAGCACAGACTTCTGCTGGCCATCTAGGCACAGCGTGGATACCAGTAAGGAAAACACCTGCAGCCTGGGTGAATGACCACCACATGGGTTTGTGATCTCAGGGGACCTCGCTAAGAATTCCCCCACAAACCCACACTTTGCATTAACACAACTCATTAGAAATCCCAGGGGAAATGTTCAGTGAATTTAGTTAGAACCACTCGAGTGCCCAGTCTTGCTGCCAATAATCAGTGAGACGTCAGTACTATGCCTTGGAATGTGTGCGCGCGTGCGTGTGTGTGTGCGCATGTGTGTGCTGGGGACTGAACCCAGGGCCTTGCACATGCCGAAAGCGTGCTCTGCCACTGAGATACACTGACAACCCCCTCTCCCACCATGGAGTCTTTTTAATTAATACAAAGCCTTAGTGCATTTTTAACTCTGGGGATTATTAAACAGAGGGGAAATATCACAAAACAGAACACTTCTAGAGTTCTGAGATTATGACCACTTCACTTCTCATAGTTGACTGCTGCTCTGTAATTCAGCCACTACAAATGCTGTACTCCCTACAGATACGATATCCTTTCCAAAAGCAGTCCCTCTCACAAGCTGTCTCAGCACCAAAACGAGAAAGCCCTGGGAGTTCTTTAAAGCCACTGAGGCTTCCTTCATGCAAAGGACACAGAAGGGCTGCTGAGCCCTCAGGGGACCCGGAGGATGAGTGAGGGGCATGGGCGATAAATGATCTGATCCAACTTTGTGAATCCTTGAATTCTTCCAATCCTTATATATTGTGCAAAATAATTAACCCAAATACATTCTGAAAAATGTTCCATCAATTTCTGATGGTTTAACTGGTAAAGGGTATTAAATATTTCTGGGTGAAATTGAGCTACCTTTCTGTATTTCACAGCACAGGTTATATGAAATTCTGACTTTTTGTTTACTAGGTAAGCAATAATGTTGAGGGGCAGTTAAGTTTCCAGTCACAAGGGAGGTGTGGAAAGTGGGATTAGGAGCGAGGTTTTTTTATTTTTTTTTTATTTTTTTATTTTTTTTTTTGTGGGTACCAGGGGTTCGACCTCAGGACCTCGCGCGCCAGCAGGCGCCCAGGCCGCTGAGCGATATCACCGGCCCCTTTTCCGTATGTGGGATCCGGGAGTCGAACTCGGGCCCTCGTGCTTGCAAGGCAGGCGCTTACGCCGCTGAGCCATCTCACCGGCCCAGGAGCGAGGTTTTTTTAAGGGAGGGCGGTCAAAGTTTTCTTAGAAATCATCTCTCTCAGTTTTATTCTATGACTTAACGGAAGCAGCAAGTTTGGAAGTCCAGTAAGCATTGCAGCTCAGATTCTATTGATGTATTTGGTTTTCAGCTATTGCAAGCCCCACAGTTGGAACCAGTAAGAGATATTTCCCAACAATCATAAAGATCCTTGAAATTTTACTTTCAATTATCCAATTTCATCATAAGCAAGTCTCACACATACTTCTGGAAATAGCATTCATCATCACCTATAGTTTTATAGGTGCAATCCAGCCTCCAAGGCACAATGGACTTAGGACCCCACCACATTGGGGATATCCTTTCCTTGAATAAAATGGCATCAGGAGTTTCTTTCTTTTGATCTAACTGGCTCAATAATCAATTCTTACTGCTCTGCTTTTCTATAACCTGGCAATCACCTCTAGTATCAACTTCTGTATAGGTTTGCTTTCTTTGGTTGAGAACAAAAGAATTTAACTTTAATTTAAAATCAAATTAAACACTAAAGATTACCAGGCAGCTTAGACTTCAAGAACTGAACAAAGCAGAATGTGGTAAAGCAGGAATCATTTCAACGGATCCCAGTGAGACACAGGAATCTCATGTTACCACCAAAGGATGCCTCACTTCAAATTATATGCAGCCCTGGAGTGATATTCCATGTACTTAACAGCTAGTACAGTAAGGGCTCCAGCCAATCACAATGAATGCTGACTAAAACAAACATTCATTGTTGCCATATTGGTTCATGAAGCTGAATATTGGCCCTGCTGCTATCCCTGTGTCTCCAATCAAAATACAAAGGATGAAAAATCTGGTTGGCTTAACTGGAGCCACGTGTGGCTGACAGTTCACCAGAATGCATAGTGAAGAAAGGGAAAGTCCCCACAAGCAAAAAAAAAAAAAAAGACAAAAACATTCCAATGTACGCATGTGTGCACATACATATTCAGTATTTTGACTTGACTACAAAATCATTTTACACATAACGTTTTACAAATGTCATATTTCATTTAATATATTGTGGAGGGCTCTCTACAGAGGTGGACATAATGCTTAACCTGTTTATGCTAACCGTACAATACAGTACTAAATAACCACAGTTTAGACACAGAATCCCTATTTGTCATAATTTTTAAAATTCTGCCATAAATATTATATGCAACTCTTTATCCAGTGGGATAAAATTCCTAGATCTGGAATTGCTGTCTCAAAGGATCACATGATCGTAATTTTGACAGGTCATTCCGGTCGCCATCCTGAAAGGCAGGAAGGAGACAAATTCACACTGCCTACGATGACAAGGATTTGTTCTCTCTCACGGATACCAGTACCGGCATTACACAAATTTTAGACTTCAATCCACCTAAGGGCCAAGAAAATTTGTTATCATTTTTTTTTGTTTTGATACATGAGGTTGAGAAATTCACAAAGTTCATAAACTCAAATGCTTCAGCTGTGTGTGACTTCCCTTTCTGTTGGCTTTGTCAGTTGTCCCACACTGCTTTGTAGGTAGAATAGCACTGTTCCTAACCCGCATATTTATGGGCTGCATACATTTTCTATCAGTTGACTTTTATATGTTTTTGGTGACTTTTTAGTTTTAAATTGTTATGTAGGCCAACTTATTTTCTGCCTTTGCAGAATCTAGGACCACATGTCCTACTTGTTAAAGTCATCTTCTTTTCTATGTTTGCCTCTAACATCTTACTTTATAACTAGATACGTTAAATACAATTGTCTTATAGTTATTTGTAAGGCATAAATGTGCTTCTTCCATTTTGGAGATGTGGACAGCCAATTATCAAAATGTCATTTCCCTAAAATTGAAACACCATCATGACATTACAAGCCTCATATAAAAACAAAAAAAACTATTTTTAAAATATCCTTATTTTTGCCTTCCTCGTTTCAGAAAAAAAAAAAAAAACCACCAAAGTAAATGTATCCTACTGAGACTGTTTTTCAAATTTACATTTTCATACTACTATTTAATCTAATTTCTGACATATTTTCTAATTTGATACTGTTGAGTAATTTCATTTTTCATACACTGTTTTTAGTCTGTTTTCTTGTGTTTGATGTAAGAGTCGTATTACCTCTATAAAATGAAAAACTTTTGTATAGTTCCCTCTATGCTATAGTGGTTGGTAAATGTTCGGGCAAGAACAGTAACCATCTGAGGCTCTGCAGGCCACAGTCTGTTGCAGATGCTCGACTCTGCTGCTGTGTGAAAGGACAAGTGGGGATGGCTGTGGTTCAATAAAACTGTTTACAAAACCAGCAGCCCGCAGGATTTGGGCCGCGAGCTGAGGTTTCTCAGGAAACTCTGGACAGGGATCAACACGGTTCTGCGAAGGTGCTGGCAGTGAGTACGCCTGTGAGTCCCGTGGTCTTTGTGAACTACTCAGCTTTGCTGTTGTGGCCTGAAAGCAGCCACAGAAACTGCCTCCAGTGCAACTCTACTGATGGACACCGAAATTTAGATTTCACATCGTTATTGTATTGGAAATATTCTTTCCATTTTTTAACCACTTAAAAATATTTTTAAATTTTGAGATAATGGGCCATACAAAAATTTAGTGGCACTTTGACCATGAGTCAGTTTGCTGACTCTGCTCTGGCTCAGTTTATCCCAGCATTTATGGTTCCTTGAAAGTATAAGAGAATTTATTCATAAACCAATGTCTTCAAATGGACTAAATTCTGCTGAGTTTTCTCATTCTTAATGTTAGTAGTTTTAACTTTATGCATATAAATCTTGTTTTTCTGGTTGTTTTAGCCCATTTGTTCCAGTTGGCCTACTCACATTCTCTAGTCTTTCTAACAGTGTCATCAAAGGTCACAGTCAAGTTTAATCTTCCCACCTTAACACTCATGTAGATTGAATGGAAAGCCACAAAATTTGGCATAAAGGAATCAAGTTTCAAACAAACACAGGCAAAACCTCAACTGCCTCAATCACCCCATTCCTGATCTAAAATATGGTTTCTTGTAGCCTCATCCTACTGCATCATTTTTTATTAGAGCTGACTGTAGTAACTTTTCAATGTTCAAAAATGTTCTCAAAAGAACTAAGCTTAGTGGACACTTCGTATGGACCAGGCACTGTGGGGGCACATGTTATGCACTAACCAAGTGACAGGACCACAGTACGAGCTTTATGTAAGTGAATTACATTTACGCTTTTAAAAAACCAGCCTGACTGCAATGTGAAGAACAAATCTGTCAGGGACCAAAAGAGAAGGGCAAAGAGTTTGTAAATGACTGGAGTGCACGTGAAATGAGATGTCTTGAGACTATGATGATGGGAGTGAGGGTGGATTCCAGAGAAACTTGGGGAACAGATCCACAGGACCTGACGTGGAAGGCGATGAGGGGCGAGTGGATGACTCCCCAGAGTGAATCCGCTGGTGGTGGGCGAAGTGTGCAGTCTGCCTGAAGACTTTCCTGCTCTTCTTGTAGTTATGGGCCCTCTCTCCAGTATGAACTCTCTTGTGTTGGTTGAGGTGTCCAATTTGGATAAAGGTTTTCCTGCATTCCTTACACTCATATGGTTTCTTCCCAGAATGAATCCTCTGATGCACACTCAGGGACTGGCGATGGCTAAAGGCTTTGCCGCACGCACTGCACTCGTAAGGTTTTTCTCCGGTGTGGCTTCTGCGGTGACAAATGAGGGATGACTTTGTCTTGAAGGCCTTCCCACACTCGATGCACTCATAAGGCCTCTGGCCAGTGTGCAGTCTCTGGTGCTGAGCGCAGGACGAGTTATCGCCGAAGGCCTTCCCACACTCTGCACACTTGTAGGGCTTCTCTCCAGTGTGAACCCTCTGATGCTGAATGAGGTGTGTGGTCTGGCTGAAGGCCTTCCCACACTCCTTACACTCATACGGCTTTTCTCCCGTGTGAGTCTTCTGATGCTGGGCGAGGTGGGCCTTCTGGGTGAAGGCTTTGCTGCAAAGCTTGCACTCGTAGGGCTTCTCTCCCGTGTGGATCCTCTGGTGAGTGGCGAGCTGGGAGCTGATGCTGAAGGACTTCCCACACTGCCTGCACTCGAAGGGCTTCTCCCCCGTGTGGATCCTCAGGTGGCTCGCAAGGTGTATGTTCTGCCTGAAAGCTTTGCCACATTCTTTACACTTAAAAGGTTTCTCCCCGGAGTGTACTCTTTGATGTTGCGTGAGTGATGCGTGATGGCTGAAGGCTTTCCTGCAAATGTCACATTCATATGGTTTTTCTCCAGTATGAATCCTTTGATGTACAGTGAGGGATGAGCCATATCTAAAGGATTTGTGACACACATCACACTTGTAAGGTTTCTCTCCGGTGTGAATCCTCCTGTGCTGATTAAGCCCTATATGATCGCTGAAGGCCTTCCCACAATCAACGCAGTCAAAGGGCTTCTCCCCTGTGTGGTAATATCTCCAGTGACGGATAAGGGACGTGTTCTGGATGAAGGCTTTCCCACACTCCACGCACTCATAGGGCTTCTTGCCCGTGTGACACCTCTGATGTCGGGCAAAGGAGGAACCGTCACTGAAGGCCTTTCCACATTCGTTACATTTGTAGGGCTTCTCTCCAGTGTGAATTCTCTGATGGACAGTAAGGGACGAGCTCTGGGTAAAAGTTTTCTTACACTCATTACACTTGAAAAGCCTTTTTCCTGCATAGATTCCTGTCTGTTTTATTACCACTGAGGTTTTTTTGAAACTTTTACCCGAAATGCCATTATGGAGTCTTTCTTCTGAATTGTCCAAATGGAACCATCTTCCAGGTTTGTCACAGGTGTGCTCTCTCTCCTTCGGGAGAGCTTTGTTATGAGAAGCAGCCTCTTGCCTGAGTTGCGTCTCTTGATCTGCTAGCTTCCTCTCAAACAAACACTCAGAATGCCAACTTTCTCGGAAAGTGGAGCACTCAAGTTTAGCGCCTGAAGTTCTGTCGGTGACCACCTCGGCATATGAGCTCTGCTTTAGAAATAACTCCTGGGTCTCACGTACAGATTGCTGGCCTGAAACATACCAAGAAAACAATTATCTCCTTTATCATTTGCAAAAAAAAAGAAATACAGTGAAAGGAAAGTTGGTGAACTAATTCACTAATTGCTGAACTAAACAACATAAATTCTGCAGCTGTAAGAGCTACTTACAGCCGAATATTTTAAATATTCAGCCTACCATGTATATAAGAAGACTGAATTCATATTGGAAGTTGAAAACAATTAAGTACACGTGGAATCAGTTACATATCCGAAAAGGAAGGAGTTGATAGGCTGCGGCGTTCACTGCCTTCTTCTCCCTCTCACTCCTGTCCATGTGTGGGTCCTCAGGTGACTCGCAAGGTGCATGCCCTGCCTGGAAGCTTTCTCACGTTCTTTACACTTGAAATGCTTCTTCCTAGAATGGACTCTTTGGCGTTGTGTGGGTGATGTCATTAAATACCAGGTTATCACGTCACAAAAGCTGTCCAAGAGAGCGTCCATGCACACTAAGCACCTTGTATTCCATGACGTTCATTAGGATTATCTGAAAGCCCAGATGTTCACTACAGCCTGAAAATGGTGTCTTTATTAAGAACATTTTATTGGTGTCTTTGAACAAAAGCTAACGGCCAATGAATTGCTCAAGCTCAGTATTCACATAAAATCATTTCTGCATTTTCCTGTTTGCTTCTACAAGTTTGAAAAAAATCCTCATTTCTTCACTGAACAATTTTTAATGAGACATTGAAATTTCATTCTTTTATTTTTAAAAATCTTTACTGATATGTTTGCAATTCGTAATAATTATGTTCATCTTGGGGAATTGGTACACGTACATATCGCATCTTCATCATTTTTACTTCCTGCCTCCCCTTTTCCCCCTTCCCCAGATCCCATTTCCCCCTTCCCCAGATCCCCTTTCTCCCTTCCCCAGATCCCCTTTCCATCTCCACAAAGTCTACTCCTATTTTCCAGCTTTACTGAAGCAGAGCTGACAAATAAATAATTGTATATATTTAAGCTATACCATATGTTTTGATATACATATACATTATGTAATAATTACAATGTAGCTACAATATATCCATCACCTTACATAGTTAAAAGTTGTGTGTGATGACGATACTTAAGATGTACCTAGCAAATTCCAACTATACATTATTATAAACTGTAGCCACTATGCTATACATTACGTGTCCAGAACTGGTCCATCTTGGAACTTAACGCTTTGTGCCCTTTGACCAATGTCTTCTCCCTTTTTGCCAGCCCCTGACTCCATAATCACTCTTCAGTTCTGTTTCTGAGTTTGGCTTTTCTTGAATCTCACATATTTAAGTGCCATCACGCAGTATTTGCCTATGTCTGGCTTATTTCACTTAGCATAGTACTCTCTAAGTGCATGCATGTTGCACAGGCCCTCAGCCTAAGCAGGGTTTCATGGGAGGACTTCCTTCCTTCTAAGGCTGACGCACGTCCTCTTACATACACGTACACAGAGACTTTATCTGAATCCATCCATTTTGGACAGGCACTGGGTTCTCCCCACATCTTGGCTGCTGTGAACAGTAATGCACTGAACCTGGGAGTGCTGACAGCTCCTGCAGGGAGTCTTTTCCTTTCTCTTGGATATAACCTAGCAGTGGAATGACTGATCATTGGTAGCTCTAGTTTTAGTTTTTTGAAGTACCTCCATATTGTTTTCACTAAAGCTGCAGTCACTTAATTCCCACTAACCGTGTACAAAGGTTTTCATTTCTTCACATCTTTACCCCCACTTATGTTTTTATCTTTTAACAACAGCTACCCCAACAGGTATGAGGTGACGTACTGTGCTTTATTTCCCTCATGACTGGTGATGTTAAGCATCTCTGCATATACTGTTAGCCATTCTGTGTCATCTTGGAAAAATGTCTGCCTGGGCCCTTTACCGTTTCTCAATTGTGTTATTTGGCTTCTGCTGTTGTGTGAGTTGCTTATATATTTTGGGCAGTGACCCTTTATGGGATAAATGATTTGCAAATATTTTCTCCCACTTTGTAGGATGCCTTTTCATTTTGTTGATTGTTCCATTTGCTGTGCAGATCCTTTTTCCCTTCATGGAATCCCATTTGCTTTTTTTTTTGGTGGATACCGGGGGTCGAACTCAGGACCTCACGCACCAGCAGGCACCTGTGCCGCAGAGCGATATCACCAGCCCTTTTTTTTCGTATGTGGGTACTGGGAGTCGAACTCAGGACCTCGCGCTTGCCAGGCAGGCGCTTATGCCGCTGAGCCATCTCACCGGCCCCCATTTGCTTATTTTTACCTTTATTGCCTGTGCTTTTACTATCATATCCAGAAAATCACTACCAAGAACAATATCACATAGCTTTTCTTCTGTTTTTTAACTAGTTTTTATAGCTTTAGGACTTACAGTTAAGTCTTCAATCTATGTTCAGTTAATTTTTATGTATAGTGTTAAAATTTTCCTTTTTTCTGTATGTAGATATCCAGTTTCCCAAGACTAAACACAGAAGACACTATACTTTCCCTATTGTGTGTTCCTGAAGTCTTTGTCAAAGATTGGCTTACCTTCTATGTGTGGGTTTATTTCTGAGATTTCTATTCTGTCCCATTGACCTATATGCCTTATATATTTTATGCAAGTATCATGCTGTCTTGACTACTATAGCTTTGTAATATAATCTTAAATCAGGAAGTGTGATGTCTCCAGCTTATCTTGGTCAAGACTGCTTTAGCTATTTGGGATCTTTTGGAATTCCATATGAATTTTAGGGCTATTTTTTCTTTTCTATGAACAATGCCTTGGGATTTTGATGAGGATTATACTGAATCTCTAGATTACTTTGGGTAATATTGGCATTTTGACAATATTAATTCTACTGATCCATGAACCTGGAACATATTTCCATTTATCTGTGCCACCTTCTTTAATTTATCAATAATGTATAGTTTTCAGTGCACAAGTCTTTCACCTCCTTGATTAAATTTGTTCCTAAGTAAATTATATTATTTTCACCTCTAAGCATTTTAATTTTAATCACTATTATAAATGGAATTTTTAAAGTTCTTTTTCAGATAGTTCTTGTTAGTGTAACAGAAATGCACCCTATTGTTATATATTGGTTTTGTATCCTACATCTTTGCTGAATTCATTTATTAGTTCTAGCTGTGTGTGTGTGTGTGTGTGTTGTCTTTAAGTTTTAATACATATAAGACCATGTCACCTGCAAACATAGACAATTTTGTCTATTCTCACCTGGAACCCTTACATTTCTTTTTCCTACTGACTGTTCCGGCTAGGACTTCCAGTAATATGCTGAAAGAAGTGGTGAAAGTGGGAATCCTTGTCTTGTTTCTGATTATAAAGAAAAAGCTTCCAACTGTTCACCAGTCAGTATGATGTTAGCTGTGCGTCTGTCATACAAGGTCTTTAGTTTGTTGAGGTACATTACTTCTGTACCTAAATTGTTGAGAGTGTGAACATAAAAGAATGTTGAATTCTGTTAAATGCTTTTCCTTTATCTACTGGGAGACTTGAGTCAGTTTCCGTTTTTTGAAGAGATTGTTTTATATTCTCACACATGAGTAACAAGTATTTGTTTAATCTCAGATTATATGCTTATAGGGAAGAGCGATCGTGCCTGAAGTCTTTTCACAAAGTCACTCAGCAAGTACCAGAATTTTACATACGGAGTTATAGCTGGTTGTTAGGAAGATGACGCAGTGCATCAAATGTTTACAAAAAGATGTTCTTTTATGGAAGATGTTCTTAAAAATAGAAAAGAAATTTTAAAAAAAGTATTTTATGACATCTGAAGACTGATAGCTCTCTGCCTTAGATCCCTAACAAAGGATGCCTGCTTTAACAATGTCTACTCAACACCACACCGCAGGCTGTGGTCAGAACAATCAGAAACAGAAATAAGTCATCCAAATTAGAAAGGAAGTAGAACTATTTCTATTCACAGGTGAGCGAATCAGGAGAAATCCACAAAAAAGTATTAAAGCTGATTAACAAATTCAGAAAAATGAATTCAGGAAAAGATCAATATACAAAAGTCAGTTCTATTTCAATATACTATACATTACTGATTCAAAAAAGGTAACTATTGTAACTCTCCTACTAACCTGTTTTGAAACTGTTTTATTGTTTTTTTCTCTTTAAAATAAAAAAAAAATAAAGCACTTCTTCAAAGTAAAAAAAAAGGAAATTATGAAAACAATTTCGTGAAAAATAGCATTAAGAGAATAGAATACTTAGGAATAAATTTAACCATGGAGGTATAAGATTGCATGTTGCAAACTACAAAACAGGGCTGAATGAAACAAGAAGACCTAAATGAGTGGAACGATGCCTCATGTTTTTTGTAGGATGACATGATGATGGTAAAACCATAATAATCCTAAAGTAATCTACAGATTCAATGCAATCTTCCAAATCCCAGTAGTCTTTTGTGCAGAAATGGAAAAGCTAATCCTAAAGCAATCTTAGAAAAAGCAGTGTAGTTCAGGGACTACACTTCCTCTCTTCAAAACTTTCTACCAAGTAAGCATTCACAGCAGCAAGGTCTGGCATAAGGGCAGCCACAGAGACCAATGGAACAGAACTGAGAGCCCAGACATAAACCCAAACATCTAGGCTAACTGGTGTCTTAAGAAATTATTATTATTACATTTTATTTTTATTTTTTACCTCAATAATTTTATCAGGAAAAAAACACTTAACATGAGATTGCCCCTTTCAGCCAGTTTTTAAGTATTCAAGACACAGATATTGACTAGAAGAACAATGTGGGGTATAGCAGATTTTCTAGAACTTTATTCATTTTCCTTACCTGAATCTCTATGCCCACACATTAGCAACTCCCTATTTCCTTCTCCCCCAGCCACTGCCAATCACCTTTCCACTCTGATTCTAGGATTCTGACTATTTTAGATACCGCATATACTCATATGTAATCATGTAATGTTTATCTTCTGTGTTTGGACTTAGCATCATGTCCTCCAGCTTCACCCATATTGTCACACATTGCATAATTTCCTTTCTGTTTCCAGCTGGGTGATGCTGCGTGGCATGTACATACTGAATTTCTGTAACTATTCACCTGTTGGTGGACATTTAGATTGTTTCCACATCTTTGCCATTATCAATGTTGTTGGTATGAACGTAAGAGAGCAACATTTCTTCAAAATCCTGATTTCAGTTCTTTTGGACAATCCCTGGAAGTGAGACCTGAGCCACCAGTGGTACATGCATGAGCATACCATCAGGTGGCATGGGACAGTAGTCATGCATCTATCACCGGTGGTACAAGCTGCCTCATGGGACAGGCACACATGTACTGCTGGTGGTTCAAGCCACCCAGCAACAACACATACGAATTACAGCCCTGTCATGAATGTGTTACATAAAGTAGAGCAGAGCCATATACTGAAGTACTAGACAGCCATTCAAAAAATGAAATGGAACTACACATAGCAAATTCCTAAAGACACGAAGAGGAACCATAATAAAAAATATATCATACAAAAAGTTTTAAAAGTATACCAATCATAATTTTAAACCATCTAATTAAAATGTAAATTCTTATTACCATATATGAAAAATAGTTCGAGACAATTCATCAAATTGGTATGTTTATATATAAAAATCACTGGGACTGTTAACAAAGCATTTAATACACAAATAGAGAAATGGGTGCAAATGAGGGACATTTTACAAAAAGGAGGGAGTGAGAAAAACCAAATTCAACCTCTTTCATAATAAAATAATTATTTTTGGCTACATAATCTTTCACTAAATACTGAGTAAAAGTTGGCATATAAATAAGAATGCTCTGAGGGTACAATCGAACCTGCGCTCCTAGCCCTCGCTAACTCACTGAAGACAGAACTTTCGAGAGCAGAGCCAATGCTCTATCCAGGGACACAGCAATTCCAACAGGCTCTTTTCACTGACATGAAGAAACCTGAGGAAGTATGCATTTAATACCAAGAAAGGAGAAGCCACTTGAGCAATGGTATCTGATATGGAATGCACATGAAAAACAGCTGCATGTACGGCTGAGAACACATTATAATTTCTACTGTGTGGAAAGTTTGTATTTACCATGACTTAACGAAGTCTCAAGTAGTCACATGTTACCATGCTGTAATAATGAGTTACCATTTTCTATTCTTTTCTAATAAGTGACAGAATTACATTTTCTACAAACCACTATTTTCCAAGGAAATTTCTTCTCCCTCCCTGTGCATCAGGAGGAAGAGACCTTCTACTTCTGTCTTCCCTCAATGACGTCTGTCCCTCCTGTGACACTGAAACATGGGAACGACTGTCTCTATCATGCCCTAGTCAAAAATCTGCAAACTCCACCTCTTGCAAGTTGTTCCTGCACGTCTCACCCCCTCCACCAGAACAATTCTTCCACGGCTTACATTTATGTGTGCATTTTCTCTTTCTCCAACTGCCTGCAATACCAAGCCAGTGGCCCACTGCTTAACCTTCAGTCTGTGCTTCTCGCAGGACCAGGTACATGATGAGGGGAATGGCCATTTAACCACCAAACAGCAAACCTTTGGAAGATGCTCAGAAGTGCGTCAGGGTCAGGAAAAGTCACTTACACTGAGTGATGACCTGCATCCCAGTGGTCAAGAAAAAAAGCAACGCTACAGAGAAATGTGGTTTTAGAGAGAAGGGGCTGAGGAGGAAAGAGTAATTATGAAATCCCAGAGTCTGGTTTTCTCTCCAGACCTCGAGGACTTGGTCCAGCTGCCAAGTGTCCATTTGTGGACTGGTTCCATGGACAAAAACTAAGCTCTTCCCTGCAGTGGCTTCACCACAGCGCTCTCCACACTCACCTGGGAACAGGCCTGCCGCCAGCTTTCTCTGCACCACCCAGCTCTCCTTCCCCGACTCCAGGAAAGCCACTAAATCTGGCTTAGAAACACAGTGGCCTGCATGGGTGAAAGACAGAGGATCTGGTTAACTCCTGGTTTTAAAATCAAGGCACTGCTCCCTGGTTTTGACAGAAAAGCGTTAGTGCAGGGAGAATCAGAACAGGCAAGGAGGAGCTCTCAACGATGATGCTTCACGCACAAGAAAGACACCAACTTTCAACCCGCCGATGCCGAGCTCTTAGGAATCAGGGGCAAAACTTCAGGAAACCCTTCTCCCTTCTCCACACTCAAACCTGAGGTAAGGAAAACGGGGGTCCGGAAGACAGACCTGCATCTGGGAGAGGGACGTCCTTACCTAGGGGTCCCAGGCCGCCATGGTTCTCCCACAGCACAGTCTTACAGAAGCTCCTCTGCGCTGGCTCCAGCTGCGGGGCGAAGTCTACAGCCACGTTCGCGATGGTCACCACGCCCTGAAGGGAGCAGACATGTTTTCGATCAGCTCTCACTCATGAACCTGCGTGGCCCTAAGCAGATGGGCAGTGTCACAGATGGTGACCAGCATGCTGTTTACCAGTGCTGAGTAATCCAGGTCACAGTGACTGTACGACTTACATCACATGTGTCTGAGAAAAACAGGAGAAACTTGAGAGCCTGCTCAAAGTTTTCTCACACTCACTAGAGTCAAGTATTTCTTAAACAGGCTTGTAGCGATTCATGCCAACTCAGCACCCCCATTACGTGTAAAGACTGTGTAAATCTTTCTTCCAGCGGGATGATTTGTCCACAGACACTACTGTATCCCGATGGAAATTCTCCCATCGTCGCCAGTCACACGGGGCTGCTGTGTTTTCTCTGGCCTGGAGGTTACCGCCTGACTCACTGGCCGCGTCTCTAACAGGGCATCGTAATTCCAGCTCTCCCCCAGCAGAGAGCGCTCCAGACTGCAGTTTGCGAGCCTCTCTGTGCCAGCTGCCAGGGATAACTCCTCCTCAGGTGAGTCCTTCTTTAGAAGTAACTCCTTGGTCTCACACACAGCCTCCAAATCTGAAAAACAGTAAGAAAGTAAATATCTCACTTATTAACGATACTATGATGAAAATTTAAAAAATGCAACCAGGTAAGTGAAAACGTTCAAAAAAGATATCACTTTGGAAGATTTTTTACATGACTAGCAATATTCCTAAATTTATACAGTCCTATGGGATGCAGCATGCGTTTGCTCAACTGAATGTTGAACAAGTAGCACACATTATGTTTTTCACAAAAGACTGGAAAAAGAAATTAGGAGATAAAAGAGTTCACAAAGGTTCAAATCTGAAATAGAATGTTGCTAATGTAAACAAAAAGGAAGCAGCAGCTATAAAGAAAAATGCTGGCTGGGTGCATTCTGGAAGGCTGAGGCAGGACTGGTTTGAGCCCAGCCTGAACAACTTCGTGAGAAATTAAACAACAACAAAAGAACCGGGGATGCAGTCAGTGTGAAGGCGCTAAGTTAAAGCACCAGCACCACCAAAAAAGAAAAGTGCTATATGAGCCTGACTTCAGCTTTGCTAGGTAAAACTCCTTTCGATCCTCTGTTATTCAACCTCCTTTTTTTTTTTTTTTTTTTTTTTTTGTGGGTGCCGGGGGTCGACCTCAGGACCTCGCGCGCCAGCAGGCGCCCGTGCCGCTGAGCGATATCACCGGCCCCTTTTTCGTATGTGGGATCCGGGAGTCGAACTCAGGCCCTCGCGCTTGCCAGGCAGGCGCTTATGCCGCTGAGCCATCTCACCGGCCCTCAACCTCCTTTTTATGACAATGCTAATTCACAAAAGAACACCTCATAGCCTTAAAAACGCCAAGCCTTCACAAAAACATCATTCTTGGCCCCCCGTGTGGCACAATGCCTCGCGTGGGCTGTCACAACTTGTCGCGGGGCAACCTGTCCAGTTCTGCTGCTATGAACTTCTCCTTTCAAGCATGACTTGAACACAGAGGCCTGAGAAGACTGGATTCTTTTGAAACGGTTCCCGTTTCCTATTATAATAAAGCCTCCACGAGCAGTCAGAAGTTCTCAGTCCCTGCCTTACTTGGCTGTGGTTCCCAAAATAATGCTGTGCTTGGAATCCTATACCGTATTCCCAAACAGCACAGACGTCAACGCGACATCTTTAAGAACGCTCCACTGAGTCAGGACCCCTGTTCTCTTCCTCCCAGGGCCAATTACTCCACCGCTCACCGCCTGTCTGCAGTAAGAAGTTCACTGGAACCCCAAATCTATTTCAGCCCAACCTAAATCCATCTCCTAACTTACCTCTTCTAACGCTTTTGTTTATCGTTTCGTGAATGACTTTTCTTCTTCCTCCCAAGTCCCTATCTTCTCTTTCCTCCACAGAACAGCAGTTTCTAAGGCACCTCAGTGATGTATAGATCTGTTTGGTCGCCCTGGGAGATGGCTGTGTCTTTAATGCGTATGCTCATCTGGCCACCAGCACCTGACAGCCTTACTCAAAGTCATGACTCAGTAAGGACAGTGGAAACTACACCATACATACCCAAGTTTATAGCAGCACAACTCATAATAGCTAAATCTTGGAAGTGGCCTATATGTCCATCAAGAGATGAATAGATAAAGTCACAATGAAGTACTACTCAGCCATAAAGAAAGATAAATTTGAGTCAGTTATAGGAAAATGGATCCACCTTGAAACTATAATGTTTAGTGAAATAAATCAGACACATAGCTTAAATGTCACATGATTTCTCTTGTATGAGAAACACAAAATATAAATAAAAACCAAAATAAAAGATAGGAAAGAATAGGGAGATAGAGATCTTTTGCCCATGGGAAGGGGACCAAGAGATGGAGAGAGAGTGGAGAGAAAGAGGTGAAGGGGATGAAAAATAATTAAAATGTGTTATGCGTATGCACCAACTCCCCACAATGGATGTACTCATTATGTACTGCAAACATGTACCAATAAAAAAAATCTGAAACCCACATCTGAATAAGCAAAAGAGATGTTTGCAAAAGTACAGAGATTACATGATTATGAGGGAGAAAGGGCAGCAGGGCCCCAGAGCAGAGGAAAGCACGGGACCTTCAGGGGGACGGGAGCAGTGTTAGAAAGTGGGGGAGAGACCGAAGGTGGGTGCCACACCAGACAGGCGCTGGCTTCCCTAGGCCCAGGCCCAGGCCCAGGCCCAGGCTCGAGAGGTGTCTGTTGAAGACATGACCTGTGTGAGGCAGCCCGGCTGGCACCAGCTCCGCCCGCTCCCTGTCCCCATACGCACCAGGGTGCCGGCCTCCTGTCCTCTTTCTTCTTGCCATCCAGGGATCCTGTCCTTGCTCCAATGAGGAGATCATATCAGGCTTAGAACCACAGAGGCCTAAACACATAAGAAGAACAGGATGTGGTCGCACTGTGGATCTGTCCATACCTGGGCTCCAGTCCCCTTGGCTCGATGGAAGAAGGCAGTATGCAGGGCAGAGGACAGAAAGGGGCAGGACACCCTTACCGAGCGATGCCAGGTTCCTGTAGTTCTCCAACATCACCTTCCTATACAGACTCCTCTGTGTGGAGTTCAGCCACTCCCACTCCTCTTGGGAGAAATCTACAGCCACATCCCTAAATGTCACCAAGCCCTGAAATGACATAACCGTATTCTCGCTCAATCAGTGCTCATGGCCCAAGGGCTGTTACTGAATGAATCCCCTCCCCTCATCCCTATGTTGAAGTCTTTGTCCCTAGTACCTTGGAGTATGACTGCATTTGGAGACAGGGCCTTTAAAGGGGTAAAGTTACATGAGGTCATATGGGTGGAGCCCTCATCCAATCGGACAGGACGGAACAGAACTTATAAGAACCAGACAAGACAGCAGAGGTGTGCACACAGTGTGAGGTCACAGGGAGAAAGGACAATCTGCAAACCTAGGAGAGGCCTCAAGAGAAACCAAACCCACCGACACCTTGGTCTTGACCTCTAGCTTCCAGAACTGTGAGAAAAGAGGTTCCTGTGTTCTGACACCTAGTTGGTGGTCTGTTACAGCATCCCTAGCAAAATACAGTGGGGTCTAAAGATCATCCTGTCTTCGTTTCAACAAGGGATGCACATTTAGTTATTTGGAGAGCTAGTAATTATTGGACACTTGCTTGCTTCTTTCTTTCTTGTGCTGTGGACTGGACCGAGGACCTAGCACAGGCTAAGCACACACTATACCTGCATCCCTCAAAACCTGGTCTTAGGGCATAACCTCAGAGTAAAGAGAATGATATGGAGACCACCCACCCTTGGAGAACTGGCCGTCTGGGGGAGACAAAGGGAGGCAACACAAAATACTCACTATCAATTCCACTACCCACAAAAATACTCACTATCAATTCCAGACAATAAACAAGACTAACTTGCTCCATGCCCAGCAGGTACACTAGAGCCTTTCCCAGCTGAGGTGTGCGAGTGGCCTGCAGCAGCCCAAGCAGAAAACGAACCTGGGGATGAAACTCCGAAGATCAGCAAGGCCGATCTTGAGGCTGGGGTCTAAGGGTTTCTATTTCACTTTTAGTGTTAACTCAATGTTCTTTAAAACAAAACATAATCACATTCCTTTTACTAAAATAAAAAGGAGTGTGCAGGATATAAAATCAACATTAAAAAAAAGGCTTCTTGAGCGGTTCAAATCTGCGGACACGAGGTGACTGCTGGCACCCCCGGGTGCCTCCGCGGAGGAACACGAGAAGTGGCAGTGCAGAGAAGCAGCGGCCCTGAAGGACACACTGACTGGTGGTGAGTGCTGATGCCCAGCCATCCCGTGCGAGAGAGCCACTAGCCGGGCGCCATTGTGTGGGGGGGGCAGCAGCTGAACTTGGAACTCAGGGCGGCTGCCACTCCATCCACGGCTCCAGCGGGGACCTCTGAGGAGGAACACGAGATGCTGTGGTACAGAAAAGCACCGGCCATGAAGGACACACTGACTGGCGCTTTTCTTCCTGGTATTCTAAGACTGAGATTGTCTAAGGATCACAGAAAATACTGTGGCACAGAACCAAAGAACAAAGGACTGGGCCAAACAGGCAGCAACTTCTTATCTCCAACAAATTGAAGAGGTAGGATCTTGCAGTAGGCTCAAAACCCAAAAATAAGCTACACCTGGAAGATACCTCAGAGACGTAATCATCTCCTAAGAGTTTGAAATACTAGCAATAAAGCAACCTACCATAGGCAATTTACAAACATCACCCCAGGAATTAAACTAAAGAAAGAAAAGAAAATGAGACGACACTTAAACAAGATGCAGCCCCACACATCCAGTTCACCAAAGGCAAACACAGGGGGCAATGAGGTAGGACAAACTGAAAGCCACCCACCTGACATCTCTGAAGTGGCAACAACAAAGCAGTTGAATGAGGCTGTGGAAAAACTTAAATCAGAAATAATTTCTCAGATAACTGCAGAGATAATGTCCATGATGAAGACCATGCTTAAGGATGCTAGAGCACACACAGGCAAAAAAATAGACGAGCTTAAGAAAATGATGGAAGCCATGAATGCTCAGCATAGGAAAGAAATGGAATCCATAAAGCAGATTCAAGCAGATATCCAGGAGAACAAAAATTCCATTGAAAGTATTTGTAGCAGATTAAGCCAATGTGAGGACAGGATCTCAGATATAGAAGACAGGCTTGCAATTAGTGATCATGAAAAGAAAGAATTCTTAAAAATAGCAAGGGCAATGAAAAATCAATCCAGCAGCTGCTAGATAATGCAAAGAAGAATAACTTAAGATTGATTGGAGTCAATGAAAAAGCAGGAGATAGCATAAATGACATCAGAACACTGTTCACAGACATTATAACAGAAAATTTCCCTGGTAGAGAAAAAGAATTTGACATTCAGATAAGTGAGGCTTATAGAACTCCAATTAGCCATGATCAAAAAAAAATCTTCAGCCAGGCATATCATAGTCAAGATTCCAGAAATTCAACATAAGATTAGAATCTTAAAAGCTGTTAGAGAAAAGAAACAAATCACTTATAAAGGAAAGCCCATCAGAATCACAGCAGACTTTTCAGCACAAACCCTCAAGTCAAGAGCTTGGAATGATGTATTTCAAGTTCTAAAGGAAAATAACCTTCAACCCAGATTGACGTACCCCGCAAAACTATCTTTCAAAACTGATGGAGAAATAAAATACTTCCATGGCAAAGAACATCTGAGAAAATTTATAACCACCAAACCAGCCTTCCAAAATGTTTTGAAGGACATTCTAGAAAGGGATAACAAGGACTACAACTCCAGGAACCCCAACAGAAGGAATCCACCAGGCAGGGCAAACAATTAAAGAGAGGGAGGGAAAAATAAAAAATTAAAAAAAAAACTTCTCTATAGACCAATAGTAAACAATCTGAGAAAGAAATCAGAAAAACAACTCTGGGCCGGTGAGATGGCTCAGTGGCTTAAGCGCCTGCCCGGCAAGCGCGAGGGCCCGAGTTGGACTGCCGGAACCCACATACGAAAAAGGGGCCGGTGATATCGCTCAGCGGCACGGGCGCCTGCTGGCGTGCGAGGTCCTGAGGTCGACCCCCCGGTACCCACTAAAAAAAAAAAAAAAAACAAAAAAAACAAAAGAAAAACAACTCCATTTACAAGCATTAAAAAGTTACCCAGGAATAAACCTAAGCAAAGAAGGGAAAGAATGCTACAATGAACATTACAGATGAATGACAAAAGAAATTGAAGAAGACGCTAGAATATGAAAAGACCTACCATGTTCATGGATCAGCATAGCCATAGGACTGAAAGTGACCCACAGACTCAATGCAAACCCATCAATGCTGTGGGTATTTCCCACAGCATTCTTCACAGCACTAGAAAAACAGTCTTAAAACTCATATAGAAACATAAAAGACTCAGAATAGCCAAGGGAATCTTAAGCAAAGACAGCAATGACGGCAGCATCACAATACCCAGTTTTAAATTATACTACAAAGCCATAGTAACAAAAACAGCATGATACTGACACAAAAATAGACATAGACCAATGGAATAGAGGACACAGAAGTGAACCCATACAACTACAGTCATCTGATTCTTGACAAAGGAGTCAAAAATATACAATGGAGAAAAGATGGCCTCTTTAACAAATGATGCAGGGAAAACTGGATATCCACATGTAGAAGATTCAAACTAGATCTCTGTCTCTCATCCTGTAGAAAAATCAATTCGAAATAAGACCCAAAACTTTTAACCTGATGGAAGAAAACTCAGGGGAAACACCTGAAGCCTTAGGCACAGGCAAAGACTTCCTGAATAAGAGTCTGTGAGCACCCCATGCAATCACAGCAGAATCAACGAATGGGACTACACCAAACTAAAAGGTTTCTATCAAGGGAAACAACCCACGGAGTAAAGAGACAGCCTGAAGAATGGAGGAAATCTTTGTCAGCTACTCTCCTGATGGAGGATTAATATCTAGAATATATAAAGAATTCCAAAAACTTAACACAAAAAAGCAAATAATCCAACCAATAAAAGGGCAAATGAACTGAACAGACACTTCTCAAAAGTACAAATGGCCAATAAGTAAGTGAAAACATGTTCAACATCTTCAGTCTTCAAGCAAATGCAAATTAAAACTACACTGAGATTTCATCTCACCCCAGTCACAATGGTTATTACCAAGAATACAAACAACAATAAGTCTTGGAGAGGATATGAGGAAAAGGAACCATTTATATTGCTCATGGGAATGTAAATTAATATAACTGCCATAAACATCACTATGGAGGTTCTTCAAAAAACTAAAAATAGGGCCGGTGAGATGGCTCAGGGGCATAAGCGCCTGCCTTGCAAGCGCGAGGGCCCGAGTTCGACTCCCGGATCCCACATACGAAAAAGGGGCCGGTGATATCGCTCAGCGGCACGGGCGCCTGCTGGCGCGCGAGGTCCTGAGGTCGACCCCCGGCACCCACAAAAAAAAAAAAAAAAAAAACTAAAAATAGAAATTCTATATGATCTAGCTATACCACTCCTTGGAATATTCCTGAAGGAATTAAAGTCAGGGTACTATAGATATGCCTGCATATCTATGTTTATTACAGCATAATTCACAATTGCCAAAATATAGAAACAGCCTAGATGCTCATCAGCCAATGAGTGGATAAAGAAATTGTGGTCTATATACACAATGAAGTATTAATCGGCTGTAAAGAAGAAGGGAAATACAACATTTGCAGGAAACTAGATGGAAATGGTGATCATTATCTAAGCAAAATAAGCCAGACTTAGAAAGACAAGTACCACATATTTTCCCTAATATGTGGAAACTAAAAAAAATAACATGAAAGTAGAATGGAGACTATTATTAGACAAGAGGAAGGGAATAGAGGGCAGGGAGCAGAGTGCATAACAGAGGGTAATGAGGGGTATGAGAAAAGTCATTCATTATATCATTAAGTATCACCATGTGATGTGAATTTATGGAGGTGAAAGGTATCCATCTCACCCCATTAAGTTAAACAGCACTTTACAAAACAGTACATACGACATTGCCAATTTTTTATTTTCAAAAATGTATTTAGGTATGCAGATGTCAGGAAATTAACTTTTAATCTCTCTAGGACTGAGATGTTGAGCACATTTTTTCGTTTTGTTTAAGAGTAGCTTTTGATGTTCTATTTTAAAATGTTTCTGTCATGTAATAACTTAATCCTTACAGGAAGTATTTGTGGTGGATCCTATTATTTTCCTAATTTTACAGATGGGAAGAAGGTTACATGGTGGTTAAATGCTAGAGCAGCATTTGAGCCCAGAAAGCCTGCTCCCTAGTCCATGCCTGTAACCATGACGCAGCTCTGTCACTATTCAAATGTGTGACTGCGACCGCAGCGTAACACTTGACACCCATCCATCCTGACTGTGAAACGAGACCCACTGGAAAACAACAGGATTTGCAGATACAATGAACTGCTTCTGATGTCTAGATCGACCTGCTTAATCAAGGACACAAAACACTCTCAAATGTGCAGGACCCGTTCTCATTCCTTTGCTGCGATCCAAACACGTAGATTTCCAAATGGGCTCACATTTTCACACTACCCCATGAGTGAAACACCACACAGGCACACAATCTGCATCTGATACAAGCATTTGATTCAGTGACTTCATTTGGTTTCTTAACACACATAAGAAATAGGGACATTAAAACCACACAAGCCAATTTAAAAAAACCAACAAATCTGTCCTTATAGAAAAATGCTTTCTATTTTAAAATTTCAGGAAAAAATGAGTAAAAAGTATGTTATAGGGGAAAATGTATTAAAAAGTTTTTGGTTCAATCCAAGTCTGTTAATTTAAAAACATATTAGTGAAAATTATTTGGTAATAATTATTTTTCTTGGTGGCCTATTTTTGGGGGAGCATCACTTCTAGCCGTATTGCTGTTCCATCCACATATAATATTGGACGTACAGTAGTCTGATATCATCTATGTTTAGGAAACCATAATCCACAAGGGAAAAAAATGGCTGGGAATTCACATGAGCAAGGAAGCACGCTTTCAGGTCTAAGAATGATTACTGTACCAGCACCACCACAATCAAACACTGACCTCAAGAGAACGCTGTACGATATGCAAACATTCACCCAACAAATATTTTCCCATTCAGGCACTGGGGCAAAGCCGCCCCAAATCTCTGCCTTAGAAATATGAAAATGAGATAAGAAAAGATAAATTAAGTAAAGTAGCATGATGAAAAGTGCTAAATGGAAAAATAAGAGGGATTTGAACAACTGTGGGAGGCTTTGCGACTTTAATGCTGTGATCAGGGAAATGAGAAGGCAATTTCTCAGACAGAAAAGACAGCAGTGGGAGAGTGAAGCAGGGGGTGTGGGAGGTGATGAGATAGGCCGCAGAGGGCTCGTCAGTCACACTGGGGGCTTTGGCCTTCTCCAGGAAGCCACTGGAGGGTTTTGAGCAGCACATGCCAAGACCTGGTGTTTGAACAGAGCCCTCCAGCTGCTGCACTAAGAGGACAGCATGGGCAGAAGCAGGCAGTCACAGAAAACACAGAAGCAGGGGGTCATGAGGATCCCTACCGAGGTGGGGCTCCAGAATCTTGCTCGCTTCTTAACTTTCCATCCACAGACTGGGAGCTCCTATGAAGTAGGCACTGAACCAACAGCCAAGGTACAAGGTCCAGTGTGTTTCCCCAACGTGCAGGCTCCCGCTCCTGAGAGTCCCTCTGAGAAAGGGGGACCAGGGCGGGGCTGAATCATTGCAGCAGGAGTGAACACTGACTGGGCTGGACAAGAAGCAGTGGGGGAAGCCCTGGGCAGTTGAAACTTATCTGTTGTGGTTTACTTCTAGATGAGCCCCACTCAAACCCTGGTGTGGGCCGGTGAGATGGCTCAGCGGCATAAGCGCCTGCCCGGCAAGCGCGAGGGCCCGAGTTCCACTCCCGGAACCCACATACGAAAAAGGGGCCGGTGATTTCGCTCAGTGGCACGGGCGCCTGCTGGCGGGCGAGGTCCTGAGTTCGACCCCCGGTACCCACAAAAAAAAAAAATAAATAAAAAACCCTCGTGTGCTCACAGGTGGGGCTTTTGAGAGGTGCTTGGATCAAGAGTGTTGGATATTCATCAGTGGATTAGTCCACTCGTGAGTTTAGAGCTAAACGTGATGTTGGAGGAGGCGGCTCATGGGGGCGTGGCCTGGAGGCACGTGTCTCCCTTTCTCTTCCCTTGACTTGTTTTCTGCTTCATGCCTGCCATGCGGCAGCAATTCTTCTCCTCCATGCTGCCCTGCCTTGGAGCCAAGCGACTGTGGACTGAACCCTCTACAAACTGTCAGCTAAATAAACCTGTCCTCCTTCAAATTGTAAGTGTCCAGTATTGCATCTCAGCGACAAGAAGGTAACTAAGATCCTATTCCCACAGCCTATCATTCGCCAGAATTTGAGGAAATGGGAACCAGCACCCAGGACAGTGCTCTTAAAGTGAAAACTTTTCAGAGAAAATACCGATCATTAAGCACTGGGAAAAGCAGGAGTATTTCAGAAGGGAGAGGAAAAGTCAACTCACCTGGGACGTGACTCTAAGTTTAGTCGCTGTCCCTGCGGCCTCCGGCCTGTGGTTTCCCTCTTGGAGGGCAGTGTCCCTGGAAAGCAGCGCTGGGGGAAAGAGACCCAGTCTAGACAAGACTCCCAAAGCACCAGCCTAAGATGTCCCTTTTGCATGAGCAGGCTAGGGCCGTTTTAAAGGGATAGGCGGGATCCTTCATTAGCCCACCGAGGGGCTGCCACGAAGTTGGGGCAAGGGCTGCTTCTCTTTGAGATCATGGAAGTGAGGACGTGTGCAGCTAGGGCGACCCTGGAGAAGTCAAAGACCATTCGTCCTGCTGATGATCTCTGACTCTTCCAAGTCTTTGGATACCCCTGACTCACCAGCCTGGAGGACCAGGGGCATCCAACGCCAGCACCATGGCCCCGCGAGCCCCGGACCTCAGTCCCTCGCCCCCAAAGACGGGTTCGAAGCCCTCTGCCCACCGCGACACCTGCCAGTCTCACCTCTGCTCGCAGGCCCCGAGGCCGCCGCTCCTCGCCGGCCCCTGGGGACGGAGCCCCCGCCGGAGCGCGGCCTTCCGCGGGCAGGGCGGGCAGAGGCGGCCGGAGCCCTGGGCTTGGGACGGCGGTCGCCTCGCCCCAGGAGGGCCCCGCGGACCCCAGCGCCGGCTCCCCGCATGTCGCCGAGGACGCGCACTGGGCGAGGGGCGCTCGCAGACACACCCCCGGCCACGCCCGCCCCGCCTCCACCCTGCCCGGCCCGCCCCGCCCCGCGGCCTCGACGCTCGCCGCGCGCAGCGCGCCGCCGGAAAGTGGGCGTGGCCCCGCGCAGTGCCCAGTGGGAAACGTAGTTCCGAGCAGGCAGAGGCGGCCCTTCGGTAGCAAGGCTTGGGTTCACCCCGGGCCCAGGTCGTGCCCGTGAGCCCCGCCCCGGGTCATTCCTTCCGGGATCGCGCCTGACAGCTGAGTGACGGGAGACGCCGGGCCTGATTTTGGCCAGAAGCACAAGCCACCCCGAGATGCTGAACGGCACCCCAAAGGATTCTGGGAGTCGGCTCCAGGCTCGCAGCGAGCAGGCGCAGTGGCAGAGAGGACGAGGGCGCGGACTACCACAGGGCGGGGTCTGCTGTGGGCGGGGCCTTCCTGGGGCGGGGTCTGTTGGGGAGGCGGAGTCAGGCACGGTGGACGGGGCGCTGTCTCCGCCAGACCTTGCCGCGTCCACTGTGATTCTGGTGGAGGTGTACGGGGGGGGGGGGGGCGCCGGTGAGATCGGACCAACTCCAGGCCTCCAGAGTCTCCTCCGACGCACCGGCCGGGTCCTCTCCTGACACTAGTCCCACCTGGCTTCTTTGGTCATTCGCCTGTCACTGCCGCGGGGTACCAGCTACAACGACCACCTGTCGAGGCCTCTGAGAGCCCCTTCATAATGCAGGAGTTCGCAGGTGTCTGTTGCGCGCACGTGCAGCGCCAGTCTGGGCGCTGACCTGGGGAGGCGTCAGCCTGGGAGCCGAGGGTTGTCACAGGTGCGCAGCGTCACAGGTGAGTCCATTGTCACAGGTGAGTCTACTGTCATAGATGAGTCCACCGTCACAGGTGAGTCCACTATCGCAGGTGCAGTCACAGGTGCCCCGCCCCATCACAGCGGTCCCCACCGTCAGAGGCGTGCAGTCAGAAGTGAGTGCACTGTCATAGGTCAGTCCACTGTCACAGATGCATGGCATCACAGGTGCTCCCTGTCACAGTTGTCCCCACTGTCACAGGTGTCCAGAATCACAGGTGAGTCCACCATCACAGGTGTGCAGCATCACATGAGTGTCCACTATCACAGGTGCATGGCATCAAGGGTGTGTAGGCATCAGGGTGCCCCCGTTATGGTTTGTGTCTAGATGTCTCCCCAAAGCCTCATGCAGTTATAGGTGGGGCTTTTTCAGAGGTGGCTGAACCCAGAATATGCGATTGATTCATGGTGCAATGCTAGGATTAAGGGTGGGTGATTACTAAATCAGCCCACTGATTGGTTTGGCACCGCCCTAATCCCCCTAGCCTGGATACAATATAAGGGACAGAAAGAGGCTTGTCTTGCCCCTTGCTTGCTTTGCTACTTTCTGCCCACAATGAACTGTTTCTCCTCTGCGATGTCCCTCTGCCATGCTACCCTGCCTTAGAGCCAGCCGATTATGTACTGAAACCTCTACAAACTGTGAGCTAAATAAACCTTTCCCCCATTAATTTTAAGTATCAGGCATTTTATCTCAGCAACAAGGAAAGTAACTAAGACCACCCCATCATTGTTGTCCCCACCGTCACAGACACACCAAGCACACGCCCAGCCACCTGGTCTCCTGACTCCAGATTGGTCCATTTCCTGTGGCCTTGGTGATGGAATTAAGATAACTTCCATCTCTGTATCCAACCTAGAGCCGCTTGCTGGGGAAGCTCGAGGTTAGCATTTCCCCCTGGACACCCGCCTGTTTCCTGGGAAAACCTGGTTTCAGGGTTGGGCTGACCCAGCCACCTTAGAGCTGTGGTGATGGGGCTAGCTGCCCCCTGTGAGGCTAGCAGGACAGTGCTTTTATTACTTTTGAAAAAATCCACTATAAAGAATCGTACATTCTTCACAGTAAGCAAAAGATTTCCAGCACCAAGTAAGCACGTTATATTCTTAGATATCAGATAGTTAACAGAATATACAAGATGACATATTTAACTTGGGACATTTTAGTTCAATGAGTTTAGTTATCTAGGAAATACAGCAAAATATGCATTTTCTATAAAATCATAACTTCTGATTCTGTGTCTTCTGAGAGGGATTGTGGGCCCACTTGGGGGGGGGCCCAAGGTTAAAGAATGTGCATGTGTAAGACATCAGCAACAACAGCAGGCAGCATGGAGCAGAGCAGAGAGCCCAAGAGCAAGAGCTGCCCTGTGTCTTTATTGTATAATTCTTATATAGGTTATCTCATATTTACATTCTTACAGAGTGCCATAACCAGCGCATGCGTGTTTACCTGTGCTGTCGTAGTTACATGACTGTATCCCACTGTACACCTGTGCTACACAAGCAGGGTCTCATTCTCAGGTGTCCTTAGATGCCCGTGAGCAGTCTGAGTGGTTCCCCACAGGGATTTTACATCCACAGGGTGTGGGTCCTTCCTTTCACCTGATTGTGCCAGCGTGGACACAGCCCCACTCCTACACCTGTGCCAGTCATTCAGGAAAATCATTGTGATTGTCTTGGACAAAGTGACAGTCCTCTCATCACTGGGAACTGGGTGGATGTCTATTGCAAAACCCAGTTCTTTGAAAATAAAACTGAAATGACCATAGTCAGACTGCCCACAAGAAAAGAGTTACAGGACATATTAAAATACCAGTAAGAAGATTCAGGCACAGTTACTGATCTTGCAGACACTGCAAGGTTAATCAGGGAGTGCTATAAGCGATACTGTGTCCCGTAATTAGATAACATAGGTGAAATTAACCAATTGCTTGAAAGAACTCTCAATCACCCAGATTCACTCAACAAGAGATCATTTGAACAGCCCTGTGTCAGCTCAAGACTACAGCTGAGCACTGGCATCACTGCTGCAGACTTACCAGCAATCACAGCGAGTTATATTTCCCTACAGCTGACCAGTGATGTGCCTTAAACTCCTGTGCTGACATCCAACTCCCTACGGGAAACGCGTGCATGCCTCTTATTACAGGTGTTACTGGTAAGGCTGTGTAACGTATGCATATGCTGAACACACAGCTTAACAACCAGTTCACAGAATCCTGCAAACAGGAGTCAGCTCTGGCACGAGAGGGTAAGCCCGCCCAAGCACACCACTAAATTACTAATGTTAAATTGCTGCCACCCAGGGCTCAGCTTCCCTGGGGCCCTCTATTGGCTTCAGAGACCAGAAATCCCTTCCCACAAATCCTCCCCCCCTTTATCAGGGTACCCAGGATCATAAGGTTGGTAAGTAAAGCACTTATTTTTTCTGACCAGATTCTTTGCATTAAGCTACAGCCTTAGTACCCGCCCCCTTTATTTTGAGATAGGGTCTCGCTTGTTCAACTTGCCATTCTCCTGATTCAGCCTCACAGAGTGCTAGGATTATAGGAATGTGCCACAACACCCTGCTTAGTAAAGCACTTTCTAAAGGCGATAATACTTCACCAAGGTGCAGTTTAAAGAAAGGATTGTTGGCCATCTGGGAGACTAAAGATGGAGAAAAGAAACTCAGATAGGAAGGAGTAAGTCTTTCCTGCCTGTGAGGAAAACTCAGCTCCGAGCTGTCAGTGTCATTTTGGATAGGCTAGGAGTTCACAGACTCATAACTAACATGAAAATGTTGGAGACGATGTGGAAAATAGGATTCCTCATACACTGTTGCTGAGAATGTGAAATGGTGTGGCTACTTTGGAAAAGAACTTGCCATTTTCTTTAAACAGTTAAATATAAATTTACTTTATCATCTAGCAGTTCTATGCCTGGGCTAATCTACTGAAGAGAAATGAAAACATATGATCACATAAAGACTTGTACATAGAGTTAATGGAAGCATTATTCATAATAGCCAAAATTGGGAACAATCAAACTGTACATCAATTGATGACTGCACTGATAAAATGTAGTATGTCTTTGAAGGGGGTATTATTCAGCACTGAAAAGAAATGAAATGTTGATACACACTGCAACAGGGGTGAGCCTCAAACACACGTCACACTAAATGAAAGAAGCCAGGCACAAAACACTACATATGGCATCATCACATTTATTTGAAATGTCCAGAAAATTTCAATCTATAGAATGAAAGGAGATTAATAGTTGAGATTAACTGCATATAGGGAAGGCACTGAGGAGGCTGAAGCTGGCCTCAGTCCAGGAGTTTAAGGCCAGCTTGGGCAAGAAAGTGAGTCACCTGTCTCAAAAAGAACAAAACAAAACCCCTGAAGGGTTCAATGATGGCTAAGAGGATACAGGAAAACAAACTCAATTTCTCCCATATTCTCACGACACAGGATCGTTCTGTGACCTCAGTCCCCAGACTATGTAGGGCTCTCCCTGCAAGCAATCAGTTGTGCAGTGGCTCACAGCTAGGTGTCCTCTGACACAATTCAACCTCGGCCCTCTCTACCTACGCTCAGGCTCCCCAATCCTCTCCCACTCCAGATGCTGATTACAAGCACTAGGTTATTTATTTTAAGGACGTAGAGACTTGGACAAATTCAGCTGGAGTAGAGGATAATTCCTGAAGCCATCTCTGTTCAAGACAGGGCCCGGATGTACCAGCCCAGATCGCTGGTGCTGAGACATCTCTGTTCCACAGAACACAAACCAGATCTTCGCACAAGAGTCAACGCTGTGTTAACGGAGTGCACTAGATAGGAGGGAGAAGGGATTCAGGCGGGACTCTGCCGCATCGCACCGGAGAATAGTCCCCACCAGGGTGTCAAGGTTAAGGACAGTGTCCCTTGGGAGATGTGGGGACTGGGCCCACGGGTAACCCTGTTAACCAGAGAATTCTTAAGGGAACCTTGCTAAGCCCTCGTCAGCAAGACCACCTTCCGTGGAGGAGGAGGGAGACACCAGCTAGCCTGGAGTGTGGCTTATCGCTGGCTGAATAGTCGCTTGTGCTTCTCATCCTGGTTTCTCTCTTGGAGCCCAGGCTGCTGGGGGAGGAAAGCTGGTGGGAGCTGAGGTCCTCACTGCACTCAAGAGTCACCAGCCTGAAAACCCTGCCCTCCCTTCTTGGTCCCAGCTTCTGGTTGTCCAAGCCCACACACCCAGGGGTAATGGGCAGCCTGTGCCCACGGTACGGTTTAACTTACCATGTTCTTCACACTCAGGGTCCTAAGTACTTCTCCACTAGCTGCCTTCCCATTGTTACGAATATAGATGGCTAAAATATACTAGATACTCTGTTTAGATTACATTCTGTTGCATTACTTTTCAAATAGCATTACAAAATGGTTATTTCCACTATTTTATACATAAAGGCAAACTCTCTTCTTGGGTCTCTGTTTTATGGTCCCCCCCTGCCGCCAGGGCTGGGGATTGAACCCAAGGAGCACTGAACAATGCTTTTGTTTTGGTTTGGTATTTGTTTTTAATTTTGAGACAGAGCCTCACTAAGTCACCCCAGCTGGCCTTGAATCTGCAATCCTCCTGCCTCAGCCCCCCAAGCGGCTGGGGGTTACCGGTGTGTGCCACCATGCCCAACTCTGCTTCATGCTGCGACCCACTCTACAGTTTAAGCTCTCACTCCCCAGTGCCACCAGAGGCCAGGGTTATCATCCTCCTCCGCCTTCACGTCCCTCTTCCCCAGGAACCATGGAACCTAAGACACCTTCGTTTGCACTTATGTCCTGTGCCACCCAAACTTCAGCGGGTCCTCTGCTCCAGTCAGGAGCCTGAGCTTCTTAACTTGGCTCTTTGCTGCTCCCCCTTCCCCCTCTCCCCTCCCCGGTTGTGCGGGGGACTGAAGCACACACCAGGCAACTGCTCCACCACTGAGCTCTACCCAGCCCCAGCTCTTGTTTCTTCCTGGAACCCTTGGACTTAGGATTCCCAGCCCAGGAACACACAGTTCCAAACAGCCATCCCCATAAGGGGTTCAGCGCTGTCGGTCTGCACAGCAGTCTCCCCACATACCCGTCCCCCAGGGCCACCGTTACCAGCAGAGAGTGACACGGGGGGTAACACAAGCCTCGAGTACGTGGGGATCACGCAGACGCCACACGCACCCGAGGCGGGCACAGCACGCGGTCGCGCACGGCGTGGCCTCGGAGGGGCCCGCGGCCCGCAGTGACTGGCAGGCGCGGGGACACGATCCCACGCGCGACACCGCCCACCGCTCCGCCGGCTCCGTCTCGCGCGCTCTTTTTGGACTCGCAGCCACTAGGGCGGTCTCCTCCCCAACGCTCACAAAACACACGGTGTTCCCACACCCGCGGGTCCCCGTCAGAGACGCGCCGGCTTCTCACGCTCCAGCCTCTCACCCACACCCTGGCCTTCCACATCCCATTGACTTCCTCTTACCCACAAAACGCGAGGTGCGTGGGGGAAGGGGCGTGGCCAGGGAATCGGCGTAAAGGCAGACGTGCGCAGGCGCGTGGAGTGCGCTCCCCCTCCCCTGCCTGGAGACCAGGAGCGTCCCTAGTTGCCGGCCCGGAGGCGCGGAGGCGCGCGCGGCAGGCTGTGCGGCTCCGTGCCGGCCTGTGTCCCGGGCCGCAGTGGCACCGAGGCCTGTGGCTGCGGCGGGATCTTTTCTCTAGGCTGAGCTTCACCGCAGTCAGAACAGCACTGAGAAACCTCGAGCGTTCGTCACCTCTGTGAGTCCTGCGTCTTTATTAGTATGGAGAGTTGGCGGGTCAGACGGCGTCTTCGGAACCCGACTGCTGGGCCTGAACTTGGTTCTACCGCGCCAGAGTGGAATCTCCCTTGTACCTGTATGGGAAGCCGAGGAAGTACGGAAAGGCCATCCCCGGGGATACGGCAGTGCGTGGGCGCCACCTGCTGGACGGATTAGGTACGTACAAGCCCCGCGTCCCTAGGGCTTGCTTGATTTTGTTTTGATTTTTCCACACCCCTAGCGTTTCTGTGTGTGTGTGTGTCTTGTTTTTGTTTTGTTTGGTTTTGTTGTTTTTCTCTTTTGAGACTGCCTTGCTGTGTTGCCCAAACTATCTTTGAACTCCTGAGCTCCAGCCATCCTGCTGCCTCAGCCTCCCGAATACCTGGGACTACAGGGAGGCACCACTATGTGCTGGCAAAGAGGGATAAGCTACTGCAGACCTGGTTCAACCTCTCCTTGCTTCTCTCAAGGAGGCCAGGTGACTTCTGGCCAGATTCAGAGGCAAGTCAGCCCAGACTTAGTGACTAGAGAACAAGGGATTCCTGGTGTCCAGTGGACATCCATGTTTCTCCTGATTGGAAGATGGAACCTGGACAGCCTTGGACTGTGGAACTGGCTTTCTCTATCCCAAACCAGTTTTACAATAGGCATGACCTGTTATGCCTACTCTCTGCGGAGTTGCCCCTCGGGTTTGAACACTCACATAAGATAGCACAGTTTTTCCCAGAACCTCCCCAGAACCCAGAGCTCCTGGCCTTGGTTTTGTTCTGTCAGGCTTCCTAAAGTTTGGATGGCATGAAGTATGGGTCTTCAATCTCTGACATTTCTTTCTCTAAGTAATTTACCACTGGATTTCATCTATAAGCAGCTGGAGCACGGAAGAGGGTGCATTTCCTCGCAGGCACCATGTTTGATGGAAGCAAGTTTTAAAGTCACATACACTGACTCAGCCCCACATCACCTAGGGATGTGTTGTGGTCACTTCACTTTTCTACATTTTCATGTAAGTTCTCTCCTAGAAAGCAAATAAAACCTGACTCCAGGGCTATTTTGAGGAATTAGGATTACTATTCTTCAAAGAGACAAGGTAGGCATAGTGAGGTTGAATGTTACAATCAAAGTCCATGGAGACAGGGTTGTGTTGGCATAATTGATAAGTTCTTTTATGATATACGTATTTTTACAACATCAGGTTTTCTTAGTCATGGGTATATAATGTTTATTCAGAATATTAAAGTTTTAAGGTAAAAATAAAACAGGAATACTAATTATTTAAAAGAAAAAAATTCCTTCGGGACTGAAAAGGGGCATGAAACTATCTAAATTATCTAAGCTGCCTAAGGTACTGAACTTCAAAGATAGAAACATTTGCCAACGTCCCAGACAGAAGCACTCCCTTGCTATGGTGGGCAGAACTACCGTCCCCGAAGAAGTCCATAGCCTAATCCCAACTTGTACATGCTATGTGGCAAAGGGGGACTTACGTTGCAGGCAGAATTAAGGTTGGGATTGGCAGACTTTAAGATTATCCTGGATTTTCCAGATGAGCCCAAAAACATCCTTAAAACGTGGAAGAGGGAGCAGGTGTCAGTGATGCAGCGTGAGAAACCCTGCGTGGCAACGCTGACTCTGAATGTGGAAAAGGACCTCACTCCAAGGAGTTCGGGGAAGCAGATTAGGGAAATGGATTCTCTCAGGGCTTCCAGAAGAAGGCACAGGCCTGCTATCATCCTGATTTTAGTCCAGTGAGACCTGTTTTAGATTCTGACTTCAGCTAATATGCCGGAAGTCGCTAGTTGGTGATGACTTATCACCGCAGCAACAGGAAATGAATGCATCTACATACACCAAGATCAGAAGCCATTATGCACTGAAGTGATAACTGCGTATCACCGAGAAAATACTACAGCCAGGAATGTTCTACCGACCTGAACTACATTTATGAAGGTACAAACCTTTTTGAACATAGAAGAATTCAGAATATACTTCACTGAGGTACATACCAAAGAAAATGGTCTAGCTAAATGGTATTTGAAATAAAACTATAACTGTTATTATCTAGACAGGGGAAAACAATGAAAAACAGTGACCAGCAATGAATGCCACTCTCCCTGAGTATATTTAAACCTAACTGGAAATTTGGGTAAAGTCCGGCAACAACATAATCATCAAATAAGTGAAATCAAATGAATGAATGAAGTGCAAAGCTAACAGCTTTGACCACAAGTTTTCATTAGGTTAGTGAAATGGAGAAACCTAAAGAATGGGTCGTGAGGGAGGGAAAGAGCACACAATGTGGGTGTCTTCTTCAGAGAGATAAACATTCACGTCAGGAGAGAAAGTGTAACAGTGATCGCTCTCAGTCTAAACAATGATTTTAACACGAAGACCAGCACTCCCCAAGCACAGTGGAAGTTCCAACTTAGCAAGAGAAAAGGAACAATCAGTCAGCGCACAGAAAGGGAAAGACCAAGGTAACACACAAGTGCACACAATGTTAAACAAAAGGGATAAAGTTTAATTATTACACTAAGAATGTGAGTTTCTCTTCCAAACATGAATTGGAAAGGTCCACATTTTGAATTTGTATATTTTCATAAGAAATAACATGATGGGTTGAAAACAAATGGATGAGCAAAAACATACCAAGCAAAGTTAACTCATTACTATTTAACATTACAAAATGTGAGCATAAAATACCAAAAGAATTACTCTGGGTAGGTGTAAGCAAACTTTTAATCTAAAGAGCCAGACAGTAAATACAGGCTTCGGGGCTAATCTCCCTTGTAACTACTCAGACTGCTGTAATGGTGCAAATGCGGTCACCAACAATAAGCAATGAGCAGGGCTGTGCTTCACTAAGACTTGATTTATAAAACAGAAAGAAGGCTGGATTTTGTAGAAAAATGGGATATTATATACTGATAAAAGGTATGGTTCATAAATAGAGGATTAGTAATATGTCTTTATAGGCCAAACATAATTTAAAAGGCAGAAATCTCAGGAATAAGAAATGTAGAATGTATATAGATTTCAAAGTTCACCCAGGCATGGTGGTACATGCCTGTAATCCAAGCACTGGGGAGGCTGAGGCAGGAGGATCTCTGGGAGTTTGAGGCCAACCTGGAGGACATAGCAAGTTCAAGACCAGCCTGAACTACACAGTGAGTCCGTCTCAAAAAAGTTCAAGGAACATACACAAAACTCAGTCCTTTAGTCAGCCACAAAGAACGTCACATTTTTAAAAAGTAGGTATTTTCAGGTCATTTTACTAATGATACAATTTGACATCATTTAGGATGCTTTTGGCTAATAATTTACAAAGTATCCAACTAAAAGTAACTTCATTAACAAATGTTTTTCTTACACAACAAAGCCTCACAGAGGCGGTTCCAGAATTGGCCTGGAAGCTGTGTCAGCTCTCTGAGCTCATCTCCCCATCTTGGTTCCAAGGTAGCTGCTAGTATCATGTTATCATAGGGAAAGGTTTAAAAGCAGGAAGTGAAAGGGGAGGGAGTCTGCACAATCTCTCTCCCCGAATGAGGAAAATTCTTCCCAGAAGCCCTAGCAGATTCCCCTAGCCAACAGTGGGAGAAACTGGGGACTCTGAGCAGCACGAGGCTGGAAAATTAGGTTTGTTTTGTTTTGTTTTTGTCTTTTTGGGACAAGGTATTGCTATGTAGTGCAGGCTGACCTTGAACTTGCTTATGTAGTCTAGGCTGGTCTCAAACTCACAGATATCATCCTGCCTCAGCCTCCTGAGTGCTGGGATTACAGGTGTGCACCACCACACCCAGCAGAAAATTAGAATGTTACATCTGCAAATTCTAAGTCAAGACATAGATGCTGCCAGTAAGAACTGAGTATAGCTGCTGTATAGGCAACCAAGTCATAAAAGAAAATAATTTAACAATGTGGAAGTCAAGAAACACGCTCCTAAATTCAGATGACTCCTGGAATAGGAACAAGAACTGAGATTACTAGAAAATGACTGATCGCCCATTATGTCATCATTTTCTGTTTTTATTTTCTATTTGCATGTTCTTTATTGGCAGGTGTCTGGAAGTCTTGAACAGTATATTTCGTGTGTGAGCAGTCTCGGGTTTTCAAGCAGCTGCACGCACTGAAAGGTGACAGAAGTAAAAGGCCATCGCACCTCTCTGCATGTGAAACTCTCAATTCATTCTCTTCATTTCAGGCTTGGTATTTGCATAATTTATTTCCCAGTTAATCCAAGAGGATTTGGATAGTTTTTTGTTTTGCTTTGTTTTTTTCTGAGAAAACTAAAACTTTAGACTTGTGAAAATAAGCCTTGGTTAGAACATGTAATTCTGGAACGTGTCAGTGGTAACTTTCCAACCTTTCCCTGCTTGACAGCTGCAGTCTAAACAATTTATAAATATTTTATATGAAGTGTTCTGACTTAGGATAAAGCATAAACTCAGAATGAAGGCATTCTCTTGCACACTACAGTTCTCAGGCCTTTCTCCGAAACGCAGGAGTCAGCTGTGATTGGCGTAGGCCAGTGATGGCGAAGCTATGGCATGAGTGCCGCAGTGGGCTGTTTGTATCACTGAAAGCTCTAAAACAGTGATGGCGAACCTTTTACAGCTTTCAGTGATAACACACAGCCCGCTGTGCCACACGTGCCGTAGGTTCACCACCACTGCTCAGGAAGATTTGCCAGCACAGGCCTAGGCTAAAGGGCTCTTCCCGTTGCTTCTATTCATGCGGCTGCTTGTCAGCATAAACTCTCTAATGATCAACAGTGGGTAAGTGCTGATGGAAGGCTTTTCTACATTTATTACACTCATGTGTGTTTCTCTGCTGTGCAGTCTCAGATGCTGAAGAGTAGCTGAATCACGACTTAGGATCCTCCTGCACTCCTTGTATTCGTAGGGCTTCTGCTCAGTATGAATTTCCTGATGTTGGATCAGCTGTGAACAGCGACCGAAGGTCTTCCCACATTCCTTACACTCATATGGCTTCTCGCCCGTGTGAATTCTATAATGGACACTGAGGTGGGAGACCCGCGTGAAGGCCCTGCCACACACCTTACACGGGTACGGTTTCTCTCCAGTGTGAATTCTCTGATGCTGTTTAAGCTGGGAGCTCACTCGAAAGGTCTTTCCGCATACCTCACATTCATAGGGTTTCTCACCAGTGTGAATTCTCTGATGGCGGATAAGAGTGGATCCTTGATTAAAGGCCTTCCCACATTCTTTACATTCATAAAGTTTTTTGCCAGTATGAACAGTCTGATGTTGGATTAACTGAGAACGATGACTGAAGGTCTTTCCGCATTCCTTACACGAATACGGTTTTTCACCAGTATGAATTCTGTAATGAACTTTAAGATGTGAGATGCGATTAAAGGCCTTGCTGCATTGTTTACACTGATAGGGTTTTTCACCAGTGTGAATTCGCCGATGTTCAATCAACTGTGAGCTTCGACCAAAGGCCTTTGCACAATCATTACATTCATAGGGTTTCTCCCCAGTGTGAACTCTCTGGTGTTGTATGAAATTTGACCCAGAGTTGAAGGCCTTTCCGCATTCCTTACATTCATATGGTTTCTTGCCAGAATGAATGTTCTCATGTTGAATTAGTCGTGAGCCGTATTTGAAGGCCTTCCCACATTCCTTACATTTATAGGGTTTGTCATTAGTACGAATGCCTTGATGATTAATAAGGAAGTCCCCTTGCCAGAAGTCTTTTCTACATTTATTATATCCACAGGGTTTTCGTCCAGTATGGATTTTTTGATAAAAAGTAAGGGATGCTTGCTGCTTAAAAGTGGGCATCTCCTCGTGACTGTCTAACGTTTGACTGAAATGTCTGTCTGGATTTCCTGATTGTTCATCAAATTGGCTTCTACATTCCCAGTTATCCTGGGAACTTGCGCACCCAAGACCACAGCTTCTAAGGCTTTCCATCGTCTCCCACTGGGGAGATTCGACATCATAAACATCCCGCTTTGGAGACGGGGCCTTGGTGTAATATTCTGGCTCCAAAACTGCAAAAGGACAAACAAAGTATTGGCTAAACAATTAGAAAGTGAGGCAGTAAAAAAGAGAAAGAAGTAACACCATAATGAGATGGGGGAGGTAATTAGGGAGGTGATAAGAGTAGTTCTGAAATGTTAGTGTAGCTCCAATTCACCTCTGAACCATGTTTTTAAAAAAACTGAATGGTTTCTCTGAGACCATAAAAAAGACAAATCTCGTGAGTGCACCCTGCAAATCGCAGGTTGCCTGGGGTGAGAGGCTTGTGCGGGAGGAGCAGGAAGGAGCACAGGGAGCTTTGAGGGTGATGGGAGGTGTTGTCTTGCTGGCGGTGACGGTTACATGGGTGTATGCATCTGTCCTTTCATATACTGCACTGACAACACACATTTTCCTGAATATACACTGTACTTCCCTAGAGTACACTTCTTAAAACCAGAGATGTCACAAAATGGAAACATTCTGGAGATGGATGTGGTGATGGTTGTACAACAATGTGACTGCACTTAATACTACTGAACTGTACACGTAAAATGGTTAATATGGTAATTCTGTTGTGTGTATTTTAACACAATTTAAAAATAAAAATGAAAAAGTGACGGGAGGCGTGTACGGCTAGATCTGCGTCCTGCCTCAGCACAGACGTGGGGGAAAGAACGAGCTGGAGGACACGCCGGCGTGTGCGCGCCGGACGTGCCGGAATCGTGGCAGCTATGGTTACGTGCACCGTAGAAATGTAACCCCTCATCTACCGCCTTACTCTGTGGTGGTCTCTGTAGCTGAGGTTAGCTGACAACGACAGCTACTGAGTGGCTTTTCCTCGAACTTCCATTGCTGAAAGGTGACCTTGAAGAGAAGGGCCTTGCTCCTTGGGTAGAGGACCAGACGTGATTTGCTGGCAGTGAGCCCCTTCCACAGCAATGTACCTTGCTGCTTATTCAAACTGCGAGCGAAAGTTGAGCAGTGTATACGATCCAGATTCTGCATGGTGCGTAGCTGCAGGCGCAGTGGCGGTTCTACCGCAACGACAGCAGCCACCTCTTTACTTCAGGACCCATGTCCAGCTTGATGCCAGGAACCATGGGAGAAAGACGAGTGCTTCTGAGTGTGTTCCTAGTGCGTCAGGCAGAGGGCCTCAGGGAACTTTACAAGCGAACGTTTGCTTCAGATGGTGGCACACCTTGTGCTCATTCTGTTATTTGTGAAAGTATTAAGCAAAAACTACTAGAATACAAGACTGCTTCTACAATTGAAGATAAGGAGAAAGAAGCAGCAACAGATTTTTTGAGAATGATGCTGGCTGCCGTCATCTCAAAAACTGTCCCACAGTGTTAGTGAATCCACGGGACACGATAAGAACCAGACAACGTACAGATATTTTTTCAGAGGAAGGTCTCTACTGGGTCTCTACTGTCTAATGATTCATCTGGTGAGGCAGTTCCCAGCAGCCATAACGACAGCCACCTGTGTAGATCTACCCAAGGGTTAGGACGTCTGGCTGCCATCTAACAAAATCACAAAATCAGCGAAACCAAGAGTACAGCGGACCATGGAATATTAAAGCTAGCTTGGAGGACAGAAGAAACTAAGTCTGGGAACAGGTAACTGTTCCGAAGTGGACATTTCCTTGTGGGAATGCCTGTCGTATGTTTGTTTGTTTGTTTGTTTGTTTGTAATATGGAAAAATCCTTGGCTGCTTCATGGAAACGGCTTTAAAGGCACTCCTTTCTCCGAAATGCCTTTCTCTACCATATCCTACTCACACAGCTGAGGTGTGTTGATTTATGACAGAGCACAGTGTGTGTTCGCTGAGCACTTTTCTACTCTTCTAAATAACACCATCGCTAGCTATGAGTACTACCCGAAGAGACTACTACAGTCATAACTTCTAGCTTCTGTTTAACTCCTTGTAAAGCTGTAACATGGCAACAATAATAGCAAGGTCTTCTGTATTTTCACATTTCTGGACAAGATCTGGCATAGTGAAGTTAATTATTTGGGTATTAGTCACTATTTTGAGCAATCAATGGAACAATGTCTAAAAATCTCATGTCTAGTCTTAATATTAAAATGTTCTGGTTTCCACTTCAAACAAGTGCTTAATATTTAGCATAATTAAATGTTTAAATTGTTACAACATCAAAGTTAAATGGTAATAATTGAGGACAATTAACAGTTAGGAACAACAATAAAATATTGATTCTTGGCCATTCCAGTGATACAAGCTCAAACTCATACCTTTTCTAATCTTGTAGTGCAGAAGACAGGTAGAATGCAACTATCTTTTGGTAATTTATCAATTACGAGCCTCGATTTTCACCTATTTATCAGACCTAGTGCTACAGTTTGTGCCACAAACGCTCATATGTTAGAAGCGTGGCTCCCAATAGAGTGGTACCAAGATGGTGGAATGTTGTGGGGGTGGCTCAGTGGTAGAGTACTTGCCTAGCATGAATAAGGCCCTGGGATTGATTCCCAGTACTGGACAAAAAAGAGGTGAGGACCTAGTGGGAGGTGATTAAACCACAGGGAAGCTACCCTCAGAAAGGATTAATGCCCATCTCTTGGGACTGGGTTAGGTCTCCTGTAACTACATTAGTTCTCACAAAAAGTTTATGAAGCGAGGCCACCCCATATATTTGGCCCCTACTTTCTGCAGGCAGTTCCCTTCCCACTTCTCCACCATGCTGTGACATGCAGCTTGAGGGGCCTCACCACACATCAGCACCATGCTATTTGGACTAGAATGGCGAGCAAAATAAATCTCTTTACTTTATAAATTACTATGACAGTTAAGCTGGATTTTCAATTTGACTGGCTTCAGAGCCAACTGGGACATTAGTAAAGCACATTTCTGGGTGTGTCTGGGTGGGTTATAGAAGGGATAGCAGAGGAGAAACAGCTCATGCCATGGTGGCAGGAAGCAGAGAGAGAGGAAGGGAGGAGGGAGGGAAATAAAAACCATTCCAGGCCACACCTCCATGATGCACCTCCCCCAGCTAGGCTTCACCTCCTAACATCGCATTTAGCTATAAACGAATCAGTGGCCTAATCCACTGCATCACACAAGCATGACCCAATCACCTCCCTGAAGCCCAGCTATGAGTGCAGGAGGTTTCTGGGGGGACCTCTGGACGTAAACGATAACAGAACTTGTCTACATTTTGCGCATGTCCTGAGACTTTGTGAAAGGCTGAGTTTAAGAACTATAGACTTACTGATCTGGCAGAAGAAATTTCAAGGCAGGCTAATGCTCAGGCTGTGGAATGGGTACAGCTGGCAGTTTTTTAGTTAGATTTATATTTAGAATTGGCAGCAAAAAGCAGAGCAGAAATGTTGGGGACCATGAATTATAAATGGAGTCTAGAGGACATCCAAGCTTGTCCTTGTCCTACCCTTGAGCCAGATTGGAACTTGGAAACTCCCCACTCTTTTCTGGTCACAGCTGGAAGCCCTAGGGCTAATGACTGCTGTGGTGCTCACAAGGCAAGATAAGACCTGCTACAGATGATAAGGCAGCTGGGGAACTACAGTTTCCTTATTGCCCCTGTCTCGTCCTTGTCCTTGTCCTTGTAAGAATGCTCTGTTCTTACCAGCCCATCGTAGTCACCACTACTGTTCCTGGAAACACCCACTGCCCTTCACCCATTGTCCTTGACTGAGATTTAATGACTAAATACCAGGGTTCTGGGTGACTCGTGGCCTTTTGTTCCCCGAGAATAATGGGTCGTCCCAGATCCCTGCCTGCACCACTATTTTGTCTCTTCCTCATTTTCCCTACTGTATACCATTAACTCCAGGCAAGAGATTGGGTACTCACTGCAAGGGTCTACGATACAGAAAGATTTGAAAAACTTAAATTTTGGCTTGAAAGAAACCACATGTAAAGTTGAGGCCAAATGAGCTGTGTTTGCTTAAGAGATCAGCACCATTAAAAAGAAACCAAGTACTTGGGGGAAAAGATGCCTTGAGGACACCTCAGGAACTGGCAAGATTCCACCCACTGCAGGTTGAAGGGTGCAAAAGCCACAAACCTTTCATTTGAGAAGGGAGCCCTTGAGCTTCATGCTTGAGAAGAACCATCTAGGCCATCCTTGGTATTCATTTCACTATGCTCGGCCATTCAGGTACTCACATCCCACTGCAGCCATGGTCCAGGGTGTGGCAGACCTTGGCACCATCCATGTGATTCCAATTTTTTAGGCATGCAGAATGCAAGAGTTGTGCAGTCAAGGATGCGTCCACACAGGTTACGAAGGAAGGACTAGGAGGCCAGGCAAAGTGCCCCTGAGAGAGGGACGTCTGAAATTGGGGGAATGAAGTTAAAGGTGCAGTGGACATCCCAGGAAGTTTGAAATTCCAAGAACATGGACTGTCTGCTGAGACAGCTGCAGGCAGTAAGCAGAGCCAGCTCAAGAAAGAGACCATGTGGCCTCTGAGCCTTCTGCCTTAGCCTTCCAACTCGCTGAAATTTCGGGTCTGCATGATCACACTGAGCTCTGCTTTAACAGACACTGTAACACTTGTAATAGAGCAGCAGATGAACCTCTTGAATCCACTGGCTTACAGAAACTTTCCTTAGCTTCAAAATCTCAATCTGATGGGGCCGGTGAGATGGCTCAGTGGCGTAAGCGCCTGCCCGGCAAGCGCGAGGGCCCGAGTTCGACTCCCAGAACCCACATACGAAAAAGGGGCCGGTGATATCGCTCAGCGGCACGGGCGCCTGCTGGCGCGCGAGGTCCTGAGGTCGACCCCCGGTACCCACAAAAAAACAACTCAATCTGAGGACTATCAATAATTTGCTTCTGCGATACTATATAGAACTTTAAAAGCACCTCTCAAAAATATGTACCACTAAAGTTTTGTCTTAATTCTTACTACATAGGTGGCTGTAGAACCAGCTTCACTACATAAGGCCCACAAGTAACTGACTTCTAACTTCAAAACCACACTACACGAGCATTAGATTATTTGACTGTGACTTTCGTTTTCTAGAAAAACCTACTGAAAATATAGAACAACTTTATTACATTATGTCCAACAGTCTGGGTTAAAAAAATAATAATAATAATGGTACCCAGGTGAGGCAGCTCATGCCCATAATCCCAGCACTCTAACAGGCTGAAGCAGGAAGATCACAAATTTAAACCTGGCCTGGGCAAATTTAGCAAGAACCTGTCTCAAAATTTAAAAAAGGGGGGGGCTGGAGACATAGCTCAATGCAAAAGCCCTGGGTTCAACCCCCCGTACCTAAGGACCATTAGGAAAAGGGGGGTGGGGGCACAGATGGCACAATGCGAGCACTTGAGGGGCTGAGGGAGGCGAATCTCAAGTTTAAGTCAAATCCCACCTGGGAAACTTAGCAAGACACTGTCTCAAACCTTAAAAAGTAAAAAAGGGGCAGCATTTCAGTGGAAGGTCCTGGGTTCAAGCCTCAGTACAAAAAAACAAAAAATAAAAAAACCAGTGACTCTTTCTGGAGTATACACACTTCATCATGTTTAGATTTATTTTAAATTTCTACCAATGTTTACTTGCATTTGAAGGATTTAAATTCTGGGAATCAATCTTCCTCTTAGTCTTCACATGCTTGACTGCCCTGACTGTAGGTAACACGGGAGGAGCTTCTGAGGTGAAAAGTACAACAGTTTAGCCTTTTTTGCCTACCATCCAGATCATGACTCTAACATTCCTCAGAATACAGATATTTCTGAATGGGTTAAATTACAATTTTTAACATATAAAAGAACTTAACGTAAGGTATTAATTTTCTGCCCTCAAATCTCTTCTCCATCATGCCTTTAAATTTTTTTATTCATCCACACTGGCTTTAAGAATGACTTTTTAGTGGGAAAAAATGACAGCTGTTCCTCAGACCAAGGATTACTATCGAGAACATATGAAGAACTCAAAAAATCAGACCTCCCAAATTTAAAGACCCAATCCAAAAAAGGGCATCTAAGATGAATACACACTTCTCAGATGAAGAAATACTAATGGCAAATAAATATACAAAAAATGTGCAACATCACTAGTCATTCGAGAGATGCAAATTAAAACAACACTGAGATTCCATCTCACTCCAGAAAGAATGGCTATTATCAAGAAGTCAACTAATAACAAATGCTGGAGGGGCTGTGGGGAAAAAGGAACCCTCCTCCACTGTTGGTGGGAGTGTCGACTGGTACAAACACTGTGGAAATCAGTGTGGAGATTCCTCAAAAAACTAGGGTTGGAGGTCCCATCTGACCCAGCTATTCCCTTTCTGGGTATCTTCCCAGAAGAATTAAAAACATCGTACCACAGTGATGTATGTGCACCCATGTTTATAGCAGCACAATTTGTAGTAGCTAAATCTTGGAAACAACCCAAATGCCCATCAACTGAGGAATGGATAAAAAAGATGTAGTATTTTTACATAATAGAGTACTACTCAGCTATAAAGAAGTATAAACTCGAGGCTCTTATAGGTAAATGGATGCAACTCGAGAAAATACTCATAAGTGAAATAAACCAGATGCACATGTGTGAACATCGTATTGTCTCCCTAGTGTGAGAAAATGAAAGAGTAAATAAGATCCAAAATGTACAATAGATATGGTAAAAAAGGAAGAAACTGTTCAAAAGGAAAGAGAAACTGGGATGGGGGAATGGAGAAAAGAAAGAAGGGAAGAGAAAAAAAATATATATATATGATAGTTAAAATAGATACACTACTAATTTCGCTTAGTTCATTGAAAAGAAAGGTTTGTGCTAATATTGTTTGGACAATTGAGTTCTGATATCTTGTACCCTGAGTAATTTAAAGATAACAATGTGTAATGTATTAACCATTGTTACCTTCCTATTATGTTGTTTTGAAATTTTGTTCTATTTTTTCTCTTTAAAATAAAAAAATTTAAAAATTTAAAAAAAGAATGACTTTTTAAAGAAAAATGAACTTCTTGTGTTATTCTAGTTTTTGTGCTAATAAACATTTTTAATGTGTAGCCCTGCATATGTGAAGAATTAGCCTTTTAACTGTAGCAAAAAAGTCTGTTTCTTAGAGATATGTCAGTTCGTTCATGGTGAGGCTTTCTGTTCTTGCATTCATGTACACAGCTGTAACTCTGTACATTTGGTCTGTATTTATATCAACTAGCTTTTATTTGAATTGTTAAGTTAAAATGTGCTTATAAAAAAAAAATAATGATTGTGTACAAAACTCCCAGGAGCCAATCTGAAAGGATTCTCCTTAACACTGAAACCTGATACTGATACAAAAAAGAAAGTAAGGGCTTCTGAAGATGGCAGAGTGGTAAGAAGCAGAGAAAGAGCCTCTTCAAGATTTAGTGTCCAGACAATGAAATATAGCAATGCAAGGAACAGGAGAAGGAAGGAAGGGTGTCCGCTGGACCCAGAAAGGATTTAAGGAAATAACAGAAGCCCACAGGGAGCGCGAAGAAGGAGGGGGTGGGACGCACCTTCTCACCAGGTCAGGACTCACTGCGTGGAGGCGCAGTTCAAACCTGCAGACACACGGTGACTGCTGGCAGCCCCAGGGGGCACCACAGAGAGACCCAGCAGTGCAACAGAGCAGTGGACACCGTGAACCGCATTGACTGGTGAGTGGCACAGATTCGGCTGTCCCTCAGGAGAGAGCAACTGAGCTCTGAACTCAGAACGACTGCTGGGTCCATCTCGCAGCTCCCAGCTGAGTTCAAGCCCGCGGAAGGTACCCTGACTGCTGCAGGTGGAACGGATCTGGTTCCAGCCTCACGGCCAGAAAACCACCCTGAACTTCAGGGGAAAGAAAGGTGCAGGTTCCCTGAGATTATTCACTACCCAGCCCTAAAACTACTCCTGGCTTGCCTGGATAAATCAACACAGATCCAGACTCTTTCTCCACACACTGTCTACCAGTGACAGCACGGACACACCTAGAAGTAGACATTTTTTTCTCTCTCACTTTGGTTTTTGTTTTCTTTGGGGGCTGGGGTTTGGTCTTTTTTTCCCTCATTTTCTGATTTGCTTTTATATGAGTGTGAACACAGTTTCTAGTTTTTTTGTGGTTGCTAGTCTTTTCTCCTTTTATTTATTCCTTCTCTCTTTCCCTCCTGTCTTCTACACCAGTTTCAGAAGATAATCCTCCTTTATCCTCCAGCCTTGCTTCTAGTCTCTTCCTGTTCTTCTATTTCTCTATTTTTTCCCCTAACCCATTTTAAATTTTCTCCCTGAGGGTAAAATTGGCATATTTGAGGGCTTATATACTGCATACGATTTTCCGGTTTGTTTTAGATTTTATTATATAACCACAAATCTAGTTCATATGGCTAAAGATGGCAAATTAATGGTTACCTCAATTTGTCATTTTGTACGCTGTCTTTGATGCTATTGTTATTGCCAACTGTACTACTTTAGCCGAAGTGACATAATTGTTCTAACCAGCTGTTCTTCCTCATATACCAAGACTAAGATTCCCTAAGGGTCATAGAAAACACTGTGGGCCAGTGCCAAAGAACCAGGGTCTGAGCCAAGCAGGCAGTAACTTCTCATCCCCAATAAACTGAAGAGGTTGGATCTTGCAACACACTCAAAACCCAAAAGCCAGCTACACCTGGAAGACACCTCTGAGAAATAGTCATTTCCTAGGGGTTCTAAATACTAGTAATAAAGCTACTCACCAGAAGTAATTTACAAGCATCAACCCAAGAATTAAACTAAAAAAAAGAAAAAAAAAGAAAAGACACTTAAAAAGATGCAGCCTCAGAAATCCAGTTCACCAAAGGCAAACCCAGGAGACAAAGAAGTAGGACAATCTGAAATCCACCCACCTGGGCTCTTTGAAGTGGTAACAACAAAGCAAATGAATGAGGCTCCAGAAAAAACAAATCAGAAATAATTTCTCAGATAACTACAGAGCTGGTGAACACAATGAAAAACATACTTAGCGAATCTAGAGCAGATAAAGATAAAAAAAAAATAGAGGCGCTTAGGAAAATGATGGAAACCATGAATGGGAAAATAGGAAAGAAATGGAATCCATAAAAGAGATTCAAACAGACATCCAAGAGATTAAAAATTTCATTGAAACTATCTGCAGTAGAATAAACCAATGTGAGGGCAGAATTAAGATACAGAAGACAGGCTTGGGATTAGCGATCCTAAAAATAGCAAGGGACTATGAGAAATCAATCCAGCAGGTGCTAGATGATGCAAAGAAGAATAACGTAAAATTGACTGGCATCAATGAAAAAGCAGGAGATAGCACAAATGATATTTAAAAAAAAACTATTCACAGATGTCACGGCACAAAACTTCCCTGGCAGGGAAACAGAATTTGACATACAGATAAGTGAGGCATATAGAACTCCAATCAGCCATGATTAAAAAAATATATATATAGCAAGGCATATAACAGTCAAGGTTCCAGAAATTCAGTGAAAGAACAGAATATTAAAACCTTTTAGAGAAAAGAAACAAACCAACTATAAAGGAAAGCCCATCAGAATCACAGCTGACTTCTCAAAACAAACCCTCAAGTCAAGGAGAGCTTAGAGTGAAGTATTTCAAGCCCTAAAACAAAACAACCTCCAACCCAGACTGATGTATCCCGCAAACCTATCTTTTCAAAATTGATGGAGAAATAAGATACCTCCATTACAAAGAATGCCAGAGAAAATTCATGACAGCCAAACCAGCACTCCAAAATGTCCTGAAGAACATTCTAGAAAGAGATAACAAGGACTACAACTCCATGAACTCCAACAGAATGAATCCACCAGCAAAGCAAACAATTAAACAGAGGCGGAAAAATAGGGAGGCAACAGCAGGAAAATAAGATGACAAGGATAAGTCAGTACATACCAGTTATAACCATCAATGTTAATGGTCTCAATTCACCAATCAAAAGAAACAGACTGGCAGAATGAATGAAGAAGAAAGATCCAAAAATACACTGTATGCAAGAAATACATTTAATTCAAAAGGAAATTCATAGAATGAAAGTCAAAGGATGGAAAACAATACTCCATGCAATGGGAACCCAGAAAAAAACAAGGGGTAGCTATTCCATTTGCAGACAAAGTGGATTTCAAGCCAAGATTTATGAAGAGAGACAAAGAAGGTCACTACATATCCTTATAAAGGGAACAATCCAATAGGAAGAGATAACAATCATAAATATATATGCAATTGGACACACATTTAAATACCACATTGTTTCTCTAGTGTAAAAAAAAATGAAAGTGTAAATAAGGACCAAAATGCATAGTAGGTATTGTGAAATAGTAAGAAAATGTTCAAATGGGGAGGGAAAAAAAGGAGGTGAGAGAGAGAAAGGAAAGAAAGGAAATGTAAAAACTGAGAAAAGAAGGAAAAAATGGGGAAAAAAAAAAAAAAAAGAAAGTAGGGGCTGGGGATTTAACTTAGTGTCAAGCATCCCTAGGTTTCATCCCCAGTAACCTCCCCAAAGGAAAAAACCTAAAGATAATAACAAACGATGGTTAGTTTTTGGATTTACTGTACTATTTTCATCATTATTTTAGAGTATACCTTTTCTACTTAAAAAAAAGGATTTTGAAAAACTGTGAACACTGTGATAAATGATAATGGTTTACTAAATAAAATAAAATCTACTAATACATTGACATAGATAGATAAATACTGAAAATGAGAAAGCTCCTGTTTATAGTAGTATGTTAATAAGTGAAAGTTTTTTTAAATGACTTTTTTATAATCATTATAGTCATATCTAATGAGAGAAATGACCAATTTATTCTAAAACTCGCTGGTGAAAAATGCGTGAAGAGCACACGCATGTACATTCTCAGCGCAGGTCCCTGTACATCACGGCTGAGCTCTGACTCCACACCGGCCCCAGAAGCCCACAGAGCAGAATCCCAGTGTCTGCCCAGGGCTGCCTTTCGTGTTTCCCCCCTCCTCCTGCCCCTGCTGACTCCAGCGGCCATCCAGGCTCTCAGACATACTAAGGTTGCCCATTGCCTAGGTCTTGTACACACACTGGCTATAACTGTTTCCCCAGCTTCAGTGAAACTTGTGTCTCAGCTGAAAGCCTTATCCTTGGACAGGCCATCAGCCCTGTGAAACAACCCAGCCGAACCATGTTTTCAGTACCTGTGCACACTTGCACGCATTTGTGTGTGTGTGTGTTCCAGGAAGGCAGGGGGTAATTTCTGTCTCCCTACTGTGGCACACTCTGGAGCGTCGTAAAAGCTCAATAAACACCTGCTGGCCAGCTCTCCAAAACGGATCCAACCAATACACACTCCCTTAGTAAAGTGGTTAAAGGACACAGCTAACTTTCCAAAAAAAATATTTTTCTTAGGAACCACATTTGTATTCACTCTCTCCCTAAATACTGGTTGAATTTTTTTAAAAAATGTTTCAGAGGGCCGGTGAGATAGCTCAGCGGCATAAGTGCCTGCTGGCAAGCGCGAGGTCCTGAGTTCAACTCCCGGAACCCACATTAAAAAAAGAAAAAAGAAAAAAGAAAAAAAAATGTTTCAGAAAGGAAGTGTAAGGCTCTTTTCAGACGTGACTCTTCCCAATACCCAACCTGTCTGCTGACAGAGGCATTGTTCTCAGCTCAACACCAATGCCCTCAGCAAATACAGGATGTCTTAAAGAGGTAAGATGGAACATGGACTCTTACAAGCACCTGGACATCTAAAGACACCCAAGCATTCACACTGGACACCTCAAGGACTTTGCTCACTGAAGCACAAAACATCCAGAGAACTCTGACCACTGAGGTTTACTAAGATCTTCCTGCCTAATGTTCCTTGCCTTCTTTCAAGCCCTATTAAAAAAAGCCCACTTCTCTTGTTCCAGACAGACGGCCTTTTTGCCCTCTGTCTGCCTGCACCCAGGCACAATAAATTCCACGCCATTTGCCTTTACACAAGCCTGGTGGTCTCAGCTGGTCTCTGCCTCATGCCTTTCCTTACAGGAAGGAGCAACCACCTTTGTTAAATGTTACTGATCAGCTGAGGAGGGAGATAACAAAGACAGGACCTCTGGGTCTGGCAGCCTGGAGGGAAGACTTTCTACTGCAAGGGTCCATTCCTTGCTGACCTGTAACTGCAGGGGCTGCTGTGTTTCACTGATGCTTTACTCACCTGGGCACAGGCCTCCTGCTGTCACTTTCTCCTCCACCCAGGGCTCTCTGCCTTGCTCCAGAAAGGAGATCACATCAGGTTTAGATATAGAAAGACCTGCAGATGAGAAGAAACACCACTGGTTATACTGTGGAGGGCCCCAGAATTCATTCCAGGGCTTGGTCCCCGAGCAGGCGAGGCAGCTGCAGGAAGGGCTGGAGGAAGGGAACACAGCCTCAGTCAGTGGGCTGCCCTTTGGCACACACATGACCAGCTGGTCGCCACACTGCAAGGCACCAGGAACCGAGCAGGAGGGAACAGACATGCCTAGGACAAGCTCCAAACTAACAGACTGGTCACCTTACCCAGTGAAACCAGGTTGCTGTATGTCTCCAACATCACATCCCTGTACAGTTCCCTCTGCGCAGGCTCCAGCCGCTCCCACTCCTCTTGGGAGAAGACCACGGCCACATCCCTGAACAATGCTGGCCCCTAAAACAAAGGGCATGACAAGGAATCAAGCCAATGTTTTGTAGTGGGATGAAAGGAGCTGGAGGGCTTCACAGGAAGGGTCTGCTCTGGTGAACAAAAAGGCTGGGGCTGGATGTAACAAGTGACAGAGGAAATGGGCATGAGGAAATAATCTTTATATTCTCAAACATGCTCTTTCCTGCAAATCAGAGCTCTTGTGCACAGGTCTGAAGTGGAGATTAGAAAACTAAACAGACTACTCCTTACTGAAGGGAACAGTGTAATAAAACACGCTGCCCACTGTACTTGGTGTATAGTAACTTCTCAATTAAAGTAAGACTATTATTTCTATATTCATGGAATAACAAACAAAAAGAGATACTTAATGGACTTTTCCCAAATATTTTGTTCAAAGAAATTTTGGAAGAAGATCTTAGAAACAGGATTTTCACGTAAATCAAGAATTTCCTGGGCTGGTGAGATAGTTCAGCGGCACAAGAGCCTGCCTGGCAAGCACGAGGTCCTGAGTTTGACTCCCAGAACTCACATAAAGGACAAAAAGGGGCTGGTGATATCGCTCAGTGGCACAAGTGCTTGTTGGCAAGTGTAAGGCCCTGAGGTCGACTCCCAGTACCCACATTAAAAAAAAAAAAAAAAAAAAAAAAGAATTTCCTGAAGACCTAAGTTCATCATTATGTCAATATATATCTGATATTTCTTTACATTTTTTCTTTCTTTCTTTTTCTTTGTGTGTGTGTGTGTATGTGTGGTCATAAGGATTGAGCCCAGGGTCTCTGCATTGGGTTATATCCCCAGGCTTGCTCGCTTGCTTTTATTTCTTTAATTTTCTTTATTTAATTTTATTTCTCTATCTACCTATCAATTTATTTATTGAGAAGGTCCCCCTAAGTTGCTAATTGCCCAGGCTGGGCCTGAACTTGTGATCCTATTGCCTCAGCCTCCCTGAGTGCTGGGATTACAGGCGACACCTCCCAGGTGGCTGCAAACATTCTCTTCATGAGTAAAATCATGAAAGATCACTTTTGTTGACCATACAGCTTTATATCAAGTGAAAAGAATGACTCAAATATCATCTTATTTTGGATTCAGAGGTTGGATCAGATTTTTCTACTCTTGCAAGCTCTGATTTTGCACCTATCAGGCTGATACTCTAACCTGCTATCACCTATCATCCATAGCTCCACACTTCTCTTGCTCTTAAGCTGAAGAAGCTAAGAGAGAATGATCCAGAATCAAATGTTCTGCACCACAAATTAGAGTTTAATTCTGGCATCCAATTTCTCATGGATTCCCAGCTAAGACTCATTTACACCTGTCAATCTCTTCCAAAGCAGGACATTGCACCATTCACTGAATTGAGACCAACTAACTCCACCTCCCCTGCTTTTCCATGTGATCCCTCCTGAGTGTCATTTCCAAATCTTCAAACGTCACTTCCCACAGGAATGCTCTCATCTCAGATAGGGAAATACATTTCTATTCCATCTGGCTTCCTAGCCCAAGACTGAATCTCAGAAGATGTAGAATGCTATCCTGAATAAATCCACGAGCATTTGTCTGAGGAGCCAAGGGGGAGGGACTAGCTGTCTGTGCCTTTTATTCCCTAAAATGGAGACCTCTGAGAGCTAAATTAACAGATGGAACCCAGGTGGGAAGCTTCAGGATAAGGAAAACAAATATTTACATGATTTTAAAACTCACGAGGGACATGATTTTTAGAATCTCAAGGGCTGATGGGTCCTCATCCAGGTTCCTCTCGTGGGGATGGACTGAATCATAAATGGCAAAGCTGGAGGAAGAAAGAGCAAAATGAGAGCACAGGCTTGCCTGACAGCACCCAGAATGCCAAGGTTACAATCCCCACCTCACTGCCCCCACTGAACCCTCAAATTAGAGAGATGGGACAAATTGTAGTTGTCACCCAACTACAGGAAACCAGCTTTAGCTGCTGCCAAGGAAACAGTGGTCCTTTCTTTTTCATTTCCCCTAAAGACCTACAGGTTGTGCTTTGTTGCAGATACAAATCTCAAGACTGGGATGCTCACACCAGTTCCAGTGACTGAGATCCACCTGGTGTCTCAAGGACAAGCAAAGCTCTCCTCAGCCAGGGAGTACAAAGGGCCTGCAAAATTTGCATAGCTCCATGCCTAAATAAAAGCCGGCCCAGAACCAAGCCATTTAATTCTCTCAGGCATCAAATGGAACATCCTTAAAAGTCTACCTGGCTCTTTTCCCAACTTCCAAATTTAAAGAGCTCCAAAGCCCAATCTGAGGCTTGGTGGACAACACCTCTAGGGTCGACCATGAGTCAGCAAATGGGGTAGAGTTGCAGAGGACAATTTGAGAAGGTAAACAAAGCAGGCCCAGGACTACATTATCAGCATACTAATGTGCCCTCCTATAAAGACAGAGCAGTGTACAAAGCTACACACACAATACATCTGCTTAAGAATAGAATACAATATTAGTACACTAAATCAATAGTAGTTGAATCATCACAACTATCAAAATTGACGCTGGGCAACAGTAAATGTCAAGGAAAGATATTCACAACTAGATCCTTTGCATAATATGAGAACATTCATCAAACAGAAGTCAAACCCACCTGCTCACTGAAACATGGGCTCAACACACACACAAACAACTGAACAGAAAACAAGTATTTTGCGTGTTGTCATTTAACCACTCCTTGAATTCATCACTAAACGAGTATTATTTTGTGAAGGAGTGCAGGTCAGTGCCTGGCATGTTACAAATATTTCACTCTAAGATGTACATATTTGTGAATGTTGCTGAATATCACACAATAGGAAGTTTTTCCTTATGACGACCACCATTATAAGCACTGCTGTCTCCTATTATGTGGACAGCCTGTGATTTACTCATTTGTTTCTCCATTATTGAACACACAACTTCAACAAGATCAACTAAAATATCCCCAGGGATAATTTCTGCTTCTAAACTACTGGTTCTAAATCTTCTGGGGTCTTGCAACTCTTATAGGACTTCATAAAACAAATCTTAGTACACCAAAGCATATAACAGTCAAGACTCCAGAAACTCAGCACAAGAACAGAATATTAAGAGCTATTAGAGAAAAGAAACAAACCACCTATAAAGGAAAGCCCATCAGAGTCACAGCTGACTTCGCAACACAAACCTCCCAAGGAGAGCTTGAAGTATTTCAAACCCTAAAAGAAAACAACCTCCAACCCAGTTTGATGAACCCCGCAAAACTATCTTTCAAAATTGATGGAGAAATAAGATACTTCATGACACCTGAGGAAATTCATAACCAAATTAGCACTCCAAATGTTCTGAAGGGCGTGATTGTGCCTTTTATTAACTACCATTTTCTAAAACTTTTTTCAATAAAAGGAAACATGTGGAAAAGAAAAATCTTCCTTCCAGATTAAAAAAAAAAAAAAAAAAAAAAAAAAAAAAACATACGCATGCAAATACATGCAAATGAGGCGGGGGCATGGGGTTAGGGCGGCGCGGGGCGGTGCACGCAGGGGCCCCTGGGAAGTGTGGTCCAGAGCCGTAGGAGCCGCGCCTGACGCGAGGCCCACCCTCCCGGTGCATCTACGCCTCGGAACTCGCCAGGCAGTCGTGGCCGCTCTCCCACGGATCCCAGAGCGCCCGACAAAAGCCAGAGTCCCTCACCTGCCGGTCCTAGATCCCGGTGCCACTGAGGCCGCGCTCCGCAGCCCAAGGCGCGCTTCCACTCCGCACTGACGGACTCGCCGCCTAGAGCCGGAAGATGGCGTAGGCGCCGCGGTCCCTTCTGGGAACTGTAGTCTCCAGTCGGCAAGGATCCGGCCAAGCCCTGATGCCTCATCTCGCGATGTTTCCTAGGGCGAGGAATGTGCGTATGTGCGTGTGCGTGTGCGCACGCGTAGGTACGCGTGGCACAAGTTCGAGTCCCTTGGACGCTGATGCGCTATTCTTTGTGAGCGAATGACCACTGCTGTCTGTGAAGTGGTTGTTGTTGGAGGTGTGTGGTGTTTAGTTCTAACTCGACGTAGCTCGTTGAGTGTGTGAGTAGGGCCGTCTAATGGTGGATACACCATGGTGCATGACTGTAAAAGTGTATCTATGAAAAGTTTTCTCATCCATTAAATCTCCATCTCTGTGTAGTAGTTTACCGCAGGATTGGAAGGAGGAAGAAGCCTTAGATTTTGTCTGGTAACTAATTATAAATACATGTGGTAAAACACTTGGATTATGAAGAAGAATGTAAATTATAAATCGTGTGGAGGAGTTTCCTGTTATGGGGTGGTATCTCTAGGCAAAGGACCAGACCACCACAGGTAAGTTGTTCATTCTCTTTGGTGTGGGAAAGTGTGAGAAACCTTGGACTTCACATACCCTCAGGCAGAGTGATCCAGTATCATTAAGGGTATGAAGTCCTGGATGCAGGTCAGGCCCTGTTAGGCCTGGTCTCTGAATGAGGAGTGCTTCCCTACATTTGACCCAGGCCTAGAATCCAAGCTAATGCCCCCTGATTTGATCTTCTTTCCCTCAGACCATGTGACTTCTGTGATGTAGCAGTTACTCTGTGAACTTTGGAGCCAAAATTCCTGAGGCCCATTCTCAGAAATTTGCCTGAGTTTCCACATTTGAAAGTGAAAATGATAATAGTGCTAGTAGAGTTTTGGGGGGTGACTAAATGAGCTAACATATGGGAAGTAATATTGCAGCTGCTGCTTCTGATAAAGATAATGATGTGAATGAAGCTAATGGTTTCTTTTTCCAAAGATGCATATTCCAAGAAATTCACCAGATTGCCTTTTTATGCATGCATACCTTATATCATGAAAAAGAATAAACTCCAAATTGATCTGAGGTCTAAATTAATCCATACAAGTACCAGAAGATGTACAGAAGAGAATTTAATAATAAACTGTATATGTGGAATATTTTAATTATTGCTCAAAAATCCGGAAGACTACTACAGCTCTGGAGTAAAGATTGCTAAAGCTGTTGTGCTAGGCAAAATACACTATAAGGAGAGCACATAAATTATAAGGGTGGGGCCGGTGAGATAGCTCAGCGGCATAAGCTCCTGCCTGGCAAGCGCGAGGTCCTGAGTTCAACTCCTGGTACCCACATACGAAAAAAGGGCCGGTGATATGGCTCAGCGGCACGGGCACCTGCTGGCACACAAGGTCCTGAGTTCAACCCCCGGTACCCACAAAAAAAAAATAGTAATAAGGGTGACCCAAAGAAAAAGATCAGGAACTTCCAGTTCCTTTTCTCCATATATGTCCTCTCAGATGCAGTCTAGGGTTGCCTTTTTAACTACAATGTTATTGCATAAATTAGGGTAAATATGGCATAAATACTAGGCAGGGATGAGAGTAAAACTCCTAACTGGATTTAACACTCAGGGCATTTATTGTCCCTTGTAGCTAGAAGTATAGGTATAGAGTATACTTCAGGCATGGATTAATTTAGGGAACCTGCCTAGTTACCTTCATGTCTCAAAGAAGTATTCTTACCATCCTCTTAAGACTCCTTAAAGGGCCCTGGATACCAAGGAGATGGGGACTGAAGTCCACACCCATGAAAACCACTGGAGGGTTTTCAGTAAACGAGGGACTAGTTCTCTTTTCCATTTAAAAGACCCAATTTGCTGTACTTTACATCCTGCATTTGGCACTGAGCTGTAGTTTAATATTTCTGCTGCAGAAGCAATTTTTCTAGCATTTCATAACTTTCTTGTTTCTAAGGTACTGATTTGAGTATAAGTCTGCCTTCCTTGCATAGAAAGTCCTTGAAATATGAAGCCAGTGGGAACGTGTTTAGATTTTAACATATGCATAGTGGGGCATTCAGACCATAGCACCTTTAAAATAGTGTATTTCTCGATTTCAAATTTTGGAAATTGTATTTTCAGAGAAATACCTAACATACATATCTGCAAAAAGATTCTCAAACCCAGCATACATTACTATCACTCCTCCACCTCCTGCACCCACTACACTAACGTACTTAGCAGAGCACCTGATTGGACATGAAATCAGCAAGAGAAATCGATGTCTGGTGCCAGAGGAAAGAGGCCATGAACGATCAAATCTAGGGCTAGGGGTGTAGATCAGTTGTACAGTGCTTCCCTAGCATATACAAAAACAAAAAACACACACAAAACACAAAACAAGGGCCAGGGATATAGCTCAGCGGCACAGCACCTGCCTGGAAAGTGCAAGGTCCTGA